>CM062818.1:806486129-807686129 GCA_031772625.1 Pinus tabuliformis | reverse complement strand
TAGTCCGCAGCTGAGTGCGCGGACCCCTGCAGCTGAGTGTGTAGGGAAGGTCGAGTCTGTAACCATTGGGAGAATCAATAAAGAGAATGTTTACTATATTTCTGTGTATCTTTCCTGGTTTAATGCATGATTGGATATAATTTGCAAGTATACGATTTACTTACTTTTCAAACCTGTATGAATGTTTTTGTATAACTAATTATAACTTAAGACCTTCAAGTAAGTGAAGGTCATTAACTAGTACTAGAAGATAAGTAAGATCTTGGGTAATAGAGCAGAGCGTAGCTCCATAGCCCCTGGTTAGGGCTGCGCAAAGGCAGTGTATTAGGCCGCGAGGAATGGGAAAGTGTATGAAGAAGCCTACACGCAAGGAACAAACAGTGGACCAGTCGAACCTCTCAAACATCTCAGGGGTGTAGAAACCTGGTTCTAGCACCCTCCCATACTACTTTCGGTGAGACCTCAGTCTGCGCTTCACAAACTGTTGTCGAAATGCCCAGTAGTACAGGGATTTGTTTGGCTAATTAACTCTGAACTTGGGTCAGGCCCCAACAAGCCAACAAATGGTTCCATTGCCAAGACCGAGATCTGCATAGGGATGTCTAATGTCGTATCACTGAAATCCAACAAAGAAAGGAATTGAAGATTGGTTGGATAGAAAGATTCACGAGTTCACAGCACAGGAAAACAGGAATTTGTGACTATCAAAGGAAGAGTGGTTAGACTAATACTTATATACAGAGGTCCATGAAATCTTCTTTGCATCCTTCCCCATTGAGTTGTACGAGTGGATCACGAAGCTAGCGGATAGCCAAGGAAGGTGTAAGCTCAACAAAGCTATTGTGTGGACTCTAGAATTGGTGCGCAGACTGGAAGCATCAGAAGATAAGATCGCGTGCACTATCGATCACTGGCTCGATAAAATCTGTTGGGTGTGGAGCCTGATTATCTTCTATATTCTAAGGTATCGCCACATAGGACCCCAGTTCGAAATGGGGGCGGCGTAAAATATTCGCTGCAGGGGGGGTCCAGGGGGGGTTTCGGGGGCAGCGCCCCCAAAGCTAAAAACAGCTGTAAAATTGCCTTGTAAAAGTATAGTAATTTCTAGTCAATCTGGGTCGTTCATTAGGCGGATGATCTGACGGTAGAACTTATGTTTAGTTTAGGGTTTTTTTTCCCTAGAAGGAAACCCCTCTCTTTGTATGAGGGTATTGTATTTGAGGCTGTGTGATAGATGTGTATTCTGTGAGCGAGAAACAGAGAGGTGAGACTGTGAGAGAAAACAGAGGATATTACAGCAGATTTGTTGTAGGTTGTGTCTCTTCATTTTGCTGGATAATAGAAAGGAAGGACTGGCTGTTCGGGGTGGACGTAGCCCAAACTGGGTGAACCACGTATATCTGTGTCTCTCTTGTTTTGTGCGTTTTCTGTGTTTATATTTCTGCAATATTTTATGTGTTCCATTGCTCCGTAATATATAATTTTCTAACAAAATCATAGGAGGATTCATCACCGAATTCGCGGTAGATACTTTAGTTAGCTATAGTGAGGCATAACGACGCTTCCTCAAGGGACCGCGAGGTAAGTACGTTAAATATTTGAACATTTGGATTAAAATGCTATTGTGTGAAAAGTGGGTTATGTGAATAAATTGATGTTTGGGGCTACGTGGAGTGGGAGAATCTATAGAAATGAAGGTAGCAAGGAATTAGAAACTAGCCCCTTGATTTCACCTCCATGAGGGAGCAAAGAAGAGCTCGCGAAGGTCTCGCCAAGAAGTGCGATCAATCTGATAAGGCAGAGAATTCCGCACATACCACCCCCACCCACACCACCACCAGTTTCACCATCTTCACCCCCGTCTTCACCCATACCACCTCTGCCACCACTGCGAAGCAGTATGGCAAGCGCGATAAAGCTACCAGTGTTCAAGGGAGTAGGGAATGAATATCCAGACCAGTTTTGGTTCATGATAAAAGATGTATGGGAAGCACAGGGTGTCATGGATGACAATATAAAGAAGGCAACGTTGGTCAGTGCTCTGCAGGATTGCACGCTGACCTGGTAAATTAAGCATTCCAATGACAATCCAAACATGGGGATCACAGATATCCAAGCTGCGCTAAACAAAGAATTTAGCAAGCCAAAGTCAGAGGCACAGTCAATCATTGGATTCAAGGAAATCACAATGCTACCAGGCGAGACCCCATGGGAATTGGATCAAAGATTGAAGTGCACAATTCGCGAAGAGAACATGACATTAAAACATGGGCAACACTGCGAATGGTTTGTAGCATCATTAACGCCACATCTATGGAACGCGTTGTCGCAGCAAAGGCTAACCACTCAGGTTGAGGCATTGGAAGTCACGATGAGATTGCATGAGACTCCGATACAAGATCCTAACCTGGGAGTTTAGTATATTCATGCGCAGTTGAAAAACTTGTGCCTAGAGATGTAGAGTTTGAAACAAGACAAGACAACCCGCCGAGAAATGCGCGATGAGAAATGGTGCGTAAAATGCTAGGGCTAGGGGAACGACAAGGACCACTGCCCGGTGTTTGAAAATTACCTTTCAGGGGGAGGTCCAATGCCACTAAGACCGAAGGCACAAGCAGGACCAAGCGCGGCGCCTGCATTGTGGTGCACAATTTGTTAGATAGGATGAAATCATGCTACAAATAACTACCATCTATTACAAAAGTATACGCCAAAATTCATAACAGTTGTTCTGTAATTTTTGTAGGTTGGTAGGACATCATGAGCACACCTGTAGAAGTTATGAATTGATGATGGATCGAACTCCTACCTATAGAGTTCAGGCCAAAACACGGGCCCTTGATCAAAACACAGGAATGGCATGCACTAAATTTCAGGGGCGCGGACGAGGCCAAGGTGGAGGGGGACCAGGAAGAGGTCGTGGACAGCTAATATGTTACAATTGTAGAGGGCCATGGCATTATACTTGCGACTGTATGAATCCAACAAGCCAAAAAGAGGGGTTGATGAAGAATGTGAAGAACTAACCTTTTGTAATATTTTTATCATTTAATATAAAATTTGTAGCTACTCTGTTTATGTACTTGAGATTCATATCATGGTTTTTATGGTTCTTTTTATCATGTTGTTTCTAGTTTCACATAGTATCTTGATTACTTGGATATCTCATCAAATTGCTCCAATATCCCTCATTTACTATGTATGATTGTAGATGTTCATTTGTTTCAGTTTAAAAGCTATAGATGCCTCAGCTTCCATTGAACTTTGTTGTTTTCCATTTCTATAATTTGACTCCATGCCCAATGGTAGTAGTAATCATTTTTTTCTTCACCTATAAAATCACAAAAAGAAATCAGATTTAGTCATCTAACTGTTTCAATTATTTCAAGAATATTTGATAAATATTTGATAAATATTTGAGAGAGCCCTCTTAGATTGGAAGGACTAAATTCTAATTCAAGTGGCCTAAAATAGTTACACTAGGTTAAAGATTGAAGCAACCCAATTCTTTCTAGCCCATTGATAACACTTTCCATTCTAGATCGAAGAGGAATACGTCATACATTCTATAGAGGAATTGGCATTAGATGCTTAGGCAGAGTTGACAGAAGATACAATTTTATAGAAGAGGTACAAAATATCAAGATAGGGGCAGCATGACCTTTGGCAGATTGGGTTGAAAGGACAACTTCCAAGAAAAACTAAATGGTACTCCAAAGATATTAAATAAATATTGAGGTCTAAAATGAGCCTCCTTATGAATATTATAAAATAACATTAGATTAGATCATCAAATTTTAGAGGGAAAAGAGAAAAAACTACTTTTTCAACTCGTATTTTCAACTTATCTCCATATGGTTTTACTCAAATTTCGGGATGGAGAACTTATTGGATGCATAATTTAATTCCTCATCCAAGGAGTACCCATATTGCATACTTAGGATGGACCTTACTATATGAAAAATGAGAAATACATGAAAAACGTGAATGCAATCACGCTTTTCATGTATTTTTCATTAATTTTGTATAGTAGGGTCCATCGAAAGTATGCAACGTGGTTACTCCTTGGATGGGGAATTAAATTCTACATCCAATGCGTGCTCCCGCTTGAAATTTGAGTAAAATTGTAGGGAGATAAGTTAAAAATACAAATTGAAAAAGTAGTTTTTTTATTTTTTTATCTTTTTACTTTTTTACTCCAAAAATTGCGAATCATCCCCCATGGTTTACATCATCATCTTGAATCTTATTTTTTCTTGTAAATTTGATTTTAGTTGTACATTTTTGTTTTGAGGCCCGTTTTAAATCTCAAAGTTTCTCTAATGGAAGGTGGAGGAAATATTTCTTCACCTCATTCAGTAGAAGCTTTTAGGGACCAAAAGACTCCCAAAATGGGGAGGTGTGATGCATATTGGATCATTATATTGGTTTTCATCCATCTCAATTATTTTAGATTGGGAAAAATGGAGGAATCAACTCACAGGACAATTTTTGCCAGCGAGACACAATTTGGCAAAATAGGGTCTGAAACCTTCTGAGAGTGTTTTGATGCATCAAATGACATTTTTTAGGGTTAAAACATTGTCGATTGAGCACCAAACCTTTTTGTCCTATTCTAGACACAAAAACCTTTCCAACAACATATGAGTCACATCAATCAGAGTACGTATGCAAAAGTTATGTCACTAAGAAGTTGACCTTCCTGTTTTCACCACCGTAATTTGAGAGCAAGCAATGTTAGCCTCCATGATTCGTGGAAAATGGGATAGCCACATTATTATGATGTAGAAGACTCTAGAAGAGTTTATATTGTAACTCTGGTTAAGAGTCGAGGTAGTGAAACCTAACCACTAGTAGGTTATCGGGTTGTGTTATAACTGGGCCACTAGGAGGAAAAGGGGTTCCTTTCTTTCAAGTGCATTTGTTCCGTAGCAGAGAAAAAATAGCCAAGAGGGATGGGAGGTAGAGCACACTAATAGAATTGGTGCATTGTAGCATCCCACAAGCCATGAGTCATACTTCTTTGTTCTTGCAACCATATTTTCATTCAGAGAAAGAGAGTGGAGTGGCCTCACCATCTAGCTAGGTTTTTCTCCTGAAAGGGTTTCCCAAAGCATATGTTGTGTCAAACATGTGTGTGAGGATTTATTTTAACAATATCTATTTTCTGCATAATTTTAATTCTCATGCATGCACTATTAATAGTAAATCTACAAATCAAGAAATCTAATAGAACTGTAATACTGTGGAATTTTATATTTTAAATATAGTATTATCAGATATGTTCTGACGAATGGTCTAGTGGAATATCCACATCAGTTTACAGATCATTGATACATGTCCATAAATAATTTATAATGTGAGGATCAATAAATTCTACTTTTCTGGCCCTAGTTCCTAAAGATGTAAACCCTCCTCTTTCTCTTACTTTAGGACCATCTCCTTTTGCAATGCCTCTTATAAGATTCTTATGAAAGCCATTTCTAATCCTTTAAAAGATATAATTCCTAGAATCATCTCAAAAAATCAATGGGGCTATCTCTCAAATAGGAAAATATTAGACAACATTGTAGTAGTAAGAGGCCATTCACTAAAGCAAGACAACATGGGAAAAAGGCATGGAAATCAAACTAGATATTGACAATGCCTTTGATAGGATAAACCATTCTTACTTTTTCATGTCCTGAACAAATTTGGATTTTAGTTTTATTTTACTAAATCGATTGATGCTTGTATTAACAACCTTTGGATTTGTCGAGTAGTCAATGGCAAACCCTCTTCTTTTTTCAATGCTAAAAGAGGGCTATGGAAAAGATTCCCTCTCTCCTCAAATCTATGAATCATATTAGTAGATTCCTTGAGAAGGAAGATGGAAAATGGATTATTAATAAGGAATATTCCAAGAATAAAAATATTTAGATTATATATATTGGATAATTATATTATTTTTCATCCATCTTGATGCTTTTAGTGTGTAAAAAGTGAAGGAATCATCTCACAACACCAATTTTACTGACAATTTCTAGTATGGTGAATTGGGGTATGAAACATTATGGAAGTCATTTGCGTCATTAAATGGTATTTTTTGGGGGTATTTTTTTTCTTAATTGTCACACCACACAATTTTATTGTACAAAAATAAGAAAACAATAACCTCAATTGGATTCCTATGCAAAAGTTATTCCAACTAGAAATTTACTAATATATAGACTACCATCAATATTCCACTTAACAATTCGTCACAATAGATCTAATAAAATTATACTTAAACATATGAAATCTACACTATGAGGGTTTATTTCTCTTTAGATTTCTAGATCTGTAAATTATTGTTTATTGCGCATGCATACAAACGATAATTATACAAAAACTAGAGAACAATGAAATATAAAATCATGAACCACTATTGACAAAGGATATATCTTAGGAAACCCTTTTGGGAGAAAACCCAGACAGAAGGTGAGGCCACTTGGTTCTCTTTCACTGAATAGAAAATGGATGCAAGTGAAAAGAAGGCATGTGGACCTTGGGATACTATAGTGAACAAATTCTTTATGTGCACTCTCTCCCTATCCCTCTCATCTACTCTTCTCATCTTTGGAACAAAATGCACTCCGGACAATTAGAACCCCTTTTCCTCCTAGTTGCTTGGTTATGACACAACCTACTATTTGTTATGTTGGGCTCATTCAACTCTTAACTAGAGTTACAATATTAAATATTATAGATTCTTCTTCAGCATGATCATGTGACTAACCCATTTTTAATGATATATCATGGGAAACCCTTTTGGTAGAAAACCCACTGGAAGGCAATTCCACTCTATTCTCTTTCATTGAATAGAAAATGGATGCAAGTAAAAAAACCATGTGGACCTTGGGATACTATAGTGCATAAATCCTTTCTGTGTGGTCTCTCCTTATCCCATTAGGCTACTCCTCTCATCTTTGGAAAAAAATGCAATCCAAAAGATTAGAACAACTTTTCCTCATAGTGGCCTAGTTATGACACCACCTACTACTTATCAAGTTTGACTCCTTCAACTTAACTACAGTTACAATATTAAATATATTAGATTCTTATTCATCATGATCATCTAACTATCCCCTTTTCAATGAGTAATGGGGTATGACATGGAATCCTCTTAAATTATGGTGGTAAAAAGAATGAGGTCATCTTCCAAGTGGCATAAATTTTGCATGCAAACTCTGTTTTAGGCGATTCTTGTGCCATTGGAAAAATATCTATGTGTAGAATATGAAAAAATGTTACAACACTAAAGGATAATAGTTTTACCTAGAAAAAAACATTTTTTAATTCCTCAAACTACACCTGGAAGGTTTCAGACCCCAATTTTCCAAAATAGGTCCCACCAATAAAAATGTTCCTATAAGTTTATTCCTCCATATTTTCCACTCTAAAAGCATTGAGATTGATGAAAAAAAGTATACTTATCTAAACTAGATCACTTGTCCACATTTTTGGTGCCTTTTGGTCCCTAAAATATTTTATTGAATAAGGTGAGTAAATTTTTCCTCCACCTTCTCTCGTGGTACCATTTACCCTTATCTAGAAGATGTCCTTTCAATCCAATCTTCTAGAGGTCATCCTACCCCTATTTTTTACTTTTGGGACTCTTCTAAAAAAAGGTATCTTTTGTCATCTTTTGCTTAGCATTTGGTGTCAAAACCTTTACAGAAGGTAGGATCTATTCCTCTTCCTTAGCTAAGAAGGAAGGCATATAGGGTTTTAGATTCTTTACTTACACAACTAAGTAAATGCACATGTATGGGGGTAAACTAAATCTATGGGAATTATATCCCACCTTTTCTAGTATCTCAAAGGGACCATACTACAGATCCTTGATTTCCGTACCAGGACCCTATAGCCTCTCCTTGTTCAACTATAACCATCTCCATCTCACACTTTGAATGTCTTCTCTATTCTATGCTAATCATGCACACCCTTATATTTTTCCTGTTATTTTTGTAGTGTCTCCTATACCTATATATGGATTTGCCTAATATTTTCTAAAAATATTTCTTCCCTTAAGGCATCCCCTTTAAGATCCTCCCTCACTCCTCCTTATTTCCCAAATGAAATATCTAAAGGTGAAGGTGGAAAATATAAAAAACAAGTTTCAAATGGGGACTTACTAGTAGAAGTGTGGACTAATTTGGTATAAGATTGATGTCCTCATCCTTTGAAAATGCCTCTTCATATGCGTCATGGGTGAATGGCTCCATGTGCATCAGAGTTATTGAGGATATGATATTTCATGTGGGTGGCCTTGAAAACATGTCGACTAACTTGTATATGTTTCCCTTCTTATACTTGATCATTAAATGAAACTAATGTAGAAACCCCATCCACTTATAATGCTTAGTTTGTTGTAGCTTATTTTAGGCCTACAGAAGTTGTATTTTCTTGTGATCTGTGTGGGTTACTATCTCCTTTACCATTAGATAGTGTTTACACTTCTTCACATCTTGCACCAAGGCAAAGAGCTCTTTTTTGTAGATAGAGTAGTTAAAAAATTCCCCATGAAATACTTCAGAATGGTAGCATATAGGCCTTCCTCCCTACATCAAGACTATTCCCATAACATACCCACTCACATCTGTCTCCATTTCAAAAGGTTGTTGTAGGTTTTGTAACACGAAAAATGATGCTTGATTATCATCTCCTTTAGCTCCTAAAATTTCCTTTACTAAACTTTTCCCCACTTGAAACTCTTGCCACTTTTTGTTACGACATGGAGTGGTGCTACTACCATTGAAAAAAATAGGTTATGAATATCCTCAGATATTGTGCTTCCCCAATGAACTCTTAACCTCACAAGCATTAGTAGGAACCAACCATTTCATGATGGATTTCACCTTGGAAAGATTTATCTTTAGCTTTCCTTCACCTATCACAAATCTTAGATACACCAAATATTGTAGTGAAAATTCACACTTCTTGATATTTGTTAGAATTTAGTGTTTATTTAATGTCTCCAACACCTATGTAAAATGTGAGATGTTATCCTCCCAGGTATCAATATATATCAATATATCATCCAAATAAAAAATAAGAAATTAATTTGTAAAAGGGTGCAATATATCATTCATTAGCCTCATAAACATAGTTGGTGCATTGCATAGGCCAAATGACATGACTAACCACTCATACAAACCATTCCTAGTTTTGAAGTTGGTCTTCCAAGTATCTTCTTTTTTTAATTGAACCTAGTGATATCCAAACTTTAAGTCTAGCTTAGTGAAGTATTTTTCTTGGTGCAACTGATCCAACATATCATCTATTTTGGGTAGGGGGTACCTATTCTTAAGTATATCTTTGTCATAATAGAAAATGGATGGAAGTTCAAATAAGTAAGGCTTATTGCCCATGGGTTACTATAGTGCACAAACCCTCTTTGTGTGCTCTCTCCCTATCCCTCTCAACTACTTTTATTGTTTATGGAACAAAATGCACTCCAAAATAATGGAACCCCTTTTCTTCCTAGTGGCCTAGTTATAACACAACATGATATCCTACTAATGGTTAAGTTTTAATCTTTGAATGTTAACTAGAGTTAAAATATAGACTCTTCTAAAGTATTCTTCATCATGATCATTTGGCTAGCCCATTTTCCATGAATAAGGGGGGGTAACATCACATCCTCCCAAATTATGGTGGTAAAAATAGAAAGGTCAATTTTTAAGTGGCATAATTTTCTCACATCGACTTTGATTAAGGAAATTCTTGTATTGTTGGAAATATCTCTATGTTTCGAATAGTGAAAAAATTACGATGCTTAAGCAACAAAATTTTACCCCCCAAAAATGTTGTTTAATGCCTCAAACTACTCCCAGAATGTTTCAAACCCCAATTTGTCAAATTGTGTCCTGCTAGTAAAAATGGTCCTATGATTTTATTTGTATACCTTTTCCACTCTAAAAGCATCGAGATGGATGAAAAACAATATAATGATCCAATTTAGATCATTGACCTTCCTATTTTCTCCACTATGATTCGAGAGTAAGTATGGCATCCCCCATTATTCATGAAAAAGGTGTTAGCCATGTGATCATGATGGCGAAAACTCTATAAGAGTAAATATTGTAACTCAAGTTAAGAGTTGAAGGAGTAAAAGATACCCAGTAGTATGCTATCCGTTTGTGATATAATCAAGCGACTAGGAGGAAAATTGTCTCCATTCTATTCAAGTGCATTTTCTTCTATAAATGATAAAAGTGGCTAAGAGTGGGTAAAGAGAGAGAAAATAGAGAGAGGGTTTGTATACTATAGTAATTAATGGGCCACATGCCTCACTCATTTCTACTTGCATCCATTTCCATTCATATAAGGGGACAAAAGCACCCTCACCTTCTAACTAGATTTTCTCCTAAAAGGGTTTCCTAGGTCATACCTTGTGTTATTGTGGTTTTTGGAAGGTTTTTCTATTTTTTTCTTTCTATTTTATGCATAATTTTAATTTTAATGCATAAAAAATATACACTCATTAACAAATCTAAAATCTAAGGAGAAATTAACCCTCATAGTGTAGATTTCATTTTTTTAGATATATTTTAGCAGATCTATTATCACATACTTCCCAATGGAATATCCATGACATTTTACAAATCATTCGAGGAGTCAAAAAAATCAATCACTCATAAATTTCATGTGATCCAATCCTTATGGGAGGAGCCTAGTCGAGTCAACATAGTGTTGATGGCCAAAAATGACCTCATTAACATTTAGGAGACCACTTGATCAAATCCCTAAGTTAGAATCTTTTCCAAATGGGATGGTGGTTTCATCTAGTTTTAAATTGGGTCAAGTTACCCTATTCCTAAAACTAAAATAAACTAATTGTTAATCTAATATATCCTAATCAATATGTACAATCCTAAATCTAATGATATCCTCTGCTTACAAGTGTATACTTTGGCTTGTTGTCATAAGCATACAAAGGAGAAAGAGTTACCTTCTTGTATCTTCTTGAAGAAGGTAATCCTTTGTTGAAACAATGGCCCATAAAAACCACGTTGGGGTTTTCTCGTATGTAAGGAGACTTTAAAAAATGTAGGTTAACCTACATTCAAGTGCAATCTATTCTAGTATAAAAGAAATGCAAATAAAGCCTAAATTATCTTGATCATGAAAGGATTATTCCTTATCCTAATTAGGAGAAAGATGTAAAGAATAAAAATAAAAATTCATTAAACAGAATAAAAATTAGGACAAAACAAAGTTGAAATTTATTGATAAATAGTTATGAGTAAATTGCCAACTAGTTTCTTCGAATCCAATAATCAAATCTTACTTCAATTTTATCGAAACCTGCAAATATAAATTCATAGAATCCAATTAGATTGAAATAGATAAAAAATATGGTAGTGTCAATGTCCATCATTCATACTAACTTTTAACGGAGAAGAATGAAATTTAAATTACACAATAAAGACAAAACTAAATATAAAAATTCTTTCAATAGTGCAAAGAGAAGGAAAAAATTCTCATTTATCTAAAATGTATCTGGTACAGTATTTCGAGTCTCAACCTCCTTCAGGGGTCAAGGCAAAGATCTCTTTTTTGTAGATAGGGTAGTTAAGAACCTCCCATGAAATACTTCATAATGGTAGCATTTAGGCCTTCCTCCCTACATCAAGACTTCTCCCATAACATACCCATTCTCCATTTCAAAGGGTTGGTGAAGGTTTGGTAACACCAAAAATGATGCTTGAGTATAATCTTCTTTAGCTCCTAAAAGGCCCTCTAGGAGGAAATGTGTCTCCATTCTATTCAAGTGCATTTTCTTTTATAAATGATAAAAGTAGCTAAGAGTGGATAAAGAGAGATACAATAGAGAGAGGGTTTGTATACTATAGTAATTAATGGGCCACATTCCTCACTCCTTTCTGCTTGCATCAAGTTCCACTCATAGAAGGGCAAAAAAGAGCACCCTCACCTTCTACCTAGATTTTCTCATAAAAGGGTTTCCTAGGTCATATCTTGTGTTATTGTGATTTTTGAATGATCGTTCTATTTTTTTCTATTTTATGCATAATTATAATTTGAATGCATACACAATAGACAATAATTAAAAAAACTAGAAATCTAAGGGGAAATTAACCCTCATAGTGTAGATTTCAAATTTTTAGATATATTTTAGTAGATCTATTGTGACAAACTTCCCAATGGAATATCCATGACATTTTATAGATCATTCGAGGAGTTAAAAGAATCAATCACTCATATTTTCATGTGATACAATCCTTATGAGAGGAGCTTCAATCATAATGGCCTTTTGGAGGATCTAGTTGACTCGACATAGTGTTGATAGACAAAAATGACCTCATCAACATTTAGGAGACCACCTAATCAAATCCCTAAGTTAGAATGTTTTCCATATGGCATGGTGGTTCTGTCGAGTTTTAAATTGGGTCCACTACTTATTCCTAAAGCTAACCTAAACTAATTTTTAATCTAATACATCCTAATCAATATGTACAATCCTAAATCTAATGATATCCTCTACCTACAAGTGTATTATTTGGCTTGATGTAATAAGTAGACAAAAGAGAAAGAGGTATCTTCTTGCATATTCTCGAAGAAGGTAATCCTTCGCTGAAACAAGGGCCCAACAAAACCACGTTGGGGTTTGCTCCTATGTAAGGATACTTTTAAAAGCTGTAGTTTAACCTACATGCAAGTGCAATATATTCTAGTATACAAGAAACACAAATAAAGCCTAATTTATCTTTATCGGGAAAATATTATTCCTTATCCTAATTAGGAGAAAGATGTAAAAGGAGAATATGAGAAGACTGCAATTGGATTCAAGATTTAAGTGTACCTAACAAATTACAAAAGTAGTTCTTATAATAGATGGTATTTTATGCAATTATGCAATAACAATGGTCTTAATAAATAGTTACTAGAGAACTTATTTCACATAATTGTACCCAATTCTAAATGAATTTGATATTAGGTTAATTATTATGTTCAAGAATAAATTCATTAAATAGAATAAAAATTAGGACAAAACAAGGTTGCAATTTATTGATAAATAGTTATGAGTAAATTTCCAACTAGTTTCTTCTAATCCAATAATCAAATCTTGCTTCAATTCAATCAAAACCTGCAAAGATAACTTCATATAATCCAATTAGATTGAAATATATAAAGATTATAGTAGTTTCATTATCCATCATTCATACTAATTGCTAACATAGAAGAACGAAATTTAAATTACAACAAAGACAGAAATAAATATCAAAATTCTTGCAAGAGTGCAAAGAGAATGTAAACTTTCTCATTGATCTAAAATGTATCTGGTACAAACATAGTTACCGATCAAACCAAAACTATTACCTCAAAACGGGTACACAAGCCCAAAAATCCCAAAAAACATGGAAAAACAACCCAAAAATAATAAGTGTTGATTCTGCATCACCATTTTTTTTAGAGTAAATTTTCAATATTTTTTAAAAATAACAATAAAAAACAATAGAAGCCATTTTGTTTGGTGCAAAAAACACCTTGAAATCAAAAAGTGTTGGTGCCGGAATAACGTCCCTTTTTCAGAGTACATTTTCAACATTTTTTAATAATGACGTTAAAAATAAAATATCACGACTCTGAAAAACTTCAAATTTCCAACGATTTTTAAGCATGACATTAACGATAAAATATCACGACTTTGAAAAGCCTTAAAATTCCAATGATTTTTAAGAATGACATTAAATTTAAAATATCACTTTTTGAAATACCTTAAAATTCCAACAATTTTCAAGCATGGTGCTAAGAAAGAAATATTTATAACTGTTTTCAACCATAACATTAAAGATAAAATATCACGACTCAGAAAAGCATTAAAATCTTGACAATTTGTCAACCGTGGAATTAAAACCAAAGATTATGACTACAAAACAATATTAAATCTTCAAAATATTTCAAGCATGACATTATGGAAAAAATTTATGACTAAAAAAACTTTAAAAGTGAACACCTTAATGAAAGAGTTATTATACCAAGAATAATTTTTAAATTCTAAAAGTATAATGATTTTAAAATCTTAGACTAAGACACCTTGATACATTGCAAAACAAATTTAAAAATCAACTGTCGAATTGACACGCAATATAGGTGAGTTCAACCCATTGTAATGAAAACTTAAAAACCAACCATGAAATTAACACATTGTGGGGCAGACTCGATTCTTTATAACAAAAAATTTAAAATCAACTATCAAATTGCACATAATGGGATCAAGTTGCTAGACAAGCATCAACATGGACCTTATATATATATCTATATATATATATATATATATATATATATATATATATATATATATATATATATATATATATATGAAAACGAAAATTCAATATTGAAGAAAAAACAATAAAAACCCACAAAAATACAAAAGAAAACAAAATTTCATATAATTGAATTTTTTTTAAACAATAACAAGTAATAAAACATAAGAAAACATGACAAAAAAATCAAATATAAAAAATATATAGAAATGCAAAAATTCAAATATTGAAAAAAAATAATAATAAGTACAGAACATAAAATAAAACATGACAAAAAAATCAAATATAAAAAATATATAGCAATGAAATAAAAAAAACTATAAAATGTAAAAAAAAATAACCATACCATATAAAAAAAAATAAAAAATAAAAAAGAGGAGTAAAATCAAATAAAAAAATAAAAAATAAGAAAATAAAATTACAAAAATAAAATACAACATTAAAAAAAAACTTAAAAAGAAAATTAAATTTCCTTGGCCACCCGGAGGCCCAACCGACGGGTGGCAAGGGGACGATTCAGGAAAAAGAATAAATTAAATTTCACAAAATATATAAAGAAAATTTAAACAAACAAAAAAAAAACCATAAAAATGTAAAAAATAAAATCAGAATTAACTTGTAAAAAGGAAAAATTAAAATAAAACAATAAATAAATAAACAAAAAAAACCATTTTTTAAATTTAAAAATTAAAAATTAAAATTAAAAACATCATTTAAAAAAAGGTTAAATAATTACCAAAAAAACTAAAAATAAAATATAAATTCAAAATAGTTAAAAAAATAAATTTAAAATTTAAATTTAAAAAAAAAAATTATATATTATAAAATTTAAATTATAAAAAATTTAAAATAAAAAATATTTAAATTTAAAATTTAAATAAAAATAAAATAAAATACAAATATTAAAAATTAAAATTAAAAAAATATCAAAAAAAAAATGAAAAAAAGCAATTAAAAAAAAAAACAAACATTAAAAAAGAATATTAAAAAAACCAATTCAAAAAAAATTAAAATAAAAAACCTCTGCTCCCCCTCTCCCTAGCCACCCCTACCCACCCTCGGCCCCCTGACCCCAATGTCGCCCTCCTCACCCTCGGCGCTGCCCTCCCCCTCACCACCCTCGGCCCTCCTCTCTCCCCTCCCTCTCCCTCCCCCCTCACGACCCCCGCACCCTCCCCTCCCATTCCCACCTAGGGCCCCAAACAGTGGCCAAGAGGTTGCAGGCTAATTTCGAGGAGATGGCATGTGGCCTCTTAGTCACTAGCTGGGGGCCCAGGTGGAGAGGGGATGGCGGTGAAGGAGAGGGGGCTGTGTGGGTCGGGAGGGGGTAGGAAGGCGAAGTGGAGAGGGGAGGGCCGAGGGTGGGGAGAGGGGAGGGCCGAGGGTGGGGAAAGGGGGGGTGGGGGTTGGGGTGGGTAGGGAAGAGAGGGGGCTAGGGGGAGAGCGGGGGGGGGCAGCCAGCAATGAAGAGGCCACTGGTTGGGGGCCCAGGTGGGGAGGGGAGGCGGAGAGGGAAGGTTGGGCAAGGGTCGGAAGGAGGAGAGGGGAGGGGAGGGGGTGATGGAGGGGTGAGGGGGCGAGGGTTTGCGTGGGGGTGGGGGGGGGGTGCTGAGGGTTGGGGAGGGCAGGAGGGGATTTGGGGGAGGGGGAGAGGAGGGTTTTTTTTAATAATTTTTTTTAATTGTTTTTTTTTTTTTAATTATTTTTAATGTTTTTTTTTTTCTTTTCTTTTTTATAATTTTGTTATTTTCTTTTAATTTTCTTTATGTTATTTCTTTATTTTCATAATAAAATATAAAAACATAATTCTTCAATTGTTTTTTTTTTTTTTTTTTTGTTTATTTAAATTATTTAAGTTAAATATTTTTTAATTTTTATTTTAAGTGATTTTTTTTAATTTTATTTTTTTTCTTAATTTTATTTTTCTAGTTTATTTTAAGTTTTTTCTCTAATGAGGTTTTTTTTAATTTGTTTTTTAACTTTAAAAAAAAATGTTATTAGATTTTTTTTTGGTTTAATTTGTTTTTCTTTAAATTATATATTTATTTTGAGAAAAAATCACCTTTTTTTTTAATTTATTTTTATATATATTTTTTTTATTTTTTTTTGGTTTTCTCCGTTAATTTTTTATTCAATTCTTTTATTTTTACGAGTTAATTTTGGTTTTTTTTACATTTTTATAGGTTTTTTTTTTGATCATGTTTTTTTATTTATATTTTTAGTTTTATTACTAACATGAAAATCACGAACACTTAAAAAAATATCCATACTTAATTCATTAGAAAATTCAAAGTGTAAAAACTAAGCCCTTTAAACAAAAAGGGTTGATGCTCATCAGGACTTTTCAAAATGAAGATGAAAATCACTAACAAAAAAAAATGTTCACACTTGATACATAAAATAAAAATAAAATAAATAAAAATAAAAATTAAAGTGTCAAAAATAAGCCCTCTAAAAAAATGTGTTGATGTTGCATCAACACTTTTCAAAATTAGCATGAAAATCAATAACATTTAAAAAATTATTCATATTTGATACATAAAAAAATTTAAAGTGGCAAAAATATGTTCCAAAATAAAAAATAAAAAAAAGTGTATTCTGAATCACCATTTTTCAAAATCGAGTGATGTTTTTCTACCTCAAAAAAAGGGTACTAGATCATTTTCTCATTTGATCGGTAACTATGTTTACAGTATTTTGAGTCTTAGCCTCCTTCATGGATCAATTATCGAGGAGTGCAATAATCTCACCCCTACAAAAATAAAAACTTTCATCTACATCAAGAAAAAATATATTCCTTATTATAGTAGTGCAACAAGTTTTGTGCACCTTGCTATCAATAAATTGCACCCAAACTCAAGGGAAAATAGAACACCAGATACAATAGTGCACCGATGTCCACACTCCCCCAAATTCGGTTTCCCTCACTCTCTGTCAAATTCAGCCTCTCTTATGAAATCCTTTTCGCACAAAAAGATACTCCTCTACAACTCAAAATCCATTTTGAATAATTTCACAAAGAACTTGAAACTTTATATTCCTACCAAAAGTTTCTCTATGAAAATATAAAGGTCTAGGCATGGAGCAGGGTTACAAGTTTTGGAAAAGTTAGGGCTCATTTTGGTGAAAAAAAGAAGCTCAATCAAGAAAATTTGAAGTGTTCGATCGAGCTTCTAAGGGCTTAAACATAGCTCGATTGAGAATTTAAACAAACCCTCAATCGAGCTCCTATGCAACCTGAGTTAGGAGCTTGAACGAGTGTTAGGGCTAGATCAAGCACTAAGGTTCAATTAATCCCTTATTTCTTATTCAAAATCTAGTTGTGGTCTAAATAAGGACTTCGATGGAGGATTTCTAAGCTTGGCTGAGATGGGGGAACTCAATCTAGTTGCCTAGCAACTTTGCCAGTGACCCAAAGGCTCAAGTCAAGGTAGGTTTCCTATCCTTTTTGTCTCCCTTATTTATTTTTCCTTGCAAAATAAAATAAAATAATTCTAAATAAAAACCCACCATGAAAAAACCACAAAAAACAACAATGAAAACCACCATGAAAACCACAAAAAACCACCAAGAAAACCATTAATAACAAAAAAAATAACTTAGAAAACCACCAAGAAAACCCTTGAAAACCATAAAAACGACCTAGAAAAACACCAAGAAAACCCTTGAAAGCCACAAAAAGAAAACTATAATTTATGTTTTAAATTTTTTGTATTCATTGTATAAGTTCTCTGCAATGGTAGCATGTTTAGTATGAATTTTTTCTATGGTAAAAAACTTTATTTTTTAAATATTATTGGTTTTAATTTTTTTTTCTTAGCAATTTAGTGAAATAAATTAAAAATAAAAAATAGAATTGTTATTTAAAATGCATTTTAAATTTCGAACAAATTTTACCAAAAATATGCCACAAAATACTCCAAAACATAAAAAAAAAAAAACAAACTATAACCAATAAATAAATAAATTAGGAGCTTTTTTAATTCAACTTAAGAAATCACGCTTGGGGCAACTGTCAGGTGTTCATAGTCTTGACCAGGATTCGATAGTGGGATTTGTTGGGACCAAACCTCCACACGTAGTCATTGGACAACAACCTCGGGACTAAATAAATTAGAAGCTTGAGAAAGGCATGATGAATATGGTTCCTCATGTTGAACCTCTATTTATCAAAATGAAATTATGTTTCATTTTTTTAATTTTAAATTTAATTTAATACTTTTCTAATAATAAATATAGTAATTTGCTTTAAAAAATTAATTGTACTTAAATAAAATATTAACTAAATTAAAATTCCAAAATGAGATTTTTTGTTATATATAGATATAACAAAACATAAAGTTATTGCACTCAGAATACTGTTTAAATTAATATTTTTTTAGTAATTTTCTTTAAAAAATAAATTGTATTTAAATAAAATATTAACTAAATTAAAAGTCCAAAAAAAATTGTTATTTAATATATATATATATATATATATATATATAACAAAACATAAAGTTATTGTGAATATTACGAACCTAGAATATCCATGGTTAAGAATCTTGTCATATTGATAGAAAATATTTTGATTGTGAAATAAATTAGGGGTTTTGGCCATGTGGTATTGATAAGCCATGGTATTGTAAAAAATATTATTCACAAATTAATAACAAAACCAAAATATAACAAATTGATATATATAATTTTTTTATTTTTTTTAATATTAGTTAAGCCAACATTTAAATGTTTACACTCATCTCAACAGTGGGGTTTATATTGCTTTAGATTTCTATCTATTACTTTTAAACTTTTGTTTATTACTCTTTTTATTATTAATTGATCCTAACGTTTAAATGTTAACACTCATCCCTGATATCACTTTTAACTTTTTGTTTTTATTTTTTTATTGAGTTGACATTTAAAATTGTTTACATACTTACATTACACCTACACATCTACCCTATACTAGGTTATAGAATACCTCTTGACGCATATATATATATATATATATATATATATATATATAATTGTTTAACATAATGGTATCTATGTTAACATTGTGGAAAATACCAAATTTATGAACTAAGAGAAAATATACTTATACACTACTTATATAAGTGATTTTTTTTTCCTTTTCCAATTGTGCTCGTCTTCATCCTAGAGGGAATGATGGAGTGCATTAGGTTTTCACTACTCATCACAACTGAGGAGATCGGCGATATTGGGGCTGTGTCTCTCGACCAGAGCATTGGAGGACATATCCAGAACCCTGCACTATGTCGGATGGGATAGGACTCCTTGAGAACTCTCTTTGCTCACATTCAAAAACCAGATCCGAATCAGCGATCGACTATGAAAGGAATGGGAATTATTTTCTTTTAATTAATTATTGTCTAGGGCCATATCTGCACCATCCCAGATATGACAACATTTATTCGGATCTTCCTTTAGTGATCTAAGTGAGTGGATCTCTACATTGGTGATCACACACTTCGGGAGCCTTGAACAAAGTGTTGGGGGGGTGCTCAAAAAGTCGTTGCAAAGGCCCGAATTGCCCATGCCTTATGAGAAGGACGTTAGCCTGTTCAAGGGTAAGCCGATACATGCCAGATCTGTTTTCATAGAGGCCGGATGGAATAGATCTGAAGCTTTCCCTTCCTTTGTCTTTTGTCACAATGGTTTTGCCACAAGAACTCAACCAAAGGATTGAAAACAACAAATCGATATCCATCATTAGGGCAGTGCATCCCATAAATCTTAAATCTCCCTTACTGGATATCGAATCTCTACCCATCTTGTGCGCAATAAATTCTAAACAAGATGGATTGGGATTAAAATAGAGGCTTTTGGAACCTTTTACCTCAGATCTACTGTCAAATACAATAGATCCCAGAGTATTACAGAAATCGCAGTTGACAGTTGCATCCCCATTCCAGCCTCTGCTAAAGACAACAAAAATGTCATATGACACTGCACCAGAGCTCGAAAAATATGGTTCCATAGATCAGGAAGAATAAAACTTTTTCCATTTTTATAAAAACCCCTGATGGTAAATCAACATTATTTCTGATGCAGGCATTTGATCAAGTCTTTCAAATCAATAAGAATATCATGCAAAATTTAGGCTATCCAACACATCATCAAAACCTCATCTGTGGTGGTAGATATCTGCAGGATGATCAAAGCCTGCATGAATACAACGTTCTTCATATGTCCACCATCATCCTAAATATGAGATTTAGAGGTGGAGCAGCTGGATCAAGTAAATCAAAGATAGCAGGAGATGTTTTTGCCTCTAGCTTACCCAAAGGTACATAACCAAATAAAGAACATATAAATGGAGGTCTCTCATTCAGAGACATCCTCCAAGGGGAAACAACAGCCTCATCAAACCCAGAACAAACACAAAATATTCCCAGTCCATATATAGTGGAGCAATTGAATCATGTCCCAAAACTAATTATAGATCTCTCGAAAACAAATGATCTCTGCACAACTTATGAAGTTCAAGCCATCATCTACAGATTTAACGATTTCTGGCCAAAACCAATGGACCTCTTCCATTGGATCTTCAGAAATTGGTGAAAAGACTATGAAATACACCTCTACTTCAAAGGATTCTTCATCGTAAATCTTTCATCATCAAAGGAGCAAGAAACTATCCCTCAGGAAGGTCCATGGTTCTGGGGATCAATGGGACTTTTCATTACCCCATGGTTCCCAAATTTCGATGCAAACACCATGATAGTATCAAGAATGCCGGTTTGGGTAAGGATACATAAGCTCCCCCTTCATTTTTGGCTTCCCCAAGCTCTAGAAGGCATTGGAAATCTCTTAGGACGGTACATAAAGACAGACACATAAAGAATGGAAGAATGAATCTATAGTTTTGCATGAATATGTGCGGAGGTGGATCTCAATAAATGCCTGTCGAATCACATTCACTTGAAACACAATAGGCAGAGTTGGACACAATTCCTAGACTTTGAGAACACATTCCTCAGATGTCAAATATTCCGACAAATAGGACATCTACAAAAAACGTGCCCTAATGCCAAGAAAGAGTCGCGAAGGAACAAGAAAATAGGGAAGCAACCCAAAGGATGGAAATTCCCCTCCAATATAACTAAAGAGGAAAAAGATGAAGAAGAAAAGGATCCCATTTCAAATGTGGAAAACCATAATACACAAGAAAAATAAGGAGAGGGGGAAACCTCTTGATAAGCAACAAAATTATAGGTTTTTGTGATATAGTTAGCAAGGATACCTGAAGCAAAGGATTCTGGTGGATACAAACATCACCATGTATCAGATAATTCTAACTCAGACAAGGAAAGTACAATAATAGAAGAAGGACGCCAACTAGATATTTCTTCATCCATGACATATCAAGCAGAATGTCGGAAGGTTAAAAAGAATAAATGGAGAAAAGGTTAACATTTTCTCTTCATATGTTAGTTTTATTATTTGTATGAACTTATGATCATCAATCTTCAACTAGATGATGGACTCCTTGCAAGCATCTACAACATGTAATTTTGTTTTCATTAATAATATTACTATTTTTCCTTGGGAAAGAAAATGATTAACAAAATGTGTTCTTCATAATAATAAGGTTCTCTTCATAATAACCTGAGTTTATCTATTGAAGCAACCATGGCAGAAACGAGGGTTTCTGAGTAACTGCTACAGTTTCAGAGCTGGAAGTGAACAGATCACGGATAGCAGCACTGTTAAGAAGGGGACAAAGGCTGACTGTCCAGATGGGTGCAGAGGGGTCCATTGGGACCCCCACCTATAAACAAATAATCATGCAGAAACAGAGACAACAAGCAAAGGAGGGAGTCAGTATCCCTGGGAATGACAGGCTCAAGCAGAGCGGCGGGAAAAAAAAAGGAGAAAACACAGGTGGAAGACCATGTACCAAGCAGTAATACCATAAACCAAGGCCAAGAAGATGAGGGTCTGGAAGACACTGAAGACAGAAACGCTTCAGGACAAAATCTGATAGGAAACAAGGAAAAACAACAAGGAGCAAACGGGGAGCCCACAGACAGCAGGCAGGGGAACAAAGAGAAGGAAGGGGACACAAGCTCGAACCCCAACAAAGACTCAACAGCAAACGGTATTTGTAAACCAAGGAAAGCTGACAGTCTTAGAGTTGTAATAACGGATCCAGAAATACAAGCCTATAGAGAGCACATGACAGAACATGCAGTCATTTGCAAGTTCATGGGAATGTGGCCAACTGAAAGAGCCTTGTGTCAGTGGATCAGACAGCATTGGAAGCCCAGAGGAGATGTCAAACTGCATTTGGGAGCCAAAGGTTTCTTTACAGTTGTGTTCACTAACCTGGAAGACAAGGACAGGATTTTCGATGGAGGCCCGTATTTCATGGCCTCAGCTGGTTTATACATACGACCATGGAAACTGAACTTTGTTCCGGAGAAGGAATCATTCACTCAGGTTCCAGTGTGGATCCGCTTGTTTTCTCTCCCGATAGACTATTGGGGTTTGAATGCTCTAAAGTAGATTGGAGACCAGTTGGGGACGTTTGTTAAAGCCTCAGAGGCAACATTGCAGAAGAAATACACTTCCTACGCAAGAATATGCGTGGAAATGGATGTATCAGGGGCACTGTACGAGGGATTATGGCTCGAATACAGGGATGAGGATTATTTTCAGGCAATAGACTATGAGCAGATCCCGTTTCGCTGCCGGAAATGTCATGAACACAAACATCTAATAAGGGAATACCCTATGAACAAGAAGGAGGAGGACATTAAAACAGAACCAGCAAACAAAGGCAAGGATAACTTTATAACCCCGAAGTCAAGGCAGAGAGCCAACAGAAGAAGGGCACATAGAACAGGAATAGAAAGAAACAACAACAACAACACTTTTGAGCTCTTGGATCTGGAGACAGACTCAGAGGAGTTACAGAAAACCAAAGCAGCAGGCAAGGAGCCAAGAG
The DNA here is from genome assembly GCA_031772625.1 of Pinus tabuliformis. Lineage (NCBI taxonomy): Eukaryota > Viridiplantae > Streptophyta > Pinopsida > Pinales > Pinaceae > Pinus > Pinus tabuliformis. The sequence goes on along the minus strand of CM062818.1, from coordinate 807,662,858 downwards.
ACAAGGAGGAACGAACCAGGAAATCAAAGGAAGAGAACAACAACAACAACGAAGTCGAAATGGGGGAGCAACCAGAAGAGTCGGAGGAGGACACAGACATGTTGACTAGTGATGGAGGGAGCGAGGACATTGAGTTGGAGGAAGTTTTAGGCCGGGAAGGGATGAATCTACCTGCCATAGTGGAGAGTTGGAAAAATCAAGGTATAGAAACGGTACCAGAAGAAGAAATCAAAAAAATCAGTGATCTGTTTACAGCAAGGCAGAAAGCAGCTCTAGAAAGACAACATAGAAAGCTAGGCATCGCAAGAGGTAATAGTCTCCACCCGAAGAGTCTTCTATGGAACTCATCAAGCTCATGGCAAAAGAAGAAAAGGGGCCGAAAGACAAGCAATGAATCTTTGCAGAAGCTAGGAATGATAATGATCAACTCAGGGAAAATGAAGGCTCTCAGCGCCTTCCCGTCCTTTCAATAACCCCTTTAGTTTATCATGAAGATCATTTCTTAGAATGGAAGAGGGCTAAACAACCAAGCAAAGCACAGAATGCTGAAACGCAAATTCCAGAAATATAGACCGGAAATCATGTTCTTACAAGAAACAAAATGCAATGGATCCAACATGACAAAGTTAACCAAGAAGATAGGAAGGCACATAAATTTTCTAGAAGTTGAAAGTCAGGGCAGAGAAGGAGGACTGGCAACCCTATGGGACACAAGAGAACTTCAAATATTATCTGCAGAAGAGAACAAGCACTTCATTGCTGTGGAAGCTCAACCCACAGGTAATTCTGAATCTTTTTTATGTGTAAATATATATGGACCTTAGAAGATAGAGGATAAAATCAGTTTCCTGAATTCTTTACATAGGCTTATTAGCAGGCACCCAATGTCCAAATGTATTATAGGGGGTGACTTCAACATGATAACAACCCTTCTAGAGAAGAAAGGGGGTCTCAGGAAACTCAATAGGGATGCGGAGTCTTTCATTAGTTTCATTGAGAATGCTAAATTGGTAGACATTCACACCAAGAGTGGCAATTTTACTTGGAACAACAGAAGAGGGGGAAATAGAATGATAGCATCTCGCTTGGACAGATTTTTTGTTCCCGAGAGCATCATAATGGATGGTATCGTTGTTGAGTCAGATATCCTTCCCAGTGGAGGTTCAGACCACTGGCCAATATCGCTCATAGCAGATGTTCAAGGCACACCAAGGAATAAACCCTTTAGATTTGAAAAATTTTGGTTGGATCATCCCAGCTTCCTTCAGATGGTTGAAAAATGGTGGTTAGAACCTATGGAGGGTGAAGGCTCTAAAATGTTCAATTTGCAGAAGAAATTAAGACTTACTAAGGATAAGATAAAAGAGTGGAATAGAACAGTTTTTGGGGACATTTTCAAGGAAAAAACCTCTATAGAAAATAAGTTGGAACAAATTCACAGAGAATGGGCAGCTGGACAAAGCAGTGAGGAATCCATCGAATAGGAAAAGACTCTAACTCAACAGTGGCACAGTCGATGTCGGCATGAAGAAATCTTATGGAGGCAAAAATCAAGGATTCAATGGCTAAAGGAGGGAGAGCAAAATACTAAATTTTTTCACAGATCTGCTCTAGATTACAGAAGTTCAAGCAAGATTCTTGAGATGAGAAATGAAAATGGGGAGCCAGTTAAGAACCACCATGACATATCAGAGCTGCTCACAGCTCACTTCAAATCCATAGCACAGGAACCGCAGTCAAACAGAGGAGAAGCCATTAGGGTACTTCTAAGAGCCATTCCTAAAGCTATAACCTCTGAGAAAAACTGGGCCCTTAATAGAGAAATCACATTGGAAGAGGTAGAGGAAGCTGTAAGAAGCATGCCAAACGATAAATCCCCTGGGCCGGACGGGTTCACAATCAATTTTTACAAGGCTTGCTGGAACATTGTGAAGCAAGATATTTGGGAGGTTGTAGAGGACTCCAGGCGTTCTGGAACCATACTCAAATCCATTAATTCGACCTTCATAGCGCTAATTCCAAAGGTAGAGGAAGCTAATACTCCTGAAAAGTTCAGACCTATTGCTCTCTGTAATGTTATCTATAAAATAATATCAAAAGTTATTGCCAATAGGCTGAAGCCCATTCTCTCGGGGATCATATCGGAAGAGCAATCGGGTTATGTAGAGGGAAGGCAGATATTAGACAACATTATCCTGGCCCAAGAGATGATCCACACTCTGCATATGAGGAAAAAAGCAGGGATGCTAATGCAGTTGGATTTATCAAAAGCTTATGACAAGGTAAGCTGGAAATACCTCGAAGCAATTTTGGATGCTTTCGGTTTCAACAGGCATTGGGTTAAATGGGTTCTAGCTCTCATCAAATCCGCGAGATTCTCGATCTTAGTCAATGGGGCCCCCTCTGAACCATTCTCACCTTCGCGAGGAATAAGACTGGGCGATCCTTTATCCCCTTTCCTATTCGTTATCCTCATGGAGGGTCTCAGCAGAATTATAGCAAAGAAGAAAGCTGCAGGGGAAATTAAAGGTCTTCAACCGATCCTAACTATTCTTGCTACTACTCATCAATAGTTCGTGGACGACACTATGTTACACGGTAACCCCACAGTGAAAGAGGCCTTGGCATTCAAGGAAATCCTAGATCTCTTTAGCAGAGCATCAGGGATGGAAATCAATTTCTCCAAATCTACGATTTTCTTCTTCAACACTCATCATGCTATTCAAGCTCACCTTTCTCAACTTCTAGGCTTCCGGATAGGCAGTTTACCTTCGAGATATTTAGGAGCTCCCCTTACTCTGCGGCCTTGGCAGAAAGTGCACTGGGAAAAGATCATAGCCAATATGGAAAACAGATGCAAACACTGGACACACAGGGCGCTTAACTTTGCAGGAAGATTAATCCTCACAAAGGTTGTGTTACAGTCTATACCGCAGTACTTATTATCCATGCTACCGGCCCCCAAAGGGATTCTTCAACAAATCAGAGCGATTCAGAGATCCTTTTTATGGAGTGGGAATGGGGACAAGAGAAAATGGGCATTAGTAGCCTGGAACAAATTATGCAAGCCGAAATATTTGGGGGGACTAAACCTTGTGGATCCGGCGGTGACCAACATAACCTGTGGAGCAAAGCTATGGTGGAGATGGATTAAAGAGCCCAATCTGCCATGGGCCAGACATTGGAAACACAAGTACATCCCTAACTGCAATCATCAGGATCTTATAAGATTGCAGGAGGTTCCAGAGGGCTCGCCCATATGGAATCTTGCAAGACAAAACCGCAGCCTAGTGCAGGAAAATAGCTTTTGGGAAATACGCAATGGCAGGCTTGCCCTGTTTTGGGAAGATGCATGGCAACAATTCCCCAAATTAGACACCCCAGAGTTAGCACATCTCAAACAGATCAGCCAGCACGAAGGCAGAAGCAGAGTCTGCCATTACTGGGACTTGAGCAGCAGAGATGCAAACTGGAGAGGATGGATACACCTCAGTGCTGATAACAACATTGAGGGAAATGAAAGCATAAATCAACTCAACAGGCAGATTCGTAAAAGAAGGATAAGGAAAACAGAGGAAGAGGATCAGCTCAGATGGGGTATGACAGGAAATGGAAATTTCTCATTAAAAGAAGCGAGGGAATTGTTAGTAAAGGCAGAACAGGAGGAAGCAACGCCCTGGTGCAACAAAGTGTGGGACAGCTTATTTTGGCCGAAAATTAAGACCTTTTTATGGTTACTAATGCGAAACAAAACCCTGACATGGGACAATCTACGAAGGAAAGGGTTCGAAGGGCCTTCCAGATGCCCGATGTGTTCAGGGGAAGAAGAAACTATAAACCACCTATTTAATTCGTGTGAATGGGCAAACCATCTATGGAATTGGATGGAGGGAATTATGCGGAATTCAGACCGAGACCGAGAGTCCATCCAAAACACGATTTTAAATTGGCAAAACAATTTCTCCAAAAACCAGAGAGTCAATAACATATGGAAAGCCATGCCAGGCTTTGTACTGTGGACAATATGGAAAGAGCACAACAAGAGGGTATTCCAGGATGAAAACAGGAGTATTGAGCATTCTAAAGTAACCATTCTTACAAATATTAAACAATTGATTCAGACAAAGTGCAAGACTGATCCCAACGAAAAGCCTTCGGATCGAGACTTACATATCTTGAAGTGCTTTCAACTGGAAATCAACCACAGCATCGCAACGCCGAGACACCAGCAACAACCAAACTCGGAGGCCGATAGATGGACTTGTCTGCCAGCGGGAGGTCTGAAGCTGAATTTTGATGGTGCCTCCAGAGGCAACCCCGGGAAAGCTGGCATTGGAGGTGTTATCAGAGACCCGGAAGGAGAAATTATGCATATTTACCGCAGAGAGTTGGGGGAAGGCACGAACAATGAGATGGAGTTCGCGGCATTAGAACAAGGATTGAAAATTCTAAGAAATCTACCGACAGGCAATGCAGTGGTAGAAGGCGACTCATCCCTGGTTATTTCGGTCGCAAAGAGAATTCAGGGAGTCACTCAGGCATGCAAAGCCACGAGACACTGGAGGCTCGCCAAGGTGACAGAGAACATTGCAAAATTAATCGGAGAAATGAAAGGTTTAGTCTTTCAATCGGTCAGGCGTAAGGCAAATGGGCTAGCTGATTACTTGGAAAACTACAACATTGACAACCAAGACAGGGGATGGGACACATGTTGGCAGCAAGTGGACTGTCCTCACCTCAAGGAGAGATGCCTACAGCTGGCAAGAGAGGACGTGGGTAATTTAAACCGGGCTTAACCGGAAAATGGCAGACTATATCGGCCCCTCATGATGAAATACTCGGGAGACGATATGAGTGGCGAAGGTTGGCACAGATCGAAAGGACAAGCTGGGCGTATGCATTTATGGCAACAGAGGGTGCACAGAGATCACATCTTCAAGTTGATATTTCGAAGGGACTACTGCAGCTGCCCCCTCAGCAGGATCGACATTTGGCACGAATATATTCATCAAGGCATGAGCAACATTTATTTGTATAGCAGGCGACATCACGCAGCATTCACGGCTACCCAAAGGAACTATGATAGCAGTACACCCACGATGTTTTGGGAGGTAAGACTTAGTGTGGGAAACCTTATGGCGAAGAGTTATTTAACTAACTGCTGGAGCAACGTCTCATTCACTCATTCTAAAGGCATTGCTTTGGGTTACAATTGTTCTCGAGTCCGAGCTGCTATCCAAGTGATGGGTAATAGGAACGATATGGATACTGGGAATTGTCGGAGTATCAATGCAAACCAGGAGCTCCGGGCTGCAAGAAGCGCATATGAAACTCAAACGACTACAAGAAACAAACGGAGAATTGCTGAGATGGAGGCTGCGGTAAAGGAGGAGGAATAGCCGCGTGATGAGGAGGAAATCGTGAGGGAGGTAGATTGGTTGATCGACCCAGGCACTGCATCCAGACGCGCCACTCAATTCGTGCGCACACAAGTAGAAAGTTGGAGGATCAAGACCCTTTTGGTGAAAGCTCTGGATTCCATGGATGCTGGGAATCAGAACTCGCAAGGGGAAAACCATATATCTGAAGGCCAACTAAAAATTCTGATTGAGATTTGCGGAGCGTTGGACAATAAAATTTCAGCTGTGCATGAGGTGGCGAAAACTGTCAATAAGAAATTAACACTGCTTATTCGACTTCTCCGGCAGACCTTAAGTCCGGATCCCCCGAGTTCTGAGAGCAAGCAGCAAGCACCGCCGAAGGAAATTCACAACTACCGATCCCTGCTGGAAAGAGTGGATAGGCATGTCCTGGAACAGGGTTTGGACATTGCAAGTAGGTTTGAAATGCCCCCGCAGTGATTCGGGTCTGTTGGTGCCTTCTCTTCGGCCTTGTCTGCTGTCATGTTTGCGCCATCTCTCTGGCTTTGTCTGTTGTCTGTTTCTGTGGGCCTCTATGGCTTTTGTCTGGTGTCTGTCTGGTGTCTTGAACTGTAATTTTGTATTATCCTGATAGTGTGCTAGTTACAGTGATGCAGTTCAAGAATTATCGATGTTATAGATATGAGTAGGAGTTAAATGGCTAAGGCCACCCTGCGCGGTGTGCAGTTAGCTTTTTGAAATATCATAGTCTCTGGTTGTCTCAGGGATGGTGTCTTGTGTCTTTTGTATTGTCTTCATCAGGTCTCGATCTGCTACTGCAGATTTTTTGTACAATATTTTTGTTTCATAATATAACTATCTGACTTACACAAAAAAAACATGAGTTTATCTATTATGTTATCTAAACATTTTGACAAGGTCAAATTACATTTTAAAAAAATAGATTTTTTTTAATTAATTAAAACATTTTCGCTGAGTGAAAGTACATAAAATAAAAATAAAAATTAAACTAAAAAAATAAAATTAACAATTAAATCAGCCTAGATCCATCTTAATTTTAGATCTATCAAGTGCCGAGAGGGATCAAATCTCTCGAGGTTCAAGCATATTTTCTTAGTGCAAAACTTGAAGAAAGGTTTGCACCCGAGAGATTTGATCCCCCTAGGAGCTTAATAAATCTGGAGTTAAGATGGATCTAGGATGGTTTAATTATTAATTTTATTTTTTTAGTTTAATTTTTATTTTTATGTAATGTTACGGAGTCAAAATGTTTTAATTAATAATTTTACTTTTTATTTTTATTTTTATTTTTATGTAATTTGGCATGGTCAAAATGTTTAGATAACATAATATAACACGACATTACAACATCTAATTAATAATTTTGTTTTTTATTTTGATTTTGATTTTTATGTAATTTGACCAAGTCAAAATGTTTATATAACATAATATAACATGACATTACAACATCTCTTTTGTACTCGGATGGAGAGTGTCTCTCAACCCAAAAATGCAATAAAAGTAAATTAAAATAAATATTTATAAAATATTTTGATTGTCAAATAAGAGATGGTTTTTCGGCATGTGGTATTGATGAGCCATGGTGTTGGCCTATGATATGGTATGGTTAATATTATCCATGGTAAAGTGGGGTGAGTATCAATGGTTAAAGATCTTGTTATATTGTAAATATTATTTTGATTGTGGAATGAGATATGGCTTTTGGGCATGTTATATTGATGAGCCATCACATTGGCCCATGCTATGGTATGATTAATAATATCCATGGTAAAGTGGAGGTGAATATCCATGGTTAAAAATCTTGTTATATTGCAAGTGTTAAGTTTTTACGTGCTTATTATTGAAATTTAAATATGGTTACAAATCTATTATTTTAATTTATATGGTAAAATAGATGCCTATTTATATCTTATATATTTTAATGTGATAGAGGTGTAAATATATCTCAGAAGTGATTATAATCTATTTTTTTCTTTTAGATTTAATAAAAAATGTTATAAAATTAAATTCAAATAAAATATTTTTAAAATATTTTGATTGTGAAATAAAACATGGTTTTTGGCCATGTTGTAATGGTGAGTTGTGGTATTGTAGCAAAGCCTATTTAAAAGTTAATAATATCTATGGCAAAGTGGACATGAATATCCATAGTTGAACATATTTTTATATTGTAAGCTTATTGTAAGTATTAAAGTTTTAATGTGCTTATTAATTAAATTTAAATATGGTTACAGAATCATTATTCGGTTTTATAAGGTAAAATTGATCTTAACTTATTGTTGCTAATTATATGTTATATAGTTTAATATAATATGTATATTATTATTTTCTTTCATCTAAAAGTTATTCATAATTTAATTAATAAAAACAAAATTACAATGTAACAAATTGAATTTTATTACTTTTAACGGACATGTAAATTTTTACCAATCCTTTGCATATTATAAATTGGACATATTAATATCAATTCAACATATTAAGCCAAAATGTAAAAATGTTGACAAACTTTCTTACATTACTCCTATACATCACCTCTATATTGCGTTGGAGAGCGCCTCTCAGTGCAATAAACTGTAATTTCCCTTAAAATTTCCACTACTCATATTTGTGGAATTATTTTAATTTAATAATATGACAACTATACATCTCTTAGTTCCCACCCTTATTAAATTTATATCTCTTAGTTCCCACCCTTATTAAATTTATTAGTTGATTAATGATTTTATAACTTATGATTCCTATATTTTTATTTAACTATATAAAATAACATAGCATAACTATAACATAAGACACACACATATGTAAGTTCAAGTGTCAACCATGCATCATTAATACATACATTAAATCCATGATGAAAAGTGCATTTAAAGTGAATAAAAGACTTTTGGCTCTTTTTCTAATTTGTACCATATTGTTTCATTATGTAGTGTGGTGTACCAAAAACATTGTTTTCATGTTCTTGCACCTAATACATATCATGTGTCAAAGTCAAACATTATAAGAACTTGTCTTATGGAGTATTTGGTTGGCATCAAATTTTATTAGTCTTGCAAATAGATTTATTTCAATTTTTTAAAATGATTGACATATTTATGCTCTATGATTAAAATTCATTATTTAGAAATGGAAAAAATTTCAAGTTAGATTTGATCACTTATTTTGATTGTGTTTACATGGAACTCAATACTTTGTGTTTTACATAATCTACAGCGGCAGACAAAAGTGTCTTCCTTAGGTCTAGTGGACTGACCTAAAACAACAAAAATTAGGGACTATAATGTCTTCCCATAAAGTAAATGGACAATGGGATGAATCCTACCTAGAATCTGTCACAAGTTTCATTCCTTTCTTAGCTTGTACGCTCCAATCCTATCTCCAATCACTATAATTAGAACCCGTTCAATCAGACAACACAAACTGAATATCTTTGACATCTATGTAGCATAATCCAATCACTTCATTCAATAGATCAGCATGGTATTAAAATAAATGAAATCATAACATCACATATAGGAAAACAATGTACTCCTTGTATTAATAGAAATGGAGAGAGTTACAACCAAATATAGGGTTAATCGTGTAGAAGAGCTCCTCGAAGTTGACTTGTCCTTCCTTGTCACAAAGTGTGTCTTTATGTCACCCTAATACATGGAATAATGGCTCTCACAACAACAACATGAGGGTAGAATCTATCTCCAAAGACCGACTCCTAGCTTGTGGGTAGCAATAAATATATAGAAGATGATGGTAGGATAGGAATTCTTATCGATTTACCAATCTAGGCTTGAGATCCACTCTTGATGGGAGGATGAGCTCCAAGGATAAGGGGTGAAATATCCAAGTTAGGATAGGATAGGATTCAATACTTTCATTCAAGGTAAATGGTTAGAAAAACCTTTGGAAGCTTATGGAAGAAAAACCTTCAGGATTCTTTCTATTTTTCCTGAATTTCTAGAATTATTGCACCCCCTGCAAGAGGAAACCTGTTGGTGATCAATGCAGGTCCAAAGAGGGCCAACCTTCTTATGAACTTAGTATTTTATGGCAAAGGGTGTGTTAGGCCTTAAAATCACTGAAATGAAGTAGTTAAAGGAAAAAATTCAGGGATTAGGGAGAGTAATGCTTAGGGATTTGTGCAATGACGATGACAAGGGATAAAAGGATGTTGATTGATTCAGTTAACAAGGCTATTGACTAGATGTGACAAAATGGCCTATAACAGATTCCCCCCTAAAGTGAAAAGTTAGAAATGGAAACTGACGACTAAAGTGCTTTACCTCATGACAATTCAGTATCAATAATAACCAACGAGATCATTATCTATTACATCACATTTACGTCATGAAATATTTGCCGAGGGAGGCATACCCATGCTCAAGATATAATCTAACATTACATGTACAATGATCAAAAGACACGTCCATTGATGACAAAGGATGGACCAATAATTGGATGATTGTCTATATGATCATAGTCATCATACATTGTAATCTTTGTATTAATCTTGAAATTGTAGCCCGAATGGTTGGAACTAGATCTGGGGTCATCTTTCTCGTTCACATGATCATCCAATCTATGAGTCTAATCATATAAATCAATGAGATGGAGTCGAACATGGTAGACACCATCTGATTACTGGCCAATGATGTAAGCCATTAACATACATGAGAGAAACCACCGATGATGTTAATGGCTCTCAAGGTACTGTAGTACAATCTGTATGGTGTGAATGAATGAGTTGAAGTCAAACACCACACAAAATTTTTCGGTTGAAGGCCAATTATGTAAACCTACCACCGAGAGGGAGGAAACTCACCATTGATGTATGAAAGAACCAAGGTACTAAAGGGTTGTCTCTAAGTCAACTTCTTGTATAATGAGTTGATGTCGACAGGAGGCAACTCATCACAGGAGGGCCTTGATGTATCCCCCATCATCGACACAAAGTGGGTATCATGATTTGTGACAAAATGATGATGATATGGAACTGGATTAGGAATGACAGATATGGAATGAAAGCTTAAGAGTATTGTAGAATATATTGACCGAATGAATGCTCTTGAACATGACACTCTTCCACTTCAGCTTCGTGTCTGTTGGGTTGGGAAATCTTCTTGTCTTTTGGTTCATCATACCTTTTCAAAGCCTCCATTTCTGGTTTTGGGTCAATGATGACAACTCTATTCAGTGTCGCAATAGAAGTGTCTTGCCTAGATCTGGTGGACTGATCTAGAACAATAGAAAGAAAGGACTATAATGTCTTCCTTAAAGTAAATAGACAACAAGATGAAGCCTACCTAGATTTTTTCACAAGCTTTGTTCCTTTCTTGGCTCGTATGCTCCAATCCTAGCTCTGAGCGTTATAATTAGAACTTGCACAATCAGACAACATAAGCCAAAGATCTATGACATCTATATAGAATCATCTAATCACTTCATTCAATAGATTAACATGGTATTAAAATACATGAAATCATAACATCACATATAGGAAAACAATGTACTCCTTGTATTAATAGAAATGGAGAGAGTTACAACCAAATATAGAGTTGATGTTGTAGAAGAGCTCCTCCAAGTTGACGTTTCCTTCCTTGTCTCAAAGTTTTCCTCTATGTCACCCTAATGCATGGAATAATGACTCTCACAACAACAACATGAGGGTAGAATCTATCTCCAAAATTTAACCCCTAGCTTGTGGATGACAATAAATATATAGAAGAGAATGATATGATATGAATTCTTATCCATTTACCAATCTAGGCTTGAGACCCACTCTTGATGGGAGGATGAGATCAAGGGATAAGGGGTGAAATATCAAAGGTAGGATAGGATATGATTCGAGACTCCCATCCAAGGTAAATTTTTAGAACAACCTTTAGAAGCTTTTAGAAGAGGAAGCTTTGGTATTCTTTTTATTTTTTCTGAATTTCTAAAATCAGCGCACCCCTGATAAGGGGAAACCTTCTACTGATCAACGTAGGTCTAGAGATGTCCAACCTAATGGTGAATGTGGTATCTTAAGGAAGCAGGTTAGTTGGGCCTTAAAATCACTGAAATGAAGCAGTTAAAGGCAAAAATTCTGGGATTGGGGAGAGTCATGATTAGGCTTTGTGCAATGATGATGACAAGGGGTAAAAGGATGTTGGTTGATCCAGTTAATAGGCCTATTGACCAGATGTGAAAAAATGTCCTATAAAACTTTGGTTGATAATTTATGAAAAATATAAACGCCAAATTTTAGGACTTGAGGATAGATTATTCTACTTGAGTTTACAGATGGTTTTCTTGTCAACATTTTTTCTATGTCAACATTTTTTTCTTGGATTAGTTTATATGTACTATATGTAATAGCTTTGTATTATATGTAATAGAACTTTAGGTAAATATTTTTGCAGAGCCATCTCCCATACACCCACAAACCAAAACCATTCGAAGTGTTGGCGGATTTGTTATACATGGTTGGGATCATGATAGACTAGGTAGCCCAACCAAAGTGTGTGTTCCACTCATATATCCTCCCTCTGACACCAGTTAGAGTATCATAGGTAGTGTTTTTGTCTCTACTAATGATCTTGCTACCTATAGTGGAGATTATTCACATGTTGTAGGTACACCTCCTGCATTTTTAAATCCTCTTTAAACTTTATGTGTTTATGTCTTGAAATTTTCTTTAATTTTTAAGTTGTCTTCAATTGATGTGTTTGAATTTAATGTATTCGTTATTATGATTCTAGTTTGTTATATATGTTAAATTATGTTTATGATTTCCAGACCCTCAGTAGGGCGAAGCTGAGGATCAGAGTGCAACATCGATCCCTCTGTGGAATGATGTTATATCTACTATCATAGTTGAGGATGTTAGGGCCCATCAGGCATGGATCACATGAGAGATGGGTAAAATATTTGTTAGTTCACCTACTAGGCGTAGTTTATCTTTGATGATTTATAACATCAATAGGTTGATGGCGACATACTAAAGGGAGGGCCCACATTGCCACCTCCTATATTCAATACATAGGATTAGGATGTTGGAGGTTAGAGGTCCACATACTTCGGAGGCAGTGAAAGATGCACCAAGGATATTGATGTTTGTGGGGAGTTATTTGACATCCCTCTAGACCGTCATGTTAGACATGATGGTCTGATTCCGCTCAAATATTTTAATACTGTTGATGTGGTCCCTTTTGTTTATGATCAATTCATTGGAGCTTGGGGCTAGTTCCCCCACCATGACGAGGTCCCCATTTACTTTGTAAAGTATATATATGCATATTTTTTGCTACATATGTGGCGAGATTACATCAACACTAGATCTAAGTTCTATGGACCCAACTTCAGACATAGCTAGGATCATGTCGGGGCTCATAGGGACCCTGTGCATGTACCACCACCTCTGAGATTATTTCCATGACCATCTGAGAGAGTGGTATTGTCGACAGAGCTAGATCAGTCATCGCAGCTCGATGCCGAGACCATGCATACCATTGCAGGTAGCATTCATAGGGAATTTTCAATTGCGCATATCACATTGTATGGAGAAATTAGTAAACCACCTTCATTGCCTCGTGACCCACCAGATCCATTACCTGATAATTCATATCTCAAGACTCTATGACTTGACCAACTTTTGTCATATGCACATACACGTCGTGACACCATCCGTGACACTTGGAGGGTGCATGGCCCATGTGACACAAACTAGGTACATATATAGAAAACGTTTGAGTCTTATTATCAAATTATACATATTTATATTAATAAATCAATATCATATTGCATTTATATTAATAAGTTCATGATAACATGCATACACAACCCAATTGCATGGATGAGCTTCTGAGGTCATCCGAGGGGGAAGTTGATCAGCCAGAGAAACTTCCTTATGCATGTTTCCATGGCTCAGTCTCCTCCACCTCCACCTACAACTCATAACACTCATGTGGAGGAGAGTCACTATGTATAGCCACATGGACCAACAGTTGAGGTAAACTTTTTTATTCCTAAGATTTCAACATTTTTTTAAAGTTACATTAATGCATGCTAATTAATTCTTAGACTAATTATAATTTATCTTTTCCATTGTGTACATATGCCCAGATGCAGATAGGTGTCAATGTTGTAGCTATGTGGATGCATGATTGGGATGCTAGGTATGGAGGCATTGAGCCACAGGTAGGGGAGAACCAAACCCAAATTGATCAGACCCCCATCTCACATGACTTCCATTTGCACTTGATTGAGCAATAGGTAGGGGAGCAACAAACCCATATTGATCAAACCCCAATCCCACTTGACTTCCACTTGCAGTTGACTAAGCCACAGGTAGGGGACTAATTAAATGCATAGTTCAAAATCATTTATTTCCAGATTATTTATTTTGTAAAACTGATGTTCTAATTAATTTGAATTTAAATGTGTTATATTGTAGTACTGTATTATGGACGCTTACTTTGCACAAAAAAATTCAAATAAGAGTTCTCGAAGTGATACTTCCTATAGTGGATTGTAGATATTTTGTATATTTTTAGGACCACTTCATAGGGCACATTCACATGTGATACAAAATTTGTATATTTTCATACATGGACAGTTTATTGATGCATGAACATTATTTCAATTTATGGATGCTTATTATTTCAGTTTATGGATTTTATGTAATGTAATTTGTATATATTTTCATATGGAGATTTTATTGATACACTCATTATTTCAATTTATGGATGCTTATTAATGTTTTTTATGGATGTTAATTAAATTTTAGTTTATGGAGTTGTTAATTATTTTGCTAGTTTAAAACAATTTTTATTAAAAAAAATAATTTTGATTTCTCGCTTCACAGGCTAAGAAAATAAGTCTAGTCTTAGACTATGATGTAAGTCACTTTAATACTTAAGATAAACTAAAATATATCATGGTTCGTTAAAAAAACACAAATAGGATTGAAATACATTTTAAATTCAATTTTAAAAGATGTCTTCAACCAGTAAACAACAAATAAATTTTGTTTTATTTTATTTCTTTTGGGGTCATCTATAGGAGCTTAGTCATAACATAACATAAGTCATATGTATTGGAATTTAAGATACCAAAAAAGTTTAATGATATGTTTCTAGATAATTTTATACAATTTTATGAACTTTTCTAAATTTACTTAGCTATCCCGATATTCCAATCAATTATGTATCTGAAGGCCTTCAATTAAGAATATTCAATACGTAAATTTTATAAAATAATAATTTTGATTTCTAGTTTCATAGACTAAGGAAATAAGTACATTGGTCTTACTATGATGTAAGTCACTTTGATACTTAAAATGAACTAAAATATATCATGTATATCAATTTAATATTGAACTAGTAGAAAGAGTCTTTAATGCAATCAATGTATGTTGATTTAAACAATTAATGATATGTTTCTATAATTTTATGAACTTTCCCAAATTTACTTGGCTATCCAAGTATTTAAATCAATTCCTTATCTTAAGATCTTTAATTAAGAACATTCAAGAAGTAAAATTTTATAAAAATAACAATTTTGATTCCTAGTTTCATAGACTAAGGAAATAAGTACAACCGTACTATGATGCAAGTCACTTTGATACTTAAATGAACTAAAATATATCATGTACATCAATTTAATATTGAACTTGTAGAAAGTGTTGTTTAGTGCAATTAATGTATGTTAATTTAAACAATTAATTATATGTTTCTATAATTTTATGAGTTTTCCCAAATTTTCTTGGTTATCCAAGTATTTCAATCAATTCCTTATCTTAATACCTTCAATTAAGAAAATTTAAGAAGTAAAATTTTACAAAATAACAATTTTGACTTCTAGTTTCATATATGAAGGAAATAAGTAAAATCTTACTATGATGCAAGCCACTTTGATACTTAAAATGAACTAAAATATATCATGTACATCAATTTAATATTCAAAATGGAAAGCATTACAAATGTTTTGTCATATTGGCTTGTAGAAAGTGTCTTTTAGTGCATAATCAATGTATGTTAAATTACAATGATTTTAAAAGATTTCAAGATGTAAACTAAAAATAAGTTTCATTGTATTTTATTTCTTTAAGGTTATCTAAAAGATATATATATATATATATATATATATATATATATATATATATATTCACCAATATAATAGTATAAGAGCTTAACCAAGTGAAGCATTTGACTTTTTTCAAAATTAGTTCTTCTTAACAAAAAAATTCCATTTCTTCAAAAGACTATATAAATCCCAAACTAAAAGTGATCCCTACTGTAACAAGGATGGTATTATATTTTTGTTCATATATCTCATTTACCAAACATTTCAATTAAAATCCAATGCCAAGTAAAAGGGATTGTGAGAAGAGAATGAAATAGATTTAAGTAATTAAAAAAGAATAGGTGTTAGGAATAAAATTATAAGATTTGGAGAGTTTACTAAAGAAGCCAAAGAGAGTGGCTCAAATGAGAAGATGATGAAGAAGATGTTGTATAATAATTTGCAGGGTTGTTGAACTAAAGACTAATAGAAATAAAAGTTTAAATTCTTATATAGGAAGTCTAAATACATATTTCAGAGGAAATTATTACTAACTTAATGATATGGTGAATCTTTTGAATTTGAGAGAATGGGATATTCTTGAAAAATCAAGCTAGTGATTACTAAATTGAAGGGCCAAGTTTATTTCATGAGAGAAAAAAAATTATATCTATAAATTTATACAAATTTAATTGTATAAGTCAATTTGTAACTAAAAAAACCATACAATACATAAATACACACTCCATGATACAACAAGGAACCTATTCAACTAGTTTTTAAGTATGTTAATATTTGAAAACCTACTATACACTATCAAATTAGTTGGAAAAGATTTTCTTCATTAAAAGCACCATATAATTTAGCATTTTAAAACATGTAACTAAAATTACCATAAAACATTTGTAAGAAGAGCTTTCTTAAAGGAAGAACTTATAATAGCTATGCAGAATTTCACAATTCCAAACAAAAAGTGGAAGAAATGTGGGATGAAAAGTATGAGAAGGCTAATGAAATTGTTGATAAGAAAACGAAAAGAAATCAAGAGATAGAGATTTTAGTGGATTTAGATAATAGGGAAGATCCTTCAAGGTCTTATCAACAATAGATGTACATTGTTATCATTTGTGGTGAAGAGGGGCACAAGTAATTTGATTGTTTCTTTTGGGAGAATGTACATGGAAATTTTAGCACAACAATGAAGTAGGGAACAAGGAGGGGTAAGAGGATTTAAAAAAATATATGTTTATGCAAAGAACCTTTTTTATGCACGTGCAAAAATGGATACCCAATGTCTTTTATGTTTTCAATTATTTTCATCAAATCTTGACAAAGTTTAAAATAAGGTTCCTCTTTTTTATTTTTGAATCATACTTTGGAATATATTTCATGATTACATGTTGATAATAAACTAGATGAATTTAATCAACATTAGATTTCCATAGGCTAAGAAGATTAACATTGTAAACATTTCTAGCTGATCAATACATGTATGCTAATTTATTCATTTTTGCATTTATTATTCATGAATTTAATACTTATTAATCAAAAGAGCATTATGTGGAACATTATAGTGATAAGAAATAATACACTCGATTTTGTGCAACCACGAATCTATACTACACTTTGTATATCTTTAAAAAACATGCACTCTTTAAAAAATTCGCATAACCTTCATGTGAGGATTGAAAGAAGAAACTTGTGAGGTTTTCAAAGGTAGGGATGATCCTCATTTAAGATTCAAGGAAGCATTAAATGTTATATATGATGATAGATGTGGCGAAAATTTAATGTTGTTATAGGTTTAACAAAGAATGTCTTGTAAACATGCACATTGAAAGGAGGGATACTCTTGCTCCTTCTAGATCTTGACACATTTTCTCTCTTTTAACTCCTACAAAGATATCAAGCATCAATCAAACTAATATTAATAAGTTTTGGAGCACCTATGTGATAACTATTTTTGCTAATCCCTCTTGTAAATAAATTGTCATGAATTGTTCATGTAAATAATATATGGAAATGTAACAATTTTCTTTGGTTAAATTACATCCTTGGTTTTTATGGGTTATCCTAAACCATTACAATTCGAAGGTGATTCATAATTTGCATGAATTCAAGTGCTTTCAGTTGTTGTTACATCTCAATTTTAAACTACATGTATTATTTTCAATATTTATTTTATCTTAGTTCTATTGTTTAATTCTCAATTTTTTTTCTTTGTTTGGATCCTATTTCATATTTCATACAATATGGAAAGAGTAATAGAAGACTTGAAACTACTTGAATTACTTGTATTTGCATGATCTTTTTTTCCTCATTTTTTTTTAGTTTTTTCTAGCATTTCTTTTGTGTTTGGTAATTTCTTTTCTTAGATCAAAATCTCAAATTTCCTATGTTTATAGTGAATTCTTGTCTAATTTCCAAATAAATGTCCCATTCAAATTTGGATTTTTTTTTTTTTCCTTCCGGATCCCCAGAGCGAATTGGAACTTATAGCTTGATGAAGCTCTAATCCATACCACTTAACATCAATACCACTAATAAAAGTTGGTGCGAGGTCACTTTTTTTTTTTTTTCCTTCCGGATCCCCAAGAGCGAATTGGAACTTATAGCTTGATGAAGCTCTAATCCATACCACTTAACATCAATACCACTAATAAAAGTTGGTGCGAGGTCACTTTTAAATGGGTCCATCGAATCATCCATTCCAAACTGAAAGTATTCAGTGAAACGAGTCTGGTACGGTTTTGATTTTTCATGGCGGTATAAGTGTGATGTGGAAGTCTTATGGGCAGTAATGGCACGGTGGTGGTTGAAGTTTGGCGTGGAGAGTTGTGAATGCATGCTAGACTTGGCAATGTATGTGTGACATGGTGAATTTTGAATCCGGTAATAATGGCTCCTTTTAATATTCAAATACCGAGGGTGGCGTGGCATGGCATGGCAGGATAAGCGTATTTCGACCAAGTCGTGCGGCATTGCACCTTGCAGAATAATTGTTCATGTTTTACTTTGGCTGCACTTCGCACGGCCACGAAAGACGATGGTATGGTATGGTGTGATGAATAATGGCTACGGTATATTCAGCTTTGGATAAGTATTTTATCAATGATTTTCTAAATGCTATGTACAATGTGCTTGGGGGCATCTAACATGCATTGTGCATCCATGTGCGACCTGACTGTATGAGAGTCTTTTCCAAAATATAAACTCACGTTTTATGCCAAATGCATTATGCGTTTGAGTTTTGGAACATATGCCTTTATAATAAGAAGTTTATGTTTCGCTGTGGGCCATGTTTCGCTGTGGACCATGTATATATCGTGACCTTTTAAGAAAACCTCATTTATTCGTTTTGGTTTTGTTTCTATGGGAAGTTGCATTCATTACTATTTTCGCTTGTACCTTAATTTTATTCTATATTAATTATTTAGGTACATAGTCTATCACTTTTGTTACATAAAAATTGTTTCTTGGAGGTGGGAAATTAGTTTTAATGGTTTTCGCGCTTTAGGTACATAGTCTATCACTTTTGTTACATAAAAATTGTTTCTTGGAGGTGGGAAATTAGTTTTAATGGTTTTCGCGCTTTAAGGGTTTTAGAATTATATAGGGATGTTACTTTTTCAGCGGGAGTTATAATGGGAGCTGGGGAAAGTTCCATGAGCGTTGAACACTGTTTTTTTGGAGTTCCGACTTTCCTACAACTCAATAATTAGGTTAGGGATGTGAATCCTTACAATTGCTCAAAAAAGACAATTACGAAGTTGTCACAGTTTCTTCATAGTTTTGTATAATTAATACAAATTCATAATTACCTCTCTGTTGTATACAAGCTTCATAAATTCATAATGGGGAGAATTTATAAAAATGCTTCATGAGTCCTCGACTAAACAAGAAGTTGTGGATAATTCTTATGGAACCTTTGTTTCTAAAGATACAACTCTAGGGTTGGGGAATACAAACCCTATAGAAAAATATGTTGAATTGCCCACAAAACATGAGCCTATGTTGAAACTTTTGCAGGACGAAAGGCCAAAGACATCCTTAAAATTGATATCCTTAATTGAGAAACTAGAGCAATCTCTTGATGGGTTAAGGAAGTGTGGCACCTCGACATAAGCGCAATATCTCAGATGTCATGCTGATGAGTATTTATTTTGATGTTTATGTATGTATATCACATAATATTATGTGTGCATATTGTATGTGGCAACCAATGCTTAAACATTAGAGTTGTGGTTTCTCTTTAGAATAACTAGAGAAACATATGTAAAATTGTTCCTTGTATTTTTAAGCTAGATTGTTTCAAAGACTGGTCATGTGTCACAGAACTGATAATGAACTTAACATTTTATATATATAAAAGGGAGGGACTCAAGGAGAGAGCAACCGAGAGAATATGTTTATATATTAAATATTTTTTTTATTATTATATAATATTACCGCTCCCAATTAGCTGTTTCTTGTAAATTTTGGGGAAACCTCTAGCCATTCGAGACACCCGTACCCAAGTTCCCAACATTCCTTAGTTCCAAAAACTCATACAACATACTTTATCACAAATATCACAATATACATCATTTGTACACAAATTATGTATATTGTGATAGTTGTGATAAACTATGTACATAAATAATTAATGTAGAATACAATTTATATGTGTGTGTGTGTGTGTGTGTTTTGTATAACTATTTGATTTTATATTATGATGAAAAATATAGATATGATGTTTTTTTTGGTATTATGGGTTGTCCTATTGGGAAACCAAGCCCAAAAAACAACAACAACAACAAAAGAAATTGATATCACATAGATTTTCCTAGACTAATCTATATGATAAGAAATATTGACTATACACAACATGTTTGCATAATTTTTCCTTACAAAAAGGTTGGTCTCATGAACAGGATCTCACTGAGTTTGGAAAAAATGAAAAAACTTTGACATGGACAAAATTACATATCTGAGAGCTTCTTTGACTATGGCATTGATTGTGGCATGAGCAACCAAAGAAAATTCCTAAGCTTGATACCCCTTGTGACCACGAGCGAGCTTCCCATTGTCGGGCTTGGCCTAAGGAGTGGAATGTTCATGTGTAGACTCTGCCTTTGAAGCCTCAGTGCCAACACAACGATATTGCCATTGAATTCTATCATTTGAGCCATAATACCAACTCAGACCTTGCCACTAAATTTTTCTAATGGTACCACTATCATAAGCCTTTTGGAGGAATTTCATCATACGCAAATAGGAGTGCCAAGCCAATAGTTGAAAATCCTGAGTTTGTGGAATTGTATGACAATCAGAAAAGTCACTGACCATGTTGACTCCCAAGTTGAGCATAAGGAAAGTGATTTCCAATTCTAGCCAATATCTCAGAGGGATGGTTGATTTTTCACAATTTCTCAGAGCAAAAACCAATTCCCCTAATTTCTCAGAGTTATGGCCACATTCTCATATTCCACCAAACGCACCTAGGAGCTCGGAGCTAAAAACATGGTGAGACTATTGAGAGTTCTTGTACCCATAATACTACAAATTACACCCTGTGAATTATGATGAATTTAGATAGGTGACTCGAGAGAGATATGAAGACAATTAGGTCGGGAGGCCACTATAAAAACCATGTCCAGCCTGTGAATTGGGGCCTCGAGGGTCTGAATGTGATGCCCACTGCAACGAGGGTGCTCCATCTCTCAGACAGTCAGAGCAAGATGACACAAGGGCCTATTGACAATTGGGAAGAGAGAATGAGAATGATGGACATGGATTCTTCTTGTGAATAACACCATACTCACCATAATAGTGGACATCCAATTTGCAGCCGCAGGTGGCAAAATTATAGGGCGCCAAAGAGGAAAATGATGGCTCACTTTGACGATAGACTCATCTTGTCTGAGTTGAGCACGCATTAATTCATAATGGCACACCGATGAATGATTATGAGCCATGATGATCATGTGAGTAAATCCTTTGGTGCTACCAGGAGTGAAGTGATTAACAAGATACAGTTTAATTAGGGATTTGTTTTAAGATTCATCTCAATAGATTTAAGATATATTGACATTTCAAACCTACTTATGCGGTTCATCTTCAAAAAGAAAATAAATATGAAAAATATGACATGCTAAGAACAAATAAATATAAAATTAAAAGGAAAAAATGCTAACATGTAGAAAACCCTAATAATGTTTTTTTATGTCTAATGTGAGTGTTGGATTAATAATAAGAATCGTATATTAATTATTTAATTTTGGTTAATATTAGTTATTGTTTCATATTAATATAATTTTATTAAATTAATGAATATATAGATATATATATATATATATATATATATATATATATATATATATATATATATATATTATATTATAATTATAATTATAATTATAATTATGTGAATAATTTAGGTTGTGTGATTATTTATAATGTTTAAAGCATATTGATTTGATTTTACATACATGGTTTGTATTTTTAACATTTATTAATAAATGGAAATTATATATATTAAAATAAATTTAAGTGGTAGAATATTAATTGGAATTATATATTAATAAATTAATTAGTAATGATATATTATGTTATGGATTAAGATAATATAATAAGGATAATCATTAAAAAAAAAATTGCAAAGAGAGAAGGAATAGGAAGAGACAATTCTGAAGGTGAGTGTGGAAAATTGGAAATCTAGTTTTCACTGATTTTCCACCTATAATATCTATTTAGGCTATTGGGTTGCTTACCAATTTCAATAGTCTCCCTTAATCTTATGGTGGCAATGGTCAATTCTAGGCAACATAATAGCATTTTCAATGTAAATGTGATGATTCATTCTTAGGGAGTGTTCTTCAAGAGCAGAGGAATGAGAGCATTTTTGTTTTATGTTAGCACAATTCTCTTGAATTCTAATTTTTATGGAGCAATTAGTTTCACCCACATATGATCTATCACAAGAACAACTGATCAAGTACACACCTTTTTTATTGGTGGGGTCAATGAGATCTTTGATGGACCGATGGTGGCTACAAATAGAGTTCATAGGTTTAAAGGTAATGATGATGTTTTTATTTCTAAGGATATGATAATTTTTCAGTGGTCCCATGGATGTAAGGGAGACAAACTTTGAAAACCTTATTGTTGATATCATATTTTGCTTTAGGTCCTTTCCTATCTTTTTAAAAAGCCTTAATAATTTAGTGTTTTGTGTAGCCATTTTTCATGAAAACATCAAGGAGATGGGTTTTCTCATTATCTAAATGGTTATCGTCGGAAATTCTCAGGGATCTTATGGCTAAGGTATTAAGAACCCCAGGTTTTTTGTTGGGATGATGGTGGGATTCAACATGGAGGTATTGTTCAATATGTGTTTTTTTACAGTAAAATTGATGGGAGATGGATCCATCTTGATTCCTAGTAACTAGAACATCCAAAAAAGGAAGACTATCATCTACTTCAAACTCCAAGGTGAACTTGATAAATTCATATTAATTATTAAGGTTTTCTTTTAAATATTTATAATTTCTCACATCCATGAGGCCAAATAATGAATGTGTTTTCAAAAAATCTTTTCCAAAGTTTAGGCTTGAAAGGGGAAAAGTAGAAGGCTTTAGTTTCAAGGTCTTCCATAAAAAAATTAGCACTGACAGGGGAAGAGGGGAGGCCATAACCACACGACATATTTGTTCATAAATTTCATTTTGAAAAATATAAAAGAAAAAATGTAGATTTAAGATATAATACAATTAACCTAGATGCATTGGGATCAATTATTTGTTGAAAATGCAACAATATGATGGAGCTTAGTGGAAAGGAGTCGTCTTCACTAAGTGGGCCCATAGGCTATTTTTGGCGCAAAGTCTATTTTTAGACTATGTCTATTTTTAGACATATGGATCATGGTCTATGAGTTGCAGGATGCTGTTTATGGATGATTGGTCATGTTGGGAAAAATAAATGGACTTCTAATTTTGGTTCACAACGAAGTGATCAGAGTCTATTTTTAGACTACTAGGCTAAAAATAGAAACAGTCAAATTTTATTAGCCCTTAGTAATATTTGGACTATAAACATTATCTTATTCTGTTGGAGCACTTCAGTTCGAGCTATGGATGTGGCACATGCAGCTGACAGAAGGAATCATGTGGTTTCTTATGTGTTAGTTGAGCTATTGCATGGAGGACTTCAGTTAGAACTCATGCATGTGAGTTCTGTGGAGTTGGATGTGGAGTTGATGGAGTTGTGTTCAGTTTGACTTAGTTGAACTAGTTGTATTTAGTCCAACTAAAGAATACACTAGTGATGAGTTTTGTGAATTGATTGTTAATTAATTCACTAATTATTAACTCATAAAGAAACTAAAGAATACATCAGTTAACTCAGTGCATGGACAGTTCAACAGAGACAGGTGTTAGAGGTAAGTGAAAGGGTGAGTTGTGACTATCAGTTGTGCATGAGATTTTGCACATGCATGGATTGAGTAATGCCAATGAGGTTTGCGAAGTGTGGGCCAATATCAAGGGAATTATAGCCTGTGCTCACGTGATTTTCAGTGTGGGTGATTCTCTTGCAGCATTGTGTAGTGGAGGCAGGCAAGCAGCGGAGGAGATTTGAACCTGTGATTGATTCAGATCTGAGCTAGTTTTTGTGTAACATGTGGAGATAGTACTAAGTACTTGTGAGGAGTATTGTACTATGTATTGTTACATGTTCTCAATCATTATAATATACAGATAGTGTGGGGTTTTCAGCTGTATTCTTTCCCGGGTTACATACTGTGTTAATGTGCGCATGCAATTGATGTTTCATTGTTTTTAATGCTGCTAAATTGATGATCAACGTAGAGGAGGTTATGTATTATGCATGTATTCCGCAATAGTGTATAATCGGGATAATCTCTGTGAATAAGTGTTTATTATTTGAAATTTCTACATTATTTTATTAATAACTTCCATGGCACCATCAATGGGAATCTTAGTGTAAAGTGAAATAACATCGAAACCAACAAGTAATTCATGGGGTTTGTTGGCTTATATGGGCCTGACCCATGTTCGGAAGAGTTATTTAGCCAAAAAAATCCCGCAGCTACCGGCCCTTTCGGCAACAGCCCGCGGAGCGCGGACTGAGGTCTCACCCGAGGTAGTAGGGGAGGGTACTGGAACCAAGTTTCCACACCCTAGGGATGTCTTGGTGTGGTCTAGAGGTTTTGCACACTGGTTTACAGCTCACACTGCTCGTTATTCGCACAGATCCAGGTTGATTATATCTTTCTTATTAGTGCGCTATTCTATTGGAGTATGTGGTTACAAATTAACAGGGTCTTTAAACAAACATTTAACCAACACAACTGATTTGCGCATTAAAATGAACCCAGATTTACATACATTCATACCATAAGCAGATTAAATTAAACAAATATTATGAAAGTCAGATTCGCGACAGCTCAAAAGGAACACAGAATTTTAGAAGAAACTTATCTTTACTTCCACTTATCCTCAATACATCCAGATCCATCCTGCGCACTCAGCTACAGGGGTCAACACACACAGCTGCAAAGCCTCTATCTACTACCCCAACCCTTGACTTAGACTTACAAATGCTTTCAAAATATCTTCTTCTAAAACCCATTACATTTCATCTTTTTCAAAACTAGAACTGCCTTTCCCTCATAGAGCCACGCTCTATTTATACCCTTCCTTGGCCCGCGATCCTTGTGCAAGCCGACTCTATTTATATTCCTTTACATTATTTTCGGGCGGACTACCCTTTGACTCAATCCTATTATACTTCGCGCTCTGCATACTTCATAGTTTTTACAATAATTTAATCCTACTTTTTGGGCTTTCTACCCCAAAACCATTACGCGGGACCTCCGCTACCCAAAAATTCCCCAACACAATCATCGTGACTCATCCCAAGTCACTCACCGGCGTGGCTAGACGCTCTGCCTTGGCTTCCCGGTTCGCCTTCCTTTGAGTGGTGCTTGTCATCCTACTGCTCCTTCATTGTCTCCTACAACACTTCGTCTAGATCCTGCTTCAGTGTTTCTACCACGTCTCGCAACCGATGATGCTCATTCTGCTCTGCTCGGTTAACAAAGAACATGTTGGGTCCCTATAATACTAGTGATTACCCCATTACTAATGCAGTTATACCCCTTATTAATATTGTTGTGCCCCTATTGC
Organism: Pinus tabuliformis; assembly: GCA_031772625.1. Taxonomy (NCBI): domain Eukaryota; kingdom Viridiplantae; phylum Streptophyta; class Pinopsida; order Pinales; family Pinaceae; genus Pinus; species Pinus tabuliformis. The sequence goes on along the minus strand of CM062818.1, from coordinate 807,637,228 downwards.
CCCCATATTGTTATTACTGTGCCCCATAGAATCCCTCTATTGTTATTTTTGTGGCTTTATATTATTATTGTTAGGTCGGCTGGATTATATTGTGACTCCTTAGACTCCTATATATAGAAAGGAGGTTTTGACATTTGAATCATCCAAGAATTGTTCATTTATGTAATGTAAAGGAGGTTGCCCCCTCAAAGAGGCTGAATTCTAAGGCGTTGATCTATCTTTTCTATCTTTTCTTGAGCTGGTTTCATAACATTTGGTATCAGAGCTTTGGATTCTAGGGTTTAGCTGCTCCAAATAGGTCATCATGGCATTTTCACTATAACTTTTTTCTGTGAAATTTCAGAAGTCGCAAAAAAAACCCATTTGAGAAGAAATCGCACTAAACCTTGGGTCCGAATTTTAGAGCTTTTCGCGCGATATTTGCGGAGATATGATCTGAGGAAGTTGGTCTTTTTGTAGACTCCTGAATTACATTCAAAACAGGTGACCTGGGAAAAATCGTCATAACGTTTTCTCTGGGGATCGGATTGAAATTTCGTAAGAAGGTAAAGAAAGAGGACGGACTGTAGTTTCTTGTATGCATGTTTCAGATCCAAAGGTTGAAATAGTGACTCGTGGCACGTCGTACAAGTTCGCTCTACTGAACTAGTATATAAGAAAGTCACTGTGGGAGATTTCACATAACTCTTCCTTGGAGAATCCAAATTGGGTCAGACTTGTGGCATTGGAAAGAGGACACATAGGGCTACTACAACTCACAAATTCAGAACTAGATGATTGGAAAGTACAGAGATACATCAGAGGAAATATCGAGCTCTGACAAAGTGAAAAAAGGTGTGTAGATTTTCTTAAATTTTTGCTTAAGCTTGGTTTGAAAATTTATTTTGAAGGAATTCAAAGGGCATAGTAGAGCATTATTATCGGTAAATTATGACCCGAGGAAAGGAAATGCAAACACCTAGTAAGGAACCTGAAAGCTCTAGCATGACTCATGAAGAAGAGGAAGAAATGCAACATGATATATCAAAATTACAAGACCAAGTGCAACAACTGTCCCTTGCACAAAAAGGAACAGAATCTAAGATGGATGGTTTAAAGAAAGATGTATAAGCTAAGATGGATGGTTTAAAGAAAGGTGTAGAAGCTAAGATGGACTGTTTAAAGAAAGACGTAGAAGCTAAGATGATTGACGTGGAAGCTAATATGGATGATTTGAAGATAGATTTGAAGACGGACATGGACGAATTGAAGATAAATATGAATAAGTTGCTACAAGAAATGGTCCCTAAGGGTGAAATGGTACTAAAGGAAACTCATGATGAGAACAAAAGAAATGTTAATCATGATTCCATAGATGCTAATGTTGGATCGAAGACTCACCATGTTCCAAAAATCGATATGAGGAAGTTTGATGGCAAGGATCCTGCCACATGGATATTACAGATGGAGCAATTCTTCGATCTCAATAATGTGCAAAACACACAAAAGGTATGTATGGCAACTTTATATTTGGAACCAAATCAGTTTGTATGGTATCAATGGCTTTGCTCTTATAAACCATTTATCACTTGGGCAATTTTTATGGAAGAATTGATAGCACATTATGAGGATACAAAAAGCAACACTTTTTTTAGCCAATTGATAAGTCTCAAAGAAAAAGGTTCAATAATGGAGCACATTGAGGAGTTCCAAAAATTGAACATAAGGGTAAAAGATATTCTAGAGGAGCATAGGACTGATGTGTTCATAGGGTCTTTAAAGGATAATATCCAACATGATGTTCACCTTTGGGAACCTGATTCATTAGAGAAGGCATTCAGGTTAGCAAGAAAAATGGAAAGCAAAATTATGGCAACCAGGAAGCATACCACTCACAACTATAAAGACGGAAGTGTTGTTGCCCCTAGTCTCCAAAACCTATAAGGTTGACACCACAAAAATTGAAAGAAAAAAGAGCAAAAGGGCTTTGTTACAGTTGTGATAGCAAATACACTAAAGGTCATAAGTGTGCTGAGAAGAAATTATTCTACATAGATTGTGAAGAGGAAGAAGAAAAGGAGCAAGAAAGGTCAAAAGAAGAGGATATACTCCAGGAACAAAGCCTAGATGAAGAACAAATAAATCCGACCATACCTTGTAATGCATTGGCGGGAATTACCACTCCTCAAACCATCAAGATAGAAGGACAAATCAAGAAGAAAAAGGTAATAGTGTTGATTGATTCAGGAAGCACCCACAATTTTATTCATTGTAAGGTAGCAAAAGAATTGAATTGCTTCCTATATCTAGCACCAGAGTGTCAAGTGATGATTGCAAATGGAGGAACAATAAATTTCTCTGGAAAGTGCCATAATATCAAGCTATCCATGGGAGAATATGTATTGACTAGCCCAATGCTTTCCATTCCAATGGGAGGTGCTGATGTTGTACTAGGAGTCCAATGGCTACAATCCCTGGGTACAATAGCTTTTAATTTTCAAGAACTTTTCATCAAATTTTCTATGGAAGGAAAGGAAGTTGAATTAAGGGATATTGCAGGGAAACCAGGAAAGATAATCAGCTCTAACAGTATGACAAAGCTTCTAAAAAAGGAGCAAAGAGGTGTAATTGCACAATTATGCTCGCTAGATGTTTCCACATCGGAATCATCTATTTCTCCAGATCTCCAAAAAGTCCTGGACAATCATTCCAAGGTATTTGAGACTCCCAAAGGTCTCCCACCTATGCGTGATCATGATCATGTATTCATCTGATTCCAGGAAGTGTTCCTCCAAACATCAGGCCGTATAGATATCCCTATGTACAAAAGAGTGAAATTGAATGTACGGTTGCAGAAATGCTAGAGGCTGGTATAATTCAACCAAGTCAAAGTTCTTTCTCTGCTCCAGTAGTATTGGTGCACAAGAAGGATGGATCATGGCGCATGTGTTCGGATTATAGGGAGCTCAACAAGCTCACTATTAAAGATAAGTTCCCCATTCCTGTCATTGATGAATTACTAGATGAATTGCATGGATCAATTTACTTCACCAAGTTGGATCTTCGTTCAGGATATCATCAAATCATAATGAAGACTGAAGACATTCTGAAAACAGCATTTAGAACTCATGAGGGTCATTATGAATTTTTGGTCATGCCTTTTGGCCTTACCAATGCACCTTCAACATTTCAAGGTTTGATGAATTCAATTTTCAAACCATTCCTTAGAAAAATTGTGTTAGTATTTTTTGATGATATACTAATCTACAGCAAGTCTTGGAAGGATCATGTTGAACATGTTGACAAGGTGCTACAACTATTGAAGGAGAAACAATTATATGCAAAAAGATCCAAATGTTTCTTTGGAGTCCAGGAGGTGGAATATTTGGGTCATATTGTATCTCATGAAGGAGTTAAGGTAGACCCTAACAAAATTAAAGGCATTAAGGAATGAAAAATCCCCACATCTATAAAGCATCTGCAAGGATTTCTCGGGTTGACAGGGTATTATCGCAAGTTTGTTAAGAACTATGGGAGAATAGCAGCACCTCTAACAACATTATTGAAGAAAGATGCATTTTCATGGACTCCGGAAGCAACAAAGGCCTTTGAACATCTTAAAGAGGCAATGTGCCAAGCACCGGTCTTAGCTACACCGGACTTCACAAAAACCTTTATTGTGGAATGTGATTCTTCAGGAAATGGAATTGGTGCTGTTCTAATGCAAGATGAAAGACCCATTGCTTTTGAAAGTCGTCCAATCAAGGGAAAGTTTTTAAGCAAAGCTATTTATGAGAAGGAAATGTTGGCAATACTCCATGCACTTAAGAAATGGCGACCCTACCTAATGGGTAGACACTTCAAGGTAAAAACGGATCATGATAGCCTTAAATACTTTTTACAACAAAGATTATCCTCTGAAGAGCAACAAAAGTGGGTCACAAAGATGTTGGGTTATGACTTTGAAATCATATACAGAAAAGGGAAGCACAATGTGGTGGCAGATGCACTCTCAAGAAAGGATGAGGATGTGGAAGCATTGTTGTGCACCATTTCTATTATCCAACCAGATTGGATAAACGAAGCAAGGGAGGAATGTAAGAATGGCGAAGAAGTGTGGGCACTTATTCGAAAGTTACAACAAGATTCCAGTACGTCTGGTACATTTAGCTGGCAAAATGATTCATTATGGTACAAAGATCGCTTATACCTCTGTAAGAATTCCCAGCTAAAACAAAAGATTCTTATGGAATTGCACACTTCTCCCTTAGGAGGGCACCCAGGATTTTTAAAAACTTACCACAGGGTTAAGAAGGAATTTTTTTGGGATGGCCTTAAATTAGATATTCAAAAGTTTGTGGCTGAATGTTTGGTTTGCCAACAAAATAAAGTTGAAACAATTAAAACCGGGTCTATTACAACCTTTATCCATTCCAAGCCAACGTTGGGAGGAGGTTTCAATGGATTTTATCACAGGTTTACCCAAGTCTGAGGGAAAGAGTGTCATCATGGTGGTAGTTGACAGACTTACCAAGTATGCACACTTTTTTGCATTATCACATCCATTTAAAGCCAGTACAGTTTCTACTGCATTTATGGAAACAATTCAAAAGCTACATGGAAACCCAAAGATTATTGTAAGTGACAGAGATCCCATTTTCACTAGAAATTTTTGGACAGAATTATTTTCTTGTCTTGGTACTCAGTTAGCTCATAGCTCATCTTATCATCCTCAATCTGATGGGAAAACTAAGATAGTAAACAAATGTTTGGAAGGATATCTTCGTTGCTTTGTATCTGATAAACAGACACAATGGGTCAAATGGTTGCCTCTGGCTGAATGGTGGTATAACACTTCCTTCCATACAGCAACAAAAATGACCCCATTTATGGCACTTTATGGGTATCAACCACCATCCATCACATCATATTTAAGAGAAAATTCTAAGGTTCAGGCAGTGGAACATCACATCGAACATCAACAACAAGTCCTCCAACTCTTAAAGGATAACCTCGTGTTGGCACAACATAGAATGAAACAACAGGAAGATCAACATCGCAGTGAAAGAAGTTTTGATGTAGGTGATTGGGTATTCCTACGGCTACAACCATATAAGCAAATGTCCCTCAAGCAAGCTAAGAAGGATAATAAATTATCACCAAAGTATTATGGTCCGTACAAGGTGTTGCAAAAGATTGGTACTATGGCATACAAATTGGAGCTTCCTGCAGCTTCTCGATTGCACCCAGTTTTCGATGTTTCATGTTTAAAGAAGGTTATAGGCGACAAGCTCCCAGTTCAAACAATATTGCCAGAACTTGACAAGGAAGGAAAAATTATATTGGAACCAGAAGCAGTCACAGAAACAAGAACTTGACAGCTACGAAATCATTCTATTTCAAAGTATCTTATCAAGTGGAAGAACTTATCTGCTGAAGATTCCACATGGGAGGATGAGAATTTTATGCAGAAGTATCCAGAACTACTCAAGCATTGAGGACAACACCTTTTTGAAGGAGAGGGGCATGTTGGGTCCCTATAATACTAGTGATTACCCCATTACTAATGTAGTTATGCCCCTTATTAATATTGTTGTGCCCCTATTGCCCCCATATTGTTATTACTGTGCCCCATAGAATCCCTCTATTGTTATGTTTGTCGCTTTATATTATTATTGTTAGGTCGGCTGGATTATATTGTGACTCCTTAGACTCCTATATATAGAAAGGAGGTTTTGTCATTTGAATCATCCAAGAATTGTTCATTTATGTAATGTAAAGGAGGTTGCCCCCTCGAAGAGCCTGAATTCTAAGGCGTTAATCTATCTTTTCTATCTTTTCTTGAGCTGGTTTCATAACAGAACACCCCCTCATAGGCTTTTAAAGCGGGCGGGGGAGTCGCATACGGGACCTCCTGGTACCACCGCAGCCACTTGCGACCTTTGTATCTTCTCTTCACACCGTCTACTGCAGCTTGTGTTGCAATTTTGCAAGACCTCGACTGCTATCCGCAAGATCCCAATCTTTGAGGGACATTAGAGATGACTTATTAACTGCATATCTACCCGTGGTCGTCATCTGTCCATCCTTTTGTTGTTCTGTCGTAATGCATCGGCCTGTCCCTGGGCGAGGCGATGGCATCCGGACCAATTCTGCTTCATGTTCCCTCTTTTCTGATACATCCCCTACCAGTGATGTTGTAGCCTGCGGGACGCCCGCAGCGGTCAACACCATACTCCTTAGAGAGTCCTGCTTCTCCATCGGCCAGATCACTACCGTCGGGTGCATGCCTTGTGCAGAGATAATGAATAGCTTCATATGTGTTTCCGAAGTGTAGGCCACCCTCGGTGATTTATAAGCCATGCGAATTTCAAATTCACTGCTTACCGCCTGTTCCAATGCATGTAAACTGCTCGTGTAAAATCTGTGGCAGCTCGTTTCATCTCTGGCTCGTATTATTTCTCTTAATTGCCTGCCGCCCACTCCCTTTTGCCATAATGTAGACATCTTTTCATGAATAGTGATATCAACAGTCATCATTCCTTGTATCAATGCATCCGTGTGATCTTGTTCGTGCAACCGTGATCCTTGTGTTTGGTCAAATGTATGCGCATTGTAGTACTCGCGCATCTGTCCCCCAGGCTGCTTTATCATCCCATGCTCTCTTCCAACTGGGTGGAGTGGTGAGACTATCCTCTCTTTGGCTAGTCAGGCGGTCAGCCCACCCGTGTAGAGCTTTAGGTGACTGCCATTCACTCTGCCTAGGAAGGGGTCTCCATTAAGTTAGCCAGCTGAACCGCGCCCCCATCGGTAATTTCTTTGACGAAATAGGGTCCCAACGAGTGCATGCGTAGTTTACCTCGGAATTTTTCGAACTTACTGTCATAAAGCAATACTAGATCATTTTCCTTGAAGGTGTGCATCTTGACATGGCAAGCATGCCACACTTTCTCGCACTATTTTTGTACCTATTGATGGAATCTAGCCAGAAAGCATTCCTCCTACAATTCTTCTAGCTATGCGAGCCTTTCTTCCAACACCCTGCGGTCTGCCATACCTGTGATTGCCGCGATCCGCAGACTAGGCACAATATATTCCATAGGCATAACGGCCTCCTTGCCATAGACTAAGCGAAACAGTGTCTGGCATGTCAGCTTCTTGCATGTAGTTCGGTATGCCCATAACACAGCAGGGATGCGTAAGTCCCAGTCATTTCGTCGCGCATTACAGACCTTAGTCAATGCGGTCTCCAAAATTTTGTTGAAGGCCTCGACAGTCCCATTTGCTTGCAGATGGTAGGGCGTACTCTGTTGGTGATATATCTAAAATTCCTCAGTGATTGCACTGATCATTTCATTCAGGAAATGCATTCCTCTATCACTCATGAGAATTTTGGGGCAGCCAAACCTGGTCAGTACGTTCTCGAACAAGAATTTTGCTACTGTCACAGCCGTGCAATCCTTAACTGGCTGTGCCTCTGCCCATCGGGTCAAATATTCGGTCGCAGTGATGATATAACTTGCGCCCATCTTTCCTCGTGGTTCAACAAGATCGATGAAGTTGATTCCCCATTTCTCAAATGGCTGTAGTGTCATCTGTGGTTGAAGGGGCATTTCATCCCTCCACAATGGTTTGCCCATCCGTTGGCATACATCGCAAGCCCGATAGTATGCTTTCAAATCTTGATGTAGAGTGGGCCACCATAATTTGGCACGAAGAATCTTCTGGGTTGTGGCGCGGCCCGCATAATGTCCGCCAGCAACCCCTCCATGTGCTTCGACCAGGATCTGTCCGCGCTCGAATTCTGGTACATATCTACGCAATATTTCGTTGTTGCCCATCTTGTAGAGGTGACCTGCAATTACGGTAAAATCTGTTGCGTGTATCACTAATTCCTTCTTTTGCTGGATAGAATATCACTGTGGCGCAATTCCCATAGTTAAAAAGTGGATAATATCTTCAAAGTGGTCGTCTACAATGTGCACGGCATATAACTGGGCGTCCAGGAGTCCCTCCTCTAGATTTGTTGGTTCTTTGGCAGTCTCAATTCGAGACAGGTGATCCGGACCTGCATTCAGACGTCCCGGCTTTACAAGAACCTCAAAGTCATATTCTTGAAACAACAACAACCATCGACAGATGCGCCCCCCCAACATAGGATTATTCACTAGGTACTTGAGCATAGAGTGATCAGTATAAATTTTAAAATGTCCTCCGAGCAGATAGTGACTGAACTTTTGGAGCGCGTATACCATCACCAATCCCTCCTACTCAGTAGTAGAGTAATCCTTTTCTACTTTGGACAACCTACGGCTTGCGAACGTAATCGAGTGATCGATTCCCTCTGCTCCTTCTTGAGTGAGTACCATACCCAATGCGATACACGACACGTCGACATGTACATGAAATTCAACGTCCCACTTTGGAAAGACCAAGATAGGGGCAGATGCCATATTTTCCTTAATCGTTTCCAGGCTTTTGTTATGTTCCTCGTTCCAGCAATACGTAGCATCCTTCTTCAGTAACTGTTCTATTGGAGCCGTGATCTGGGCGTAGCTTCTTATAAACTTCTGGTAGTAGCCCATGTGTCCTAATGTAGCACATAGCTACTTTACACTTCGCGGTGCTTGCAGATTTAGTATGACAGCGATCTTTGCCAGATCCACCATCAGTCCTTGCTTACAAACCACATGGCCCAACAAGTTCCCGAAAGGGATGAGAAAAGTACGCTTTTTTAGTTTGAGCACAATCTAGTGCCAGCGGTAGGTATCCAACATCAATCGTAAGCTTGCGACATGTTTCTTATCCAAGCCAAATACGGTCTAGTCATCGAGGTATACTTCTAAGAACTTGTGGATAAATTCCTTGAACGACTACGACAATACGGGAAAATATCGCCAGCGCATTCTTCAGCCCAAAGGGCATTACTGTATACTGAAAACAACCCCCTTCGGCAGTAAACATTGTCTTGCTCCGATCCTCTAGCGCAATCTTGATCTGATGGTACCAGAAGAACCCGTCTGTGAAGGAGTATGCTTCCTGCCCGCCCACATTTTCTAGTACCTCATCTGTAAAGGGTGTTGGAAATGGATCATTAACACAAGCATCATTGAGCTTCCGCAAATCTACACAAATGCGAATCTCACCCTTCTATTTCTTCTCCTTTACGACCATAGGGCTTACCCAATCGAACTCCTCGACTGGTTCAATAATGCCTGCTGCCAGCATCTTGTCCAATTCTTCGCAAACCTTTGCTTTGTATTTTGGATTCAATCGGTAGGGTAGCTATTTCACTAGCTTTGCATCTGGCTTCAAAGTTATCTTCATCATTCCTAAGTCTCCTAGAATCCCTTTCAGCTCCAAAATTTTTGTAGGGAATAAATCTTGGTATCTTCGGAGCAACTCGATGACCTTTTCCACCATGGTGTCATCCCAATAGTCCCCAAGCGTAATATACTTCAGCTCTTCCTCTATTCCGATATTCACTTGCTTTGTTTTCAATGGCGCCATGATGTCTAGATCTTCTATCTCAAGGCCGCGCACCTCACGACTCCCTCCGGATTCTGGTATATTGATGTTACACAGGTCATCCTCATCATCTTCTACTTGTGCATTGTAACATGCTAAGGCCTCGCTCAACTGTCGCGACCAGTCTGACAGCACGAATTATTCTGGTTCCGGTGGTGTCCTAAATATGGCATTTTTTATCAACTCTAATGCGTCATCCATGGTATCCATCCATTGGTCTTCAAAAAGAAATGTCGACAGAAACCCTTTGCGCAGGATATCCCACTCTCCAGTGCCATGTTGGAGCTCTATTTCCGTATACCAGTTCCATGGAATGACATCCAGGGTATGATAAAATAAGTGCACCCATTCTGGTTGAGGCTCCGCACCATAAGCTTTGGTCCATTTGGTCAGGTGCAGGTGTGGATCATCTCGGCCATCGTATTTCTTTGTTATTCATAGCTCTAGGTTCCCAAATCTTATCTACATCATGCGTCTGCAGCTTCGCCACTTTTCAAAGGTCCCTTCATGGGTGTCCCACCATCGTGCCAGTGTCACGCGCGATGTCCATTTTAGCGCATCAAACCGTTGGTACTCTAGTACCACGCTTTCGAATTTATCTAGGAATTCATCCACTACTGTCAGCCCATCATACATCGGCAGCTCGCAGTTTTGAGCTTTAAGGCAATACAATGATTTTGTCCTCATATTGCAGTGTAACGTGGTTACCCCATTCACCCCGTTTTACCATCACTTGTCCTCTTCATCTGAATTGTTGGTGCATGAGCCGGCGTAGCCTCTCGAGAGTCTCTGCTCCTCCTTCAGCCTATTTGCAGCAATTTTGTAGATACAATCCAATGCACTGTCCTTTTCTTCGATGCGCACTGGTTCTATGTAGCGCGGTCTGTCTGTTGGATCTAGCGAAACAACTAAATGGAGTGACTTCTTCTCAACTATCATCTTCTTTTGTTTAAGGTCAAGAACCCCATTCATGTTAGTGGCCCAGTCTATCCCTAGAAACGCAGGGTATGAGCTACTTTAGTCCATGATTTCAATAACTTCGAAATCTGTCTGGGTACTTGTGCCATCAATATTTACTATAATTCCTTTCAGTCTTCCCATCGGCAAGATCTTTTTTTGATTGGCCATTCGCAATTGGATAGGAGACCATTATAGTGTAGGCTTACCCATGCGTTCCCAAGTCTATTTAGGCAATATGTTTGTAGCCGAACCTAAGTCCAGAATGACCTGATCCATCTCATAGTCGCCAATCTGCGTTGTTAACGCATCTCCCGACCCGTCCATGATGCGTGTCTTCCTAACTTCCAGGTTGTGTGAGGTTCACCCCATCCTATGCATCTATTAATCATTTCCTGTAACCCTTTAACTACCCTGTTGTTGCGAAGCAGTTTTATGCATGTCTCTAAGAAGGTAGCCAACATCAAGGGATCCCCAGCTAGCTTAGGTCAATCCCTACTACCTCAGGTAGAGACGCTTGTGAAGCTTTCCCTAGCTTCCATATTGTTCTCCCTATTGACTGCTCCTGTGGTTGTGCCGCTCCGCACTACCATGTTTACCGTGGGTTCATAGTTGCGTGGTTTGGATCTCATCATCTGCACGTTTTGCGTTGTTGTAGGAGGCACTGCCTTCTTGTTGCGAATCTATGCTATCAGCATGGGGTAGTCTAGCAACTCATGATCGAATTTCTCACAATAAGGACATGATATTTGGGTTGGACTAGTACAATCCCACGCGTAATGTCATGGTCCTCCACAGTTGTAACTGATTAGCTACTCGCGACCCCTTCCTAATCCCATTCTGCCCCGTCCTCAACCCCATCCCGAGAACCCACCACACGCCATTGCCACGGCTAGATCCTAACCTCGCACCTCAGTCTGCATTCTGTAGGTAGGTGCCTGGTCCATCAATATTCGATAGCTACGGCTATCTCTTTCTTCGTGACCCACCGATCTACAAAAATTGCAAAAGAGCTGCTAGAGGGTCTGGTTGTATTTTGGCAATAGATGACAGTTATTAGTGTTGTGCTTTCCTCCTACCTGACAGATTGCGCACCAGAGCAAGGCAATCATGCTTGACCCTACCTGTGCCTCTGGTCGCAATGGTGTCGGTCCCCCCATGACCACAAAATTCACCGAGACCAGACAGTGATCTTTATCGTGTCCCTAGCTCCTACACTTTATACACCATACTTCCTCCCGGACTTCCGAACGCGGTGTCTGTTCCTATTTTAACTTCTGTATTTCCAAACACAAATTTTGAACCTGCGCTTGGATTTGCTGAACTCCCAACCCTGGGTCTCGTACCAAGGTTTGTTGCAGCCGCATTGCTGCCTCCAACGCTTCTGCTTGGGTTGAGATTTTTTGTTGTGACAAATCCGACTTCAAATATGGCGTTACTGATGCGACGAACCAAGCGCGATGTTGTGCATTCGTCAAGGTCATGTTGGCCTCGCGAATGGTGCTTTTCAACCTCTGATCCAAGTCCCACGGGGTCTCACCAGGCATCATCGTGATCTCTTTGAATCCTACAACTGACTGCGCTTCTGACTTTGGCCAGCTAAACTCCTTTGTTAATTCAGTATGGATGTCCGCTATCCCCACCGTTGGGTTGATGCTTGAATACTTCATGTACCATGTTAGCACTCGATCCTGCAGTGCACTGACTAAGATGGCTTTCTTGATATTATCATCCGCGACTTGTTGCGTGTTCCATACTGATGTTAGCACAAACCAAAATTGTTCCGGGTCTTCACCTCCTGCTCCTTTGAACACTGGTAACTGGATCGTGTTTGCCATAGTTACCCTTGCTCTACTACCATCCCTGATCCTTTTGATTTTTCAACGTTCTTTTCTATAGAGTCCCTGCATTTCACACCAGACACCCCTTATGCAGATCCCGGTCCCAACAACGGAACCATTTGTTGGCTTATATGGGCCTGACCCAGGTTCAGAAGAGTTATTTAGCCAAACAAATCCCATAGCTACCGGCCCTTTCGGTAACAGCCCGCGGAGCGCAGATTGAGGTCTCACTCGAGGTAGTAGGGGAGGGTGCTGGAACCAGGTTTCCGCACCCTAGGGATGTCTTGGTGTGGTCTGGAGGTTTTGCGCACTGGTTTACAGCTCCACACTACTCGGTATTCGCACAGATCTAGGTTGATTATATCTTTCTTATTAGTGCGCTATTCTATTGGAGGATGCGGTTACAAATTAACAGGGTCTTTAAGCAAACATTTAACCAACACAATTGATTCGCGCATTAAAATGAACCCAGATTTACATTCATTCATACCATAAGCAGATTAAATTAAACATATATTATGAAAGTCAGATTCACGACAGCTCAGAAGGAACACAGAATTTCAGAAGAAACTTATCTTTATTTCCACTTATCCTCAATACATCCAGATCCATCCTATGCACTCAGCTGCAGGGGTCCACGCACACAGCTGCAGAGCCTCTATCTACTACCCCAACCCTTGACTCGGACTTACAGATGCTTTCAGACTATCTTCTTCTAAAACCCATTACATTTCATCTTTTCCAAAACCAGAACTGCCTTTCCCTCATAGAGTCGCGCTCTATTTATACCCTTCCTTGGCCCGCGATCCCTACGCGGGAAGACTCTATTTATATTTCTTTACATTATTTTCAGGCAGACTACCCTTTGACTCAATCCTATTATACTTAGTTCTCTGCATACTTCAGAGTTTTTACAATAATTTAATCCTACTTTTTGGGCTTTCTGCCCCAAAACCGTTACGCGGGACCTCCACTACCCAACAGGGTTCAAGTTTTATATCTCTAATTTCATTAATAAAATGGGAGGAGTCTTTGACAAAGGAGTTGGACCTATTACCCACAAGAGGCCTGAGTTTCTTGGCAAGGTATTTAGAAAGAAGGTAGGTGAGTCCTCCTAATGTGTTAAAAATGGGCCTCAATGGGATCCCATCCTTATGGTTGGTAGAACATATATTCTAGGTGTGGAGGGATGACATGCAATAATTTCATGTAAGTATGCTCATTACTATTCTTGATGGAATTAGAGACAATCTGTGAAATTTTATTTAAAGGTATAGTCTATCTCCACCGAGTTTGATGTGAAGCACGATGATATGAGAGCTAGCATACAAGGGACTTAATGGTTTGGCTAGATGTCCGTTGGAAATCTTCTTGACGCTACACTTGTCAGTTGGAGTCATGCTCACACACCTGTAGTGGGGGAATATATACAATGTTTTAGTTATGCTAGATATGGGGTGCTTGAACCTGATGGTTTTGGGCTTTGACCCTTTTAAATATATTTACTATAGTATATTTATAATATTTAATAATTAATTAAAATAAAATAAAAATATTTCATTTACATAAATTTAATTAAATAAAATAATTAATTAAACAAAGTCTTTCAGTAGAAATCACATGAGAGAATTTTTTGGCCAACGTGTTTCAAACCAACAATTGTGGTTCATCATCAGGACCAGATGAAGAGGCAGACCGTGACATTGCTCTCTATTTAAGCCTTTGCCATGGTCTACCTCTTCATCTGGTCTTGATGATGAACCACACTTGTTGGTTTGAAACGCGTCAGCCAAAAAATTCTCTCATGTGATTTCTACTGCAAGACTTTGTTTAATTCGTTATGGATCACAAAAGCTTGAATACAAAAAATAATTAATATTTACATATTTTACAAATTTTATAAATTTACAAAATTAAAATTAAAATACATATTTACATGATTTAAGCCTAAGCAATGAAAATGACCAAATTTCAACCAAGGATATATTTGGAATTATAAGTCAGAATGAAGGGAAACTTGAATCATTGGAAAACTAGTGGCAAATTAAAAGTAATAGAACTATGAAAATGAAAATCCGTTCAAAGCTATAATCTCGCCAAATAAGGCAAACAAGCAATTGAAGAAGTGGCATTAACAAAATGTAAACAGAGGGCCCCATAAATTTAAAAAAAAATTAAGGTGGGTGTTGTGGCCACAACACATAGAAATATACATTGTAAAGTTGACTAGCTTGCTAGTCGGGTCAATTTTCTGAGTCAGCTAAGGAAAGTCACTTCCAACATTTAAGATGTTGTAACTGTCAAATAAATTTATATTGGGGGCCCCTCATTTGACCAAAAATGTAGGGGAGTTGTTGGCATGCCAACATATATGTACTTTGTTACACAACTTTCTCCTTAAAAGAGGAGTCGGCCATATAGTAGAATGTCAACCACCTCTTCAAAAACCATTAAATTCTTACCACCATCAAAAACAAGTTAACTAGGAAAGTTTTCTTGACACTTGCTCTAAAATTACAAAATAAGCATGGTATTATTTCTTGAGAAAATAAAAAAATGGATGTTGATTTTACCCTCGTTGATTGATAGTAAATCAAATCCACATGGGGGGTAATGTTTCATGAAAAATAAATAAGAAAAAGGAAAATAAGAAAAAGGAGAAGTATTAAGAAAATTAAAATGGGTGGAAAGTGGTTGACTACAAAGAAACGATAAGATGAAGATAGTAGATGAAAGAGTTTAAATGGATTTCAATTGTATAAGTGGTCAACTAACATTCAAAATTTAGCATGAGACAATAGGAGAAAGAGACGAGAAGAAATAAGAGAAAAATACCAGAGAAACAAAATTCAGACTTAGGAGCATGAGAGCAAAGATACACGACACTCCTCTAATGCTCAACATCAAGAGTAGAGAGGCATAGGATTGCCCATTCCAACAAAGATTAATAGGCTACATACGATATGGAAATCAATGACTTTGGTCAACACTTCCACGTTCGCCAGTTGCATCAATACCAAGTCTGACGATTAGAAAATTCCTCCAACAATGACTACATATTAATTCATAATCATCCATGGTTTGGTAATAAGAGATGAATGAGATAATTTAAACGATCGACTAGAAATTGAATTTCCTCCTATAAACCAAATGTGGATTGATAATCAAGAAAATGAAGGCATACTTCTCCACATCAGAGATCTCATGAACATACCCCCCTACTGCAATTATTATTTATTGAAGAACATGAATATATAAGACTGGATGTTGAAGAGTCAAAACCTGAAACAAGTTGGTTCACTTAATCTATAGACAATTGTTTTCAAACCGACGAAGTATTAACAAATTTTGTAAAAGTTGAAGTAAAAAATAAATAATGTATCCCACGCCTGATGCACCAAACAATAATCAAAGTCGATAAGACCAACCGGTCGATCAATCGAAAGGAAACAATAAAAACTACACCTCCACTAGTAAAAATGGGGCTAAATCATATCCCCCTTTATGAAGGAGATGAAGATCCAAAGAAACATTGGTTTGTTTGTGAAAAAATTTGGGTTGCTAATAACATCATTGATGAAGACAAACAAATGGCCCAAGTTGCAACTATTCTTCAGAAGTGAGCACTTACTTGGTTTATGAATATCACAAAAACTAACTGAAAAGTAAAAATGATATTAAAATGAGTTTCTTTTCCTTTTTCAAAGAACAATATTTCAAACGTCTTGCTTCTAAACAATGGAAATAGATTAAACAACGTCCAAATGATATAGTGAGGGAATATGACAAATGATTTAAATATTTTCTAAGTTAGATCCCATATATTATTAATGAAGCATTATTAGTCCAATGGTATGTTGTTGGTATGTTATAGAAAATTTGAGGACCACTAAGGATGCACGAAGTACAAACATGCGAATAAGCCCTTAATTTGGCTCAACGCATTGAAATAGATGATGAAGTTTAGTTGAATACCTCCATGACTGACAATAAACAAGAAGAAAATATTTAGCAATTACAAAGCTCTCTACTGGCATGATCCCTCTAGAAAAACAATCTTTAGTGTATTAACTGGAGAAGTGAAGGGCATATCAAAGATAACTGTAAATTTGCTAATTATTTTGATTAAGTCATTTGATGAGTTTAGTTAGGTACATAATGTGAAATATGTCATATTGCGTCGAACCATAATACTAAAGAATGTTAGTATAATTTACCTAATACTAAGCTGAAATGGTGTGCCATATGTGAGGATAATAGCCATTCAACACAAGAATGTTAGTTAAATGTGAATAATAATCCCAACTGTCATGTTGTTTACCACACTTAGGCTTCAGATAATTATAATTAGCCTCCTAAACAAGGAGGATGAGGAAAATATAGAGGAGGATATCGTGGTCAACGCAGACGATACAATGGTCGAGGTCATGGTCGAGGTTGAGGACAAGAAAGATTACACTGTTTCACATGTTGGAAAGAGAGCCATGCAACACCTAGTTTCCCATTGAAAGACAAGAATGACTTACATTTTTTGCAATATGTGTGGTCTAGGTGATCACTCTAGAGGATTTCCCCAAAATTATTGAAAATATATTAAATAGAATACCTATCAATATTTTACAGTATGTGCCAAAGTAGGAGATTTTGAATCCAAAAAATATCCATGTGATTACTAGGTCTGGCATGGGATAGAAGAATACTTCTCGAAATCATCAAATCCTTCGACCTACTAAAAGTGCTGCTAAATATCCAATTATGAAAATTTAGGATGACACTATGGAAAAATCAATCAAATTTTTTAGAAATGAAGCCAACATGCAAAAATTGAGAAAGGATAATATACTCGAGGAACTCTTAGAATTATTGGAGGAACAATCAGCTAGTTGTCGTGTCGAACTTTAAATATATTAAAATACTCTAATGAAGGAATAAATCAGTAGACAAACTTGCACTATCTCTCACAAGGTAAAAGTCTAGATGATCATGACCATCAGGTTGATCTAAAAATAAACAGATTTATGGTGAAACAAGTCATGGTTTATTTTGGATTGCAAGTAAATATACTTCCAAGAGAAACATGGATTAATTTTGGGATACCATCTCTTTAGAGGATGAATGACTATCTTAAATTAGCAAACTTGAGGTTCATTGAGCCAATTGGAACAATGGGACAAGTCAAAACATTGATTATGGGAATTCTAACCTTTGTTGACTTCGAGATCGTTGACTCAGTCGATGGAATTTTGGCTTATCTAGATTTAGTCGGGAGACCATGGGGTTGAAGGATTAAAAACACTATATCCTTAGAAAAATGTAGAATTAAACTAAAGGGTAATAATAAAAAGATAACCATTCTTCTTAAACCTCGTGAAGGAAAGCCCTGGGTGGAACCATGAGAAGAAGATTTAGAGACAAGGAGGTTGTATCAAGTCCTGCATGAAGACAAAGACAATGTGGAGTGCAATGCATTTAGAGAGATCTTAACTAGTTCCCCAGTTTCTATTGGAAAAAATTATGATACCAAGCTATACGAATGGAAGATAAAGAATTATGAATCTAAAAAAAAAAAATGTTGGACAATTGATGCAGTACCTATGAAGAAGGTTTTCCCATATTTTTCCATAAAATTCATGCCTATAATCCAATAAAGGAAAACAAAAGAAACACCATCATTTCTATCATTTGATTTAAATGAAGACTCCGGTAATCCAGTTAGATTCAAGCAACAATATTTTCCTATGAATCATGTGGAGAAAGTGACTAAATCTTTTGGAGATCTAGGGAGAATGTAGAGTCTAGCACAAACATTCACCTGTCACGCAAATCGATGGCAGAATACTCATTCCACCTGACTCCAAACTTGAATAATAACAACAACATAATTTATTGAAAGGTTTGGAGGGCATAAATTATCAGGATAAGAAAATATCCAAATATTTAAGCCTAGATAAGACCCCATTCTTCGTATACAAAATTATGAGTCAGAATGGCAAAGAATCATATATGGGTACAAAAGGGTATGGCCTCATATGTTTCTTAACACTCTAGGTGATTTTCCAAATAAATGGTATAATTTGGAGGAGGGTCGCGGTCAATTGTTACAATGGAAAGAATTAAAAACCAACTTATTAAGGACTTTGAATTCTGACCGGAAGAGTAGGAATTGGTCGAGACAACTTAGTATATTAAAAATTTCTTAAAGGAAACACCCCCCAACAAATGTAAAGAAGAAGCAATTGTGAATGTCTCTTCGACTCTCATATGTAATCATGTGTCATGCTTAGCAAATGATAAGTTTTTCAGTGATTTGGAGATGGAAGGTACCCATACTACTAGTCAATTTTTTTGTTGGAAGAAAGAACATCCCAAAAATGATAAAAAAAATTAAATGAGTATTTAAAGTGGAAAAACAAGGAAATGAGAATCCTGGTCATTTAGACCTACTACCCACATACCACAAGGTAAAAGTCAGAGATTGGACACTCGACAAGTTGAAACCCCCTGACTAGATGGATGTAGGTAATAAAATAAAAGAAGTTGATATATCAAATGATGAGCAATCAAATATGGCCCGACTAGGTGACTACTGGTCGAACAAACAAGCAATGAAATTTATTGACTTACTAAAAGAGTACCAAGATATTTTTTCCCGTGATTACAAAGATCTCAAGTTACTTGTTAAGGAAATGGGGGAAATTAAAATTGACCTCGTTCTAAGAGCTAAACCTATAAAGAAAAGACCATACAAGCTCACGCATAAATATAAACCCATTGTGCATAAATATATAAAAAGGGATGTTAGCTGCTAATATCATCTACCCTATTGTAGCCAAACCTAGCTTGGGAGAATTGAGATGAAGGATTTAGGAAATGACCACATATGATAATATGAGAAGGTTTCATCAGTAACCAAGTATAGAGAAATGGAATTTTTGTCTTCAATCTTTAACTATGAGCGTAACCATGTGGAAGGTCATCTGCCATATGATACACTTGAAAACATTCACCTTCATAATACATTATGGAAAAAAATAAGAATGTGTGAAGTTCATTCTAATTTGTGGAGATGGACACAAACTAACATTGTGTAAAAGAACTTAGCTGAGATTTAGGTGGGTGTACCATGTTGATAATATTGTAGGTTACTATGTCCCAACAGAATTTTCAATTTCTAGACAAATTGGCCTCTTATAACCAATTCAGTGCAATTTTGTTCGAGGATTTATTTTTATAAAATATAAGATTTTTTATAACCATGATACGGCTCTCAGCCTATTTTCCAGATGTTACTTTTATTAAAATTATTGGACATAGGGTCCAATCTCTAAGATAAAGTTGAGCACTGAGTTAATTGAGTTTTCAATTTCTAGACAAATTGGCCTCTTATAACCAATTCAGTGCAATTTTGTTCAAGGATTTATTTTTATAAAATATAATATTTTTTATAACCATGATAAGGCTCTCGGCCTATTGTCCAAATGTTACTTTTACTAAAATTATTGGACTTGGGGTTCAATCTCTAAGTTAAAAGTTGAGCACTGAGTTAACTGAGTTTTCAATTTCTAGACAAATTGGCCTCTTATAGCCAATTCAGTGCAATTTCATTCGAGGATTTATTTTTATAAAATATAAGATTTTTTATAACCATGATAAGTTTCTCGACCTATTTTCTAGATGTTACTTTTATGAAAATTATTGGACCTGGGGTCCAATCTCTAAGTTAAAAGTCGAGCACTAAGTTAACTGAGTTTTCAATTTCTAGACAAATTGGCCTCTTATAACCAATTCAATGCAATTTTGTTCGAGGATTTCTTTTTATAAAATATAAGATTTTTTATAACCATGATAAGGCTCTTAGCCTATTTTCCAGATGTTACTTTTATTAAAATTATTGGACCTGGGGTCCAATCTCTAAGTTAAAAGTCTAGCTCTGAGTTAACTAATTGCTAACACTACTAGTGCTCACAATGTTACTTTTATTAAAATTATTGA
The DNA here is from genome assembly GCA_031772625.1 of Pinus tabuliformis. Classification (NCBI taxonomy): domain Eukaryota; kingdom Viridiplantae; phylum Streptophyta; class Pinopsida; order Pinales; family Pinaceae; genus Pinus; species Pinus tabuliformis. The sequence continues at coordinate 807,616,931 of CM062818.1, read as the reverse complement.
ACCTAGGGTCCAATCTCTAAGTTAAAAGTTGAGCACTGAATTAACTAATTGTTAGTGCTCACAATCTTACTTTTATGAAAATTATTGGACTGGGGTTCCAATCTCTAAGTTAAAAGTCGTGCACTAAGTTAACTAATTGTTAACACCACTGGTGCTCACAAAAGGCACTGAATTAACTAATTGTTAACATTACTTTTATTAAAATTATGGGACCTAGGTTCCAATCTCTAAGTTAAAAGTCGAGCAGTGAGTTAACTAATTGTAGTGAGTTAACTAATTGTTAAAGCCACTGAATTAACTAATTGTTAACATTACTTTTATTAAAATTATGGGACGTGTGTTCCAATCTCTAAGTTAAAAGTCAAGCAGTGAGTTAACTAATTGCAATGAGTAAGTTAACTAACTGCAGTGAGTAAGTTAACTAATCGCAATGGTGAGTAAGTTAACTAATTGCAATGAGTTAACTAATTATTAACGGAGTTGTCTTTAGTGCGACTTTTTGGAGATTCCAGTGACAGAATCTCGCAGAAAAAATTGAGGTTGAATCTTGTTTTTAATTATTTAAAATGGTTTTTTAGCTGCATATTTGGATTCAGTGCCCTGAAAAACCCCTGGGACATTTTGATTGTGCAGAAATTACCTATCAACCTTGCGATTTCAATAAATTGCTGCCGGATTTTAAAGAAATTTGACCGGAAAAACCCACCGGAAAAGCTTCCAAAAAGTCTCACTAAAGACTACACCATTATTAACAGCACTAGTAAGTTAACTAATTGCAGTGAGTAAGTTAACTAATTGCAATGGTGAGTAAGTTAACTAATTATTAACACCACTAGTGCTCACAAAAGAGGATCACATGGACTATTACCTTTGTTCTACATGTCAAAATATTTGATGGACACCGTTATATCAAAGCCATTTTATCATTTTCAAGTCAAGCACTAAGTTAACTAATTAGTGTTATTGATGGACACCGTTATATCAAAGCCATTTTATCATTTTCAAGTCAAGCACTGAGTTAACTAATTGCTAACACCACTAGTGCTCACAAAAGCACTGAGTTAACTAATTCTTAACACCACTAGTGCTCACAAAAGGGGATCATATGGACTATTGCCTTTGCTCTACATGTGGCACTACACGTCGAAATATTTGATGGACACCGTTATATCAAAGCCATTTTATCATTTTCAAGTCAAGCACTGAGTTAACTAATTAGTCCGTTATATATTTGATGGACACCGTTAATTAGTCCGTTATATATTTGATGGACACCGTTATATCAAAGCCATTTTATCATTTTCAAGTCAAGCACTGAGTTTATTATCATTTTTAAGTCAAGCACTAAGTTAACTAATTAGTCCGTTATATATTTGATGGACACCGTTAATTAGTCCGTTATATATTTGATGGACACCGTTATATCAAAGCCATTTTATCATTTTCAAGTCAAGCACTGAGTTTAATTAGTCCGTTATATCAAAGCCATTTTATCATTTTCAAGTCAAGCACTGAGTTAACTAATTAGTGTTATTGATGGACACCATTATATCAAAGCCATTTTATTATCATTTTCAAGTCAAGCACTGAGTTAACTAGTGGTGTTAATTAGTGTTATTGATGGACACCGTTATATCAAAGCCATTTTATCATTTTCAAGTCCAGCACTGAATTAACTAATTGTTAACACCACTAGTGCTCACAAAAGCACTGAGTTAACTAATTGTTAACACCACTAGTGCTCACAAAAGTCGCTAAAGGAGGGGATACATGGACTATTGCCTTTGCACTATGCATCGAAATATTTGATGGACACCGTATGTCAAGCCATTTTATCATTTTCATTATGAAATGTGGGATATAACCCACAACATGTTAAAAGAAATATAAAAATAATATCATTGTTCATACCGCCATACTTCATCAAAGGCAACACACATGTAATGAACCAAGAGAGGAGCCCAATGGCATCAACGTTTTGCTCAACGTGTCAATTGGTAAAAAGGTTGTTGATGCCTATAAACCTCAAGATATTTTTTCTCCCTAACATTGTCGGATATTTTTCATTGAACATACATATATATATATAATATGAATTTGAAACAAAAATTTCTTATTAGCATAATAACATGGGTGGAACTCTTTGCAAATCCATTCTAAATATCAAAACTCTAGAGATAGGAGATAGTGATGGGATATATTAGTGCCGAAATTGATCATGACAAAGATGAAATTGGAATTAAATGGTGACTATTCTCATGTATTTCTTATGGTGGAAATTAATAATGGAAAGACCAACAAAGTCGCAGATGGTATTACTTGGTAGAAATTAATAATGGAAGGACCAACAAAGTCGCAGATGGTATTACTTTGTTGTGGCCTTTGACAAAGAATAACGAGTATCTGGACCATAAAATTTGATTACTAGAAGATGTGCTCCGAGATCATATAACACTAAAGTAATGTAGAGCAAACCTTTAACATTCCTCCAAATTTTCAAGGGATTTCTAAGGAAACCGATCCTTTCTAAGGATTTCTTCGTTTCAACAGTTATAACAATGATGATAGACTACGGACTGAACACGAAAGGAAAGATGGGATGTGTTGTTGATTTCGTAATGGTGGACAATTGCTCATTGTTTAATTCAACTGATGTTTTTACATTGTTCCACATCCAACCAAGAAAAGGAGCCTTGTTAAAAAGCAGCTTCTAGTCTGGACGAAGACCCAATCTCTGATACAGATGGCAAAGAAATGGATATCGATGACCTTCATATAGAAAACCATGATGAAAATTCCAATTACCACCATAGTGGAGACAACTTTGGCAGAGATGAGGATCAATGGGACTTAATGATGGAGCTTTTTGGAATGATACCTCGAAAAATTGCTTTAGGTGGAAATGGTTTGGCTTGTGACAACGACTCCTTCATTTCTATAGTCAACGTTGGCTACAGGAATACGACCTTTAGAGGCAGTTAAATGATGGGGACTTCATCATTTTCAATCGGTGGCCCAAACAAGTTATGCCAAGATCCATCGAAGTCCCAACACCATAAATTACATGGAACTTATGCAAAGGAGAGCCCCCGAAAGCGGTTTAACCAAAACCGCTCACTTACAGATCAACGATCTGCATTTGTCTCAACACCACTCATCCCTTATTCCGGAAACCACCAGGGGTGGTCCTAGGGTAGAAAATTGTTTTCAAAAACCGTCACCAGGTCCCGCATCCATATTTTTTATTTGACAATCCATTATTTATAAGGTTGAATTGTAAAATTTCAAAGGGGTTCGGGGTTTTATTTTCGACAGTTTTTATTTAATATTATATATGTAATAATATATTTTTTTTTTAATTTAATTGTTTCATAACCTTTTAAAAATCGAAAAACAAAGAAACAATTTTTATAACCATAATAAGAATTAGTTTTGCAAACTAATTGAGACAGTTAGGATGAGGAAGGGAAATACAAATGAAAAATCAACAATCGTAAAAGGTTCTAAGTGTTGTAGTTATGATTTCTTTGTAATTAGAAAATTTTTCTAAATCAAATATTTTAAAGCAATTTGATTTCAGATTTTAGTGTGATTGCAGTCATGTTTTCTTTTCTGTATTTTCATTTTTTCATTAATGTTTTTTCTTCGTCTAGTGCCTTATTTTTATTAACAGATTTGCTAATGTTGTTTCTTTAGTATAGAATACATGCAAATTTTACTTAAAAAAGCATTAAAAGGCACTCCACTATACTGGAAATTCACCTATGGTTATTTTGCTTCCATTGTTCTTTTTGTAGAATTTTAGAAATTCACCTATGATTATTTAGCTTCTATTGTTCTTTCTGAATGCTTGATTTAAACTTTGTCTTCTATTTCTCCTCAAACCACTCTTTCAATTCAAGACCCTGCAACCCTCATAGTTTTCTAGTCATTTTGTTTTGGAAACTAGGTTTTCATAATCAAAAGTTTTGGTTGCAAGCCCTCATGGCCCATCCTTACAACCAAAAATTTTAATCATATTCATCAATCTTGAGATGTCTCGGGCACTGGTTCCCTTAGAACCATGAGTGGTTCCCTTATAGCCAAGAATTGTCTCCCTTACAGCCAAGAATTGTCTCCAGGGAAGCAACATCAAATTGGCATCATTGCCATTAGAAGATTTTTCTCTAGGGTTTCATAAGATTTTCCGCTTATTCTTGAAGGTGAAAATACTCATCATTCAGCTTATATCTTCACCTAGCTGATTCACTTTGGGTTTTTCTTTTTGTAATTTTTAAAATGGAAATCCCTACATTCTTTTTGATAAGTTTATAATTTGAGTTGCAATTGAGTTGCAGACAAACCCTCAGACCCTCAGAGGTCCAATTTATTATGACACTTAGCTTTCAAATGAGGGTTTTGGTTGCTCAACAGATTCTCCAGTTTATGATACTTATAGTTCAGAGGAGGACGATTATGTTGTAGATTTCCAAGAAGATTGGCTTGGTGGGAAATGGTAAGAAAGGGTGAAGAGAAAAGCAGTGATTATGGTGACCCTGAGCGATCCCTAGCAAGAAAACACATGTCAGGAGGTTATTCAAGAGAGGGAGCAACTGTAAATTTTTCTGATCAGTGCTATGATCCAGTATCTGACTATATGGAATTTGCCAGTATCTGACTATATGGAATTTGTTTTTTATATGTCTGAGGATTTCATGTGGTGCATGCATGATCCAGTATCTGACTATATGGAATTTGTTTTTTATATGTCTGAGGATTTCATGTGGTGCATGCATGATCCAGTATCTGACTATATGGAATTTGTTTTTTATATGTCTGAGGATTTCATGTGGTGCATGCATGTTCTTATTTTCAGTTTTCAGAAGCATTGAGGCATAAGGTCTAGCGCTCCACTGGAAGGTGGATTTCACTTGAAGAAATTTAGCCTTGTATATAGGTAGGACATGTACATAAATAAGTTTGGTTGTGAACATTTTATTTTTAGTTGCAGTATCTGTAGTTCATTTTTAAGAATAAGGGAAAACACGTTTTTGTAGTTCATTTTTAAGAATAAGGGAAAACAAGTTTTTGAGAGATTTTAGATTACAAGATTTTCAAACTTGGACTCTATGCCTAACCAAGGCCACTTGGACTCTATGCCCAACCAAGGCCACTATTATGCAGTTCTCAGTGCTTTGTGGGCAATGTATTGTCCCAATTACAACCAATATGTTGTAGCCAAGCCTTGCTTGGGATAACTAAGATGAAGAATTGAGGAAATGATCACATCTCTTAATATAAAAAGCTTTCATCAGTAACTAAGTAAAGAGCAATGGAATTTTTGTTTTGGGTCTTTTAACTATAAACATAACCATGGAAGATGATACACTTCGAAATATTCAGGTTCATAATGCTTTATGAACTTTATGGGAAAAAAATGAAAATGTGTGAAGTTCATTCTACTTTGTGGAGATAGACACACCAACATTGTGTGAAAGAACTCAGTTGAGATTTAGGTGGGTGTACCATGTTGATAATGTTGCAGGTGACTCCAATAGAGTCAATTTCTGGAAAAATGGGCCTTTTATAACGAATTCGGTGTCTTTTGATTTGAAGAGTCATTTTTATAAAATATTAAGTTAAACGCCCAATCTCCAAGTCAATATTCTCAGATTACAAGCCCAATTGATTTGAAGAGTCATTTTTATAAAATATTAAGTTAAACGCCCAATCTCCAAGTCAATATTCTCAGATTACAAGCCCAATATTAAATTCTGCCCATCGTCAACATACATACTCCACTGAGGCAGTTCCCAGACAAAGCATCAACGTGGAACCATGAGGAGTCAAAAGTCTGAACGACGCATTCATATAAAGGCAGGTGCAAGTTTTATAAGTTTTCATATGTTATATGGGAAAAAATCGAATTTTTTTTACAAGGATTATAAGGCTCTCGGCTTGTTTTCCAGACGTTATTTTTATTAAAATAATTGGAACCGAGGGCCAATCTCAAAAGCATTGAGACTATTATTAAGACCACAGCTATTTTCTAGCATAGTGCTCACATGAGACTATTGTTAAGACCACAGCTATTTTCTAGAATAGTGCTCACACAAGGCGAGAGGTGCTCACACGCACTATTGCCTTTCACTACACATCGAAATAACCTATGGACGCGGAGGTATATCAGGCCATTTTATTATTGTGGTCTGTGACAAAGAATAACAAAGGTGCAGGTAGTATTCCTTTATTGTGGTCTGTGACGAAGAATAACGAGCATCGAGACCATAACATTTGACTACCAGAATATGTGCTCCCAGATCATATAACACTAAAGTTACGTTGAGAAAACGTTAACATTCCTCCAAATTTGCAAAGTATTTCTTAGGAAATCAATGGGAACAATTCTTCATTTCAGCAGTTATAACAATGATGATAGACTACGTCCTAAACCTGAAAGGAAAGATGGGATGTGGTGTTGATTTCGTAATGGCCGACAGTCGCTCACTGTTTAATTCAACTAGATATTTTTACATTGTGAAGAAGAATCAGTCTCATTCATTGATACAAAATCATGCACTCTTTTATATTTTAAAGGTTACCTCTGTATTTTTTTTCTAGTGTCACTTCTCTGCGGTTTAAAACTTTTGTGTTCCCTGGTTCAGGGAAATACATATTATTTGTGGCAGCAAGAGATGCATCACTAATAGCTATCGATGGTGACACAGGACACAATCTTAGTCTATCTATTGTGAAACCTAAGCAACCATATACTGCAATCTTTATGCATGTTTTAGGACCATCTATAGACATTAGAGTGGGAAGTGGTGATGATAAATCACTCTGGCCTAAACAGTTAAATCCTCATGAAGGAAATGATACATCACATACATATGCAACCCATCCGTTGTTGTTACTCTGATCAGAACATTGTTTGTGGTTTTATTCAGCATCAGCCATCATAGGGGGCATGAAGAATATGGTCGACTGGTTATGATGGATGGAGATCAAGAGTTGTTTCTTTTTTCCCTTCTCAATGAGGACAATGATTCCAAGTTGTCTGGATCTAAGGTCCACGTATATAATAAAGAGATTCAAAATTCTCCTGATCACCCATTTGTTCATATTCAACTTCCAAACAAGAAAAGGAGCCTTGTTAAAGCTCTAATGAAGGTTAAGGTCAGCAAGTCAAAGAATTCATCATAGGATGAAGAAAATCATGTAGCAACAACTCTTATAAAATCAAAGTTGTGTAGTATATTTTCAACCCGCAATTTGCGAACATGAGTTGTTAGTTTGGATGAAGACCCAATCTCTGATACAGATGATAAAGAAATGGATATTGATGACCTTGATATAGAAGACCATGATGAAAATTCCAATTACCACCATAGTGGAGAAAAATTCAACGGAGACCATGGAGCTTCCTGGAATGATGCCTCGAAAAATTGGTTTAGGTGGAAATGGTTTGCCTCGTGACAAACTCCTTGATCTCTCTAGTCAATGTTAGCTACAGGAGTATGAACTTTAGAGGCAGTGAAATGATGGAGACTTCGTAATTTTCAATTGATTGAAAGCAAAATAACAATTCTTTAATGCGGAATAAATACTTAAAGAAATCATAAAAAATGTAAAAAACTTGATGCCCAAGAAAAAATACCTCTAGCCATTGATGATGCTCACACTTTGATTCCAGACTTGCCGAATCAATTCAGCAAAATTACTGCACTTCGCATAATTTTAGTAAGGCACAAGAAGTAAAGGTAACTCCGAACAGCTTTGTTCCAACCAGAATAAAACTGTTCACTGTGCACTGCGTGCAAGAACACGAAGAAGAGGTATGATCGCTTAAAAAACTGTCCAAAAATAAAGCGGATCACCAACACGAGCACCACAATTCAATTTCATGAAAATGATTGGCTTTCTCCACGCAGGTATGACAGATCGTGACAAAAAAACAAAGCTTAGACAAAACGTCTCCAAGCACTATTTTCTACCATTCCTCCCCTACCAAATCTCGCTTTGCAAATACCACTGCAGGAGCTTCACGCTGAGAAGAAATGGAACACAACCAGTCAAATATGATCGTGAAACCAGGTAGAATCGCGAGGGAAAATATATTAAAACGAGTGGAACTAGGAAAAATCACTACAGAAAATCTGAAGGCACTTCCAAGCTCTGCTCACTCTATCTTGATGGTGTAATGCTGAAGGGAATTGAGTTAGTGAGCTTGGGGACAAAACAAAAGTATATATATATAGCCAAGCTTCCATCAACCTTCTGTTGGCTATGTGTCAAGTGTTCCACAGATCATGGTAGAGAACTACAGAAGGAGTAATGGACCACTCCAGAAACTCCCAACAAGAAATTAATTAACTACAGTTGATTTCCATAATTTAAGGAAATAACTGCAGTTGGTTTCCATAATCTAAGGAAATGACTACAGTTGCTTTCCAGAAAGTCGTTGGGAGAGGGAGCTTAACATTCTCTCACCTGGTCCATACTTCCAATCTTAATGTCTCATCTTAAAACCCATTGATAATCTGTATTAAGTAATAGATACATGAATCATGGCGATAAGTCCTCTAATGACTAGTTTTATCTTCCATATATTACTATGTATTTATTTCTATTAAAATTTGTGTGGTAACAATTTCTTAATGAATAAACCCTATGTTTATTCTTGGTCCTACACAGATGAATTCTCTCAAATCAAATTAAGGTGCACATAAATATGAGAAAAACATCACAATAATTAAGAATTTCATTAAAATTACATTGTCCATACAATGAGAAACTACATAATGGAACCAAGTCCCATATTCATTGCATGACCCTTGAATTTAAACGGTGGCATGTCCTTAGTCAAAGGATCAACGATCATCAACTCAGTGCTGACGTGCTCAATGACCACTTTCTTTTCTTTAACATGTTCCCTTATAGCTAAATACTTAATGTCGATGTGTTTATTTTGACTCCCACTTTTCTTGTTCTTAGCCATAAAAACAACAGCTGAATTGTCCCAATATATTCTCAATGGCTTAGAGATAGAATCCATAATTCTAAGCCCAAAAATGAAACTCTTAAGCCATACACCATGTAAAGTAGCCTCAAAACAAGAGACGAACTCAGCTTCCATAGTGGAAGTGGCAATCAAAGTCTACTTGGCACTCCTCCATGATACAGCTCCACCGGCCATCATAAAAACGTATCTTGATGTTGATTTGCGTGAATCAACACATCCAGCAAAGTCAGAATTTGAGTAGCCAATTACTTCCAAATTGTCCGTACGTCTATACATAAGCATATAGTTTTTGGTTCCTTGAAGGTACCTCATTACCTTCTTTGTAGCTCTCTAGTGGTCTAAACCTGGATCACTCTGATATCGTCCCAACATTCCCACAAAAATTGCAATGTCAGGTCTTATGTAGACCTGAGCATACATTAGGCTTCCAACAGCAGAAGCATGTGGAATGTTCTTCATTTGTTCCCTTTCAAAGTTGTTCTTCGGGCATTGGTTCAAATTGAACCTATCACCCTTCACAATGGGAGCTACACTTGGTGAACAATCCTTCATTCGAAATCTCTCTAAAATTTTATTAATATAGGTTTCCTGAGACAAACCCAAGATGCCTCGAAATCTGTCTCTGTGGTTATTAATGCCAATGGCATAAGATGCCTCACCCATATCCTTCATATTGAAATTTTTAGAGAGGAATTGTTTCACCTCATGCAGCAAACCCTTATCATTGGTTGCTAGAAAAATGTCATCCACATATAAAACAAGAAAACAAATTTTACTCCCACTGACTTTCAGGTATATACATTGATCCATAATGTTTTCTACAAAACTGAAAGAAGAAATTACATTATGGAATTTCAAATACCATTGGCGGGATGCTTGTTTTAATCCGTATAAGGATTTCTTGAGCTTGCAAACCAATTGCTCACCATCACTAGAGGGGAATCCTTCAGTTTGTTTCATGTAAACCTCCTCCTCTAGATCTCCATTGAGAAATGTCGTTTTCACATCCATTTGTTGCAACTCCAAGTCAAAATGGGCTACCAATGCCATAATAACGCACAAGGAATCTTTCTTAGATACGGGAGAGAAAGTCTCTATGTAGTCGATTCCTTCTTTTTGAGTGAATCCCTTAGCAATAAGTCTTGCCTTATATCTCTCAATGTTGCCCAATGAGTCTTTCTTTGTCTTAAAGACCCATTTACATCCAATGGCTTTTGTACCATTAGGCAACTCAACAAGATCCCAGACTTCATTACTCTTTATAGAATTCATATCTTCCTTCATGGCATCGTACCATAATTCTAATTCTTTGCAACTCATGGCCTGTAAAAAGGACTCAGGATCATTTTTGGCTCCAATGTTGTAGTCAGATTCTTGCAGATACAAAACATAATGATCAGGAATTGCTGATCTCTTTGGTCTAGTAGATCTTTTTAATGTTGTACCATCATCTTCCTGAGAAGTATGTGGTTCAACTCATTGTTCAAAAGTTCTTGGCAACTCTTGAACTACCTGATCTATTGGAATGTTGTTAGCAGCTTGTGGAACTTCAACAATTGGTTGTTCAACACCAGTTTGTACTTGAGGGGTGCTGTGAACAATAACCAATTTATCACTTGAGGTGGAAGGTTGAGATTTTGAGTGATCCTTCTCAGAAACTATGTTCTTGCTTTGATCGCTCCCAGTGATCAAGTCATTTTCAAGAAACTTTGCATTTCTTGATTCCACAATCCTAGTGCTATGAGATGGACAATAAAATCTGTAACCTTTAGACCTTTCAGCATATCCAATGAAATACCCAGTAATGGTCCTTGGGTCTAGCTTCTTCTCTTGTGGATTATATATTCTCACTTCAAACGGGCATCCCCAAACACGAATATGACGCAAACTCAGTTTCCAACCTTTCCATAATTCAAATGGCGTTTTAGGAACAGCCTTGGTTAGAACTCGGTTTAATATATACACTATCATCTTAAGTGCTTCATTCCACAAGGATTTAGGAAGATTGGAGCTGCTAAGCATACTCCGCACCATGTCCAATAATGTTCAGTTTCTTCTTTCTGCTGCACCATTCTAGTTGGGTGAATCAGGCATGGTGTATTGGGCAACAATCACATGCTCTTGAAGAAACTTTGCGAATGGCCCAGGTGCTTGTCCATCTTTTGTGTATCTACCATAATATTCTCCACCTCTATCTGATCTCACGATCTTAATTTTCTTGCCACATTATTTCTCTAATTCAGCCTTAAAGATCTTAAAGGCATCTAATGCTTCGTTCTTTTTATGAAGCATGTAGAGATACATATATCGTGAGTAATCATCTATAAAAGAGATGAAGTATCTTTGACCATGTGAGTCCATGTCTGGACTACATATATCAGTATGTATGATCTCTAATATGTCCGAACTCTTATTGGCACCTTTCTTTGACTTGTTGGTTTGCTTTCCTTTTATGCAGTCCACACAAGTCTCAAAATCAGAAAAGTCCAGAGTATTAAGTACCCCTTCATTTACCAATCTTTTAATTCTTTCTATGGAGATATGACCTAGTATCCAGTGCCATAATTTAGAGGAATCTTCATTAATAACACATGTTTTAGCGCCAGTGTGAACATGCACTGAATCATAAGTGACATTGTTTTGTAAATTAATGCAGTAAAGACCATTAGACAAAATACGATTCCCAACACAATCAGATTTATAAAATAAATTGAAGGATGTTTCTAAAAAGTTAAAGGAATATCCAAAAGGTACAAATCTTGAAACTGAAATCAAGTTTCTAGAAAAACTTGGAACATAAAAGGTCTTTTCTAATTCTAAAACAAAGCCATTACTTAAAGTTAAATAGCATGTTCCTGTAGCTTCCACATGCAAGCCCATCTTGTTTCCTGATAAGATGCTTTGTTGACTTCCCACTGGCTTCCTTAGGTTTTGCAAACCCTAAAAGGAATTTGAAATGTGAATTGTTAATCCAGAATCAATCCACCAGGTGTTAATATTGACATTAACCATATTAGATTCATAACAAACAAACAAGATTGCATTGCCTTTGTCCGCAAACCATTTCTAAAATTTGGTGAATTCCTTCTTCATGTGTCCCTTCTTTTTAGAGAAGAAACACTTGGAATCCTTCTTAATATCGGCTTGGGGAGGTACTTTACCTTTCCCTTTCTGATTGGCTTGAGATTTGCCATTTCCTCACGTTGCTAACATTACACTTTCTCCCAGTTCCATCACCAGTCTCTCTTCCTCTTGAACACACATGGTCATGAGTTCATTAATTGACCATCTATCCTTATGTGTGTTGTATGAGATTTTGAAGGGTCAATATTGGTGCGGAAGGGTGTTTAGGATGTAGTGCACCAAGAAGGACTCCAATATTTCAACCTCGAGTTTCTTCAATTGAGCCACAGTGTCCCTTATTTGCATGATGTGCTCTCGCGCACCTTTCACACTAGTGAGCCTCAGGGATGAGAATGTCATGATTAGGGTGCTTGCTAGTGCCTTGTCTGAAATGACGAATTGATCGTCGATGGCTTTCAACAAGTCTCAGACCTTTTCATGCTGATCAACGGAACCACAAATACTAGCTAAAAATTTAGTCTTAATGAACTTCATGCTTAGGCGATTAGATCGCTCCCATCGCTCATAAAGTGTGATGTTCACTGCAGTGCTGGTATTAGTGAGTGCAGGTGGTTCATCTTTCCTAATAACATAGTCTATGTCCATCCACCCCAAATGAAGGAGAACTCTATCTTTCCAAACCTTATAGTCATCTCCCTTAAGTTTAGGGATATCACAACGAATTTTAGAGAGATTTGCAGGTTGTACAACTGCATAAAATTAAATATCACATGCTTATGTTAAAATTAAGGCCTAAAAATAAAATTTCATGCTTTACCAACGTAAACCATGCTTAAAATTGAATCTAATGACATAAAAATTGCCTGTGGGCTAAATTTTCAATTCAAGCAGATTCAAGTATTCTTTATGATAGAATTTATCAAATTATTCACTTAATTCATAATTTTGAAGGGTATATTATGTTTTATAATTTGATATAAATTCTATCTTAGATTAAGGTTTATGATAAAACTATTAATTCATAATTCCTGTGGTTAAGTTATGAATATTTTATCCTAATTAATTACATATAAATATAATAAAAATTCCCGTGGGATAAAATTTATTATATTTAGTATAATTAATTACAATTAATGTCTAAATATTCATTATGTGATCCTAATCAATCATAATATATAATATTATTTAATTAGAGATGTTGTGGTTATTCTTTAATCAATTAAAAATTATATGGATCACTAGACATTATTTCTTTTATGCATAAAAATTAGCTTGATATAAGAATAATTATAATTTGCATAAACAAAGCTATAAAATTCATGCATAACATTTAACGATGACTCTCGTATACTCATCCAAAATAGCATGTTTTAATTTAAAGCAGAAATAATCAATTCATGCAAACTAAATATGAATATAATTAATAAATTTTTCACAACAATTATCCAAATTGCATATAATTAAACTAAATATTATAAGCATAAAAATTGAGAAAAAAAATTAGACATATTTCCAAATAAATGCCTTAATTCAGAAAATTCTCAAAATATAACATTAGCAAAATAGAGCATGTCTATAAACACCAAGGCAGAGATAAAAATCACTCTGATACCAAATGAAAGCAAAATAACGATTCTTTAATGCGGAATAAATACTTAAAGAAATTGTAAAGAATGTAAAAAACTTGATGCCCAAGAAAACATACCTCCAACCATTGATGTTGCTCACACTCCAATTCCAAACTTGCCGAATCAATTCAACAAAATTACTGCACTTCGCATAATTTTAGTAAGGCACAAGAAGTAAAGGTAACTCTGAACGACATTGTTCCAACCAAAATAAAACTATTCATTGGGCATTGCATGCAAGAACACGAAGAAGAGGTATGATCACTTAAAAAACTATCCAAAAATAAAGCAGATCACCAACACGAGCACTGCAATTCAATTTCGTGAAAATGATTGGCTTTCTCCACGCAGGTATGATAGATCGTGACAAAAACAACAAAGTTTAGACAAAACATCTCCAAGCACTGTTTTTTATCGTCGCTCCCCTACCAAATCTCGCTTTGCAAATACCACTGTAGGAGCTTCATACTGAGAAGAAATGGAACACAACCAGTCAAATATGATCACGAAACCAGGTAGAATCATGGGGGAAAATATATTAAAATGCGTGGAACCAGGAAAAATCACTACATAAAATCTGAGGGCACTTCCAAGCTCTGCTCACTCTATCTTGATGGTGTAATGTTGAAGGGGATTGAGTTAGTGAGCTTGGGGACCAAACATAAGTATATATATAGCCAAGCTTCCATCAAGCTTCTATTGGCTATGTGTCAAGTGTTCCACAGATCATGGTAGAGAACTGCAGAGGAAGTAATGGACCACTCCAGAAGCTCCCAACAAGAAATTAATTAATTGCAGTTGATTTCCGTAATTTAAGGAAATAACTGCAGTTGGTTTCCATAATCTAAGGAAATCACTGCAGTTGGTTTCCATAAATTACTGCAGTTGGTTTCTAGAAAGCCGCTGGGAGAGGGAGCTTTACATTGATGACCCAATGTGGTTATGCCATGATCCAACGGAGTCCTGAAACCATAAATTGTATGGAACTTATGCAAAGGATAGCCCCTGGAAGTGGTTTAGCTAAACTGCTCACTTACAAATCAACACTCTACATTTGTCCCAGCACCACTGATCCCTTGTTCTGGAAACCACCAGGGGTGGTCCCGATGGCAGAAAACGGTTTCCAAAAGCATCACCAATGCCAACATCCATATTTTTTATTTGATAGCCCATTATTTATAAGGTTGTATGGTAAAATTTCAAAGGGGCCAGGGGTTTTATTTTCGAAAGTTTATATATATCTATATATATATATATATATATATATATATATATATATATATATATATATATAATAACCTTCCTGTAATTTGATTATTTCAAAACTTTCTTAAAAAGGAAAAAGAAAGAAACAATTTTTATAACCATATCAAGAATAAGTTTTGGACAGTTGGGTTGGGGAAGGAGAATAAAAATGAGAAATTGACAATTGTAAAGGTTCAAAGTGTTGGATTTATTATTCCCTTGTATTTGGAAAATCTCTCTGAAATCAAAGATTTTAAAGTAGTTTTATTCCAGCTTTGGGTACACTTGTAGTCATGTTTTATTTCCTATATTTTCATTTTTCCGTTAATGTTTTTCCTCAATCAGCATGAGTGTAATGGAGTTATTGGCTTCTTTTTATTATCATATTTACTAATGTTGTCTCCTCAACAGAGAGTTCATGCAAATCTTACTTAAAGAACCCTTAAAGGGTGCCACACCATGCTGGAAATTCACCCATGGTTCTTTCCCTCTACACCATGCTCGAAATTCACCCATGGTTCTTTCCCTTCCATTATTCTTTCTGCAGAAGTTTAGGTCGAGATTCTTAAGTTCCTAATTTAAACTATGTCCTCTATTTCTCCTCAAACCACTCCTTCAATCCAAGACCCTGTAACCCTTAAAGTTTTCTGGGAATTCTGTTTTGGAAGACTAGGGTTTTAAAATTAGAAGTTTTGGTTGCAAGCCCTCATGACCTATCCCTTGAGCCAAATATTTTAATCATATTCATCAATCTTGAGATGTCCCGAGCACTGGTTCCCTTATAGCCAAGAATTCTCTCCAAGGAAACAACATACCCTATCGATAAGTCAAAATGGGCAACTCCTATGGTCATGCAACTTAAAAGGCATGACCCGAATGGATTGAGAATATGTGTTGACTTTCATGGACCAAATAATCTTATAGTAACTGATTCATTCCCTACTTTATTCGCAGACAAAATAATAAATGAAGTAGTGGGCCATGAGTGTTATTCTTTTATAAACATATTATCATGATACAATCAAGTACCTATTGCAGAAGAATAACAGGAAAAGCCACATTTTGTTACTGAATTTTGGTATTTCACATTCAAAGTAATGCCCTTGAGATCAAAGAATGCACTTGTAGTGTTTTCAAGGATAATGGTCAAATCCTTTCAAGAATACATCTATAAGACAATAAAATTATACTTTGATGACTAGATAGTCTATTCATTATTAAAAGACCACATTCAATGGCTACACTTAATTCTTGAAAGATGCAGACAAATTAAATTATCATTAAACATAAAAAAATGGAGCTTCGCTACACCAATTGGAATATTGCTAAGTCATGTAGTATCCAAGGATGGAATAAAATTAGACATGGAAAAGATGAAAGTAATTCTGGATTTAAAACCTTTAGTTAATCTAAAACATATCATTCACGCACAATAAATACTACAAGAAGTTTATAAGGAATTACTATGAAATTACTTTTCCAATGGATGAATTATTGAAGAAGGATGTTCCACATGTATGGGCATCATAATGCAAGGAATCGTTCCAATTACTAAAGAAGAAGCTAGTTGAGGTACCCATTCTAAAATTCCCTGACTGGTCCAAAAAAAATATGTTCATGTCGATGCTTCTAATGCGGTAGTCAAGGTTGTTTTAGCACAACCAGATAGACTGTCCATATACCATCCTAATGCATATGCCATTCATAAGTTAACTAAAACCAAAATAAATTACTCAACAGCTAAAGGAGAAACACTTTCCTTGAAATTCGCTCTTAATAAATTATGTCATTATCTCTTTGCTAACCCATTCATACTTTTTATAGATGACCAAGCTCTAAGATGTCCTGTTAATAAGTTGGTACATTACGGAAGGACATGTCGATGGTTGTTATTATTTCAAGTATTCGAGTTTGAAGTCATTTTATGACCCGGTAAGAAGAATGTCGAGCCTTATCATCTATCCTAACTAGAGACAAGGGAGGAGCTAATAGACCTAGAGGACAGCTTACTAGATGCTCACCTATTTAAAGTAGAAGCAGTCCCTTCAAAGTTTGTAAAAATTGTGCATTTTTTACACATAGGGAAGGAACCTGATGGACTGATGGAGAAAAAGAAGAAAATATTAGCATTTAAAGCAATGTCATTTTCATTAATAAATGGTCAATTATACAAGCTAGGAGAAGATGAGGTACTCAGATGGTGTGCATTGGAACATGAAAGGGAATCCATCATCAATGAATCCCATAAAAGGAGTTGTAGGTGGTCATTATCAAGGTAACACGACTGCAATGGAGATTCTTCAGGCAAGATTATGGTGGTCGACTCTATTTCGGGATTATCGGATGCAAGTCTAGAAATGTGATATACGTCAAATATTTGATTGATTATTAGCAAAGAACCATATGCCACTTCACACAATAAAACCAAAGCTACCTTTTGAGATTTGGGGAATTGACTTTGTAAGACTAGTTCACAAAAGAGCTAGATGAATGGGAGAAAAATACATTATAACAATAATGGAGTATTTAATGAAATAGGTAGAAGCAGAGCCAATCAAGTCATGCACAAAGGAAGTAGCAACTAAATTTATTTATGAGAATATAACAACTCAATTTGACTACCCCCCAACTATAATATGTGATAGGGGAACTCATTTTATCAATGTTACAATCTAGATGTTGATGCAAAAACTCATGATTGAGCATAGAAAACACTTGTTGACCATCCACATACAAACAAAACTGTAAAATCATTTAATAAAATATTGCATGAAGGAATGACCAAAATGTGCAACCTTGATAGAGATGATTGGGATGAAAATATCCATGTCATCTTGTGGGTATATCGCACGACATATAAGCAATTGAATGGGTTTAAGCCATTTAAACTAGTTTGTGGGCAAGAGGCATTCATACCACTTCACTACACATCAAATGCTGCAAGTGTGTCAACTTTCCTAAAATATAATAAAAATAGAAAGGAATGACTCCATCAATTGCAATGCGTAGAAGAAGATAGACTTCATGTGATTCACCAACAAAAAGTTAACAAGATTCAACAAAAAACATGGCATGAAAAAAATTTGTAGACCAAGAACTTAAAATTCAGAGACTCAACTTTTCTTTATGACAATTGTTTGAACGGAAAGCCTAAAAAGTTAGAAATTCCATGGCTTAGACCCTTTGTTATTGAAGATATAAATTCTTCAGGGATTGTGTAGTTAAATCCATTACAAGAGAACCTATTTAAATCACTTGTAAATGGTTCCTTAGAGAAAAAGTATATTTCTTGATAAGAATTGACATGTGACTCATGAAAACCTCCATGAGGCACTAGTCACATGGGCTAGTCTGAAAACCACACCATGGCAGACTATGTAACCAATCAAATATATATTAGTATATTTTGATTTAATTTTTTCATTAAATGCTTCAAGTCCTTAAGTTAGTAGAAGTAGTTACAAACACTTGGAGAAAGAATAATTTTAACAGCAAAACGAAATGTTATTAAGGAAAAACATCATCAGAATAAAGAAACAAGCCTACAGAAAAATGGCGCAAGGATAAAATCTAAGGAAATATCTAAACAGTAAATAGGAACCAACATCATCATGAAAGAAAGGAAGAACGATAAAGCAAATTCAAAGAACATCATCACAAAGAAACCTACTCAAGTAAACGGAATAAAGATTAAATCATAAATTGGATCGCCCAACTAACCAACTCGACTGGAAGGATAAATGTTAGACATCAAGTCAATGATATCGATGAAAGTAATGCATTCAACTTGATTAATGAAAAAGAAGAAAAAACAAAAGGTAAAAGTCATAAAAATCAAATGGATAGATATGATCATCATGCCTTATTTGATGAAATCAAAATTTAAGCTAGAATTGATTACCAAATCTCAAAAAGTAATTGATCCATGTGTGTCACACAAGTTTATAGATATGAAAAATTGAAGCGTTATTGTGGCGAGACATATTCAAACAGATCTTGATGACAATATTAATTAAGCATTCAATTCAACAACTAAAAATGTGAACAAACGCGCAACATTACCTATCAATTTTTGGAACTCTCACCAGAAAAAGCAATTGAGCCTGTAGAAATTTTAAAGTTTCCAGGTCCGATTCTCTCTGATCTTGAACTGCTAAAGTGTTTGAGAACAGAAGAATTCCAGGAATATTTAAAAATGGGTAAGAATCAAGTGCATTTTTGGGGATCCAAATGTCATAGTAGAAGCAAGAACAAAGGCTCGGTTCAACCAATTGACTACAACATAGTTGAATATCCAAATCAACAACACGAGACAAACTAAAATGGATGAACCCTCTTGGAAAAAACATGTCGAGACATTCATGAAATGGGAAAAAGTAGTTAATGAGTGTATCAAGCAGACTGAAATGTTACATACAGTAGGTATCGAAGATATCCTAAGTGCCCACTACATCTGATATTTAACTATGCCTGGATATAACTAAGGTATGGTATGTTGACTCTAGTGATTTCGATCCCAAAGAACTACCCTAACAACCTACTATCGATAATATGTTTGCAAAACTAAGTCAACAAACTAATATTGTGTTCTCAATTCCATCACCGACTAGAGAGCCCATATAGATGTAATCCTACCATTATCACATGCATAGCAAGAAGAGCAATAAGAGGCATAGTTGTACATAGAAACTTTGAAAGTTAACTTATGAGTGCCCTTGTCAAAATATTCTTGAAAGCCTACAGGTAGAGAAGAACATAGTTCAACTCAAGTTGAAATGCTAATAGTTGGGATAAATTGGCAAGAAGATTTTACCTATATTATATTTGAAGATCCTTGATGTAGAATATATTAGATTCCATTGCAAAATATGTCCTAGAGGACACTCAAGAAAAAGAAAAAGTAGTTAAGAAGCTGAGGAGGTCATAACAGTTTCTTGGGTCATCTATTGGACCTGACATTTTACAATCCTTAAGTCAAACCGTGAATATATTTATTGAAACAATTAGGTAAAACTAATGGATGAGCAACAAGATTAGGTACATCAACAACCAACTTTGATAAAGTTGATTAAAGCAAAGGAAACTCCATCTTGAAACTAGAATAAAGGCCAATCAAGTAGAGTCAGAAAGAAAAAGAAACAAGTCGCAGAAATCGACCTATCTTCTTATTCACCTCCACACTCTCCAACATATATTATTGAGGAAGTACGTGGTGGGCAAGGGAATACTACTCAGGTCGACACATAGACTACTCAAATCAACATGCAAACAACTCAAGTCGACACACAAACTACTCATCAAGTTGACACACATGAAGTATCTTTAGAGCACACTAAGTCATGAAATGTAATTAAAGTTCCATCGGTGAATATTGATCCATATTTTAAATACTTTAAGTACTCTAACAATCAAGTGGCATAATCCATAGGATTAATTGACTACACCATATACTTCTACATCGTTAATCCAAAAACCTCTACTAAAGGATACATCAGGGAGAGTATTTGAACTTAGGGATGAATTATATCGAAAAGTATTCTCTTGCTTGAAAAATCATGTTTGAGAATCTAAGAAGATATGGAAGAAGAAGTCAATAGAAAATAATATGATTAAGTAGAGAAAACAACAAGAAAGGGAGGTTTGGTCAGACTGTAGGAACTGGGCAGCAGAAGAAAATTCATATTGACATTCCAACTAACACTGATGATTCACTTGTTATAATAAAACAACTTGTCCATCAATTAGTTTACCACAATGAAATATTGAGTGCACAAGTAGTCGATCTCCAACAATAGGTAATAACACATGGGAATCAGGAAATGCTGATTGTTATTCGGGATACTTACAGAGAATTTTCCCAAGCCAAGCATGAATTAGAAAAAACAGTAGACAAGGGAACCACAATGAATATAATTCTCAACAATTGGCCAACATACTTATCTTCTGCATGCAGTTGATTAAAATATTAATAAATGCTCATCAATGAGTTTTCTTTGCTTGAATTTTTTTAACCCCGAGCAAAGTCTGTGCTAGAAACTAAGATTATAGGAGAGATAAAGTTACAAGTAGAATTGATGCAGGAGGAAAGAAAATGGTTGAGAGAGGGAAAAAAGGCATAGATAGAAGCTTCTAATGCCACTACATATTTACATGGAATTCTTAGTCAAATGCGGAAGCTTAAAGAAAAAGGATCAGTTGACCAATGATTATCACAACAAACAATAGTGGGTGACAAGGTGCAGTATTTATAAGAACTAAAAACATTGGAAACACAAGGAAGACTAGTTGTAAGAGAATGGTCAATATTTAATCAACACCTTTACCTACTCCCACCCATCATCCACCGAAAAACATTTCCAGAGGTCTCGACTCTAGCATGGTTATCTGAGCTAACTCACATGAAAACTCAGTACGAGTTCTTTGAACCAAGTTTGTTGAGATGTGGCCTAATGTTAAAATTGGCAACCAGGAAAAAACTTCATGTGGGTCATCTTATTCATGGCTAATAATATTTTTATTAGATTCCTCTCGTCGAGAGGTGTAGGATTGATATAAAGATCATCCAATTCCGATAAGTATTCATGGAGATATGAATTTATTTTGATTATGGAATTATTATCAAGCCGACCTACAACTCATGTAGGCTCAGAAGCCCAACAGTCGCATCTATTCACCCACCAACATTGTGTATAAATATAAGAGGACTTTTCCTCATTTACACTCACTCATCTCATCACATTTCTCTCTCTCTACTGCGCAGATATGAGTCTCTTCTCTACTGTGCTGAAATGGGTCTCTCTCTCACACACATGTGAAGCTGAAAGCTGTTGAATTTGAAGCTGCAACTACAGAAGTAAAGATTGACTTACGTGGCCTAGAAGATCTCCTCATATGAACTGCGCTGTAGGTTCATCTGAGCCGCAACTTTTGGTGGTGGAATGAAGTCAATCCGACGAACGGTTTGCAAGATATCGACTGCCCTAGTTTGAAGCCGGAAACTGCTGAAATTTGAAGCTGCAACTGCAGAAGTAAAGATTGACTTGTGTGGCCTAGAATATCTCCTCATCTGAACTGCGCTATAGGTTCATCTGAACCTCCTTTGAAAGCCGCAACTTTTGGTGGTGGAATGAAATCAATCCGACCAACGGTTTGCAAGATATCGACTGCCCTAGTTTGAAGCCGGAAACTGCTGAAACTGAAGCTGCAACTGCAGAAGTAAAGATTGACTTGCGTGGCCTAGAATATCTCCTCATCTGAACTGCGCTGTAGGTTCATCTGAACCTCCTCTGGAAGCCGAAACTTTTGGTGGTGGAATGAAGTCAATCCGACTATCGGTTTGTGAGATATGGTCTGCCCTAGTTTGATAATGAAGCTGCTAATGCTGATGCTACTGATCTAGGGTTTGCTACTGCTGATATGAATCAGATTTATTGTACTATTTCTCTCTGCTGAATTATTGAAGATAAAAGAAGATTTGATCAAAGGGTTTCCCCACACATTGTGGGGTTTGTCCCTGGCTAGCCGCCACATCTTGTGTCTCTTGTCTTGGCTTGTTTTCTGTCGATCGTTTAATGTTCTATCTGCACTTTACTTTATCTACATGTGGTTGCTAATCGGTGGAATATAATAAGAAAAAGAAGTAAAATGTTATACGCATAGAACATACCATAACTTAACACCTAACCAATGAGGATATATTATACACACAAGAAATTTGGGCAAAAGGAGACTGGTCATCGACAGAAAGATAAAGAAGGGAAATTCAAAATTTTAAAACCATTAAACAGAGGACTGGAAACATCAGTCGATCAACTGGCCATAGCCAAGGAACAACCATCTCATGATCAAGCATCATTGCAACCTTCTTCTTCAGTAGCTCAATGATATTGTCCATCACTTTTTCTTTCTTTTCTTTCTATTGTATCACATTTTGTAAGTCTCCAAATATCCCCCTTCTTCGGGATGAAGAAGGCATTGATGGTGGAGGAGATGTTGCAGGCATGGGGGAGATGTCGCAAGGGCTAGTTGACTAGTCGAGTTGACATAGAAATACATATCGTAATGTCGGTGAGTTTGCTAGTCAAGTTGACTATTTGATTCAGTTAAAGAAAGTTGGTTATGACAGTCAAACTGTTGTAACTGTGGAGATATGATATGCGTGTGTGTGTGTGCACATCAATGTACTGGTTCAATTTTATTGTTAAGAAGATATAATATAAATTATTGTTTTGCTAGTTCTTTGCTACTTTGTGTCTCTTCTATCTTTCTTATGTTGCGTATGATATGTAGTTTTTTGTTGTCCTTTCTACTGGTATCCAAATTGTACTTTCTACTAGACTACAACATGGCCACTCGATTTAATAAAGTGCCAAATTCTTCTTTGAGCTCCATTGCAAGAATTTTATCTTTTACCTTTTAAAGAAGAATGGGATTCTTTTATTTATCTGGAATCCCTATTAGTTTTCACTCTCTCCCTCTTCCCACTAGCTTATTTTCGTCTCCAAAATAAGAAATAAGGTGAACTCATCGGGATCACATTGGCTAAGTCCAATTGGTATATTAGTTCTATTGAAAGAAATTTTATTAGCTCTTTAATTCTTCTAATTTTCTTTTTGATTACCTCCTTTTGGTATTAAAAATCAAATTCCAAAATAACTATGAAAATTTCTATGGGAAGGGGAAATCTTGTCAAAAGAAATTTCATCTTGTTAATTATGCCATAATTAAAGCTCCAATAGTTTTTGGTACCATGGGAATAAAGGATCCCCATTTACTAAATTTAGCAATGAGGACAAAAATCCTATGGTTCTTGATAATTGATAAATTAGAATGGTGGAAAAAATTCCTACTTAAGACATATTCTAAAGTTCCACGTAAGTGATGTCTAGATTTCCCAATACCAAACCACCTTGGTTCTCCAATTTGGAAAATGCTTAAGGTCATTATTCCTATTATCAAATCCAACCTTTCTTGGACACTTGTAAATGAGAAACATACTAATATTTGAACAAACAACATTGTTGGGAACCCTCATCCCCATCCCCAAGTTGAAACAACATCTCTTGGTTTGCTCAAAAAGTGGCTTGATAGTACTAGAGAAAAAAATAACTCGTCTAGGTATATCAATGTATGATTCAAAAGATGCATGGTGCGGTTGAAATCTTGGCAACCTCCTAGGATGATTAATCGCTTCAGTGTGCATCATTGAATCCTCTCTGAACGATTGTGCACCCAAATATATTAAGATTAAGCATAAGTGCTATTGGGACACTTAGTAATATACAATTAAAAGGGGATATAATTGGAAACTAGCTCAAACAAACAATATCCCAAAGGCATTTTGTGGAATAAAATTTGGTTCCTAAAGTCAATTTCTTACATTGGACATTGGCTCACGGGAAAATTCTAACAACTAAGAATTAAATTGAAAGATATATGTAGGTTTATTTAGTATGTGAACTTTTTACTGAAACCTTTAGGACAACAAAGCACCTATTCCTAGAATGTCAATTTGCAAAGCAAATTTGGAATTGTTTCTTTAAAATTCTGCTCCATAACTTTATTCAAAAAAAAGTGAAGGGACCATTTTGTAAATTGGAATCATCAATATCGTGGTTCTTTTTAGGACAAGTCAAATTTCAAGAAATTCTAGATGGCAATCCCAAATTTTTTCATTTGGAAAATATGGTTGGCTCTCAACAAGCTACATTCAAGCAATGTGTCCCTCTTCTTAAGCATGTAACTAATAAATCTCCAAAATTTCATTTGGAATACTTATCTCATAACATCTTTCATAGGGATTATCCTTTATTGGATAATATTAAGCAAGCTTCGTGGCTTCATTTAGTCAATTTAAACCTTCCTTCACCTTCTACATGCCCTATCATTCCACCCAAATTATGCTAACAACTTCAATTGGGTCTAGAGAAGTTCAATCAATGGTGGATATCACAGGATTCTCACACTCTATTCTTTGGTGGAGCTTTGAAAGGTAACCAAGGGAGGTAGGTGTGGTGGGGTAGGAAGGGGAAGTCCTTCACCTTGGAGGGATAATTGAAAGACAATATGTATGGCAACTAGGATTTTTTGTCCAACAATTTAGCAAAGGCATATGTTTTTTTGCAGGGAATTATCCTATCTTGTACATTCCATTCAAGGTGTGCTCTTGTTCTATGGGGCTCATTTATCATTCCAAGACACATGCAATTTGGAACAAAGGCCAAAGATTTAAAATTAGAGTCCATTCTTAGTAGAATTAGAGATTTGGTCAAAAAAATGAACTGCAAGATTGAATGGTTCCATGTGCGATGACATAACAACAATTGGCTAACACCCAAGCCAAGTTCATTACCCAATTAGGAAAAAAAAACACTATTTTAATTAATGGGCAACTTGTAAACTATCCATTTCCATAAATTTGAGGGTCCCAGTCCTTTTGTATATAGTATATCTTTGTCATGGATGAGTATTTTGGGTGGTAACTCCCTAGCACGATAGGGATTATCTACTTATGTAACCCATCTACATGCATTTGACACATTCTTTTATCTAAATAGTATTCACTATATTTTCATATATATATATATATATATATATATAAGCTTTAAAGTAAATTTAAATTTATGTTTTTAAACTAAAATTAAAACTAGAAACATTTTTGTTTGTTTGTTAATTTTATCATATATTACTAATAATCATAACATATATTTATTTAAGCAAAAATATAAGTTGGTGTTAAAATAAATTCAAATTTATGTTTTGGAGTTAAAAGTAAAAAAAAAAAAGTTAATTTTACTCCGTATTAATAATAATAATTACAAAATTTACTTTCTATTATGAGTTAGTCCTAGAAAAAAATGCCTACTTAATTAGTTTGTAATAAGAAAAATAGTAATTATTTATTTATGTTCCTGAGAGTGATTGTTTAAAAAGAAAATGTTTTTATTCACTCACACTGATTAGACTCCACTTACTTTATAATTGGCTTGTAAGGTAACAATAAAAAAAACACCCTAAAATGTATTTAGAGTCATTCCATAAACACCATACATTAAAAAATATAAAAGTATTAATATATCTGGATTTCATTTAAAAAAATATTAAAAATTATTTTTAATTTAATTAATACAATTTTATAATATAAATATAACATTTTCTCTGTATATTATATATTATAACATAAATTATCATTATTCATTTTTCATTACCTACCTGTAATAGCCAGAGTGATATCAACCCATAGAAAGAGACAATTACAATTGCTTTATTTATTTAACAGAGTTGATAGTACAAGGTCCTCTCCTCTTACATCACCTCGTCCTTTACACCTGTGACATAGAAGAAAGAGTTTGTCGCTGATTGTGATTCTCCATTCATGGTTGCTGACTAGGCACGATGTTCCCTCTCCTTCGCGTAATCCCATCCACGTCACACATCTTGACTAAGGTGCAACTTGCCACCACTACCCACTCACTTTGAACTCATCCACATGGAATATTAAGCACTATATGTTCATCCACGTCACACATCTTGACTTAGGTGCAACTTGCCACCACTACCCACTCACTTTGAACTCATCCACATGGAATATTAAGCACTATATGTTCGGCCGTCCACTCATAGATCCAAAGTAAGTTTGAACCGAATAGTGATATACTTTCACTTGCAAAATCAGCCATTCTTCTGTTATAATTTTTAATCATATGTAAATTAATTCAATGTATATAGTACAACAAGGATGAAAGTATTTTTTTTTAAGTAAATGTATAATTAAATAACTGAATGTATCTTTTCGTGTTTTAGAGTTTGAAGAATTTTTTATTTTTTTTTCTTTTTATTTTTATTCTTATTCTTATGTTTTAGAAGTCGTATGATTTTTTTTTAAATTTAATTTATGGTGATAAAATTGATTATAATGTAACTATTAATTAAAAATAAAAATAATTATTATTTATAAATATCAATTAAATCATTATTCTTATTTATGAAAAACTATATCAACTAAACAACTCATTAGAAAAACACTTTGGCACCTAAACAACTCACTAATATTTCTTAAAAGCTCAAACTTACACTCTTTCTAAATATCTCTAGCTAGTGAGACATTAATTAACTTATATGTTTTTGAAGTATTACTTATATTAAAAATTAATAATAATTTTTTTAAGCTATTTAAAAATAGCTTGATCAATTCGCAGTAAGAATATTAATGCTGCCCACTTTGATTCTAGGAAAAATAACATGAGGGGTTGGGCACTAACACAGTTAATACTACCAGCCCACGGGGCTTTGGATTGACGGTGAATGGGTGCACTGTTAAGGCACTCCCTGCGATAGGTCACTGGTTCAATTCCCCGTGGGTACTTAGTTTAGTCTTAACCTAGAAAAAAAAAAAACACAGTTAATACTACCTTTCTAAATTCTAATTCTAGCCAACCTTGTTATTATGGTTTGGGGACTATTATTAAGGTATTATAATAGTATGAGAGTGTGGCGTCCCACCCGTGTTATCTCTCGCTTATGTGTTTAAGTTCGCAGATTTCCTCTCTTATATACAAATATAACATATTAAAAAAATGATAAATTTAAATATTTTTTTTATTAAAATTTTGAAAAAGAAAATCTTATTGTTCTAGTTTTTATTAATATAATTTTTTATTAGATTTTTATTTTTTTATTATTTAAAATATATAAACAAATTTAAACCATAAAAACTTTATTTATATATATATATATATATATATATATATATATAACAAATTAAATTTACTATTATAATTTTAAGAAACAAAAATACATTTAAAAAATAAATTAAACTACACTAAATTAAAATAATAGTTTCAAAAGAAGAGTTTCAAAATAAGAAAGAATTAATAGTTTCAAGATAAGAAAGAATTAGAAGAGAAAGAAATTGTACCAGTCAACATAAACTAAGAAGAAAAAACACATACCAATGAGGATCTTGAGATATAGTGAAAGTGGAAAAGCACAAAACCTTCGTGGAAAACTTATCCTCCCTTGATTCCACAAGAATTCTTGTTGGAAAAACATCTTCTTGGGAAGATCAAGCAAATGTGGAAGAATCCAAGTTTCATTTAGGGAAGAATGATTCATCAAAATTATAAGAAAACACGGGCTAGACTCAAATTGAAAAGAACAAGCCACTGTGGAAGAATCCAAATTTCATATGCCTAAGAATGATTCATGAGAATTACAAGAAAACACCAACTAGACTCAAATTGGGAAGAAAGGAAAAGGTATTTAGCCAAAGAAAACAAAAAGTGAGACTAAATCAAAACAAAAGTAATGAATAATAAAATGTAAATATATATAATATTGTGAGTTTTTTGGAGATTTTTTTAATTAGAAAAAGCCTAAAATTTTTGTGCCATAAAAAAACTAATTTGGAAATTTAGATAAAGCCTTTATGCTCAATTTCAAACCTCTTAAAACACATTAAAACATGTAAAATTCTAACCTAATAACAATATTTTTTTTAAATGCAAATCCTACATGTTTCTTTGGAAAAAACATAACACTCTGGGAAAAAAATAAATATAAAACAGTTGTGTCCAAAACCCTTTGCGTTAACACCACACTTCAAGTAATTGAGAGGGACATGCACAAATTTGGTAACCCATAATGGCCATTCGTTAAATTAGGTAAATGAGATCACCTCGTTTACTTAAAACGGTCCCCGTACAATCAATCACTATTGTAAATCAATGATTATAAGGCTTTGCAAAACATTAAGCGTTGATTCAGATGTGATATATGTAGTGCACATAAGTTTACTATAACTACCATTTGAAAAGGAATATGTGACTTAGCGCATTCAACTTATTAAGCTTTTTAAATAGTAAGTCAAACCATTATCATTTGAATTTGCCATACACTTTTAAGGTATGGTGCCGAATTTTTTTATTTTAAGGTATGGTGGAGAATTTTTTTATTACACAAACAAAAACAGTTGGTTGTTTTGAAGGACTTGGGCCTCCTTCATTATTTCCTGGGATTGGAAATTTGGCAGCACAGTGATGGACTATTTGTTTCTTAGGGTAAGTATGCTCAGGAGATACTGGAGAAGTTCAACATGCATGGCTGCAAGCCTGTTGATACTCCTCTTCCTGGAGGTTGGAGGAAGGAGCATGCTACTTCGGCGGAAGTAGTGGATGCCACTATTTATTGATAGTTGGTGGGGTCGCTTATGTATCTGGTCAATACATGACCCGATATATGCTATGCTATTAACCAGCTTTCACAAGCTATGGTTAAGCCAACCAAGCTCTTCTGGAAGGCAGGCAAGCATGTATTGTGTTATCTCATAGGCACATCAGGATATGGATTGTGGTACAGACAGGAGGATGAGGTGAAGCTATGTGGCTTCACGGATGCAGATTGGGAAGGGAGCCCAACAGATAGAAAGAGCACATCTAGAGGGGTCTTCAGTATCAGGTCGACAACAGTTTCTTGGTACAGCAGGAAGCAACGATCTGTGGCACTCAGTTTAGCAGAGGCCGAGTATATGGCAGCAAGTTTGGCTGCATGCGAGGCTATATGGATGAGGACGATCCTAGTTGGGTTGTTCGGTTCATACTTGGAGCCTACTGTGATTTACTGTGATAACCAGAGTTGCATTAAACTCTCAGCTAATCTAGTATTTCATGATAGATCTAAGCACATTGACATCAGGTACCATCATATCAGAGATTGTGTGCAGTGGAGAATCATGTTACTTTCATACATTCCAATGGAGGATCAAGGTTCTGATATCTTGACGAAGGCGCTCACTAGGAGCAAATTCGAATACCATCGAGGCAGGATAGGGGTTGCTGATAATCCGTATCTTGTTGAGAAGGAGTGTTGAGAATGCAACAAGATGATGGAGCTTAGTGGAAAGAAGTCGCCTTCACTAAGTGGGCCCGCAGGCTATTTTTGGCGCAAAGTCTATTTTTAGACATATGGATCATGGTCTATGAGTTGCAGGATGCTATTTTTGGATGATTGGTCATGTTGGTAAAAATAGATGGACTTCTATTTTTAGACATATGGGCGGTTTCTATTTTTAGACTGCCAGGCTAAAAATAGAACAATCGAATATTATTGTCTCATAATAATATTTGGACTATAAACATTATCTTATCCTCTTGGAGCACTTCAGTTTGAGCTACAGATGTGGCACATGCATCTGTCAGAAGAAAATACGCTTTTCTTGTGGGTCAGTTGAGCTATTGCATGCAGGACTTCAGTTAGAACTCATGTGGTTGAGTTTGGTGGAGTTGATTGTGGAGTTGATGGAATTGTGTTCAGTTTGACTTGGTTAAACTAGTTGTATTTAGTCTAACTGCAAATACACTAGTGATGAGTGATGTGAATTAATTGTTAAATTAATTCACTAGTTATTAACTCATAAAGCAACTAAAGAATACATCAGTTAACTCAGTGCATGGATAGTTCAGTGGATACAGGTGTTAGAGGTTGAGATTTCTATCAGTTGTGCATGAGATCTTGCACAATCAGTGGGATTGAGTAATGCCAATGAGGATTGCGTGGTTCAACCAAGGAAATACGAGTTTTCTTTAGCCATTCATCATTATTCTCCTGCAGGATTGCGCAGTGGAGGCAGACAAACAATGGAGGAGATTTGAGGCATCAAATCTGAGCTAGTTTGTGTGTAACAGGTGGAGATAGTACTGAGTACTTGTGAGGAGTATTGTACTATGTATTGTTACATGTTCTCAATCATTATAATATACAGATAGTGTGGGGTTTTCAGTTGTATGCTTTCCCTGGGTTACATACTGTGTTAATGTGCGCATGCAATTGATGTTTCATTGTTTTTAATGCTGCTAAATTGATGATCAACGTAGAGGAGGTTATGTATTATGCATGTATTCCGCAATAGTGTATAATCAGGATAATCTCTGTGAATACGTGTCATATTATTCAAAATTTATACACTTTCTACTAGACTACAACATGGCCACTCGATTTAATAAAGTGCTAGATTCTTCTTTGAGCTCCATTGCAATAATTTTATCTTTTTCCTTTTAAAGAAGAATGAGATTCTTTTATTTATCTAGAATCCCTATTAGTTTTCACTCTCTCCCTCTTCCCTCTAGCTTAGGTTCGTCTCCAAAATAAGAAATAAGGTGAACTCATCGGGATCACATTGGCTAAGTCCAATTGGTATATTAGTTCTATTGAAAGAAATTTTATTAGCTCTTTAATTCTTCCAATTTTATTTTTGATTACCTCCTTTTGGTATTAAAAATAAAATTCCAAAATAACTATGAAAATTTCTATGAGAAGGGGAAATATTGTCAAAAGAAATTTCATCTTGTTAATTATGCCATAATTAAAGCTCCAATAGTTTTTGGTGCCATGGGAATAAAGGATCCCCATTTACTAAATTTAGCAATGAGGACAAAAATCCTATGGTTCTTGATAATTGATAAATTAGAATGGTGGAAAAAATTCCTACTTAAGACATATTCTAAATTTCCACGTAAGTGATGTCTAGATTTCCCAATACCAAACCACCTTGGTTCTCCAATTTGGAAAATGCTTAAGGTCATTATTCCTATTATCAAATCCAACCTTTCTTGGACACTTGTAAATGAGAAACATACTAATATTTGAACAAAAAACATTGTTGGGAACCCTCGTCCCCTCTCCAAGTTGAAACGACATCTCTTGGTTCGCTCAAAAAGTGGCTTGATAGTACTAGAGAAAAAAATAACTCTTCTAGGTATATTAATGTATGATTCAAAAGGTGCATGGTGTGGTTGAAATCTTGGCAACCTCCTAGGATGATTAATCGCTTCAGTGTGCATCATTGAATCCTCTCTAACCGATTGTGCACCCAAATCTATTAAGATTAAGCATAAGTGCTATTGGGACACTTAGTAATATACAATTAAAAGGGATATAATTGGAAACTAGCTCAAACAAACAATATCCCAAAGGCATTTTGTGGAATAAAATTTGGTTCCTAAAGTCAATTTCTTACATTGGACATTGGCTTGCAGGAAAATTCTAACAACTAAGAATTAAATTAAAAGATGCACGTAGGTTTATTCAATATGTGAACTTTGTATTGAAACCTCTAGGACAACAAAGTACCTATTCCTAGAATGTCAATTTGCAAAGAAAATTTGGAATTATTTCTTTAAAATTCTTCTCCATAGCTTTATTCAAAAAAAAAAAAATGGAGGGACCATTTTGTAAATTTGAATCATCAATATCGTGGTTCTTTTCATGACAAGTCAAATTTCAAGAAATTCTAGATGGAAATCCCAATTTTTTTCATTTGGAAAATATGGTTGGCTCTCAACAAGCTATATTCAAGCAATGTGTCCCTCTTCTTAAGCATGTAACTAATAAATCTCCAAAATTTCAATTGGAATACTTATCTCATAACCTCTTTCATAGGGATTATCCTTTATTGGATAACATTAAGCAAGCTTCGTGGCTTCATTTAGTCAATTTAAACCTTCCTTCACCTTCTACATGCCCTATCATTCCACCCAAATTATGTTAACAACTTCAATTGGGCCTAGAGAAGTTCAATCAATGGTGGATATCACAGGATTCTCACACTTTATTCTTTGGTGGAGCTTTGAAAGGTAACCAAGGGAAGAAGGTGTGGTGGGGTAGGAAGGGGAAGTCTTTCACCTTGGAGGTATAATTGAAAGACAATATGTATGGAAACTAGGATTTTTGTCCAACAACTTAGCAAAGGCATATTTTTTTTTGCAGGGAATTATCCTACCTTGTACATTCCATTCAAGGTGTGGTCTTGTTCTATGGGGCTCATTTATCATTCCAAGACACATGCAATTTGGAACAAAGGCCAAAGATTTCAAATTAGAATCCACTCTTAGTAGAATTAGAGATTTGGTCAAAAAAATGAACTGCAAGATTGAATGGTTCCATGTGCGATAACATAACAACAATTGGCTAACACCCAAGCCAAGTTCATTACCCAATTAGGAAAAAGAACACTATGTTTAATTAATGGGCAACTTGTAAACTATCCATTTCCATAAATTTGAGGGTCCCAGTCCTTTTGTATACAGTATATCTTTGTCATGAATGAGTATTTTGGGTGGTAACTCCCTAGCACGATAGGGATTATCTACTTATGTAACCCATCTATGTGCATTTGACACATTCTTTTATATAAATAGTATTCACTATATATATATATAAGCTTTAAAGTAAATTTAAATTTATGTTTTTAAACTAAAATTAAAACTAGAAACATTTTTGTTTGTCTGTTAATTTTATCATATATTACTAATATTCATAACAAATATTTATTTAAGAAAAAATATAAGTTGGTGTTAAAGTAAATTCAAATTTATGTTTTTGAGTTAAAAGTAAAAAAAAATGTTAATTTTACTCCCTATTAATAATAATAATTACAAAATTTACTTTTTATTATGAGTTAGTCTTAGAAAAAATGCCTACTTAATTAATTTGTAATAAGAAAAATAGTGATTACTTATTTATGTTCATGAGAGTAATTGTTTAAAAAAAAATGTTTTTTATTCACTGACAATGATTAGACTCCACTTGCTTTATAATTAGCTATGGAAGAGATGTTGTAAGGTAACAATAATAAAAGAAAAAACACTCTAAAATATATTTAGAGTTGTTCCATAAACATCCTACATTGAAAAATATAGAAGTATTAATATATCTTGATTTCATTTAGAAAGAATGTCCAAAATTATTTTTTAACCACTATGTTAAAAAAATGCAACATCATTAATATAATAATTTTTTTTTTTAAACAATAAAATATATAGAAATATTGCTTCAAATTTATACTCATATTTGTATTATAATATTTTTAATAATAAATTATTTAAAATTTAAAATTATTTTTAATTTAATTAATACACTTTTATAATATAAATATATATTTTTTTTCGTATATATCCTAACATAAATTTATTTTAACTTTAAATTTATCAATGTTTTCTGAGATACACATCATTATTCATTTTTCATTACCTACCTGTAATAGCCACAGTCATATGAACCCATAGAAAGAGACAATTGTAATGGCCACAGTCATATCAACCCATTGAAAGAGACCATTACAATTGCTTTATTTATTTAACAGAGTTGATAGTACAAGGTCCTCTCCTCTTACATGACCTCGTCCTTTTCCCCTGTGACATAGAAGAAAGAGTTTGTTGCTGATTGTGATTCTCCATTCATGGTTGCTGACTAGGCACGATGTTCCCTCTCCTTCGCGAAATGCCATCCACGTCACACATCTTGAATAAGGTGCAACTTGCCACCACTACCCACTCCCTTTGAACTCATCCACATGGAATATTAAGCACTATATGTTCATCCACGTCACACATCTTGACTAAGGTGCAACTTGCCACCACTACCCACTCCCTTTGAACTCATCCACATGGAATATTAAGCACTATATGTTCGGCCGTCCACTCATAGATCTAAAGTAAGTTTGAATCTAATAGTGATATACTTTCACTTGCAAAATTAGCCATTCTTCTGTTAGAATTTTTAATCATATGTAAATTAATTCAATGTATATAGTACAACAAGGATGAAAGTATTTTTTTTAAATAAATGTATAACGAAATAACTGAATGTATCTTTTCGTGTTTTAGAGTTTGAAGAAACTTATTTTTTATTTTTTATATTTATGTTTTAGAAGTCGTGTGTATATATATATATTTTTTATTATTATATGGTGATAAAATTGATTATAATGTAATTATTAATTAAAAATAAAAATAATTATTATTTATAAATATCAATTAAATCATTATTTTTATTTATGGAAAACTATATCATCTAAACAACTCACTAGAAAAACACTTTAGCAGCTAACAACTCACTAATATTTCTTAAGAGCTCAAACTTACACTCTTTCTAAATATCTCTAGCTAGTGAGACATTAATTAACTTATATGTTTTTAATGTATTATTTATATTAAAATATTAATAATAATTTTTTAAAGCTATTTAAAAATAGCTTGATCAATTGGGAGTAAGAATATTAATGCTGCCCACCTTGATTCTATGAAAAATAACATGAGGGGTTGGGCACTACACAGTTAATACTACCTTCCTAAATTCTAATTCTAGCCAACCTTGTTATTATGGTTTGTGGAGTTATAATAGTATGAGAGTGTGGCGTCCCACCCGTGTTATCTCTCGCTTATGTGTTTAAGTTGCAGATTTCCTCTCTTATATACAAATATATAAAACATATTAAAAAAATGAAAATTTAAATATTTTTTTATTAAAAATTTGAAAGGAAATTTTATTGTTCTAGTTTTTATTAATATAATTTTTTTATTAGATTTTTATTTTTTATTATTTAAAATATATAAACAAATTTAAACCATAAAAATTTTATATATATATATAATTTACTATTATAATTTTAAGAAATAAAAATACATTTAAAAAAAAAATTAAACTACACTAAATTAAAATAATAGTTTCAAAGAAAGAGTTTCAAGATAAGAAAGAATCAGAAGAGAAAGAAATTGTACAAGGCAACATAAATTAAAAAGAAAAAATACATACCAATGAGGATCTTGAGATATAGTGAAAGTGGAAAAGCACAAAACTCTTGTAGAAAATTTATCCTCTAAAAAGCACAAAACCTTTGTGGAAAACTTATCCTCCCCTCATTCCACAAGAATTCTTGTTGGAAAAGCATCTTCTTGGGAAGATCAAGCAAATGTGGAAGAGTCCAAGTTTCAATTATGGAAGAATGATTCATCAAAATTATAAGAAAACACGGGCTAGACTCAAATTGAAAAGAACAAGCCACTGTGGAAGAATTCAAATTTTACATGCTGAAGAATGGTTCATGAGAATTACAAGAAAACACCGACTAGACTCAAATTGGGAAAAAAGGAAAAAGTATTTAGCCAAAGAAAACAAAAAGAAAGACTAAATCAAAGCAAAAATAATGAATAATGGAATATAAATATATGTCATATTGTGAGTTTTTTGGAGATTTTTTTAGTTAGAAAAAGCCTAAAATTTTTGTGCCATAAAAAACTAGTTTGGAAATTTAGATAAAGCCTTTATACTCAATTTCAAACCTCTTAAAACACATTAAAACATGTAAAAATTCTAACCTAATAACAATATTTTTTTTAAAATGCAAATCCTACATGTTTCTTTGGAAAAAACATAACACTCTTGGGAAAAAAATAAATATAAAACAGTTGTGTCCAAAACCCTTTGCGTTAACACCACACTTCAAATAATTGAGAGGGACATGCACAAATTTGGTAACCCATAATGGCCATTCGTTAAATTAGGTAAATGAGATCACCTCGTTTACTTAAAATGGTCCCCGTACAATCAATCACTATTGTAAATCAATGATTATAAGGCTTTGCAAAACATTAAGCGTTGATTCAGATGTGATATATGTAGTGCACATAAGTTTACTATAACTACCATTTGAAAAGGAATATGTGACTTAGTGCATTCAACTTATTAAGTCAAACCATTATCATTTGAATTTGCCATACACTTTTAAGGTATGGTGGAGAATTTTTTTATTACACAAACAAAAACAGTTGGTTGTTTTGACATGAGTACATTCTTTATCCTTTTCAAAAGTGTAAAAATATTGAATAGGATTGGTTTAACATAATAATTATAAAAAATGTTGGAGTGATGGAAAAAAGTTATTATTTTATCTATTTTAATTCAAATCTTACTTTTTAATGTGTTTTTTATGAGTAATTCCATTATTACTTAATGAAAAGCTATTTATTTATGAGTCACTCACTTGATCTTACATCCTAAGGAATCTATTGTTTATTTTTTATATCATCATTATAATATGATATGAATTAAAGTATTTAGACAATTTCTGCATAATATTTTTTTTTTTAGGAAAAGGAAAAACTATAAAAATTTTATCAATATAAAATATTTAAATGTTTAATTAAGTTAAGCACTATGATGTTTATAAGTGGTAATCAAAATTATATATATATATATATATATATATATATATATATAAGTAAATATCTAAGAGAGTGAATAGTTGGGATAATAAATTTTATATTACGTTATAATTTTATATTACGTTATAATTTTTTTTATCAATATAGAATATTTAAATGTTTAATTAAGTTAAGCATTATTATGTTTATAAGTGGTAATCAAATAACACATATATAAGTAAATATCTGAGAGATTGAATAGTTGGGACAATAAATTTTACATTATACGTGTTATGTTTCAGAAGATTAAAATAAGAAATTACGATGACTAGAACTAATGGTGTAATAATAGGTTCCAAATTATGAATATGGTTAATATGGTTAACTAAATTAGATTCAATCTCTCTCTACCTCAAACGCTAGTTGTGGGATAAAATTCATTCTGAACCATATGCTTCTTATCTACATCATTTTCTTAACTAAATTTGTTGTACTTATCACTAGATTATTATAATAGACATTAAGTATATTACGATTACACAATGACATATAATTAATTTTGGTGTACTAATACTCTTAAATTGATATTCTATATTTATTATATTGTAATTAATGATAGCGATGTATATTCTATTCTTATAAAAAAAATTACATTGGCATGTGGTCATGTACATTTTTATATTGTTTTGTTGATATGTGATCAAGTTTATTTTTCCAATCATCATTTGAGAAGGAAGAAAATAAAATATTTAAGAAAAGAGTTTTGTTGTAATTCCAAGTTCGTGACCCACTTTTTCTTTTGATAATAAAAATATAAAAAATAAAAAGATATATATATATATATATATATATATATATATATATATATATATATATATTTTTTTTTTTCTCGTTAAGACTACGCTATTCTATTATGTACATAAATAGGAAAACAGTTACAGTCATGAGTTCAAGTTGCCAGAGGCCGAGGATGGCACTCTGGACTGACAGTGAGCAAAAAAACCACCCATGCAGGGTATCCTCCACCACTTCACCCACGCAGGGGCAACAACACTGAGACTAAACACCCACACAGGGGCTTCAACACTGAGACTGAACACCCACGCAGGGGCACCATTACTGAGACAGATTACCCACGCAGGGGCTTTAAACCATTGAGGCATAGTGAAAGCAAAATTGGTCAACCCACGCAGGGGCATAGACAGACATAGAACTATATAATTCTTGAACCAAACAAGGGCACCCAAAACATGCATTAAGCCATTGTAGCGAGAGTAGCAATTCGAAGAAAAACCTGAGCATTGTCTGAGGGGGAGAGCCTGATCGAGCGGACGACTATTCGTCCGGCTCTTCTTCATAGATCCAGCACATACCTTCCGGGGGAGGGCCCCAATCGACCTTGGCCTTACCTGAAGAAGACGCTGGTTGAGTCGATGGTGGGACGATGTCCGGCTCCGGGCGTCCCTCTGACTGTCCCTCCGCCTCCCTGGAGCTTTCAGCCTGATGAACTTGTGTGCGGGGTTGCTCCCCGATCTTCTCTTTCGGTTCCTCCAAAAATAGGACCGAGACATGAGCGTTAATATTAGAGTCGCCCTGGGCGCTGCAGAAGGAGAATACCACCGTTCCAAACGCAGGTAGCGGGGCAGAGCCTGAATCATGAGCACTAGAATCCATAAACTGGCTCGACTGGATGGGATGAGCCTCAGCAACTTGGTGGCATAGACACCGGCAGCAGCGTGAGGGTGGGTTTGCGACTGAGGGGCGTGAAGTTCCGCCTCTGCCAGAGCCTCGACGGCTGATGAGACGCTGTCGAGGCTTGACCATGTTTTCCTTGAAAGCGGGCAAGCGTAACAGAGCTGGGGAAGAGGAAATGGAGGGTGTGAAACCACCGTCACCCGCCTTTG
Organism: Pinus tabuliformis; assembly: GCA_031772625.1. Classification (NCBI taxonomy): domain Eukaryota; kingdom Viridiplantae; phylum Streptophyta; class Pinopsida; order Pinales; family Pinaceae; genus Pinus; species Pinus tabuliformis. The sequence goes on along the minus strand of CM062818.1, from coordinate 807,578,092 downwards.
CAGCCCTGAAACCTCCTTCAATTGCCGAGGGGACCTCTTGAACCTGGGCTCAGAGAGCCGACGACCAAAATCCCAATTCCAAAATCCGAACTCGACCCGATGCAAAACATTCCAAGCTCCTGCCATTTTTATGCTCCTCGGCTCTTTCTCGATTCTCGTATGCCATAACTGCACCCTGAGATTGTAATTGAAGCCCGGACAAGGCAATAAATTGCCGTCCCTTCGCATATCAGCACTCACTCTTGCAATCCAGGGCGGCGGATCGCAGTTAATGCTTATTTCTTGCTTGGGGCCGCCCATGGTAACCAGGTGGCGTTCCATTCTCTGCGGTCGTGTCACCCGCATCCGGGGATATATATATAAATTTTCAACATAAAGAGAAAAAAAATTGAATGAAGAAAGAGTCCTTGCCGTAAAACAAATTTAACACCAAAATAGCTCTTGTATTACATTAGACCTAAGCATATCACTACAAGGAAAATATTATGGGAGTCATCTTAAGATCTCAAAAATAGTTTATAAATGGTTGGGTAACTTTTAAGGATTATACATACAATAAGATCGGTTGTTAATGCAACAAGTCCCTACCGAGTAGTTAGTGTACCTCATCGAGTATATGGTGTGAAACATAGAGCCACCCGCATGCATGGTCATGTTGTGCTATAGCTCTTGGCTTGTTCTTGATGGGGAAGCAAGGGAATATAATTTGTTTCATAGCTCAGGTTACTTCCAACTCCATATTCACCAAATGTATTTGTAAATAGAAAGATCCCCTAACTCTAAACATTATGAAAATAGATTGGAAAAGGCATATGTCATCACTACATAAATGGATCAAGAACAAATGCATCTGCATATGAACCTACCTCTGTTTCTAGATATGCTAAGATGGTCTCTCATCTGCGAATGGGCCTCTAAATTAGACATAAATTAAGGCCAATGCCTCTAAATTAAACATAAATTCAGGCCTATGACCATCCTTCAGCACATTAATCCTCTCTTCTTGCATTATATAATGTATTTTTAACTTTAATATATTCATTAGGAAGGGTTATGAATAATTGCATATTTGTGCCTAATATTATATATTTTTGTGGAATATTATGAGAATATTGGGTAGACTATGAAGCTTTGGAGGAGGAGATAATTTAGGGACTTTCTCCCTACTATAGGAGGATCAATAATAAATAATAAATCATCAAGATATTATGGAATTATGGCATAGATTGTGGAACTCCAATGATTGAGAAAATCTAGGAATATGTTCCCTGCCATTTAATGCAGATTCCTAGTATTGGGGACTAGATTCACTAATCAAGGGATTTTAGTGGGGAAAGCTTCCTCTATTCATGGGGAATGATTCCTAATAATTTTTTATAAGTACCAAGTCGAATTTTCCTATAGAGATAGATTTTCATTAGTGTTCTTGTGGAGAGAACTCGTATTTTTGCAGCTCCATTGTATTTTTTGGCAGGGATGTAATTGTATTGATGAAAATAATGAAGATTGGTGTCATGTTTAGCTTCTAAATCTTGTTATTCTCCATAGATATATGGGTTTCCTTGGGCTTGGCAATCCCAGGAGCCTCAGAGCCCTTTTGTATCATTTTCTTTTCTTCTTTTCACTTCTTATTCACATGCATCTCTTGTTTTTATTTCTTTCTACTTCTGCATTTAGTATTAATGATTTCTTGTTGTAGAATTGAGTTAAATGGTTAATGTAAGTTATTTTTTAGGATCACAAGCATCATTTCATCCTTGGAAAATATTTGTAAGGTCATAGTAATCATTGAGCTACTTGGATTAGCTTTCTTATTCCCAAATCTAGATTTCTAGAACTCCTTTGTGGCAAAGAACAATAAATTTATGTTATTGTTTAGAGCATTTAATGAGCTTCAATCGAGTTGGTTGCACTTCATTAGATCAAAAAACATTCTAGTTCATAACGAAAATTACCCCATTGCATTTGCGCTTTAGCCATTTTATAGATTTACTAGTTCACTAGTTCTCGAATTTCTAGATTTTCGACTAGTAATTTTGTGCTAATTTTTTTAGCATGGGTTAATAGAGGTCTTTTTGAGTGATTCCACCTAGAATGGGGACCTAAGACATCCTAGTCAATAAAATTTTTTGTCCCATCCAATTTGGATTTGATTTTCTTAGGGGATCCTGTAGGAAATTCCGTAACATCCTGTAGGAAAGCTTGTTTTGAGCCTGAATTGAGGAAAATCATCATTGAAGCTGGGATTAGGCCTCTACTTGACCTCCATGCCATCAAGACCATTTTAACCTTCTTGCTCCACACTTGTCTCCCCTGCTAAAGATCAAGGAAATATTAGCATTTGCATTTATAAAGAAAAAAGATTTTAAAAATGAGTTCTTTTATATTTACACATGCACACAACAATTAGTACTCTCTAGATCAAATTCAATGCTCAGTTATTTTAAATCATCACATGTGATAAATATTGTTAAGCTAGGTTTCTTTCACTTTTAGTTCATGATCTTTATGTAATTATAATAGGTTTCTTTCCTTGTACTTTCTTTCTTGCAATAGGTTAAGATTCCATTTCGAACATTTCATTTCTGCAATTAGTTTAGGATTTGACTTCAGTACATGCACTCCATTACATTATGACAACAAAGGAAGGACACATTGTATGCTGCACATATAGTACCGATACCTCTTAAGTTTGTACGAACCTCGGGTTGATAATTAAAGTCGGTAGCCTTGGGAGTTATAGCATTCTTGTTGCAATACCGAGGCTCATCACTTTTTGGCACCGTTGTCAGGGAGGTGTCAAAGTATGCATTGTTTTCTTCCCTAGTTGATTCATTTCTTTTTACTTTTTGAAAAAACAAAAAAATAATTGCATTAGTCATATTTCATTTCAAAAATAGAAAAGTGCATTGCATTAGTGTTTTCATTCAATCATAAAAAATAAAAAAATCTCCAACACCAACCCACCCCACATTTGATCACGTGGTGTAGTAAGAGCCACATCACCATCCACTTTTGCAGGTACAAGAAGAAGAGATGACAAAGAATGTAGAAGAAATGGATGTAGATGATGACAATGAGGAAGATCCTCTCGGATTTCCCATTCAAGATACCGATGGTAGTGTGCACATGAAGAACATCCCTCCATCTTTTCTTCCAAAATTTCACGGTCTAAGGTGAGAGGATCCGGAAATATTTCTCTTTGAATTTTAAATTGCTTGTAGATCTTATGGTTACTTATTAAAAACTCAAAGATTGAGATTTGTTCCGGAAACATTGAAGGATAGGACTCTTAAATGGTTCATGAGTTTAGGGACTAATTCAATAAGATCATGGAATGATATGCAAAAGATATTTCTATAAAAATATAAAGATCATGATCTTGAGGAAGAAATCTTTAGAATGAATCAAAGATAAGATGAGAGCCTTGATGATCTAATAGATAGGTTCATGTATAATGTTAAGAGGGAAAAACTACATCATTTAGGATCCAACACACTAAAAACCCTCCTTTTTTTTTTTTTTTTTTTTTTTTTTTTTTCTGAATGCGACTAATTCTATTATCATACAAAACAGAGATACATATAGAGTACAGTGGGCAAGGCTAAGAAGTTTTGCCAATCAGCCCTTTCCTTGCCCTGATTCCAGTTCCAAAATTGAGCAGATTCAAAATTGGAATTTGATGCTTGACCACTGAAGACACATTGACATGACACATAGAATCTGAACAGACACCAGGGCCATAGACTGACCCGGACAAAGGCAGATGGGCACCTGAACAATTACATCCGACACATGAATAATTACATCCGACACATTGAAAAAGATCTAGATGCCGCTTGGCAGAGTCATACACAGAAAACCCAAGAAAACAGCTGAGGTTACCGGGAGCGAGTTCATTCGTCATCGGTGGTCTGGGGCGCCTCTTCGACTCGGCACCCGAAACGGAGAGAATCTTCGGAGTCTGAGAGCTGGATGACCGCGTCAGGGCTCCCTTCCTGTGCTGGCCTGCTTGGACCAGCAAGCGCTGAAGGGCCGGCAGCATAGACGCAATTGGTAGCTCGCGAGGTCAGATCTGAGCTCACGTCTAGGGGCCAAACAACTGGTTCCTACCCCAACCGGAAGGCACGCAATGGGGGATTCCTCTCTGCTGGAGCGCTGCCCATCCGGTAAAGGCTCTGCCTCCGTGTTTTGAGAAACGCCAGGCTCAATCGTAATGGAAACAACCAGAGTAGAATTAGCTTGAGGGCAGGGGAGCCGATACCTGAGCGTGGGGAGCTCCATCTGACCCTCCTCTGAACGTGGGCTTCTGCTATCATAACCACCATCCTCCTCATTGCTGCCTTGGTACCTCTGAGGCATTGACGTTACTTCAATGGAGGAGGAGGGCGAATTGTGGTCTTGCCGCTGCGTGAAGGCCCTGCCTCTGGTTCCTCCTCGTCTGCTGCCCATACGCGGCCTCTCCCTCGGCATTTCTGAATTTTCCAGTTGCAGCCTTACACAAGCACCCGGAGCTCCTCCCGCTATGAAGACAAACTCAATCTCAGCATAGTTGCAGGGTGTGCTCGTTCCTTGCCCTGAAACCAGCGGAGCACACTTCACATCCTCACTCTCGTTCCCCTCTGAGCGGAGCAGGGCCTCAACACATTGCTCTCCCATGTTCCTCTGCAAACCGAGCACTCTCCCATTTAATCGCTCCACTGCATCGATCGCCATGCCCCTCGCGCGAGCTGAGAAGACAGGCATTAATGCCTTCGGCTGTCGAATTTCATGCGGGTTAATATCCCGCCTCGCATGGTACCCCTTGACAACGCGGGCCTGCCACCTGCCCACGTGATGGCTAACGCCATCAACATGTAGCCGCTGCACCCGCATCTGGGAGGGTGAGATCCTTCTGCGCCAGAGAAATGCAGTCATTGTTAAGCTTGTCATCTTCTGATGTATCCAGGGATCCTGCAAAGTATAGAATGCACTGAGATGCACCTTGGTTGGCTAGTCTATCTACCACTTTGTTCGTTGTCCTTCTTACGTGCTTGAAGGTTAAACTATGGGGAGTTTGTAGCTTTTCCTCCAAAGATTCCAGCCTGCTAAGTAGCCCACTAAAAACCCTCTTACTTAGAACAATTATGGATGAATGGATTAATCTCATTGATCTCATGAGTAGAGGTGATATATACCAATTATCATTTGATGAAATTTGTGAAATATGCAAACACATATCAAGAGTAAGGGCAAGAGTAGGTAAATCTGCATCAAGATCACTAAGTCAAGCTAAACTTGTAAATTTGCTTGATAACTTTAAAATAGAAATTCTTTGCAATCTAAGTGAACACGTAGAAATGTTAAGAATACAAAATGAGCAAAAAGAATATGTTGATATTCATGTTGTCCATGGAGAATCACATGATGTTAAATGTTTCTCCTCATTACCAAGGTTGAAGGAAGTTCACCAAGAGGACAATGGAGCAAGTCAATTTCCAATGCAGCTATGTTATGTAGCTCCAAGAGGACCATGGCAGCCTAGCCAAACTAGTACGATGCAAGAGCCTAATTCACAATTTCAAGGTTATGCATATTCACCATACCTAACTCCATGTTATCCCTACCATTCATCTCCTCCATAACCACAATCCCAACCACATCCATCTCAAATATCCACTCTCACTCAACTACTTGTACCACCATTTCCAAACCCACACATTGAAGTAGCTCAACCCACTTACAATGATGAGGTAGAAAAATTCCAAACATCTCCTCTTCAGATCAATGGTATTCACCATATCTCAAGAAGAGTATTGCAAAAAAGAGATTATCTTGATATCATTGAAGGACCACATTTAGAAGAAGAAGATTCAAATGAGAAGACCACAGAATCATGGGCTACACTTGATGAAGAGCAGACATCAAAATAAGAGATTGAGATAGCTCCCTCATGGTTACCATAAAATCCTCCATGTATTCAAGAGAAAAATCAACAAAAAAAGGAAGATTTGAAGGTCATGGAAGAAGAAGACATCTAAGATTATCCAAGCAAGTCGACCAGGGGCATCGCAACTATATTGAAATATGGTTCCAGACAGTCACTAAGTTGCGACAATACTCTCTTCTTCAATCGTGCTTGATATCATCAAAGTCAAAGCATTTGATCACTAAAATTCAAGTACATGGCAAAGGATACATTTCAAGCCTACACATAAGTTTCTCTGTCATCTTGATGTGCACATGGCTCTATTGGAAGTATTCTTATACTTGAAAGTGATTTTTTTTTCAAGGTAGGGTAGAAAAAAAATGAAAAATACGAGGAAAAAATAAAAATCTCAGGTGAGAAGCTCCTTGGAGGTGCCTCAGATTGGCTCATTGATTGAAAACCTCCATGAGACGGTCAATTGGTTGGAAAAAAGGAAAAAGAGAAAAAAGAAAAGATCCTATGTGAAAACCTCCTTTGAGGCACCTAGGCAGACCTACTAGTTGAAAACCTCCTTGAAGCGTTTATTAGGCCTAGAATTAAAAAAAGGGAGAAAAAAAAAAATCCTTGCTCCATGTATCTCTTTGATGAATGTAGGTTCTCTCCAACTTCTATAAGGAACAAAAACAAGTTTCCACCAAAGAGAGAAAAAAATAGGTCAAAACTAGTCAAAATAACTCAAATTTTGACTTTCTCCTCCTTTGCTCAAATGCTCCAACATGACCAAGGCCATGCCAATCCATCACCCTAATATGTTTCCACCATCCAATCATCATTCCCAAGCTTCTACCACTCATTTTCATTGCTGTCCCAAAATACTACAAGAAGGCTTTGTTTTACTACAGGAAACAGAATACATAGAGCAGAAATTTGTTTTTTCCATAACTTGACAACCATGCATCCATTTGCCAAGTTGTTTTAGGGGGAGATGCATATTGATGATGGTAACATGATCAAGAAATTTCGGCAAATTCTAGTGCACAGTTTCCAAGAAATCGACCTCCATCACCTTCAACCATTTTTAGTTTTTCTCGAGATCCGTGCATCCCTTGACCAATTTTCTTTTATGGGAAGGTGCATACTGATGATGGAAACATGCTATGAACATTTCAGGTCAATCAATTCTACTGTTTGGGAGATATGGACAAAACAATTATGCTATAAGAGGTTGTCCTGAATTTTGAAAAAATTGTTTGCAGAATAGTAGGAGGAGGATCACAACAACAAGAGAGGACCAAAGGGGACCTATACAGTTCATGTTTTCATTTCTCCATTCCACAGCCTTCATCATTCCATCATTCCCTCCATTTTTCTTCTCATTTAGATCAGTTTGCAAGGGTTATGTGTTTTCTACAGGATTCCCTATAAACCTACAAGATTCCCTGAAAACCTACAGGATGATCCTCTAGGAATTAAAGTGGCTTGGGAATCCCAAAAAAGTAACCCTAGAGCAAGGGGATGACCTTCTTATGTCAAAAAGATAGATGTCTACCTCACCAACTCATCACCATGCCTCTCTTCACCATGATTACCCCTGCATTCCTCCAGTAAGTCAGTTTCAAAAAACTTACAGTTAAAAAAAAAAACTTACATTTAAAAAAAAAAAAAACTTACAGTTAAAAAAAACAATAAAAGAAATAAATAGAAAAAAGAGGATGAAGACAGAGAACAAGGGGACAACACCTGAAACCTATACCTCTCATTCACCAATCCCTAGATGCCTTCTCTACCCATGCCAACCATCCTCCTGCTCCAGAAGTGAAGAAATGATTAAAAAAAATTGAGGGAGAGGCAACTACTGGACATCCTATAGGAAATCATGTAGCAGCATGTCCCACAAAACAAAAAAAATCACAGGTTGTAGTCAGCTTCAGCATGGAGATCCAGAGGTCAAAGAAGCTCCTCTAGAGCTTAGCAGTAGCATCAAGATCATTAGCATCACCATCTAGTACCTGCACATCAAGGAAAAACATCAAAGGAAAAAAAAGAAAGAGAAAAACACATGCACCAAATACAAGCAAGGACTTCATTCTCCAACAAACAACATCTATAGGAAGGCCGAGAAGAAGCTACAAGAGGAAATATGATGGAGAAATGGGTTAGATATTCTTTAGGAAGGTTGATATAGGTCCCCCAACATCAACTCAGTAGCAACATGCATGTCTCTCAAACAACCATCAGGTAGGTACAGGTATGCAATATTATTGACCTCTTCTATTGAGCATATTATAGTTAGAAATTTGTTGTCAATGCATGAGAGATGAGTTTTTATAAGCTAAGAATGGGTTAGCAGTCTCAGCCACCTTCAACTAGTTAATTGCAGCTCACTCCTTCACTCATGCAATGTTTAAAAGTCAAATTATGAAGGGTGATGATTTCAAGGAATGAGGAAAACATTTAAAAGAAGAAATTTTTGCAAAGGCCAAGTCACCATAGCACTCCAATCCCTCCATCCACTTCATATTCACTATCTATTCATCATTCATCCATCCCATTTCATTCTTGAAAAAAAACAAACAAAGCATCCTCTCCATTTTCACAAATCTACACTACTCCCTTTGAGTCCTAGCATCATCATCCAATCCTTCTTTATCATTTCTCATCACTCCCATACAGTTAGAAGACCCTGAAAGAGGAGGAATGACTACTATAGGAAGGAAGAATGTTGCTACAAGAAGGATGAAATGAACAAATTATGCTAACCCCCAAGATGGCAGAGCTTAAGAGAGACCTAATCAAAACAGAGAACTCCAAGGCCATTAGGCAATCATCTAGGCCACAAGAGAGAAGAAGAAGGAAACAAAAGGAAATGAGGCATTCACCATCAAAACAAAACTCAAATTGCAGTGATGAAAAGATGTTTTCCAAGAGGTCTCCAATCTCTTTCTAGCTTTTGTCCAAGGCCTAAAAATGGGAAAAGGGCATGGGAGTCAAGTTGAGGGCTTTTCCTAGGCTCAGAATACCATCTATGCTCAAAAAGGATTTCCTGTAGTTTTGACAAGAATTACTATAGGATGTCCTAGTTCTCATCTAAAGACATTTTGAAGGTTTCAGAGGTGTCCAAATGGTGGAACAAGGTAGCAGAAGGTTGATAAGGATGTGGAAGACCTTGCTAAACTGAAAAATATTCAAGAACCCATCTTGAATGAGGGGAAGAAGGCAAGCTAATGGTCTCAAGAAACAATGATTTTTCTTTGCACAATTATGTTTTTGGGCTTGTCCTTGCAAAACTTACAGCCAAGATTCTTAATGCACAAGAGAGAGGCCACCAAGGCCATGAATGAGGCACAATGAGGTCACTAAGTTCTAAACTAAACATAAATTAAGGCCTATGACCATCCTTCAGCACATTAAACATCTCTTCTTGCATTAGATAATGTATTTTTAACTTTAATATATTCATTAGGAAGGGTTATGAATAATTGCATATTTGTGCATAATATTATTTATTTTTGTGGAATATTATGAGAATATTGGGCAAATTATGAAGATTTGGAGGAGATAATTTAGGGACTTTCTCCCTACTACAGGAGGATCAATAATAAATAATAAATTAACAAGATACTATGGAATTATGGCACATATTGTGGAACTCCAATGATTGAGAAAATCTAGGAATGTGTCCCCTGCCATTTAGTGCAGATTCCTAGTATTGGGGACCAGATTCACTAATCAAGGGATTTTGGTGGGGAAAGCTTCCTCCATTTATGGGGAATGCTTCATAATCATTTTTTATAAGTACCAAGTAGAATTTGGATCTAGAGATAAATTTTCATTAGTGTTCTTGTGGAGAGAACTCGTATTTTTGCAGCTCCATTGTATTTTCTTGTAGGGATGTAATTGTATTGATGAAAATAATGAAGATTGGTGTCATGTTCAGCTTCTAAATCTTGTTCTCCTCCATAGGTCTCTGAGTTTCCTTGGGCTTGGCCATCCTAGGAGCCTCAAATCCCTTTTGTATCCTTTTTTTCATTCTTTTCACTTCTTATTCACATGCATCTCTTGTTTTTATTTCTTTATACTTCTGCATTTAGTATTAATGATTTCTTGTTGTAGGATTGAGTTAAATGGTTAATGTAAATTCTTTTCTAGGATCAAAAACATCATTTCATCCTTGAAAAATATTTGGATGGTCATATTAATCATTGAGCTACTTGGATTAACTTTCTTATTCCCAAATCTAGATTTTTGGAACTCCTTTGACACAAAGAGCAGTAAATTTATGATATTTTTTAGAGTATGCTAACGAGCTTCAATTGAGTTGGTTCCACTTGAATTAGATCAAAAAAACATTATATTTCATAAAAAAAATTACCCCATCGCATTTGCACTTGGTTAGGTTAGGCATTTTATATTTTTACTAGCTCACTAGTTCTCGAATTTCTAGATTTCTGACTAGTAATTTTGTGCTATTTTTTAGCATGGGTTAACAGAGGTATTTTTGAGTGATTTCAAATTGAATGGGGACCTAAGAAATCCTAGTCAATAAAAAAATTCATCCCATCCAATTTGGATTTGATTTGCTTGGTCATTTGATGAATTATAATTTCATATAGTAAATATGTAACATCCTGTAGTAAATCAGGGGAGCATGTAGGAAATCCTGTAGCATCCTGTAGGAAATCCTGTTTTGAGCCCGAATTGAGAAAAATCATCGTTGAAGTTGGGATTAGGCCTATACTTGACCTCCATGCCATCAAGACCATTTTAACCTTCTTGCTCCACACTTGTCTCCCCTGCCAAAGATCAAGGAAAGATTGGCATTTGCATTTATAAAGAAAAGAGATTTAAAAAATGAGTTCTTTTATATTTACACGTGCACACATCAGTTAGTACTCTCTAGATCAGATTTCATGCTTAGTTAGTTTAAATCATCACATGTGATAAATAGGGTTAAGCTAGGTTTCTTTCCTTGTACTTTCTTTCTTGCAATAGGTTAAGGTTCCATTTCGAACATTTCATTTTCTGCAATTAGTTTAGGATTTGACTTCAGTACATGCACTCCATTACATCATGACATAAAATGAAGGACACATTGTATGCTGCAGATATAGTTCCAATACCTCTTAAGTTTTTACGAACCCCAGGTTGATAATTAAAGTCAGTAGCCTTGGGAGTTGCAGAATCCTTGTTGCAATACTGATGCTTATCACCTTCTACCCTTTCTTCCTCTACATCAACCTTTGCCTTTGTGCTTGCATAAATATAAACAAATTTGTTCAAGTCTTAAGTTATATTATTCTATGATGGATGACCATTAAGGGAGGTTGGTCAATAGATTTGGTGGATTACTCAAGTTATTTGAAGAAAAGAATGCGATGGCACTTGCTATTGTTACTACTATGAGTAAAATGTTTGTTACTACTCAGTATCAGTTGCAAGTTATTTCCATTTATAGTTGTCTTTGTTGACATTTCTCATCCTATAAAAGAATGCAAATAATTCTTTCAAGAGTACTCTAGATATTTCAAATGCAACCAAACTTACTATACTAGAGTTTGTTGCGAGTATTTTCTAGTTGTTCTAATTGACTTGGTGGTCTTGAACCAAAATAGTATAATGACCAAAATGCTAAAATTTGAGTGAGAAATTTCACAACAATTCATGCCATGACTTAGGATAAAACATATTTGCTAAAATCCCTTGGAAAATTTCTAGTCCAAACATCATGAGAAAAGGTGTAGGGTAGCCTTTCCTCCTCTTTTTGAGATATTCTTTTACAAAGCATGACATTTCATGCTAGTGATGAGATGGATATATTATTTCTTTCTCTTCATTTTTTATTGAATAAAATCCTTTTTAAAGGCACAACTATTCAAATTAATGCTTTGCACATATAACGCTAGTACAGGCTGCTACAAATTTCAAACTGCACATGCTATGAACCTTTAGGTGGACTTGGAAATGTTAAAAACAATGGTGGGGTTAATGGGGTATTTACAAACAACTTATTACCATGATTCTGAATCAATTGTTTTTAGAACATAAATCTTTAAAGGGTTATTTTAGATCAGAAATATATATCCCTCCATGAATTATTGCTAAACTTCATAGGGCGTATGTCACAATTTGACGTTTTCTCTTACACAGAACAAAGTTTTCATGGCCAATTTATTTTATTTTATGTTATTGTAGTTAGAAGAATTTGGTCAGTGTGATATCCCCTAACTTGGGGTTTTTATGTAATTAATTGTCTATATGTATGTTTCCTTTTTGAATTTTAAATTTTGAAAAACACGTGAAGAATTTAATTACCAATATTTTATTACTCATAATGAATGGTTACAAATCTATATTAAAGATATTTATAATAAATAAATGGGTCTAGAAAATTAATGTTATAATACATTTGGCTTAAAGATAAGAGATTCCAAATTGATGGTGAGTATTAATTACCCATTAATAAGCATTAGAAATCTAATCTAGATGATTAGATCTATGGTAAAGTTATGGAATTTTCCAATTAATTGTTTCCCTAAAAGACAAGATGTTCTTTTCGAGAGTGGTCAGAAACAAAAGCTCTTTACTAAGCTAGTAACTACCTAACGCCTATTAGTGAGGTGGAGGTAGTTACCAACTACCAAAATGAGTGATAGAGGGTAATGGATGCATGCGTATTTTTTGTTCTGGTCTTCTTGCTAAAGGGACTCACATGGTCTGGGAAGAGACTGAGAGAACAAAAAGTGAAGAGGACCATCAAATTTGTAATTATAGACCTTTTCTTGGGAATATAACTTTTAGAAGAGGTATAAAGGTTAGGAGGATCCAAGTATTAAAATTGTAACACCCTCCTCCCACATCTACCCAAGTAACTGGCCAGTTTGGGTAAACATGTGATGAAAGGCTACTATGATTGGATTCAACCTCCCATGTGACCTTAAGGAAGTGTAATTAACAGAAACACAACATAGAAACCACCACATTAGCTACAGGACTCCTAGAAAACATTCCAACCACTCAGGTAGCTAGCCCTTGGATCTTACTGAACTTTTTAACCACTTTACCTCTAGACGCTCTCATGCTATAGGCCTGCCAGTGTATAAGAGGCTCTGGATGCTCTCATGATAAGGCATGCTAGCATCCAAGGACTATTTTTCTCAGCGTTGTGCTAGCATCCCTTGGATTTGAGCCACTTTTTCAGGCTCAGAGCCCAGGTAACTACCTAGAATTGAATGACACTTTCAGATCAATAAGATAATAGCGAAACAATGATGCAGAAGTAAATGCTTGAACACACCCTTAACCAAACCCCTACTAGCCATGATAGGAATTTCATCAAACCTATCACAAATATGAAATCTACAGGTGTAAACAACAAATTTAAACATAGGGATCTCATACTTATCTGAGACTCACTAGGAACCAATTTTCCCTCATATCATTTGTTGCATTATCACCTATTAGGTCATAGATACATTTCCCATTAATTTACATGTAAAAACATGATGAGAGCCATACATAGCCTCTGTCATAAAACATATACATAACCATAATATTAGCAACATAAATACCAATGAAATCACAACCATATGATCCACATATAAACCAATAGAATACTCATAGAAATACAAGGAGAAATAACCTCATATTGATGATGCAAAATCCAAACTCGGGATGGGACTACCACGTTCCACCCGACCATATAATGGTTGAGCCAAATATTTGTTCAACCATTCACCCCCGTGCCATATTCTAGGCATGAATGTGGGACTCAAACCAAAAGAACCAACTAGGACATCCTGAGGCTAAGCTACCTCACCCTCATCAATAGAAACCAAGCTTTACTGTAATCCATCCCGAATCACTAGACCAATATAATGAACATGTAATAACAAGCTTTACCATTATCTCCATCAGATCACTAAGCCAAAACAAGAATGGATTCCACTGGATTTCTCCACCTGCACCTTGAGGAATTTTCCTGTCTCCTAGTCTCTTAGCTTTACCGTAATCCATAGTCTGATCTAGGGATCACTAGGCCCTAAATCGAGACACCACCCTCTAGGTTTTTCCGTATATCCCTCCATTCATTGTAAAGGACTCCTAGGTCTAATCAAGGGAAACCACCTCTAGGATGTACCATCTATCCTGTCATTCATTGGCAAGGATTCCTAGGCCTAATCAAGGGAAACCACCTCTAGGCTTTACCGTATATCCTGCCATTCACCAACAAGGATTCCTAGGCCCACCAAGGCAACACAATCCTAGTTTTACCACAACCCATAGTCTGACTTAGGGGTCACTAGGTCAATGAATTTATCGCGATCCACATTCTGGTTCAGGAACAACATGTTCATGTGCTCTATCAGTCGAAGATCCACCTCACTCAGCTTCAAATCCATCCAACATTCTAGCTCAACCGAAACATGACAACCACATCACACCATGGCTATCTAGAAATGGAAAGGCTAGGCTGAAAACATTGTCACACTTGGAAAAACCCATGCCATAATAGCAAAAGAAACACATGCAATATCATGCATGCCAAATCTAGCAAGGAAAATACACATGCAAATCGATACCTCCAAGGAATACTATTGTAGTTGCTTCATCCTGCTATTCATTGTTTGATCTTTGCTTCCTCTTTCCTTTTTTTTCTTTCTTGATCCAATGCGAAAGTGCTCCAAGAAAATTATGTGTGTCCAAGAGTGAGAGAGAGAGAGAATAATGAGAGAGCTCCAAAACTGAACTAACAAAAGGTTACAAACTGATCCTCAGAAGCCTTTTTATCAATTAGGCATCTATTTTCTTCATCTTCCATTATTTTCCTTCAATTTCCTCCTCACATGAAACCTGTGACCTTTGACCTCCCCTTTCTCTTAATTTCCATTATTTTCATCAATAAATGTGCAAAAGATGCCACTTTTCCTTTCCAAATCCTTATCCATTGCCTTTTCCAATTTCCTTAGCCATAATAAATGAAATGAACATCCCCTAGGATGTCTTGCCCAACATTCAGTTGGGACTAAGTGCCCCATCAACCATGGTTATTAATTTTAACTTGTATTACATGGAATTTTAACCAGGGCTATTACAAAACCCTCCCATTTGGGGGACACCATCGTTGGTGTTCAATCACACATATACCTTAGTAAAACCACTGGAAAGAAAATTTGGGGGACACCATCCTCAGTGTTTAATCACACATATACCTCAGTAAAACCATTGGAAAGAAAACATACTTTGAATAGAGCTTTATAACATAGCTCGATGCAGTATTTATAATGATCAACCCATTGAAAGAAACCCAACATGATAACATAAAAACATGACATTATTACTACATGATAACTATACTAACATGACACTCATACCGCTTATTGGAGCTTTATAACATAGCTCATGGTGATATTTACATCAATATACATATTAAAATACACCAAAATCACCAAAACATGTACTGAAACATATACCAAGACATATATCAAAACACCATACCAAAATTTCTTTGCCTCAACTAGAAAACAAGGAAGGATACATAGTTTGCATCTAATCCACCATCTCCCATGTAGCTTCATCGGTCCCAAAGTGTTTCCACTACACTTTAACCTGCTCTATTGCTCGGTTTGAGAGCATGAGCACCTTTTTTGCAATATATATTGAGCCTCCGCTAGAATTATCCATTTGGTTACACCTGCAATACAGACCTGTTAATCAAATGATCAACATCTTTAACATACTTCTTAAGCAATGATACATGGAAAACATCATGGAATTTCATTGTTAGAAACAGTGCAAGTCAATAAGCTACTAGCCAAATCCTCTTAATAATACTGAAGGGTCCATAAACCGTGGTTCTATCTTGGCATATGATCTAATCTGTAAGGATCTATTCTTTGGTTTTATGCGCAAGTACATCAGTTCCCCAACCTAGAACTCCTTGAACAACCTGTTCTGATCTGCATAGCTCTTCTGCCTATCCTGTGTTGCCTTTATATTCTTCTTTATAACCTACATTTCTTGTTCCATGTCCACTAACATGTGCAGTCCAATTGACACCCTGTTATCTGGATCACTCCAACTGACAGAGTATTGCAACTCCTCCCATATAATGCCTCAAACAAACTCTTCTTCAAAGATTCCTACTACCCACTATTATAAACAAACTCTACTAGTGGAATATACTGTTCCCACTTTCACTGTCGATGTATCACGTACATCCCCAACATGTCCTCCAATATCTTGTTGACCCTCTCTGTGGATGATAGTCTGTACTGAGGCCAACTCTCTGCCCAAACCTGCAAATAACTCTTTCCAAAACTTGGAAGTGAACTTTGCATCCCTATCTAACACAATCTTCTTCGGAACACCACGTAGTCTGGCCACATCTCTGATGAATACCTGTGCTACATCACTAGCTGAGAATGTAGACTTCACTAGAATGAAGTGCGCAACCTTTGTCAACCTATCCACCACTACCATGATGAAATCATTTTGTATCATTGTCCTCAGAAAACCTGTGATGAATTCCATGGAAATCACCTCCCATTTCCACATTGGAATCACAATCGGCTGTAGGAGTCCACCTAGATGCTTGCACTCTACCTTCAGATGCTGACAATCGAAACACCTAGCCACAAAATATGCTACATCTTTCTTCAGGTTGGGCCAATAATAAAATTTCTTTATTACGGTCAATGTCGTGTGATAACTTGTGTGACCTGAATATGGTTTCACATGAAACTCCCTTAAGATCACGTTCTTGAGCTTATTGTTGTCTGGCACATATATCCTGTCTTTGAATCAAACCAATCCATCTACTGTAAGGCAATAGTCCACATCTTATGCACCTGCACTTGTACATGTACATGTACATGTACCTGTACCTATACTTTGCTACAACCTGAGTATAATCTCCATATACCTGACACCCTACTGACTTGCCTGCAAGATCCTATCTCGTAGGTCTGTCCCATAGGAGCCCATAACTGCTAAGTGATTTACTTGTACCCGCCTACTAAGAGCATCTGCCACCCTATTCTCCTTTCCTTTGATGTACCTAATCTCAAAGTTAAACTCATTGATCGTGGCCAACCACCTAGGTTTCCTAGCATTCAGATTTGGTTGGTCAAAGAAATACCTCAACCCAATGTGATCAATCATCAGTACAAAACTCCTGCCAAGAATATAGTGCCTCCACATCTTTAGTGTATGTATGATTGCTACTAACTCAAGATCATGTCTCGGGTAGTGCTGCTCATGCTCGTTTATTTTTCGTGACTCATATAATACCACTTTTCCATCTTGCATAAGGACTCCACCAGCTCATCTCTCATCTCTACATATTGCAAAATCCTTGTTTGTATATGCAATATTTATTACTCAAGCATGTGTCAACAACTTCTTAAGCTACTCAAAACTGGCTTCACAGTCCTCTATCCATTCAAACTTCTTACCTTTCCTCTGAAATGATGTAATAGGATAAGAAATCAGTGACAAGTTCCTGATGAACCTCTTGTAATAACCTTCCAACCCCATGAAAGATCTCACCTCATCCACATTCCTGGGAGCTAGCCACTCCATGATGACCCTTATCTTTTCTGGATCTACTATAATGCCCTCTTTCGAAGCAACATGTCCCAAGTAGTGTAACTCAGTGTGAAAGAAACTTCACTTGCTGAGCTTAGCATACAACTGATGCTCTCTCAACAATCTCAACACTGCTGCTAAATGCTCGACATGCTCTTCATCATTAAATTCATAATGCCCATACATGGTCCAAAAATTTGTCTTGTGAATGTCCTCCTCTTTGAAGTGTACATGGTGATATTTTGATCTCAAATCAATCTTTGAGAACATTTTTGTTCCCTTCAACTGATCGAAAAGGTCATAAATCTTTGGTAACATATACCTGTTCTTGATGGTCACTTTGTTCAACTGTCTGTAATCAATGCACGATCTGAAAGTACCATCCTTCGTGTTCACAAACAATACCAGTGTGCCCTAAGGTGATACACTTGGCCTAATGTATCCCTTGTCCAACATTTCCCAACTACAACTTTAACTCTACCAACTTAGGTGTGCTCATCCTGTAAGGTGCTTTTGATGTTGTAGCTACCCCTAGCATTAACTCAAAATAAAAGTATACTTCCCTGTGAGGTGGAAACTCTGAGATATCTTAAGGGAACACATCCTAAAACTATAGAATTGGGTACTTGCTCAAAAAATCTACATCCTTAACTTCCTTACCTTTGTCATTAGAAATATGAACTACAAATAACACACACCCTTTTTTGTGACTGCACTTTTCCTACATAGTTGTCACCATCCTAAATAATGTGGCTTTCTTTTTTCCCTGCAAGACTATTGGTTCCCCATTGGCATCCACACACTCAATGCTTTGTCATGATAATCCACCTTGGTTATATGAAGATACAACCAATCCATGTCCAACAACATACTGTATGATCCCAATGTAATACATTCAAATATGTTGCGATAGGAATACCATTCAAATCAAATGCACAAGATCTTACCCAATGGTGAACTCACTTCTTTATACCTGTAGCCAACTACACTAACCAAGAATATGCATGTAATTCCTTACTTAAACCACACTTATCCACCAATTCAGGACTAACATAAATATAATTAGATCTAGGGTCAATCAACATAGAAATAACTTGATCACAAAGCTTACCATCCATCTCAATGATAGATGCCTGATGGTCTGCCTTTTTATTATCCAATGCTACATAAATACGAGGAATGCTCTGACCAACATCCCCAATAGTCTGTGCCTCCTGCGCACTACATATATGAGGCCTACCACCCTAATTCTATGGAAAATCTCTCTTAAGGTTCTCCTTTCTGCATGTCCAACACTCCAATCGACTAGTACTGCCACCTCCATGTTGCTGTTGTGACCCATGTACCTGTCGAATTATATTAAAGCTCTTTTTTAGTGCCACATTTTCTTTCTCATCTACATTCTAAGGCCTTTTTCTTTTCGGCTACCATTTACCTTTACCTTTCCATCCTTGCTGAGATTCATTCTTACGCTTTGACTTTCATAACAATGTTTCAATTTCTCAATAACTTCCTCAAGTGACTGAGGCTCATCATACTCAATCCAATCTCTAAATGCTAATGGAAATCCATTAAAAAATCACTGAACTTTAGCCTTCTCATCTTTAAGATACATTACATACCTCAATAGCTCAAGGAACTTATTCATGTACTCTTCATCCCTCATTGATCCCATGTTTAAGTCATAGAATTCTTTGGCTTTATTGTCATAGTACTTTTCTGACAAGTACTTCTTCTTGAAGAGCCTCTAGAACTCATGCCATGTCAAGTCATCTGTCTTAATGTCTCTAACCCGCTTCACATCCTCCCACTAGATGTCTGTTTTACCTCTCAAGCTGAAGATAACTATTTTGGCCTTCATATTATCTATGTACTCATGTAGCTCAAAGAATTTCTTCATCCCAAGTATCCAAGCCTCTGCATCTTCCATCTTCTTCACATCTCCATAAAATGTATGTGGATTTTCTTTCTTAAACTCTTTTCGCAAGTATCCCCTATCAATCCTCATGTACAGATGATAACAATGACGATCGTGATATCTATTTGAACCAGAACTAGAGTAATACTTCTATACATCACCTCTTCTATCCGGAGTATCCAACAATCTACCATCTCTAACCATGTCATCTCTATTCGACCTATAAGCACCATGAGCCCTACTTTCATATGCCCCATTAGTTTTGTCCTCCTGTCCATGGATAATCCAAAATGACCCTTATTGCTACAATTATGATAAACTTTGAAGTATTGAATTAACCTCTTCTTGTTTCTCTTGTGCCTGTATGATTTTTCATTATTTTCCTTACAAATACTTATTTATTCCTTAAAGCTTCTCAATGTGTCTACCAAATCAAAAGAGTTCCTAATACCATGCTGCTCATCTGATTCATAGGGAGATTCTTTGTAGTCTACCATCTTGCTAGTCATTTTGATCTCTTTCCTGCAAGGGATACTATGTTATCTAAACCAAATCACAATAAACCAATGTACCTTAGCATAATTCAGGGAGGATATCTCATGTTCAAGATTATCCAATCAGTGTGATACATGTATAAACATAATTATAACAACATATAGACATATAATACATGAGAACATATTAAACCATGTAACCATCAGTCTAGCTAGAGTCCAATCATCAATGCATGACCATATCAACTACACATACTATGACCTCATGCATGACAACAACAACCATCCCGATGTACACTTACAATATGCAAGCATAAAAAACATGTAACCAATCATACACTCACAAAGACATACTTCATAACAAAAACATCCTCTTCCACGTGGTGACATTAGTACCACCATGTCTGACACCATGTATATGCAACAAGCACTTAGACCATAACGATGATTAATCAGTCATGCAAAAAACATGAATGCATGACAAACACACCGCCCATCTAGTATGAGGGGGTGAACCATGCTTTGTTACCACTCTGTAACACCCTCCTCCCACATCTACCCAAGTAACCGGCCAACCGGGGTAAACATGTGATGAGAGGCTACTATGATTAGATTCAACCTCCAATGTGACCTTCAGGAAGCGGAATCAACAAAAACACAACCTTCCACGCCAACGATAGGACTCCTTGGAAACATTCCAACCACTCAGGTAGCTAGGCCCTGGGTCCCACTGAAGTTTTTGACCACTTGACCTCTCGACACTCTCATGCTATAGGCCTGCCAACATCTAGCAGGCTCTGAACTCTCTCATGACAAGGCATGCCAATGTCTAGGGACTATTTTGCTCAATGTTGTGCCAACATCCCCAAGATTTGAGGTAGTTTTTTAGGCCCAGAGCCCAGGTCACTGTCGAGAATCGAATGACACCTTCAGATCAATAGGATAACATGGAAACAATGGTGCAAGAGTAAATGCTTGAGCAAGCCCTTAACCAAACCCCTACTAGCCATGACAAGAATTTCATCAAAACATATCACAAATATGAAATCTACAAGTGTAAACAATATATTTAAACATAAGGATCACATACTTATCTGAGAATTGCTAAGAACCATTGTTCCCTCATATCATTTGTTGCATTATCATCTATTAGGTCATAGATACATTGTCCATTCATTTACAAGTAAAAATATGATGATATCCATACATAGCCTCTGTCATAAAACATATACATAACCAACATAATAATAACACAAATACCAATGAAATCACATCCATATGATCCACATAGAAACCAATATAATACTCATAGAAATACGAGAATAAAACCTCATATTGATGATGCAAAATCAAACCCAGGATGGGACTACCACATTCCACCCAACCATAGAATGGCTTCACCAAATATCTCTTCAGCTATTCATCCCCGTGCCATATTCCAAGCATGAATGTGGAAATCAAACCAAAATATTCAACTAGGGCATCTCGAGGCTAAACCACCTCACCCTCATCAATAGAAACTAGGCTTTACCATAATTCATTACGGATCACTAGGCCATCACAATGAACATGTAATAACAGGCTTTACCATGATCTCCACCAGATCCCTAGGAAAAAACAAGCATGGATTCCACCAGGTTTTTCCACCTACACCATGAGGAATTTTCCTATCTCCTAGTCTCTCAGGCTTTACCGCAATCCACAGTCTGATCCAATGATCACTAGGCCCTAAATGTGCCGTAAACCAAGAAACCACCCTCTAGGATTTACCATATATCCCGTAATTCACCAGGATTCCTAGGCATAATCAAGGGAAAGAACCTCTAGGCTTTACCATAGATCCTTCCATTCTCCGGAAAAGATTCCTAGGCCCACTGATGCAACACAATACTCGCTTTAATGCAACCCACATTCTGGCTCAGGGGCCACTAGGCCAGTGGCTTTACCGTGATCCACAGTCCGGTTAAGGGACCAATAGGACATGTGCTCTATTAATCAAAGATCCGCCTAACTCAACTTCAAATCCATCCAGCAATCCAGCTCAACAAAGACATGAGAATCCATCACACCATGGCTATCTAGAAAATGGAAAGGCTAGGCTGAAAACATTATCACACCTAGCAAAAGCGATGCGATAACAACAAAATAACCACATGCAATACCATGCATGCCAAATCTAGCAAGGAAAATATACATGCAAATCGATACCTACAAAGAATACTGTTGTAGCTACTTGATCCTACTCTTCCTTGCTTGATCTTTGCTTCCTCTTGCCTTCTTTGCCTTTCTTGATCCAATGCCAAAGTACTCCAAGAAAAATCTAATTGTCCAAGAGTGAGAGAGAGAGAGAATAATGAGGGAGCTCCAAAATTGAACTAACAAAAGGTTACAAAATGATCCTCATAAGCCTTTTTATCAATTAGGCATCTATTTTCTTTATTTTCCATTATTTTCCTTCAATTTCCTCCTTACATGCAACCTGTGACCTTTCACCTTCCTTTTTTCCTAATTTCCATTATTTTCATAAATAGATGTGCAAAAGATTCCACTTTACGTTTCCAAAGCCTTAGCCATTGCATTTTTCCAATTTCCTTAGCCATAATAAACCAAATAAACACCCCCTAGGATGTCTTGCCCAGCATTCAGCTTGGAATAAGTGTCCCATTAACCGTGGTTATTATTTTTAAATTTTATTACATCGAATTTTCATGAGAGTTGTTACAGAAACCTCCCCTTGGGGAACACCGTCCTCAGTGTTCAATCACACATATACCTCAACAAAATCATTGGAAAGAAAACATACTTCTCAGGGAGCTTTATTACATAGCTCAATGCAGTATTTACAATGATGACCCTGCGGAATGAAAACTAACATGATAACATAACAACATGACATCATCACTACATGATAACTATACTAGCATGACACCCATACCACTTATTGGATCTTTATAACATATCTCATGGTGGTATTTACATCCATATACATATGTACATACACCAAAATCACGAAAACATGTACCAAAACGTATACTAATACATATACTAAGACATCATACCAAAACTACTTTGCCTCAATCGAAAAATAAGGAAGGATACATAGCTTGCATCTGATCCACCATCTCCCATGTAGCTTCATCGGGCCTAAAGTTCTTCCACTACATTTTAACCTGCTTCATTGCTCGGTTCCGAAGCATGAGAACTTTTTTCTGCAATATACACTAAGGCTTTGATTGGAATTCTCCATCTGGTTCCACCTGCAATACTAACCATTCAATCACATGATCATCGTCTTTAACATACGTCTTAAGCAATGACACATGGAAAACATCATCGAATTTCAATATCAAAGGTAGTGCAAGTCGAAAAGCTATTGACCCAATCCTCTTAATAATACTGAAGGGTCCATAAAACCTTGGTGCTAGCTTGGCACATGATCCAATCCGTAAGGAGCTATTCTTTGGTTTGATGCGCAAGTACACCTGTTCCCCAACTTGGAACTCCTTAACCTATTTCGATATGCATAGCTCCTTTTCTTATCGTGTGCTGCCTATATATTCTTCTTCATAACCTGCATTTCTTGTTCCATGTCCACCAACATGTCCGGTCCAATCAACACCCTATTAACTGGATCACTCCAACTGATAGGATTATTGCAACTCTTCCCATATAATGCCTCAAATAGACTCATATTAAAATATTCTTGGTACCCATTGTTATAAGCGAACTCTACTAGTGGAATATACTCTTCCCACTTTCGCTGCTAATGCATCAAGTACATCCTCAACATGTCCTCCAATATCCTGTTGACCCTCTCTATCTGTCCATCTGTCTGCAGATTATAGGTTGTACTGAAGGCCAAATTTCTGCGCAAACCTACAAATAACTCCTTCCAAAACTTGGAAGTGAGCTTTGCATCCCTATCTGATACAATTTTCCTCGAAATGCCATGCATTTTGACCACATCTTTGATGAATACATGTGCTACATCGCTAGCTGAGAATGTAGACTTCAATGGAATGAAGTGCGCAAACTTTTTCAGCATGTCCACCACTTCCATGATGGAATCATGTTATCTCAATGTCCTCGGAAAACCTATGATGAAGTCCATGGAAATAACCTCCCATTTCCTCTATGAAATCACAATCGGCTGTAGCAGTCTGCCTAGATGCTTGCACTCTACCTTCACACACTGAGATTAAAAGTGCCTAGCCACAAAATCTACTACATATTTCTTCAGGTTCATCCAATAATAAAATTTATTTACTGTGGTCAATGTCTTCTGATAGCCTGGGTGACCTGAATATGGTTTCACATGAAACTCCCTCAAGATCACCTTCTTGAGCTCACTGTTATCTAGAACATATCTTCTCTCTGAATCGAACCAATCCATCTGTTGTAAGGAAATAATCCACATCCTATGCACCTGCACTTATACCTATACCTATACCTATACCACTACATGTACCTATACTTGTACCACCACATGTACCTGTACCTGTACTCTGCTACAACCTATGCATAATCTCCATATACCTGACACCCTCCTGACTTGCCTGCAAGATCCTATCATGTAATTATATCCCATAAGAGCTCATAGTTGCTAAGTGATTTACCTGTACCCACCTACTAAGAGCATATGCCACCTTGTTCTCCTTTCCTTTGATGTACCTGATCTTGAAGTCAAACTCACTCATTGTGCCAACCATCTAGCTTTCTTGGCATTTAGATTCAGTTGGTCAAACAAATACCTCAACCCAATGTGATCACTAATTAGTACAAACTCATGCCAAGAATATAGTACATCCACATCTTCATTGCATGTATGATCATTGCTAACTCAAGATCATGTGTTGAGTAGTGATTCTCATGCTCGTTTAGTTTTTGTGACTCATAGCATACCACCTATCCATCCTGCATAAGGACTTCATCAAGTCCTCTCTTGCAAGCATCTGTACATACTACAAACTCCTTGTTAGGATCTGCAATATTTAATACTGGAGCATGTGTCAACAACTTCTTAAGCTGCTAAAAACTGGCCTCACACTCCTTTGTTCATTCAAAATTCATACATTTCCTCTCCAATGACGTAATAGGATAAGAAATATGTGAGAAGTTCCTAATGAATCTCCTGTAATAACCTACAAATGCCAAATATCTCACCTCATCCACATTCTTGGGGGCTACCCAATCCATGATGGCCGTTATCTTTTCTAGATCTACTGCAATTCCCTCCTTGGAAACAACATGTCCCAAGTAGTGTACCTCAATCTAAAAGAAACTGAGCTTAGCATACAACTGATGCTCTCTCAACAATCTCAACACTACTACTAAATGATCGACATGTTCTTCCTCATTTTTAGAATATACCAATATATCATCAATGAACACAATAACAAACTTATTCACATACGGATGCAACACATTATTCATCAAGCACATAAATGTAGCTGGAGCATTAGTCAAACTAAATGGAACTACAACAATCTCATAGTGCACATACATAGTCCAAAAAGTTGCCTTGTAAATATCCTCCTCTTTGACGCATACTTGGTGGTATCTTGATCTCAAATCAATCTTCGAGAACATTGCTACTCCCTTCAATTGATTGAACAAATCATCAATCCTTGGTAATTGATACCTATTCTAGATGGTCACTTTGTTCAACTGCCTTTAATCAATGCACAATATGAGAGTACCATCCTTCTTCTTCACGAACAATACTGGTGTGCCCTAGGGTGATACACTTGGCCTAAGCTATCCCTTGTCTAACACTTCCTTCAACTACAACTTTAACTCTACCAACTTAGGTGTGTTCATCCCGTAAGGTGATTTTGATGTTGGAGATGCCCCTGGCACTAACTCAATAGAAAATTTTCCCTCCTTTTAAGGTGGAAACTCTGAGATCTCTTAGGGAAACACATCTTGAAACTGTTGTAGAACTGGGTACCTACTCAAAACATCTACATCCTCAACTTCCCTACCTTTGTCACTATAAATATGAACTGCAAATAACACACACCCTTTTCTGCAACTGCACTTTTCCTGCATAGCTGTCACCATCCTAACTGATGTGGCTTTCTTCTTTCCCTGAAATACTCTTGGTTGCCCATTGCATCCACACACTCAATAGATTTTTCATAACAATCCACCTCGGTTCTATGAAGATACAACTAATCCATTCCCAAAAACATACTGTATGATCCCAATGGTAATACATTCAAATGTGTTATGGTAGGCATACCATTCAAATCAAATGCACAAGATCTTACCCAATGATGAATTCTCTTCTTTGTACATGTATCCAACTGCACTAAGCAAGATTTTGCATGTAATTCCTTTCTCAAATCACACTTATCCAACTAGTTAGGACTAACATAACTATAATTAGATATAGGGTCAATCAAAATATAAATAAGTTGATCACAAAGCTTACCATCCATCTCAATGATAAATTCTTGGTTTTCTTGTTTGTTATCCAATGTTTCATAAATATGAGTAACACTTTGACCAACATCCCCAACAGTATGTGCCTCATGTGCACTATATATCTGAGGCCTACCACCCTGATTTTGTGGACAATATCTCTTAATGTGCTCCTTTTTGCATGTCCAACACTTCAACTGACCAGTACCATCATTTTTATGTTCTTATTGTGACCCATGTCCCAGTCTAATTGTATTGACCCTCTTTTGTGGTCCACATTTTCTTTCTCATCTTCGTTCTGGGGCCTTATTCTTTTTGGCTGCCATTTACCTTTACCTTTGTCTTTTCCTTTCTATCCTTGCTGAGATTCATTCTTATTCTTTGACTCTTCATATAAATGTTTCAGTTTCCAAATAAATTCCTCAAGTGACTAAGGCTCACCATACTTAGTCCAATCTCTAAATACTAATGCATTGACAAATCGCTGAAATTTAGCCTTCTCATCTTTAAGATATGGTAAATACCTAAAAAGCTCTAGTAACTTAGTCATGCACTCTTCATCCATCATTGATCCCATTTTTAGCTCATAAAATTCTTTGGCCTTACTCTCAGGGTACATTTTTACATGTACCTCTTCCTAAAGAGCCTTTGGAACTCATGCCAAGTCAATTCATATGTCCTTATGTATGTAACCCATTTCACATCTTCCCACTAGATGTCTACTTTACCTCTCAGGTTGAAGATAGCTATTCTAGCCTTCATATTATCTATGTGCTCATGCAACTCAAAGAACTTGTTCATCCCAAGTATCCAAGCCTCTCCATCTTCTGGATTCTTCACATCTCCATCAAAAGTAGGTTGATTTTATTTCTTAAACTCATCTGGCCAGTATCCCCTATCACTCCTCCTGTGCGGATGATAACGATGACGATCATGATGTCTATCGGAACCAAAACTAGAATAATACCTGCATCTGTCACCTCTCCTGTATGGAGTATCCAACAATCTTTCATCTCTAACAGTTTCATCTCTATCTGACCTATAACCAGCATGAGACCTACTTCAATATGCCCCATTAGTTTTGTCCTCATGTCCATGGTTGATCTGAAGTGGCCTTGTCCCTGTGATTCTGACACAATTTGAAGAGGTATTACACTAACCTCTGCTTGTTTCTCTTGTCCCTGTATGATTTTGTCATTGTCTACCTTATAACTCCTTATTTCTTTCTTCAAACTTCTCAATGTGTTTTCCAAATGAGAAGAGTGCCCAACACCATGCTTCTCATCTGATTCATAAGGAGAGTCTTTGTAGTCTACCATCTTTCCAGTCATTTTGATCTCTTTCCTGCAAAAGCTACTATGTAAGCTAAACCAAATCACAACAAACCAACCTACCTTAGCATAATTCGGGGAGTATATCTCATCTGCAAGATCATCAAATGAACATGATACATGTATAAACATAACCACAACATCATATAACATATAATATATAAGCACACAACCATGTAACCATCAGTCTAGCTAGAGTCCATTCATCAATGTCTGACCATATCAACTACACATACTATGACCTCATGCATGACAACAACTTCCATACTAATGTACACTGATAATACGCAAGAATATGAACCAAACATACACTCCTAACCACATACTTCATAATACTTCATAACAACAACATCCTCTTCCAGATGGCAACATCACTACAACCATGATTGCCACCATGTATATGCAACAAGTGCATAGACCACAAGGATGATTAATCACTTGTGCAAATGACATGAATGCATGAAAAACACACTGCCCATCCAGTCTGATGGGTGTACCATGCTCTAATACCAATCTATAATACCCTCCTCCCACATCTACCCATGTAACAACCAACCGGGGTAAACATGTGATGAGAGGCTACTATGATTGGATTCAACCTCGCATGTGACCTTAAGGAAGTGGATCGATGAAAACATAACATAGAGAACTTCCACATCAGCTATAGGACTCCTAGAAAACATTGCAACCACCCAAGTAGCTAGTCCCTAGGTTCCAATGAAGTTTTTGACCACTTTACCTCTGGATGCTCTCATGATATAGGCATGCCAACCTCGAGAAGGCTCCGGACGCTCTCATGGCAAGGCATACTAGCTTCTAGGGACTATTTTGCTCAGTGTTCTACCAGCGTCCCTAAGATTTGAGCCACTTTTTTAGGCCCATAGCCCAAGTCACTACCCAAAATTGAATGACACCTTCAGATCAATAAGATAATAGGGAAACAATGACACAAAAGTAAATTCTTGAACATGCCCTTAACCAAACCCCTACTATCCATGACAAGAATTTCGTCAAACATATCACAAATATGAAATCTACAGGTGTAAACAAAAGATTTAAACATAGGGATATCATACTTATCTGAGAATTTTTTGTAGGTAAATCCTCTCTGTAGATAGAGACGATCTTTCTAGCCCAATGAGTGGGTCTAGCAACAAAAGGTACAATATGCAAGCCACTTTCCTAGACTACAATCGAAATTAAAGAAGAATAAGGATACCTACCTCATTCTGATGCTATGATGCATTTCTTTGTTGATTATTTGGATCACTTACTCCCCCAGGCTCAATCCTCGATGTTCATGGCCTTTGAATACCTACACAAGAGATCAAAAACACAACAAATCATAAAAGTGCAACCATCATACTTCAAATGTAATCCAGTTAATAGATCAAGGAGCATTAAGATAAATGAAGCATCAACAAAAATATTTATGGAAAGTGAACCAACAGTTGTATATATTAATAAACAAAAGAGGAAGCATACAACCCAGGCCTTGATGTTGGAAGCCCTCCTTGAGTAAATGTCCAAGTCCAAGCACAAGCTCTCCAAGCACTTCTTCTCCAAGCCAAAATGAATATCATGTAAGCACTATATCAACACAAGAGTGTAAATAATCAGAGACCAACCATTTGGGAATGAAGGGGGATGAATTTATAGGTAGGGAGAGGGAGTTACAATGTCACCAAAGATAGAGGAAGGTCCACATCTTAAGGAGGAAGCTCACACAGATAAGATCAAAGGGAAATATTGGGAGAGTTCAACCACATCCATAATGAACAACATCCACCTCATCGTTTTGGAAGCCTCTAGATCATGAAATTCTCCTCCAATTTGGGAAAACTTTCTTTAAACGGTTCAACGAGAGTATCCAAGTAAAAGCCACCGACAACACAAGGCTCCTATAATGCAACCTGCCATCAACATGAGAGGGCAGTGTCACAATTGCGCTGACCTAAAAATTAGGGTTTTGAGCTTATCTTTCTCAGGAAAGGCTCAAGGCAACTTTTTAATATTTCTTCTGAGAGGATTTGGTCTGTATATCAAGATGGGTAAACTGCATAGTTGTCAATGTTTTGGCACTCCAGGGTATGACACAGGGAAGTGCAAGAGGTGTGAAAAAATACTGTGTAATAGAGAATCACTAAGAACCATTTTCCCTCATATCATTTGTTACATTATCATCTCTTTGGTCATAGATACATTTTCCATTCATTTACAAGTAAAAACATGATGAAAACCATACATAGCCTCTGTTAGAAAACATATACATAACCAACAAAATAGCAACAAAGATACCAATGAAATCACAACCATATGATCCACATATAAGTGATTATAATACTCATAGAAATACAAGGAGAAATAACCTCATATTGATGATGCAAAATCCAAACCCAAGATGGGACTACCACGTTCCACGCGACCATAGAATGGTTGAGCCAAATCTCTCTTTAGCCATTCATCCCCATGTCATATTCCAAGCATGAATGTGGGAGTCAAACCAAAAGAACCAACCAGGGCATCCCAAAGCTAAACCACCTCACCCTCATCAATAGAAACTAGGCTTTACCATAATCCATCCTGAATCAATAGGCCAATTCAATGAACTTGTAATAATAGTCTTTATCATGATCTCCACCAAATCACTAGGCCAAAACAAGCATGGATTCCGCTAGATTTATCCACCTACACCGTGAGGAATTTTCCTATCTCCTAGTCTCTGAGGCTTTGCCACAATCCACAGTCTAATCCAGGGATCACTAGGCCCTAAATCGAGACACCACCCTCTAGGCTTTACCATATATCCTGGGATTCCTAGACCTAATCAAGGGAAACAACCTCTAGGATTTACCGTATATCCCATCATTCACTGACAAGGATTCCTAGGCCGACCAAGGCAACACAATCTTGGATTTACCACAACCCACAGTTTGACTTAGGGTCACTATGCCAGTGACTTTATCGTGATCCACAGTCTAGTTCAGGGACAACTAGGCCATGTGCTTTATCAATCAAAGATCCACCTCACGCAACATCGAATCCATATGGAAATCCAACTCAACAGAAACATGAGGACCCCATCACACCATGACTATCTGGAAATGGAAACGCTAGGCTAAAAACATTGTCACACCTGGAAAAACCCATGCCATAACAACAAAAGAACCACATGCAATACCATGCATGCCAAATCTAACAAGGAAATACACATACAAATCGTTACCTGCAAAGAATATTGTTGTAGTTGCTTGATCATGTTCTTCCTTGCTTGATCTATGCTTCCTCTTGCCTCTTTTCCTTTCTTGATCCAATGCCAAAGTGCTCCAA
This sequence comes from Pinus tabuliformis, assembly GCA_031772625.1. Taxonomy (NCBI): domain Eukaryota; kingdom Viridiplantae; phylum Streptophyta; class Pinopsida; order Pinales; family Pinaceae; genus Pinus; species Pinus tabuliformis. Next base: position 807,547,099 of record CM062818.1, on the reverse strand, counting down.
CAAGACTTCGTGTCCAGGAGTGTGAGAGAGAAAGAATAATGAGAGAGCTCCAAAATGGAACTGACAAAATGTTACACATTGATCCTCAGAAGCCTTTTTATCAATTAAGCATTTATTTTCTTTATTTTCCATTATTTTTCTTCAATTTCCTTCTCACATTCAATCCATGACCTTTCACCTTCTTTTTCTCCTAATTTCCATTATTTTATAAATAAATGCTCCAAAAATGTGACTTTTGCTTTCCAAAGCCTTAGTCGCCTTTTCCAATTTCTTTAGCCATAATAAACCAAATTAATATCCCTTAGGATGTCTTGCCCAACATCCATCAACTGTGGTTATTATTTTTAACTTTTATTACATGGAATTTTCACTAGGACTATTACACAAATACTAATTTTAGACAACCAATTTCAAGTTTTTATTCTTACCTACTATGTTATTTAGAAGAGAAAAGAAGTAATTATTCTTTATTTATAATTATGTGCATAATAGTAAAATTAAACATTGCAATGAACAAAGTAGTTCAAAATGGATGTCTTTTACTTCATTAAATTTCAGAAGTATGAGAGTAGAAAAAGAGAACGTAGTGAAGCATAAATTTGTGTATAACTATGTAAGAAATAATGTTGTTACATAATATTAATAGAGCTACTAGGATTTTAACTTAATTTAAGAAATAATGAAGCTTGAATATAAACTATGTTGTTTCTTTGATGGTAAAAATGTATAATTTGGGTAAAAGCCCATATATATATAAAAAAGATGCTTTATAATAAAAGCATTTCTGTCTGAACATGTTCAAAGCATTTCTGTCTGAACGTAAACAAAAGAATTAGTATATATATATATATATATTTTAGATGAGAGTACGGTATTATTGAGAAAAAAATATTAATAGAAATATCGTCAAGTTCTTACCGTGAAAAGAAAAATAATTTACAAGTATTTATTGATATCAATGAAGACAAAATAATTTAATTGTTGGGAGAAGATAATTTCATTATACATAACCACTATTTGTGAAAAAGGAAATGTTAAAAACATAATCTAAAACTCGGTAGTTCATATATATATATATATACATATGCCCTAAAAAGATGTTTAACACCAAAAATTCTTAAATAAATATAACAAATTCTCAAGGAAACATAAATATAGAAACTCCTAGTAAAAATTAGTGCTTTAATATATATATATTTTTTAGGAAAAAATGTTTTTAAGGTTATATATATATAGATAATAATATAAATGAAAACATTTTCTAAAGAAATTATTAAAGCAAACATGAGATGTTCCAATATTGATATAGAATTTTTTTTACACACAGTTATTACCGTATTTTCATTCAAAACAAATGCATGCAAATATATTAAATGGAAGAACTTCTAAGTAGCAGTTTTGGGTCAAAAGATTGATCCTATTCTGTTTTTCATTCAAGAAAAAATGTCACAAATAAAATACAATTGCAGGCATAAGAGCCTGAAAGATTACTTTTCTTCCATATCTCGAAGTGTGAGTTCATGAATACATTAAGAAATTTTATAAATAAAAAAGTATAAAAAATCTGGCCGCAAAGTACAAGAGGATCCAACTTGGGAAAGAGACTAAATTTCCTGTAAGTCAAAGAAGAGTAATGCCTTCACTGGAAACATCGAAGGAAACGAAAATAACCCATTTTGTACAAAAAGGAATACTGCAAAAACAAATTTAAGCGTATAAATATTCCTTCTAAGAGTAAAATTGAAATAATGATGTAAATGGAGAATGAAAGCGAGTGTAAAGAAGATGTTAGGATGTTCCCTAACTAGTTACCTTAGATGAATTGCAATTCCTACATTCTTTAACGATATCTGTAGAAAGAATTTTTAGACGTTTCAGTACAGTCATGAAAATAATTATATAGATAGTGAAAATTTGAACATTGTTTATAATACAGGAAACTTTAAAAACATATATGTATCTGGTACAATCATGTAATACAGTAAATACATCTTCAATACATAATTGGGTATACGATGAGTATGGCCGAGAGAAAATTAACACCCAGGTAAAATTTGCACTACAAACTCATAATTCAATATATAAATATAAGTTAATAGTTACACTGAGTTTCAGAGAATAGGGCCGAGACTTGTAGGTGACTGTAACAATCCTAGTGTTAAGGAAAAACCATAACACCCGAATAAAATTTAAACACAATAACAGAATGAAGAGGAAAGCCATAATATTATTATGTATATCCTGTATAATATAGCGATAACTTTTAACCCCAAGATTAAAAAAATGGAGAGATGAAATGGGTACAATCCCTAAAAGAATTTACAGAGAAAATGACCAAATTACAAAGAAAATATATAACATATGACTAGGAGACGAGAGAGCACTTTACATATTTCACCTCGGATTCAAAGAATTCATTGAATCTAAGGGAAGGAGTACTAAACATAGAATCCCAGTAAATTCACTATAAAGGAAATGTATCTCTGAGAAAAAGGTTGTAAATGAATTCCAAGCCATAAATATAAAAACCCAAATTCTATATTTGAATAATCCTAAAAGAAACAAGAACTAATGAAGAATTTTGTCTCAGAAGATAACTTGAAAAGTACTATTTAGTTAAAAAGGAAAAAGAAAGAGACTATTGTTACAATCATAGTCTCTCGTAAACTTTTAATGCCATTAGCTCTGTAGTAAACCGTCGACAGAGAACAATTTTAAATGTAATGGAAGAACCCAACAAAAATAATGAGAAGAATAATTTAGTCCAAAAGAGGTTAAACCCTAACAAATCTAATGATAGAACAACTTGAATATGATAGAAAAGGTGTACAGTGTAAAAAGAAAATTTTTCTTCTGATTTAAGCCCTTGAGAAAATCAATGTACAACTACTTGTTTGAAAGAATTACCAATATGAAAAATGGTGGAGGTGAAACACCGGTTCTTTCATGAAATTATTCATGAAATTGACCTTCGAGAAATTGATTTGCATAAAAGTAAGCTATTGAATGCAATGAGAAAATTAACGAACTAATAGGAACCGATGGGGCAGTCATTACACTGCAGGTAAAACCCTAAATCTCTAAACACCATTGATTCGATAGGTCAAATCACAACAGTTGATTTGCTAGGTCAAAAGGACCATGCATGGAATCACAAAGGAATGAAATGTATGCATGTGGAAGGATCTAGAGAAGACTCACATAAATTTCATGAACTATATCAAAATCATTGTATAAACCATGGGACAAATACCACATTGAAACAACGATTGCAAGTATAATCATTAATAAAGGTGGAAGAAATACACTATATCCAAACTAACATATATAAGGTATGTTCGTTGCAATCAAAATATGGCATAAGTTTATAAGATTAAGATATGGAGGTCTTGGCTAAAGTTAAGAACAATGTTGATGATGGCATTATTATAAACTTAGTCTAACTAAATAAAGTAGCATTATATATATAACTCAAGTATGCTAGTAAATAAGAAACATATTTATATGTGAAATCCAATGGATTATAAATACACTTTGAAAATGCATATGCTAGTAAATAAGAAACAACATATTTATATGTGATAAATCCAATGGACTATAAATACACTTAGAAAATATTTATATGGACTATAAATACACTTTGAAAATATTTATATGTGATAAATCCAATGGATTATAAATACACTTTGAAAATGCACATAAATCCAATGAATTATAAATACACTTTGAAAAGGCATTTTAGGTAAATGGTAAATTTGTTTAGAGTTAATGGTAAATTTGTTTATATCCGATAAATCCAATAGACTATAAATACACTTTGAAAATATTTATATGGACTATAAATACACTTTGAAAATATTTATATGTGATAAATCCAATGGATTATAAATACACTTTGAAAATGCACATAAATCCAATGAATTATAAATACACTTTGAAAAGGCATTTTAGGTAAATGGTAAATTTGTTTAGAGTTAATGGTAAATTTGTTTAGAGTTAATGGTAAATTTGTTTATATCTGATAAATCCAATAGACTATAAATACACTTTGAAAATATTTATATGGACTATAAATACACTTTGAAAATATTTATATGTGATAAATCCAATGGATTATAAATACACTTTGAAAATGCACATAAATCCAATGAATTAAAAATACACTTTGAAAAGGCATTTTAGGTAAATGGTAAATTTGTTTAGAGTTAATGGTAAATTTGTTTAGAGTTAATATTTAGAGTTAATGGTAAATTTGTTTAGAGTTAATATGACAAGACTCGAAGCAATTTGTAGACCAATTTATAGATAAAGAAGCAGAATAAACTAACACTCTAATGGTTGACACTCCAATGGCTAAGTTAATCAGATATTGGTATATTTTGAATCAATAATAATTTTGTCGAGCTCTGCAACCCTACGGATGCACAGGCCCCTGCCGCCATCTCTGAACCCTACCTGTTCAACCCTGTCAATACACGACAAGCTGCCAGTCTTTGGTTGAAACTCCTTTATGGCTGCACCTGCAGGAGGGGCGGGCTCTGCCCCCCCTCCTTCGAATGACTCCTCCAGCGGGAAAGCAAAGCGCATGCCGCCGCCTCCTCCTGAAACAAACAGCGAGAAAGAAAGCTCGAAAGCTAGTGATCACGAAATCCCTGCAGACAAGTCTGTAGCCACGGACTCGGAAACGGAACAGGCTCCAAATGTCTCTGCGTCACAGCCAAAGGCGACTTCGGCTACCTGCATTCCCAAATCGACAGAGCGTATCAAGATTGAATTGCCCAGTCACCGGATCAATGAAGAAATACAGCACATGCAGGACCACGCTCTGATAGGCAAATTCTTAGGCTTCTGGCCGACAGAACGCGCCCTGAATGGCTGGATAGACTCCAAATGGAAACCAAAGGGACAAGTAACACTGCAACTAGGACCAAAGGGCTTCTTCACAGCCATATTTAACTGCCTGGAAGACAAAACTAGGGTATTCGAAGGAGGCCCTTATTTTTTCAACTCTTCTGGACTATACCTTACAGAATGGAAGCCTCGATTTGACCCGAACAAAGAAGATTTCAGCTGGGCTCCGGTGTGGATCAGAATGTACGGACTCCCAGTGGAATATTGGAAGGAGGAAACGCTCGCAGACATTGGCAACAGATTAGGAACCTTCATCAAAGTAGCGGAGGAGACAAAGAAGCGCAAATTTACTTCATATGCCCGAATCTGCGTCAAAATGCACCTGGCCAAGACTTTGGCAGACTCGGTAAGTCTCCTTCACGAAGATTTTGAATGGGAACAAACTCTTGATTATGAGCATATTCCTTTTCGTTGCCGTAAGTGTCATGCACATGGGCATCTATTTAGGGACTGCCCTCTAAATCAGTACTCCAAAGCCCATCCTTCAGAACCTCAAACAGACTCAGAAGGCTTTACCTCAATACCCAACCGCCGTCGGCATTCCAAAAAGCATCAGGGCGCCCCTGAGATCCCTAACAGATTTGATGCAAAGAACAAGTTCTCGCCTCTTGACAACCAGGATCCTCTCAGCGGCGAGCCTCTGGACTCCAACTCTCAGCCCTCTTCCTCCCTGGCTCCCCATGCTGATAAATCTGCGGTTAAATCCAACTCTGGGCACTCTTCCCAATCTCCCCCTGAGGATAACCCTAAGGAGGATTCAAATCCTAGCGCCCCTTTGGTCGGAAAGGGGAAAGCTCGAATGGATCCTAAGCAACTAGAATCTGACATGGACATGGATGCAGCAATAGCTCTGAGTCTACATACCATCGTAGAGGAGGAGGACCAGAATGCTCCCAGCAGCATGGAACAGGATCCGGAGAACATCATCATAGAAGGCATAGACATCTTAAAACTTGAAACAGCTTGCAAGCAAAAGGAATACAATTCTATTCCTCCATGGCAAATCGAGAGACTGGAAGGAGTCCTAACCAAGGTTCAACACAACAAACATCTAGGCATACAAGGCGGAAGTCCATGGGATGCAAAAAAGATACTCAAAGACAACAAGAAGAGAGGGCGCAAGACGGACCTGCAAAGAACCATTGCAGTAGGGGAAATGCTTATGGAATCAGGGAGATTCCCTAAGCTGACTAAGTTCTACAAACCTGCGTCCCATTTACCATGAAGCTAGTCTCATGGAATGTAAGAGGACTCAACAGTCCCTCAAAAATTAGGATGATCAAGAACTTGATACAGCAAGAAAAACCCTCGATAGTTTTTCTTCAAGAAACCAAAAAAAGTACAATAGCCATGGACAAGGTAAGAAACAAGATCTGGGCTGGCAGTAATTTAATGTCAGTCGGCGCTTCAGGAGCCTCGGGTGGATTAGCAATATTATGGAATCCACAGGTCCTCAATCTCTACGACTTCCATGCTGCGCACTTTCTCATACAAGCTTCCTTTCATCTTATAGGAACTCAGATCCATGGTCACTTGACCAATGTTTACTTCCCGCAAAATAATCAACACAAATTGGATCTGTTAAACACACTGTCCAGTTTGAATGAGAACAGACAATTCCCGCTCTGGATAAGCGGTGGAGACTTCAACATCATTCAAACGCTAGAGGAGAAAACAGGGGGAAGATCACGATTGGAAAGTGACAGCAAAGGGTTCAGAGACTTTATTCAGGACAATCATTTAATGGATATTCCAACTTCCAACGGGATCTTCACCTGGACCAACAAGCGCAGTGGTGTCAATCACATCGCCTCTCGGCTTGACAGATTCCTCCTTTCAGACAATGCAATCCACTTGGGCGGAGATTTTAATGCGTCAATTTTACCACACGGAGGATCAGATCATTGGCCCATTGTGCTTCATTGGTCGAGGCCTGGTGTAAGATGCAACCGACCCTTCCGCTTCGAAGCTTTTTGGTTCACCAATGCAAAATTCCGGCAGATTGTAGAGGACGCCTGGAAAGCCTACAGGCCTCCAGAAGGGGCCAAAATGTTTCAATTTCAACAAAAATTAAAAAACCTCAAGCAGGTTCTTAAAATTTGGAACAAAACCCAATTCGGCAACATCCAGGAGGACCGACAAAGGCTGGAAAAACAAATGGAGAAGCTACAGCAAACCATCATTAAAGAAGGCCGCACTGAGGAGCAGTCACAGCAAGAGCAGATCCTTTGGCATCGATTAGAAGAAAGGAGAAAGCAAGAAGAAATTCTATGGCAGCAGAAATCTCGAATCAATTGGCTAAAAGAAGGTGAAAAAAACACAAATTTTTTTCATAGAACAGCTGTTCAGAGGCGCATGCACAATAACATCACCTTCATCAACAATCCGCAGGGTGAAAGGGTAGAAAGCCATGAAGACATGGAAAAAGAATTAACACATTACTTTCAAGATATCCTTAAAGAGCCGGAAGGAAACAAAGATGCTGAAATCAAAGCCATCACTCAGCACATTCCTCGAATCATAACTGAGGAGCACAACAACAAATTACTCCAGCCTACATCCTTGAAAGAAATTGAGGAAGCAATGAACCAGCTCAAGGATGGCAAAGCACCGGGGCCGGACGGCTTCACGGCAAATTTCTACCACGCATTCTGGGATTTAATCAAAGTAGAAGTTTGGGAGCTGGTGGAAGAATCAAGAAGCATGCACTGGATCCTTCCAGCTCTCAATACTACCTTCATAGCGCTAGTTCCAAAATGTGCAGAACCAAGCAAGCCTGAAAGCTTTCGACCTATTGCATTATGTAACGTCATATATAAGCTTATCTCTAAAGTCATCGCTAACCGGCTCAAACCTCTGCTGCCCTTGCTCATCTCACCGGAACAAACCGGTTACGTCGAGGGAAGGCAAATTATGGACGGGATCATTCTATCAAATGAAGTGATTCACTCCCTCAAGATTCTCAAAAAGCCAGGTATGCTTCTCAAGTTAGATTTATCAAAAGCTTTTGACAAACTTAGTTGGAACTTTATTCAAAAAATGCTTATCGCTTTTGGCTTCAGTCATACTTGGACAAGATGGGTCTATAATTTAATTTCCTCCCCAAGCTTCTCTGTACTGCTAAATGGTTCTCCTTCGCAACCTTTTCGGCCTTCAAGGGGCATTAGACAAGGGGACCCATTATCGCCTTTTCTCTTTGTTCTCATGGCCGAAGGGCTTGGCAGACTGTTGAAGGCAGCCATCTCCACTCAAATGTTAAAAGGAATCTCAGTTCATGGCTCTCCTCCTCACTCCCATCAACAATTTGTTGACGACACTTTGCTATTTGGCCACCCATCCTCACAGGAAGCCTCGGTTTTTAAATCCCTGCTCTCCATCTTCTCAAAAGCTTCCGGAACCTCCATCAACTCTTCGAAATCCCATCTATATTTCTTCAACACCCCTCTCTCCACTCAAAGAAATATAGCTAGAATTCTGCAGTTTACCATCTCTAAACTGCCGTCGACCTATCTAGGAGCCCCCCTTGCTGCGGCTGCAATCAATCACTCATCCTGGCAGTCTCTTCTTGACAAGTTGGAATCCAAACTCTCACACTGGACCTTTCGTGCTCTTAACACAGCCAGTAGGCTTGTCCTGATCAAGTCGGTTCTCCAAGCCTTGCCTTTATATCTCTTTTCTCTGTTAGCAGCACCTAAATGGGTCCTTAAATCAATCCGCAATCTACAGCGAAATTTTCTCTGGGGTTCGTCGGGCCTCAACAGAAAGTGGGCACTTGTAAAATGGTCTGATGTATGCAAGCCCAAATCTGAGGGGGGACTGGGACTTCGAGACCCTTTACATAGCAATGACATTATGGGGGCTCGCATGTGGTGGAACTGGATCACCAAGCCAAATGCCTTATGGGCCAAATTGTGGCAGGCCAAATATGCCCCTGGCAGCCATTGGAATGATCTAATTAGAATCAATTCCACTACTCAAGGATCTCCCATATGGAACGCAGCCAAACCTCACAGTAAATTCATTCAAGAACATTGTTTTTGGGAGGTACACTCAGGAAACTCAGCCAGATTTTGGGAGGATTCGTGGCAGCAGCTCCCCAGACTGACAACAGTTTTTCATAAGCCTCTCTGGCAAGAGCAGATGCAACAAGCAGGACTCACACAAGTCAATCAGTTTTGGCAGCACTCTGATAACACTGACTTCAGAACCTGGAAGAAGGCCAGTCTCTGGCAAGATAATTGGCAAAGCGAAACTTATGAGGACATAGAGGAGGAACTATCATACAGGAAAATCAGGTACTCCTCTCTACAGGACCGACTCAGATGGGGACACAAACACAAAGGCACATTCACGACTCAAGAAGCCCATCAGCTCAGATATAATGGAAACCAACCAATCAAGGACCCGATTTGGGAAAAGATCTGGCGACCAGAAATTTGGCCCAAAATATCCACCTTCCTATGGCTGCTTAGCAAACGAAGAACATTAACCTGGGACAACCTGATAAAACGAGGTTTCGTGGGGCCATCAAGATGTCCGAACTGCAACATTGCCTCTGAAACGATAGGACATCTCATGGAATCCTGCTTGTTAGCAAAGCTAATATGGGGGAAAGTAGAGAGCTGCCACATGAGAACAGATGCCAGGACAGAAGATATAGCTGAAAACTTAAGGAAATGGGATCCCTCTCCCTACAAAAGTCAGCTTCTCAACCACTTGTGGAGACTCCTACCAGGTTTCATATATTGGATTCTCTGGAAAGAACGAAACCACAGAATTTTTAATAACTCTTCCAGGCCCATGGAAGCCTTATGGTTCATTCTCACCAATCAATTGCAAGAAACTTTGGCCCTTAAATCATGGTCAGACACGGATTTGCCAGATACTCCATTAGAATGCAAGATCCTGAAGGCTTGGAACATAAATCTCTCAACGCTCCAAAAAGAAGGTACCAGACCCACTATCAGCAGCTCCTCTCCTTCTAGCTGGTCCCCCCCTGAGTTTGCAACCTACAAAATGAATTTCGATGGGGCGGCCAAAGGAAATCCAGGGCTGGCAGGTTATGGAGGACTCTTCCGAAATCACACAGGGGAAATAATCCAAATTTTCTATGGTTCTTTAGGTAAAGATACCAATAATGTGGCCGAATTAGAAGCTTTATGGAGAGGACTATGCATTGCAGAACAACACAACTACTTCCCTTTGGAAATAGAAGGTGACTCATTAATCCTAATCAACGCCGCCCAAAGACTCCAAGCAGGCACGCCGGCGACCAAGGTAGCCACGAGTTGGAGATTATTAAGCAGACTAGAATCCATGGAGGAGAAGCTTCACACCACCCAGAGTATAGAGTTCAAGCATGTAAGAAGAACAGCGAACAAGGTGGCAGACAGATTAGCCAACCAAGGAGCCTCTCAAGGCATTTCCTATTTTGCTGGATCACTGGACAATTCCGAAGATGACAAGCTCAATTATGACTGTATCTCTCTGGCGAAGAAGGATCTCATCATCCCGGATGCGGGTGATTAAGTATCGTAAGCACGACACGCGCCATCACGTGGCCGGGTGTCACGACCTCAATGAATGGAGGTACCATGCGTTAAGGGATTTTAATGAAGTTAAGAGCGATGAAGTGAAGGCATTAATGCCTGTCTTCTCGGCTCGAGGGAGGCAGTTGGGCAGCAGGGTGATGGAGGAGTTTAAGCTGAGGAGGATGGCATGTCCGCGGGAGTATGGTGAGTCCGGTAGGGAGACCCTCCTCTGCGCAAGCAGCAATGTGAATGCAGAGCCGAGGGGTGAGACTGTTGTCTGTGAGCACGTTGTTTGTGAGACTGTTCTCCGTCGCTGGAGTGTGAACTGGTGCTATATGCTGAATTTCCTGTTGCTGATTCTTGTTGTTCGAGAGGTGAATTTTCTCTGTCTTTGGGCTCGAGGGGCGGATACAGGTAATTGGAACTGGTTCTGGAAGTGGGTTCTTGGCGCCGGTTCTTGGAGCTGGTACCCGAATCTGGTTCTTGGAGCTAGTTCTTGGAGCTCGGGGGCGTTGCGGCAGTGGACTCTTGAGGCTGGAGTCAGAGCGTGGTGGTGGAATTCGCTCTTGTCACTGGGAGCTGCTCTGGCCCTGGTGAAAGCTCAAAGCATTGAAATTGGAAGGGAATTAAGGATGCCGAGGGATAGGCCAAGAATGGGTAGTCGGAGGGGAGGAATTCAGGGCCGAGCGCCGCCAGGAGAAGACCATTACTCCCCTTCTTCTTCAATAGAAGTCACCTCGCAGCCCCGTTGGTTTCAGGATAGCAATGATGAAGTTGGAGGGCAGAAGGAAAGCAGCCCTATTGATGATGATAGCCAGAGAGAGCTTCCCATGCTCAGGTATCGCCTCCCCTGTCCGCATGTCAACTCCTCTTTGATTGTAACAATTGCTGTGGAACCTGGTATCGAGCCTCAGTTGGATAGGCGGCATTCCAGTGGAGACGACTCCCCTATCGCTTGCCTTCCGGTGGGTGCAGACATTGGTTGGGCCCAGCCCGAGCGCATTCCAGGGCCGGGTTGGTCGGTTCCTTGTCACGCGGGTGGGCTGAGACTGGAACGCCCTGGCCCCAATTTGGACCCTGATGCTGGCCCCTCGGTGCGTGAGGCTACTCCTCTGCCTGGTCCGAGTGAGGGTAAGCAGGGATTGGAGCGCCCTGGCCCCAATTTGGATCCTGAAGCTGGCCCCTCCGTGCGTGCGGCTACTCCTCTGTCTGGTCCGAGTAAGCCTGCCCGAAACGACAGTCCTCATAAGATCATTCAGCTCTCGGATTCGGAGAACACGCTCCACTTCGGATGCAGAATTGCAGAGGAGCCACAGTCCACTGATGAAGAATGAAATTGTCATGGTAACTTCTGTTTTGTATGGGATTTTCAGGTGCAATTCGGTCATATTGTCAATGTGTCGGCTTTATAGTTCCAATGTCGCATGTAAATGTCCAAGTGTCAAGTGTCTTTGTCCAGTTGTCTGTGTCTTTGTCTTTGTCTTTGTCTGGGTCAGCAAAAGGCCCTGGTGTGTTTATGTGCATCAAATGTTCAGTCCAGACATGGTCAGTCTTTCAATGTTATGTAACAGTGTCAGCAGTGGTACAACAACTTACCCAATTTTGAACACATTCATTTTGGGTGCTGTAAAATGGGCAAGGCCAGGGCGCATAAGAAAATCCACTTAACCTTGCCCTATGTAAACTTTTTTGTATATTTGCTTTGTAAGATAATAGAAGTAGTCAAATTCAGAAAAAAAAAAAATATGACAAGACTCTAGGTGAACACTAAATTTAATGAATGAATCTATGAAAGTTTTAGATTTCATATAATCTTGTGAAGAGGAAAATATTTTGGTATAGATTCCCAAAGACTAAAAAAAACATATTAATGAGTAAGGGTTTAGGAAATTTAAATAAATTAATGAGTAAGGGTCTAGGGAATTTAAATAAAAACAATGGTAGTCGTTTAGAAATGAAATATCAAAATATGAGCTGTAGAAAGAAGATATTATATATAGGTGAAAGTTCATTATCACAAGGACCCCTATATAACTTATTAAGGTAAATTATTCTAGAAGGAAATGAGTTTAGAAGGAAGGAATACAATTTCCTATATAGTCAATTGATTTCCTTTAGTTCTTTTGAAAAAAATTGTGTTAGAAGAGGATCATTACAAATGGCATCAGAGCTGTAGGTAACAACATTGAGCCTTTTATGGGTATTAAAACAAAAAAAATATTTTATTTATGTCATGATCATATTATCAAAGGACTATTAGAGAATTTTGAAGTATGGCTAAAGAACACAATGGGTAGACTTCCATTGGATGACCTAGAGGTTGTGAGGAACCTGGTATTGAGATTGGTATGATGGGTTATGGGTCTTAAAACTAAAAAAATATTTATTTATGTCATGATCATATTATCAAAGGACTATTAGAGAATTTTGAAGTATGGCTAAAGAAAACAATGGGTAGACTTCCATTGGATGACCTAGAGGTTGTGAGGAACCTGGTATTGAGATTGGTATGATGTGTGGAGGAACTAGTAATACAGAAAACCAAGAATCTGAATTATTGCAAGTAGTGTGTAGTTTGAAGGTAGACTTAGATACCATAAAATTTAATCAAGAGAGGTTATCCAAATCTAAATAAGAATGGAAGGGGATTAATGGTTATCAGTTGAGAAAATAAGAATAAAACATATTTAACAAGAAAATAATGAAAACTCACAAGAATAGAACTAAGAGCGAATCAACATACACAACTCTATAACTTTAAGTGGAACTCAATCTCATGAGTTTGATGAGGAAGAAGAAAGGAGATATAAAAGTAGGACCTCTTTATCAAGGAAGAAGAGGACTATATCTTAGCTACAAGTATAATTTAAAAAAATTATGCCTCCAAATTTTGATGGTGAATTCGAGGAAGGAGCAGAAGCATGGTTTCTTAATATGTCCAAATATTTTGAGTTCTATAATTATCGAAGTAATTTGAAGGCCATATTGGAAAATTATTAGTTGATTCGTAAGGAAGCCTTATGGTTTTCAAAGATATAAAAGGAATCAGAAGCAAAAATTTGACTTGGAAACTCTTTAAAATAGAATTCAAAAATAAATATCTAACTGAAAGGTATTTTGATGAAAAAGCTAGAGAGTTCCATTAGTTAAGATTAGGAAAACTTAGTATGGATGAATTTGTAAATAAATTTATGAGACTATTGAGATATGTACTATACCTGAAGGAGGAAAGGCCAAAATACAAAGGTTGAACAATTGTTTACCTTTGTCACATAGGGAAAGGATTGAACTTAATAATCCAAAGACTATGGGTGAGACTATAAGGAAGGAAAAACATTGTTTTAATCAAAACTAGAAGAAAGGTGACAACTCAAAAAGTTAGATGGCCAAAAACCATGAGAAGTTCAACAGTAAGAAAAAAGGTTTTAAGAAACCAACTTTTTCAAACACTTTCAGAAGAAATCAAGGAGGGAATTATAACAGAAGTGTGAACCAGTCAAGGAATATAGGACATAAAAGTCAACAAGGGGTTAGAGCAGGAAATAAAAACTTTTCAGAAGCAACCATAGCACCGATTAAATTCTAGGGTTACAATGAAAATCACTTGTGAAGAGGCTTTCTGCAAAATACAATAAATAAAAAAGGAATAGTAAATAATCTGCAAGAAGATTCAACAATCAATGATATCGCCTACAATATTCCAAGGATCAGTGCAAATGGATGGAAGATAAGCATACCACCAGTCCACAATGGTAGAAGTCGAAGGTAAAATTTCTAAACAAAATGTTTTGTATTAATAGACCTTGGATGTTCCTTAAGTTACATTTTCCCTCCTACAATTGAAAAGTGTGAACTTAGAAAGGAAAAAGAAAGCCAATCTTGGCTGGTACAACTAGCCATAAGAACAAAAAGAGAAGTGACAGAAATAAGAAAATAATATTTATTGAACTTAAACGGAATGAACACTTAATTAAGCCTAAATTTTTTACCATTAGGGTCATATGACGTGCTAATTGTGATGGACAAGTTAGAATCTCATAAAGTAATTCTAAATTATTTAGAGAAGTCTTTCACCTGTGTTAATCATGATTGAGAGGACTACATAGTTAAATGAGTACCAAGAACTATTTTTATGAAGCATATTTTTTCCATACAACTAGAGAAATTTTCTCGCAAAGGCTATCAAATGTTTGTTGTTTAGATGGAGAATTTAGCTAAAAACAAACAAAAACCATCTTTGGAAGAGTATCTTATTTTACAATAACATAACGAGTGTTTCCTAAAGAGATACCAAGACTTCCCCCAAAGAGATATATATATTTCTCTATTAATCTCATTCCTGGATTAATACTGGTGTCTAAAGCTCCATATGGATGAGTATCCCTGAGTTAATGGAGTTGAAGATTCAACTGAAATGGATGTTAGATAAGAAGTACATAAGACGTAGTGTGTCTCCCTTGGGTTCACTAGTTTTATTTTTCAAGAAGAAATATGAGACACTTAGGCCTTGTATTGACTATAGACATCTAAACAAAATGGCCACTAAAAGAAAATATCCTTTACCTTAGATTGATGACTTGTTTCATCAATTCCAAGGATCATCAATCTTTTCAAAATTTGATCTAAGGTTGGGATACCATCAAATAAGGATCAAGGATGAAGATATACATAAAACAACATTCAAAACAAGATATGGACATTATGAATTTATGGTGTTTCCATTTGGATTCACTAACGCACTAACAACTTTCATGTTCTTAATGAATAGTGTGTTGAGTGCTTTTCTTAACAAATTTGTCACAATATTCATAGATGATATTCTAGTTTTACTTTAAGACTAAGGAAGAACGTGATCAACACTTGCATATTGTTCTTAAAACACATAGAGAGAATGAACTATACAATAAGTTTAGAAAATGCTCATTCTACCAAGATTATATGCCGTATTTGGGACATGTAGTGTCTAAGGAAAAGGTTGTTGCGGATTTAGAAAATATTAGCGTTATTATTGAGTGGCTAGTGCCTAAAGATGTAGCTGATATCAGGTCATTTATGGGAACTAAAGGTTATTAAATAATATTTATAGAGGGATTTTCTAAATTGGCCTATCCTATTACTTCTTTCCAAAAAAGGGGACAAAAATTGAATGGAGTCATAAGTGCCATGATAATTTTGAGAAACTAAAGTAGTTATTAACCACTGCTCCCATCCTAAAACCAGAAGATCCTAATAAATAATTTATTTTATGTACAAAATCTTGTAAAGAAGGATTAGGAGGTGTTTTAATGCAAGAGGGCCCTGCAATCAGTTATGAATCTAGAAAAATGAAGGACCATGAAAATATTATACTACACATTTATTGGAATTGACAACCATAATCCACGATTTAAAAATGTGAAGGAATTACCTAAGAAGAAGGAAATTTTAGTTGAGGATAAACTATTTTAGCCTCAAATATATTTTTCACCTTCCAAACCTAAAAGAAGGGCAAGCTAGATGGCTGACATTCCTTAGTGAGTACGATTTTGAAATTTTACATATCAAAGGAAAATAAAACAAAATTATTGATGCCTTGAGCAAAAAAGTACATCAAATATAGACAATTTCAACAACAATATAGCAAACAAAATTGATAATAAAAGATAAAAATAATAGCAAAATTTGATGAAGAATACATGCAGATTAAAAAGAAATTGCAGAAAATTGAGTTGTTAAATGATGAAGAAACTATTTTTTTCAGTAAACAATCAAGATTTGTTGTTGTTCAAAGGAAAAATTTATTTTCCTAATGATCCAAAATTGAAAATATTTGTAACAACACCCCTTACCCAAAACCATTTCCAAGAGGCAATCACTCTCAATACCCGACCCTCAAAATATTGTTATGACAATGGGGCATAAAATTTTTGACTTTCATGGACCTCCTCTAAACCCAAAACTATCATCAAAATTGCGTTCATATCGTCGAAATGAATCCAGTGACATTTAAATTCACCCCAATCCAAGCTACGAATCAAGAGAAGTATCCTTTCAAAGTGGGTTCCACTTCCCTTGGCCACATCAACAAGTTTCCACATAGAAGTCTATTATTGGCTACAATGATCAATGAACCCACCATTAAGTCAGGTTAGCCTCCGCTCAAAGTGAAAAACTTCCAAGGTTAACCCGAATCCCGACTCTCAACTCCCGACTCTCGAACTCCCGACCTCCAACCTATTCGGGGTCGACTTCCCTAACAGACAACTTCCTCCGGTGACTGCCCGACCTCCCAACCTCTGACGTAGTCAAGGTTAGCTTTCGCTACGAACCACTTCCTCAGGCAATTATCTCAACCTCCTGACCTTCGACCCAGTTTGGGTTAACTTCCATGATGGACCACTTCCCTCGGTGGCTATCCTAACTTCCAGACCTCCGACCTAGTAAGGTCTTAGCTCCCGACCTGCTATGACTTAGGTGATTTTCACTAAGTTCCACATTATTCTGGCAGATTCCAGAGGTCAAATATTGAAGTAACTTCACAGGTATTTCTTAGGGTTCTTTATGGAAATGGATGCACCACTCATCCCAGAAACTAAGGGAACTTACAAGGCCCCACAAGAACTCGAAAACTATCAAAATGATGTTTTTAACAAGAGCATTGTTTAACCAAAAACCCAACCAACTAAAAAATATGTCAACTAAGGAATTTGACTCCCTTAACTGACCCAATAAGCTCAAATATGAGAGACCTTGAATCTCTCATAGCTCTCCTTAATTTCATAAAGGAATATACAACAAGAAATTACCGATTGAAGGGTCATTAACCTTCTTAGTCATTAATGTACTAGTGCTATTCTAACACTACAAGGATAAGTTCTCCTTGCTCCTATTTGACTTCATTACACCATTATCACTTAAGGAATTGTAGTTCATTCATATCAATTAACAAAGTATTATAAAAACCCATCACATATAATCATATGTCAATCACATACATAATTTATCTATAGCAAGCATGTAACCAGCTTAGAACCTTAACATTCAATCATGAGATCACACAAGGTTACACACAAGAACTTATCTTTAATTAATATGATTGATGGGTGACTCAGTTTGGGACTTCAAGTCTCCACCCAACCATAGACAGTTGCAGCAAAGCTACTTGCAACTATCACCCCCGAGCCAGATCCCAAGGGACTAAGGTGGTATTTCTCAAGGGAGTAATCAACATCTATCATCTAAGACTGGGAATATTGAGGTCATCCTATCTCCACCCACCAGCTACTCAACAGTAAGTTTCATCCAGGAAATCCAAAGGCTTTTTTCCTCCTCCTTTCGTCTAACAAATGATTATCAACAATAAATAGGAAATCCAGAGGTTTGTTGCCTCCACCCTTCAACTAATCAGTAGAAATAGACCAAGTTCAGGGATTCCTTAGACTTACAACCTCCACTCTCTCTCTAGCCATCTAGAAACATACCCACATACTCTAGGGAGTCCAAAGGTCTCACCTCCACCCTAGTAGCATGTAACACAGTGGTTCCACCCAATTAAGGGAATCCAGAACCCACTGCCACATAGTGGTTCCACCCAATTAAGAGAATCCAAAACCCATTGTTAAATGATAAGCAATGAAGACCTACAAAACTTCCTTTACTATGAATCCAAGGGCTAAACCTATACTTTATATTGTTAAGTGAATCTAGATAATTCCATCTCCACCCTCCAGCCCCCTGAGGTGTCCGAATATTTACCCCCACTTGAAGGAGAAATCCTCTAGTGCTCTTATTTCTCAACCGAAGGATGATGACACCTTCAGAGTAAAGGAAGAAGTTAGACTCCTCCCAATAATTTAACTTATTATTATTTACCAGGAATAACAACACTCTAATTTTCTATTGTTCCTTCCAATCAAGCTCCCTTTTCTCTTTTCTCGTTGTGCGCACATCACACTTTGCACTGCCCATTTTATGCTACTGTTGAGTCTCTTTATCTATTTACCATAGGACCTCGAGATCTTCCTCTATATTCTTTATGATGGAAATTTTTTCCTTCTCTGCTCCCTGGCATAGTTAGCTTGTGCGCGATAGTTTTTCTTTTATTTTTCTCTCTCTGACGTTGCTCTCCCTCGTTTTCCACCTCACTGAGAAACACTGAGGTTTTATTCAGTCTTCCCCATTTTCCTTGCCTTGCTGCCTGGCTTCCTTGTTGTGTTTTCCCAAGCCAAGATGGGATTTTCCCCTTTCCTATAGTTCATCAATTTACAACCACCATCTCTACAACACACCATTCTAAAGCATTTAAAGATCGATAACCATCCTTCAACATATTTCCAAATTATCCACTTTTCTTCCTTCAAAAATTAAGTTGAATTTCCAAAGAAATTGACCTCCCTCAGTCCCTTTTGGAATCCTTGTCCCTTAATAAACCTGGTTTAACTTGAAATGTACTTACAATCATGTATTTACATGGAAAAATCTAGCCATCTGCAGGTTTGTCTGTTACAAACCCCTCTCCCTTGGGGGAACGCCTTCCTCGATGTTCTCTATCATTATATATAGAGATGAAAAAAATTCTCAACCATAATTACAAAATAACAATCGCATATTGTCTATGGATCTTCATACTTGTAGCTCATACAATATTTTACATAAACCTATGAACAATTTCCTTAACCAGCAAATAAAAAAGGATAAGTTGTCTTCATGGCATCAGTCATTTCCCAAGTGGCCTCCTCGGGACCAAAGTGCTTCCATTGCACCTTGACTTGCTCTATGGCTTGATTTTGGAGCATGAGATTCCCCTAGTCTAGAATGCATATTTGTTTTGACTGTAACCCCCCCTCTAGTTCCACTTGTAGCACAAACTAATGAATTACATGAATATAATCCTTCACATACCTTTTAATAAAAGAAACATAAAAAACATCATGAACTCTAATTGTAGGAGGTAGGGCCAGCCTATAGGCCACCGACCCAATCCTCTCAAGGATCTCAAAAGGCCCACTATACGTGGTGCTAACTTGGCACAATTCCCAATTCTCAAGGAACTCTTCCTTATTTTGATCCTTAAATATACATGTTCCCCAACTTGAAACTACTTAAGCACCCTATGTTGATCAACACAACTCTTTTTCCTATTCTATGCCACCTTTAAATTATGTTTGATGACTTTAATCTACTGCTCCATTTGCTTGCACATATTTGGCACAATAAGGACCTTGTTCATTGGATTACTCAAGCTGATGAGAACATCAAAACTCCTTCCATATAAAGCCTCCAATCGACTCACCTTGATGGACTCTTGATACCCATTTTTGTAAGAAAACTGCACCAATGGAAGGTATTCCTCCTATTTCTTGGGTTGATGCATTACACACATCCTCAACATGTCTTCAAGGATCCCGTTAATACCCTCAGTTTGTCCATATATCTGTGGATGATATGCCATGCTAAATGCTAAATTTGTCCCCAAACTCGCAAACAACTCCTTCCAAAACTTGGAAGTAATATTGGCAGCTCTATTTGAAACAATATTTTTGTGAATACGATGGAGCCTCACAATCTCTTTTATGAATATATTTTCCACCTCACTCACTGACTTAGTGGTTTTTACCACCAAAAAATGAGTTTCCTTGCTCAACCTGTCAATAACTACCATGATTGCATCATGTTGCTTGGAAGTCTGAAAATTTTGAGATGAAACAATATAAATCACTTCCCATTTCCATTCCGGAATATGAATGAGCTGCAATAATCTTGCTAGATGTTTACATTCAATCTTTACATGTTAACACTCTATGCACTTGGCCAAAAAATCAATCACTCCTTTCTTCAAATTTGAACAATAATAAAATCTCTTAATAGTTGCAAGTGTCTTTTGGTATCCTGGATGACGTAAATAAGGCTTGGCATGGAACTCCTGGATGATAAGATTTTTTAACTTCTCATCACTTGGAACATAAATTTTTGTCTTAAATTTAATTAGGATTTCATCAGTGAGGTGATACTCATCCTAACTACCTTGTAGCAACTTCACTTTCTTTTGTTGATTCTTTTTATCTTGTTGTCTTGCACTTTTTATCCTTTCCCTTAGGTCTATCCTATAGGAAATTATAGCTGCTAAATGGTTTACTGAATTATTCGGCTAAGTGCATCAATACCTTTGTTTTCTTTTCCCTTTATGCACTTGATTTCAAAATCAAACTCACTGAGTGTGGCTAACCACCTAGCATGTCTCACATCCATCTTGGGTTGTTCAAATAGATACTTGAGTCCATTTTGATCTGTCATAAGAGAAAAATTCTTGCCAAGAAGGTAATGCCTCCACATCTTTAGTGCATGAATGATGGCTTACAACTCTAATCCAAGAGTCATGTAGTTCACTTCATGTTCATTTAGCGTCCAGGACTCATATGGAACTACTTGTCCTTCTTGCATCAAGACTCCACTAAGTCCTTCCTTCCATGCATCTATGTAAATATTGAAATCCTTACCAGGGTCTGAAATCGTCAACATTTGTGCAGATGTGAGCAATTTCTTTAGCTACTAGAAGCTTGTTTCACACTCCACAGTCCAGTCAAAATTCTTCCCTTTTCTTTGCAATGTTGTAATAGGATACCCAATCTTGGATAAATTCCTAATGAACCTCCTGTAATAACCTTCTAATCCCATGAATGATCCGACATCATTCACATTCCTTAGATTCAGCCACTCCATTATAGCCTTGATCTTCTTTGGGTCAACTAGTATCCCTTACTTGGAGACAACATGTCCCAAATAATGTATCTGAGGCTGGAAAAAGTCACACTTGTTGAGCTTTGCATAAAGCTTATGCTTCTGCAACAATTGTAGCACTACTACCAAATGCTTCTCATACTCTTTTTCTATCTTTGAATAAACTAGGATGTCATCCGCAAACAAAATAATGAACTTGGTCAAGTAAGGACGAAATATTAATGTTGTTCATCAAACACATGAAAGTGGAAGGGGCATTAGTAAGCCCAAAGGGTACCACGACAAACTCATAGTGCCCATACCTTGTCCGAAAAGTATCCTTGTGAATAACTTCTTCTTTAATGTGCATATGATAATATAAAAACTCAAATCTATCTTGGAGAAAATTGCTTCCCCTTGTAGCTGATTAAATAGACCTTCTATCCATGGCAACAAATATTGGTTTTCAATAGTCACTTTTTTAGCTGTCTATAGTCAATACAAAGGTGAAGGGTCCCATCCTTTTTCTTTACAAATAAGACCGTGGTTCCCCATGACAACACACTTGGCCGAATATATCCTTTATCCAACATCTCCTTCAATTGCAATTTTGATTCCATCAACTCGTGTGTAGTCATCCAGTAAGGTTCTTTGGACGTTGGTGTTGATCTAGGAATCAATTTGATGGGGAAATTGTAAAACCCTCCTCCTAGATCTACCCAAGTAACTAGCCAACCGAGGTAAACATACGATGAGAGGCTACTATGATGGGATTCGACCTCCTATATGACCTTAAAGAAGTGGAATCGATAGAATCACAACACAAAGATATCCAACACTAGTCGCAGGACCCACAAGAACCAAACAAGCACTTTATATAGCTTGCCCCTGGGTCCTACTGTTGTCTTAACCAACTTAGGGGAGAGTAACGCTCCCTATATGCTGCTAAGGTGAGTTATAATATTCCCCAGACACTACCTAGGTGATTTATAATGATCCCCAGACATTTTCCACACGATTAAGTCTCTCGGCTAATGCTTTGTTTTGCTAGCATTATAGGATTTGAGCTACCGTTTTCGGCCCAACGCCCAGGACACTACCCATAATGGAATGATCACTTAAAATTGGTAAGAATACAAGGAAATAAGGATGCAAAATCAATAAGTTGAACAAGACCATAACCAGACCCCTACTATCCATGACAGGAATTTTATCAAACATATTATCAATATGTAACCTATATGTGTAAACAATAGAATTACGTTTAGGGATCTCATACTTATTTGATAATTGTCATGAACTATTGTTTCCTCACGTTGTTTTCTACCTTATCATTTATTAGATCATAGATACATTATCCATTCAGATACAAGTAAAAACATGCCGAGAGACATACATAGCTGTTGTCACAAAATATACATATAACCAACATAATAGGAACAAAAATACAATGGACATATCAACCATCAAAATACATGTATACATTAGTACTTTTACACATGAAAATCAAGGGAATGAATTTCTCATTAATGAATGCAATGAACCAACCAGAGATGGGACTACCATGTTCCACTCGACCATAGATTGGCTGAGGCAAGTCTCTCTTCATCCAATCACCCCCGTGCCATATTCCAAGCATGAATGTGGTATCTCATTGAACACATCAATCAAAAACTCATCCAATTCTTCCAGAGGCCATCTGCCTCAACCCATCAAACAGTTATTCCACCTCAAAGCAAAACATCACAAAACCATCATTAGATCAGTCTCTACGCCAGCCCTCCAGGGCTCCAGAGCGTTTTTCCAACCAAGGCTCCAGGACTAGTAACTCAACCCACAAATTTTACCAGGATCCAGAGCATTTGTCCAACGAAGGCTCTAGGACTAGTAACTCAACCCACCAAGGGCTCCAAATAATTTGTCCAACCAAGACTATGAGACTAGTAACTCAACCCAAGCTAAGGAAACATGAAACCAACCAAAAACAAATAATGAAGGTAAACCCACAATCACCATGGCTAACCAGGAGATGGAAAGGCTAGGAAATTCACTATTGATTTAGGAAATCCTCCATGTCAATAAAATATCATGACCAAAGATCCATATGCATATTCCATGCATGCAAAAACTAGTGAAGAAATCATGTATGCAACTCGGTACCTGCAAGAAAATATGATGTAGTTGTTGATCATGATGCCTTCTTGTGCTTTCCTGCTCTTCCTTTTCCTTCTTGCTGCAAGAATCCAAGTATGCCACACCCACCAAGAGTGCTCCAAGAAAACTCAAGTATCCAAGAGTATGAGAGAGAGAGAATAGGAGAGAGCTCCACCAAGACTTGTCAAAAGCCTACCAATCGATCCTCAGAATCATTTTTATGAATGAGGCCTCTATTTTCTTCATCTTCCATTATTTTCCTTCATTTTCCTCCTGACATGCAATTTGTGACCTTTCACCTCCTTTTTCTCCTAATTTCCATTATTTTCATAAATAAATGGAAATTAATGCCTCATGCCTTTCCAAAACCTTAGCCATTGCCTTTTCCAATTCCCTTAGCCATAATAAACCAAATCAACGCCCACTCAGATGTTTCTCCCACCATTCAGCTTGGAATACGTGTCCCATCAACTGTGGTCTTATATATTTTTAGATGGAAATTTTCATGAGGGTTGTTATGGAACCCTCGCCCTTGGGGCAACACCTTCCTCGGTATTCAATGAAAGCTATAACCAACAAGACTGCTAAAAACAAAACATATTTCCCATGGAGCTTTACAACATAGCTCATTGTAGTATTTAAAATGACCATTAACTAAAACACGACAAACATACTGTTTACTGGAGCTTTATAACACAACTCATTATGGTATTTACAATAACCATATATACACATACACATTTTCTTCAAACAACAAATAACCATATTGTCTATGGGGATTTATAAATCTAGCTCAATACAATATTTACAATAATAAACACATATATACATATGCACATTTCCTCAACCAACCAATAAAAGGATATGGTATCTGCATCCGCAACAAGGGAATTCAGAGGCTCACACCTCCACCCTCAAAGTAATACCAGGATTCACCTCCTTCCCAGGAAGTCCAAAATCCATTGCAAAGCCAAATCTACATCCAATTTCCAGCGTTACAATCCCACGCCACTTGTCCTCTCAGTGAACATTTACCAGCTCATTGTTCCAGGGTGTACTCCCAATTTGCATCTGATTCCATCTAGCAATGCTAATGACCAAAAAAAATCCATTCGTGACCTTCCCTTCTCTACTATATAGTTCCTCACGCAATCTGTTCATCCCTTCCGTGCAGTCACTCACCTCCCATGTTCTGTTGGCACCCCCATTATGGGCATTCCAGCCCTTGGCAAGGCTTCCTCGCATCAGAAGATACAAAAACCAAGGCATATCCCTTCCTTAAAACCATCTTACCAGTCATAGCGTGCTCATGGCAATCACTGGACACCATTAGGTACCAGTGTCCCATAATGGCCCTGCCCCTAAAGTGCTCTACTAACATACTGATGCATGTTCCAATTTCTTTCAATGTTGCTGCTAATTCTTGCAGTCGATTTTGGCCACTCAACTGGGCATGTTCATGCATTCCAGTTCGAAGGGCATAATTTCCATTAGATTCAAAATAAATTGAAATAACTTCAACTCATACCTCATTGGTGGCTCGTCAATAAGTTACACTTTCAATCCTATTTACTTCGTATCACAACAAGTAAAACTAGCATCTTTAATCAAATCATCATGTATAAACATATCACATCATGTTAGCTCAAATCACAACCATCATAGATCAAAATCATAACTCACATGTAACCATCATAAACAAAAATCATAAATCACATGCATAATAAAACTAAATAAAATACTCATACTTATCCTTTAATCAATCCTTAGCTTCCACCTTTGTCCTTATTTCGTATGCACTTTGGATTCATTGCCGCACTTGACAAACACCTAGTGCCTTCTCCTCAACCATGTGCACACACACATAGTGTACATCACACCCATACCACCACACACGACGTACAACACCATGCAATACATGCATCTACACCCGGTGTACAACATAACACAATACATACTCCTATGTTCGGTGTACAACATAAAACAACACGTATACGTACACAATGTACATCACAAGACATGCATCCGCACACAACCTGTGACACCACAAATGCATACACATACACCTGATATACAACACAACTCATACATCTATACCCGATGTACAATGCCACACAATACATGTACCTACACTTGGTGTACAACAAAACAAAATACATGTACTACACAGAGTACAACACAAGAAGTACGCATGTCATGATACCACAACCACATAATACACATACATAGTATCACATGTACACAACGCAACTTGTACGACACGCACACAATACCACATGTACACCAGTGCCATATGTACAACACGTACATAGTATCACCTCTACAAAGCACCACCTGCACAACATGTGGTCAGCATCACATGTACATGACACCACCTGGACAATGCATACACAATGCCACATGTACATCGTACCACCTATACAACGTGTACAAAATACCACATATATAAGGTACCACATGCAAGACATGTACATGACACCACATGTACACTGCGCCACATGCACGACATGTACACAACATCACTTGCACACAACGCCACTTGTACCACATGTGCACAACACCACATGCACACAACACCACATATCGATCATGTACATAGCACCATCTATATCTAGCACTGCATATGCAACATTAATACAACACTATCTGTACCACCCTGTACATAACATTGCATAAACAACATGTGCACACACTATATATACACAACATTGCATGCACACAACATCATAAATGCAAAATGTACAAAACATACAACATATTCACAACAATAGTACCACACATCAAAGCCACACTGTCTTTTCCAAGAAACCCCGCTTTCAGTGTCTTATCCATGCTTGTCACAAGATGTCGCAACCATACTACTTTATTTTGTAGATATATCCCTCAACGTCACCTTCCATAACATAAACATAGGCATAATACGAGCATACAATATCAATTCATATCCACATTTTTCATGACTACTCTTCTGAATTGATTCCTCATAAGACCAGGAACCTCTTCATGCCATTTTCCTACATAAGAAATCATTCCTCCACAAGAATGATTCATAATGACCCTGTCGAATAGTGACATAGATACATGGATACATACACATAAAAAAACATTATCATAAATAATAATTATCCTCTCAGGAAATGATATGCATACATACACATATACACATATAAACATCAACATAAAACAGTAAGGAACTAGTTAGATAATGACATACATACAAACATACATACATGTATACATATATGATATCAGCATAATCATAGTCACAACATAATTACTCAATAATATAAGGTCTAAGTTAAGATAACTTCCTTATCCATGAACATCATGCACAACATTGAGAACAATCATTCCCAACGTAGCCAAGCCATCTGGCCTCTCAGGTCCATATACTTTACATTTTCTAATTTCCTTTCTCCTGCCCACCCCGCCATCTCCCATTTACCACAATTGACCCAACCAATCCAACTTAATGTCATAGTCTTACCTTCCACTGCAAGTACTCATGCACAAAGTTTCATCTGAGTATTACCTTACTAGTTGGGTACCACAGGACTCTCCCCAAGATCCACTAACTTTCCTCATTCCCAACTTATTCCCTAGACTCAAAACAATAAAAGGCAAGACAAAGAAGCAAACAAGAAGGAACCATGGAAACCCATAACAATATGACACTACAAAAAATTGGCATGATCATGCACTAGATGTAACAAAACTGTAAATCAAGCTCAACAAATCACAAAAGACCAAAATCACAAGACTAGAAACAAACACCATGACTCAATCCCCATGGTTCCTAGGGAAAGCTCAACCTGACCCTTCTTCAACATTTCATGGCAGTCTCTTGCCATGCAATTCCCTGCATCATATCTCCATAAAAACATAATTTTCAATGCATAAATAAACACAACAAAATACTAGTTACATTACTTTGTTGTGCCAAGCACGTTTCTTGCAACTGAACACATCCACACCATCTCTTAAGGGACTCCAATTCCCTTGATGAATCCACCTGTAACTAGAGACTAGCTAATATAACTATCAAGTACATGTTCATGGATGTAGCACATATCTACATAATTCCAAACAAATTAGGGTTACGAAGACTTCTTGTATGCAAAGCACTCATTCGTTTGGAATTAGCGTTTCCAAACATAGCCAAGGAATTCTTGCCAAATTCCTTTCTTTTACCTTTTTACCTTGTTGCAATCGAGGCTTACTGTGTACTGTCGCATCACCCAACTCTTAGTGATATAAACAAATCAACTATTACCTTGTCAGGCTAATACCAGCATGCTTCCTGCAACTGCTCACATATGTCAACCACATGTTCCAAATTTCAAGATAATCATATCTATCAATTTGAAATCAACATTTAGCAAGGCTAATAATCATGTCATAATCCATATTCAACTTATAGTCATTAGACATAATGCTACAACTATCACCTACTTATACTCAAGTACATATCAACTGTCTCAACACATATGTATTAGTACAATCATCTTAAAACAAGATCATTTGAACACATACCCATATTATGAAATTCATCAAACATTCAACCAAATTGCAAACATACGATGTTAAATAAATCAACTAGACACCAAACACTCAAACACCAAATAAATGTCATAGTCAAACAGTCAAGCACCAAGTATATGACGTAATAAAACTCATACCTTAATGTATCTTAGGGGAGGCAATCTTGTCTGCACAATCAAGCTAGTTAGCACGATATAAATTCTCAACACATCGGCTTAAACATAAATAAGATCGTGCTATCCATAATAATCACTAACTAACATGTTCACATCACAAGCTCATAAACAAGTATCATTTACGCATAGCAATCACACATGTACAATTGGTATAGATTAGTACAACACCATATCATAAATATGTCGGCTCATACCTGAATATCACAACCATAACCATCTACATAGGTCAAACCAGGTTAACACAATACGTATAACATCAAGATCTTCCATGCAATGAACATAACCATCATGGATGTGACCAATCCAAATTACAACATCAAGATCTGACTGAAATAACCCTAATCATCAAGTTAATAGCATATGACAACAATAAGCTATATATCATGCTCATCAACAACATATAACCTAATCATCAAGTTATCTAACATAAAACAATAATAACAATGCATACAAATACATGTTACTATCATTCCTTTACTATCCGACACGTGCATATAACTACACTAATCAACTAACATCTATCATAAATGTAACCATAACATCAAAAGACATGTACATAAACCTACTGTATATAACAATCCTCAACTTACATACCTGCATGCAAAACATACAATATTTGCATGATGATCTTTTCTTACCCAAAGGTCCAATGCTGCAACCTCATTATGATGATCTACATCTCCTACTCTATCTGGGCCAACACATTAGTATCATAACAACCAATAGCATCATGGTGACCTAAATTGCATACAATGACTTCACAAGGCATGTTTGACCTACTATTCATGCATAACTATAACCAATACCATACATGCATAACAACTGCATATAGACATATAACACATGAGTGCAAAACCATATACACGCCATTCTAGCTAGAGTCCAGTAATCAATGCATGACGATAGAAACTACACAAACCATGACCTCATGCATGACAACAACAACAACATCACGTGCACTTGATAACATGTGAACACTGACGTGCATAACCATGCATAATCAACCATACTCACATGAAGACATACTCCATGAAAAAACCTTAAATCTTCTCACGGAGACATCACTACAATCACGATGAAGACCATGCAAATGAAATATGAACATGGACTACATGCATAAGAAACACATATGAAAACCACATGTAAGTACGATCAACACACAACCCAAGGAGATCGCAACCATGCTCTGATACCGCTATGTAACACCCTCCTCCCACATATACCCAACTAACTGGTCAAACAGGGTAAACATGCGATGAGAGGCTACTATGATGGGATTCGACCTCCTATGTGACCTTAAGGAAGTGGAATTGACGGAATCACAACACACAGATATCCAACACCAGTCTTAGGACCCATAGGAACTAAATAAGCACTTTAGACATCTTTCCCCTGGGTCCTACTATTATTTTAACCAACTTAGGCCAGAGTGACGCTCCCCAGACACTACCCAGGCGGTTTGTCTCTAGGTGAGTGCTCTGTTTTTCTAGCATTCTAAAGTTTGAGCCACCTTTTTCAGCCTAGTGCCCAAGGCATTGCCCATAATGGAATGATCACTTAAAATTGGTAAGAATACAAGGAAACAAGGACGCAAAAACAATAAGTTGAACAAGACCATAACCAAGACCCTAATAGCCATGAAAGGAATTTCATCAAACATATCATCAACATGTAACCTATAGGTGTAAAAAACATAATTAAGTGTAGGGATCTCATAC
Source organism: Pinus tabuliformis (assembly GCA_031772625.1). Lineage (NCBI taxonomy): Eukaryota > Viridiplantae > Streptophyta > Pinopsida > Pinales > Pinaceae > Pinus > Pinus tabuliformis. The sequence goes on along the minus strand of CM062818.1, from coordinate 807,517,372 downwards.
TTATATGAGAATTTCCATGAAGTATTGTTTTCTCATGTAGTTTGCTGCCTTATCATTTATTAGAACATAGATACATTATCCATTCAGATACAAGTAAAACCATGCTGAGAGACATACGTAGCTACTATCACAAAATATACATATAACTAGCATAATAGGAACATAAATACAATGGACATATCAGCCATCAAAATATGTGTATATACATCAATACTTTTACACATGAAAATCAAGGGAATGAATTTCTCATTATTGAATGCAATGAACCAACCAGAGATGGGACTACCACGTTCCACCCAACCATATATTGGTTGATCCAAGTCTCTCTTTAGCCAATCACCCCCGTGCCATATCCCAAGCATGAATGTGGGATCTCATAGAACACATCAATAAAAAATGCATCCAAGGCTTCCAGAGGCCATCTGCCTCAACCCATCAAACAGTAATTCGACCTCACGGTCAGACATTACAAAAACATCATCATATCAGTCTCTATCCCAACCATCCAGGGCTCCAAAATGTTTGTCCAACCAAGCCTCTAGGACTAGTAACTCAGTCCACAACTTTTACCGAGCTCTAGAGCATTCGTCCAACCAAGGCTCCAGGACTAGTGACTCAACCCACCAAAGGCTACAAAGTGTTTTTCCAACCAAGGCTACGGGACTAGTATCTCAACCCAAGATGATACAGGGTTCCAGAGTGTTTGTCCAACCAATTCTACAAGACTAGTAACTCAACCCAAGCTAAGGAAACATGAGAAACAACAAAGAGAAAACAATGAAATTAAACCCATAATCACCATGGCTAACTAGGAGGTGGAAAGGCTAGGCAATCCATTGTCGATCCAGGAAATCCTCCATGTCGATAACAGACCATGACCAAAGATCCACATGCATATGCCATGCATGCCAAAACAAGTGAACAAATCATGCATGCAACTCGGTACCTACAAGAAAATATGATGTAGTTGTTGATCCCCATGCCTTCTTATGCTTTCCTGCTCTTCCTTTACCTTATTTCTCCAAGAATCCAAGTATGCCACACCCACTAAGAGTGCTCCAAGAAAACTCTAAGTATCCAAGAGTATGAAAGAGAGAAAATAGGAGAGAGACCCACCAAAACCTGTCAAAAGCCTACCAACTGATCCTCAGAATCCTTTTATGAATGAGGCCTCTATTTTCTTGATTTTCCATTATTTTCCTCCTCAAATGCAACCTATGACCTTTCACCTCCTTTTTCTCCTAATTTCCATTATTTTCATTAATAAATTCCAATTAATGCCTCATGCATTTCCAAAACCTTATCCATTGCCTTTTCTAATTCCCTTAGCCATAATAAACCGAATCAACACCCACTAGGATATTTCTCCCACCATTCAGCTTGGAATACGTGTCCCATCAACCATGGTCTTATATATTTTACATGGAAAATTTTCACGAGGGTGTTGAAAAGTGTGCAACAAGAAATGCTTGTTGAGAGTGCAACAAGATGATGGAGCTTAGTGAAATTAGTCGCCTTCACTAAGTGGGCTCGCAGGCTATTTTTGGCGCAAGTCTATTTTTAGACTATGTCTATTTTTAGACATATGGATCATGTCTATGGATTGCAGGTTGCTGTTTATGGATGATTGGTCAAGTTGGGAAAAATAGATGGACTTCTATTTTTGATCATAGTGTGAGTGATCACAGTGTGAGTGATCAAAGTCTATTTTTAGACTGGTTGTCAAAAATAGAAAAGTCAAATATTATTGTCTCATAATAATATTTGGACTATAAACTTGATCTTATTCTCTTAGAGCACTTCAGGATGAGATACGGATGTGGTACATGCAGGTCCCAGAGGGAAATACGTGGTTACCTATGGGATGAGTAATATTTTCATGCAGGACTTCAGTTAGAACTCAAGTGAGTTGAGTTTAGTGGACTGGAGGTGCAGTTGATGGAGTTGTGTTCAATTTAGCTTTGTTAAACTGGTTGTATTTAGTCTAACTGATCAATAGACTAGAGATGAGTTGGGTGAATTAGTTATTAATTAATTCACAAGTTATTAACTCATAATAAAACTATAGAATACATTAGTTAACTCAGTTGCATGTCAGTGCATGTTCAGTTCAGCAGGGACATGTGGTAGAGAATCAGATTGCTATCAGTTGTGACTATAGTTGTGCACCAGATCTTGCACAATCAAGGGATTGAGTATGCCAATGAGTTTGCTCACGTATTTGCCCAGTATTGTAGCCTTTTCTCACGTCCAACAAAGTGTGAGTGATTATTTTGAGGTGAAATATGAGTTTGGGAAGCCATTCTCATCAGTTCTTGAGCAGATATTGAGCAGTGGAGGTGGGCAAGCAGCGGGGGAGATTTGGAGATCAGATCTGAGCTGTATTGTGTGTAACAGGTGGAGCTGGTACTGGATTGCTTGTGATAAGCATTGTACTTTGTAATGTTACATGATTCAATCAATATAATATACAGATAGTGTGGGGTTTTTAGCGAGATGCTTTCCCCGGGATACATACTGTGTTAATGAGTTTGATTGATGCTTCTATGTGTGCCTGTGAATGTTTCTGCTTCTGTAAATTGATGATCAACGTAGAGGAGATTATGTATTATACATGTTCCGCTTATAATTGTATGATCAGGATAATCTCTGTGAATATGTGTTAAATTATTCAAAATTTCTACATGGTATCAGAGCTAGATAATTGTAGAAAAAGTTTCTACATGGTATCGGAGCTGCTTGATTTGTAGAAGAGATTTTTACAGGATATCAAGCGAGGATTGATCATCAGATCTACTATTCAGGAAGTGTTTACATTCTATTTCTTCAGGCAGAGTCTGTAATCGAGCCAGGTAGCCTCTGGATTCATCCTTCCCTTGGAAGGTGAGATATCCGATGAATGCCCATACAGTCAATCTCTGTACAAGAAATACTTTGCTCTCACGAATTCTAGATCGGAAGCGGTTGAGTTTTGAGCTGGTGGAATTCAAATTTAATTCCAAAGCAAGAGCGAAACTCAGAAACATTCAGTGTGAGAATGGAGACAATATGCCCCAGTATCTCACAAAGTTCACCCAATGCCGGGATGAGTTGGGAAGTGTGGGGGTGACTGTCAAATGAGGATGGTGAGTCTAGCACTCCTTGACCTTCCTAAGAGTTGGCATAGCTACCAGGACTCGGTGAATGGAAGGGAGAAACTGCTAGGATGGGAGAGACTTTGGTTGGATCTTGTGCAGGAGGAGATTAGATGGAGCACCAGAGACGGTTCTTCATCCATGCAGGATGAGGAGAACTGTGCCTTAGCGAGTAAGGTGAAGAAGGGGAGGGAGAAGGTTTCTCTTTCCGAATCCAATTCTTCCAATGATGGGAATAAGGTTGACAAGGCGAAGGTGAGATTCTTTCGTTGTCATGAGTTGGGTCATTATGCTACTAATTTCCCAAAGAAGAATCCCAAGAAGGGATCCGCGGAAGGATCTGAAGGTGAGGCACTTGCTTCACAGTTTGAGTTGGATTTCACACTCTTCGCATGCATGGTTTCATCCATGGTGGGAAGTGGTTGGTTTCTTGACAGTGGAGCTTCTTTCCACATGACCGGTGACAAAAGTTTGTTCAATACTTTGGAGGAGAAATATCTCCAGATACTCATAGGGATGGGTAGTGATGAGAAGTATAGTGTCTCAGGTGTAGGCACGGTTATTTTTCAGAGGGAGCATGGAGCTCGCCTTACCTTGACCGATGTCAAGTATGTACCAGGACAGAAGAGAAACTTGGTGTCGATCGCGATGTTGGAAGACAGAGGCTATGATGTGGTCTTTAGTAAGGGAAAGGTTTTCCTTAGACACATCATCACTAGACAAGTGAAGCAGATTGGTTGACGGGTCAAGAACTTGTATGCTCTTGAGGTTCAAGATGGATGCAAAGCCTTGAGAAGCGAGGAAACTGATGGAGACTTGGTGGTTGAGAGGGAGCGTATATTACCTCTCAACATGCAGAGCCAGAAGAAGTCTCAGACGATTGTGGAGGAGCCACGATTGGTGCAGCAGTTTCAAGAGGTTGTGGAGGAGCCACAACAGGGGAAGCTGAGAGGAGATTGAGTAGAGACATCTACTCATCCAGAGACCTCCAGTAGGGGGAAACTTCAAGCCAGGTGGGCTGAGGGATCGCATGCAGCCATACCTCCAGGTAGGAGGTGGGGTGATGTGGATTGCTTGTCCCAAGGAGGAGGGGCAGGATCCTTGAGGTACCCAACCTCTTGGATGAGACCTTGCTATGGGAGCCCCAGACGTGTAGTAGCAGGAACTGACTGATTGGGTAGAGACAGATGCGGATGGAGCGGCAAAGAGAGCGACAGTGCAGGGAATCCCAGGACAGCGCATAGCTAGCAGGCTGTAGCAATGCGAGAGGCACAAGTGTTTTGCACAGTGCTAGGTGGCACAGAGAGGTGTGCAATGGTGCGAGATGCATGGAGATGTTGCAGTAGCGCAGATGTCAGAGAGGGAGCACTTGTCAGCAGCAGGTAGAGCTTCAACATCAAAGGGTGTTTCTATCCCAACAGGGAGGTCAGTTGGGAGGTGCAGTGCGGATGCAATGCTGGGAGATAGAACCAGCAGCAACACGGATGCAGTCAGAGATCAAAGTGACAAAGGCTAGAGCAGTCAGATACTGAAGAGCAGAGAGATGTAGAGTTTCAGTCGACAGAGGCAATAGCAGTCAGAGACTTTGACGACAGAGCAAGTGGACTGGCCATATGTTTTGCATGGAGAACATTTCGGAGTTACAGGATCGGGTTTGAGAGGAAGCCTTTCTTGTTGAGAAGGATCGGGTTTGAGAGGAAGCCTTTCTTGTTGAGAGGGAGTGTTGAAAATTGTGCAACAAGAAATTCTTGTTGAGAGTGCAACAAGATGATGGAGCTTAGTGAAAAGATTCGCCTTCACTAAGTGGGCTCGCAGGCTATTTTTGGCGCAAGTCTATTTTTAGACTATGTCTATTTTTAGACGTATGGATCATGTCTATGGATTGCAGGTTGTTGTTTATGGATGATTGGTCAAGTTGGGAAAAATAGATGGACTTCTATTTTTTATCACAGTGTGAGTGATCAAAGTCTATTTTTAGACTAGCTGTCAAAAATAGAAAAGTCAAATATTATTGTCTCATAATAATATTTGGACTATAAACTTGATCTTATTCTCTTGGAGCACTTCAGGATGAGCTACGGATGTGGTACATGCAGGTCCCAGAGGGAAATACGTGGTTACCTATGGGATGAGTAATATTTGCATGCAGGACTTCAGTTAGAACTCAAGTGAGTTGAGTTCAGTGGACTGGAGGTGCAGTTGATGGAGTTGTGTTCAGTTTAGCTTTGTTAAACTGGTTGTATTTAGTCTAACTGATCAATAGACTAGAGATGAGTTGGGTGAATTAGTTATTAATTAATTCACAAGTTATTAACTCATAATACAACTATAGAATACATCAGTTAACTCAGTTGCATGTCAGTGCATGTTCAGTTCAGCAGGGACAGGTGGTAGAGAATCAGATTGCTATCAGTTGTGACTATAGTTGTGCACCAGATCTTGCACAATCAAGGGATTGAGTATGCCAATGAGTTTGCTCACGTATTTTCCCAGTATTGTAGCCTTTGCTCACGTCCAACAAAGTGTGAGTGATTATTTTGAGGTGAAATACGAGTTTGGGAAGCCATTCTCATCAGTTCTTGAGCAGGTACTGAGCAGTGGAGGCAGGCAAGCAGCCGGGGAGATTTGGAGATCAGATCTGAGCTGTATTGTGTGTAACAGGTGGAGATGGTATTGGATTGCTTGTGATAAGCATTGTACTTTGTAATGTTACATGATTCAATCAATATAATATACAGATAGTGTGGGGTTTTTAGCGAGATGCTTTCCCCGGGATACATACTGTGTTAATGAGTTTGATTGATGCTTCTATGTGTGCCTGTGAATGTTTCTGCTTCTGTAAATTGATGATCAACGTAGAGGAGATTATGTATTATACATGTTCCGCTTATAATTGTATGATCAGGATAATCTCTGTGAATATGTGTTAAATTATTCAAAATTTCTACAGAGGGTCGTTATAGAAATCAATCTCTCTGTGAGGGTGTAACCCTGGCATCTCAATGGGAAACACATCCTCAAACTGCTGCAACACCGAATATATTTTTAACAGCTCACTATCTACTTAACCTGCATTGGCATTTCTTTCTATGTCCTGAGAAATATGAACAAAAAACATTTTACATCCCTTCTAATAGCCGCGCTTAGCTTGGATTTCCATAATGATCCTAACTAATGTTGGATTCCTTTTTCCTTATATAATTTTGTACTACCCGACCTCATCTAAACATTCAACTTCCTTTTCGAAGAAATCCACTTTGGCCTTACGGTTTTCTAACCAGTCCATGCCCAACAATAAGCTATAGTTCCCCAACAACAACACTTTTAACTGGGATGATGTGATCATTCCATAGAACTCAAACATACTATACCTCACCCAATGGTAAATTCTCTTTTTGGTCCTGGTTGCCAACTGAGCCAACCATGGCTCCTCATGCTTCTTTGTAATCACTTTACAATTTTCCACAACTTCTGGGTTGATATAACTGTAATTTGAACCAATATGTATTAAAATTGAAACTTCATGATCACTTAGCTTACCTTCCATCTCAATTATGGATGCTTGATGATATGCCTTCTGATTGCCTACTACTGCGTATATCCTAGGAAAAATTTAATCCACTTCTCCCACTATTTGAGCTTGCTAAATATTATAAATTTCTAGTCTTGCATTGTGTTGGTGTGGGAAATATTTCCTTTTGTGGTTTTCCCCACATGTCCAACATCACAGAGGTTCCTTCATTTCTTCTCCTTGTTGCACTGCCAAACCCTACTGCGCATTATTTTTTATCAAAAGAGCTCAGTTTCTTCTGAAATCAATTCACAGGATCTTGTTTCTTATTTTCCTTCTTCTCAGCATGCTTCTTAGGCTCGGTCCTTACCTTATTAGCGTTGTCTTGATGCCTCCATATGCCCTTAACTTTTTTTCTACATCTAGCCTATTCAAAAAAATGTTTTAATTTCTTGATTGCATCACTTAGAGTATGTAGCTCCAAAAACTCAATCTTATCCTTGAAGACTATGGGAAGAGCACTTAAAAACATATGAATCTTTTCCTTCTCATCCCTGAGGTAAGGTACATAAAGCAATAAATGCAAAAACCTAGTGACATATGAAACCATAGATAGTTGCATCCAAGATACTTGCAACTGTCACCCTCGAGCCAGATCCCAAGGGACTAAGGTGGCCTTGCTCAAGGTAATAATCAACATCTATTAGTTGAGATATGGACTCTTGAGGTCCTCCTACCTACACCCACCAACTACTCAACAATAAGTTGTATTTAGGAAATCTAGAGGCTTTTTGCCTCCTCCTTTCAGCTAAAAAATGATGGTCAGTAATAAAAAGAGAATCTAAACGTCTGTTGCATCCACCCTTCAACTAATAAATAATAATTGATCAAGTTCAGGGATTCCTTAGAATTACAATCTCCACTCTCTTTCTAGCCATCCAAAACACACCCACATACTCTAGGGAGTCTAGAGGTCTGACCTCCACCCTGACAGCATGTAACACAGTGGCTCCACACAATTAAGGGAATCCAAAACCCACTGCCACACAGTGGTTCCACCCAATTAATAAAATCCAAAACCCATTGCTAAATGGCAAGAAATGGAGACCTCTAAGCTTTCTTTACAAGGAATCCAAGGGCTTAACCTTTACCCCAAGCTGCGAATGGAATCTAGAAAATGGCATCTCCACCCTCCAACCCCCTAAGGTGTCCAAATATTTACCCTCACTTGAAGGAGAACTCCTCTGGTGCCCCTATTTCTTCACAAAAGGATGATGGCACCTTGAGAGTAAAGGAAGAAGTCAGACTCCTCCCAACAATTGAACTTTTTTTTGTTTACCAAGGAATAACAAGAAATTAATTGACGACTATTCCTTCCAATTGAGCCCCCTCTACTATTTTTTTGATGTGCACGCATCGCACTTGGCGCTGCTCCTTTTTTTTTGCTCTCAATCTCTCTATCTATTTTCCACAGTCTCTCAAGCTCTCCCACTGTCTACTTGTCCATGGAATATTTTTACCTTCTCTGCTCCTTGGCACAGTCTACTTGTGTGTGATTTTTTTTCCTTTTTTTTCTCTCTTTGTTGATGCTTTGCCTCATTTTCCCCCTTACTGAGAAAAACTGAGGTTCTCTTTCCTTCGTTCTCCACGCAGTCTCCTCCTTTTTCCATACCTTGCATCATGGTTTCCTTGTTGTGTTTTCCTAAGCCAACATGGGCTTTGTCCCTTGCCTGCAGTTCATCAATTTACAACCACCATAGATGCATTAGGATTTGGTATTTTATTGATGTTTTTGTTGCAAACATTGTATGGTTATATGTTGATGATGATTATTCAATAAGATCTCATTATATGAGCAATATTGGTGAGCAAATTCACTCTTGTAAAGAGGATTTTTTTAATAGTTTTGCAGTGGAGATTGTATGGTTAGATTTGTATTCAATGATTTAACATAAAGTTTGTGTGGGTCCAATTTGAAAACTGGATGAAATGTGGCCTACATTATTTGAGCTTGTTACATGTGGATTTAATGTGAAAGATTCTGAAACAAGCTCCACAAGGGGTTTGAGGGTCAAAGCCTTCAGTAAGGGAGAGTAGCTTCCTTCTGGTGGTGGCCAAAGAGCTTGATGAGGAAGTGGTGGCTTCCTTCCAGTGGTAGGTGGAGAAAAAATAAGAGGTGGTAGCCTCCAACAACTAGGAACCTGCACACTAGCAAAAGTCTATGCCTAGTGCAAGATGTAAAACAAGGTTTTCTTTATAATAGTAAGAAGAATACATAGACAATAGTAATGATGGTTTTTCCTAGTTTGGTTTTCCATCTAATATCCAGAGTCCCTGTGTGATGATGTGTATGCTGACCTGTTGATCTATTGCACAATTATGGTTCACATGCCTTTATGATTATATGCTACTCATGGTTTACTGCTTATTCTTAGATCTACTATCATAATGTTCTACTAATTAATGATGATTCAATGAACATTGCAAAATGAAGTATAAACTAGGTAAAACTTGATTCAACATGAAATATTGGTTCAAACCCCCTTAGTATTTCTGGAAAAAATAAATAATAAAGAAGAATGTATCTAGAATCTTGTCATTAAAGGGTTCAAGGAAGAATCCCGCTAGGATGGATTAATTCTTTCTCCATGTAGAAACATTGTTTAAGCTTCAGAAATCTTATTAGATCGTATCTTGAACTTTATCAAATAGGAAAAAATGAGATGAAGATGAAATTCCATATTAGAAAATGTGTTTTTCTAATTGTGCTTTGAGGACAAAAAATTTAAAGCAAGGAAAACTTGTAATATAGCTAATGTATATTACCACTATGTAATGATATATAATCACTTATACTATTCTAGCAGTCATATAGATTAATATTTACATTTATTATATTGTAATTAATGATAGGAATACCCTTTCCTGAAGGTCATGACCTATCACCTTGTACATGTATTTATATACACATCCATTGTAATCGTTTAATATTCAATTTCATATTAGTCATACAATAAATAAATATGATTTAATATGTATATATATGATATTTACTTACGCAAAATTCATAGATGATTTCATGAAGTGAACCATTAGGGTTTCTTTAATCATCCTTAAATGTTTGTTCCTAGTGTTTGATGAGTAAATTTGATATCTCCTCATTTGTAAATATGTTGCAAGATATAGGAAAAAGCATTGGTTGATTCAACATTTCTACATATTCAACATAAAATTTCCTGCCATGACTTCTTAGGATGTTCCCATGTTCATGTTTCACACCTCAACTTGTACAAGCTAGTTTTCAATAATGTTATTATGTCCTTTTCAAACCATTAGATGTTAAGCTTTAGATTATTTTAACACTTTAATCTCCTCCTATTAATTGAAGTTGCCTATGCATTATCAATGTTTTTGTTGTTGTGTCTTCTCCATTTTCCTTTCTGACATTTGTGTGCATGACTCTTTAACACCTTATATATGTTGGGCACCTTTTTTTTCTATATGACACTCTTCAAACCATATTTTGCATTGTCAATTCCATGTTTTATTTCTCCTTTTTAGCTCATCTTCAATGATTATAATTATAATAATGTCTTAAATAAAGCTTATCCACCACCTTTGACCTACAAATCCCAATATAAATATGAAAATAAGTTGGTGAGGAGACTCTCTATTTGGTATATATGAAGTGTGGAGAGAATATTATCAATTTGGGAAAGTGTGAGAGTCTTTCATTCTATTCTCCTACATCATAAAAATTATCAGTATTATCATCATGATCATTCTCACCTTCATACTCTCCACACTACATTGTTCATAGTTACTCAATATCCCAAACGTGAAAATAATGAAAATCCAACATTATGATGGGTAATTCATAGGTCTTTGAAGACATATAGATGGTTGCATTAAGAGTAGATTCTAGTAAAATTAGGAAAATATTAGGCTTCCCTAATATTATTGCTCATTTGCTATTTTAGAGCCATAACACTATTCTACCAAGGTATTCACAAAAGGTAATAAAAAGATGGACTCTTTATACATAACCTAAAGAGCATAAGAGGAGAAGTAAATTCTCAAGGGAAATTTGAGCAAAGAAAGGAAAAACCTTCTCTTTTGTTGTTTATAAAAATGGTAGATAGTGCCCACAAGGTGCGATAGCTAATAAATAGTTGAATGATGTATTTGGAGTGCCTTGTAGTAGACAAATTAGTTGATTCGTATAAAAATGCGTTGATTTGAGTGAGTTGTAAGTTTGTGAGCTAAGATGTGGTGAGCCTTGGTATTGCAAAAAGAATGTTGCAACTCCCAAGGCTACCAACTTTAATTATCAACCCGGGGTTCGTACAAACTTAAGAGGTATCGACACTATATGTGCAACATACAATGTGTCATTCATCTGCTGTCATGATGTAATGTAGTGCATGTAAAGAAGTCAAATCCTAAACTAATTTTAGAAAATGAAATGTTTGAAATGGAACCTTAACTTATTGCAAGAAAGAAAGTATAAGGAAAGAAACCTATTCTAATTGCATAAAGATCATGAACTAAATGTAAAAGAAACCTGGCTTAACCCTATTTATCACATGTGATGATTTAAACTAACTGAGCATGAAATATGATCTAGAGAGTACTAAATATTGTGTGCATGTGTAAATATCAAAGAACTCATTTTTAAAATCTTTTTGCTTTATAAATGCAAATGCTAATATTTCCTTGATCTTTGGCAGGGGAGACAAGTGTGGAGCAAGAGGGTTAAAATGGTCTTGATGGCATGGAGGTAAAGTAGAGGCCTAATCCTAGCTTTAATGATGATTTTTCTCAATTCGGGCTCAAAATAAGATTTCCTACAGGATGCTACAAGATTTCCTATAGGATGCTACAGGATTTCCTACAAGATCCCCTGATTTACTACACGATGTTACAGATTTACTATGCAAAATTATAATTCATCGAATGAACAAGAAAATCAAATCCAAATTGGATGGGATAATTTTTTTTATTGAATAGGATGTCTTAGGTCCCCATTCCAAGTGGTATCACCCAAAAAAACCTCTGTTAACCCATGCTAAAAAATAGAAAAACATCACTAGTCGAAAATCTAGAAATTCGAGAACTAGTGAGCTAGTAAATCTAAAAAATTCTTAACCTAATCAAGTAAAAATGCAGTGCGGTAATTTTTGTTATTAACTAGAATGTTTTTTTGATCTAATGCAAGTGGAACCAACTCGATTGAAGCTCGTTAGCATGCTCTAAAAAATAGCAGAAATTTACTATTCTTTGCCACAAAGGAGTTCCAGAAATCTAGATTTGGGAATAAGAAAGCTAATCCAAGTAGCTCAATGATTACTATGACCTTCCAAATCTTTTCCAAGGATGAAATGATGCTTCTTATCCTAAAAAAGAACTTACATTAACCATTTAACTTCCAACAAGAAATCATTAATACTAAATACAGAAGTAGAAGGAAATAAAAACGAGAGATGCATGTGAATAAGAAGTGAAAAGAAGGAAGGAAAATGATACAAAAGGGGTCTGAGGCTCTTAGGATGGCCAAGACCAAGGTAAATCAGAGACCTATGGAGGAGAGCAAGATTTAGAAGGTGAACATGACACCAATATTCATTATTTTCATCAATACAATTACATCCATGCAAGAAAATACAATGGAGCCGCAAAAATATGAGTTCTCTCCACAAAAAGACTAATGGAAATATATCCATAGAGGCAAATTCGACTTGGTACTTATAAAAAATGATTAGAAATCATTCCCCATGAATGGAAGAATCTTTCCCCACCAAAATCCCTTGATTAGTGGATTTGGTCCCCAATACTAGGAATCTTCATTAAATGGCCAAGAACACATTGCTAGTTTTTCTCAATCATTGGAGTTCCACAATCTGTGCCATAATTCCATAATATCTTGTTGATTTATTATTTATTATTGATCCTCCTGTAGTAGGGAGCAAGTCCCTAAATTATCTCTTCCTCCAAATCTTCATAATCTGTCTAATATTCTCATAATATTCCACAAAAATAAATAATATTAGGCACAAATATGCAATTATTCATAAACCTTCCTAATGAATATATTAAAGTTAAAAATACATTATATAATGCAAGAAGAGAGGTTTAATATTCCAAGGGATGGTTAGATGGACCTTAATTTATGTTTAATTTATAGGCATGGGCCTTAATTTATGTCTAATTTAGAGGCCCATCATATCCCCTACTGAAACTATTGCTCATCCTCTGAGAAACTTAGTGACCTCATTGTGCCTCATCCATGGCCCTGGTGGCCCCTCTCTTGTGCATTAAGAATATTGGATGTAAGTTTTGCAAGGACAAGCCCAAAAACATATTTGTGCAAAGAAAAATCATTGTTTCTTGACAACATTAGCTTGCTTTCTTGCCCTTATTCAAGATGGGTTCTTGAATATTTTTCAGTTTAGCAAGGTCTTCCATATCCTTATCAATTTCTGCTACCTTGTTCCACCATTTGGACACCTCTAAAACCTTCAAATTACCTTTATATGAGAACTAGGACATCTTGTAGTAATTCCTGTCAAAACTACAGGTAACCTACAGGAAATCCTGTTAAAATTACAAGTAACCCTTTTTGAGCATAAATGATATTCTCAGCCTATGATGGGCCCTCAACTTGAATCCCATGCCATTTTCCCATTTTTAGGCCTTGGACAAAAGCTAGGAAGAGATTGGAGACCTCTTGGAAAACATCTTTTCATCACTGTAGTTTGAGTTTTGTTTTGATGGTGAATGCCTCATTTCCTTTTGTTGCCTTCTTCTTCTCTCTTGTGGCCTAGATGAATCCCTGATGGCCTTGGAGTTCTCTATTTTGATTACGTCTCTCTTAAGCTCTGTCATCTTGGGGTTCAACATAATTTGTTCATTTCTTCCTTCTTGTAACAACATTCTACCTTCTTGTAGTAGTAATTCCTCCTCTTGCATGGCCTTCTAACTGTATGGGAGTGATGAGAAATGATGAAGAGGGATTGGATGATGATCCTAGGGCTCAACAAGAGTAGTGTAGGTTTGTGAAAATGGAGAGGATGCTCTGTTTGTTTTTTTTTCAAGAATGAAATGGGATGGCTGAATGATGAATAGATAGTGAATATGAAGTGGAATGCGGGCTTGGAGTGTCGTGGTGACTTGGCCTTTGCAAAAGTTTCTTCTTTTAACTGTTTTCCTCATTCCTTGAAATCATCACCATTCATAATTTGACTTTTCAACATTGAATGAGTGAAGGAGTGAGCTAAAATTAGTTAGTTGAAGGTAGCTGAGACTGCTGACCCATCCTTAGCTTATAAAACCTAATCTATCACGCATTGACAACAAATTTATAACTATAATCTGCTCAAGAGAAGAGGTCAAGAATATTGCATATCTGTACCTACCTGATGGTTGTTGGAGCGACATTCATGATGTTGCTGAGTTTATGTTGATGTGTAGGTGTTGGGGGACCTATATCAACCTTCCTAAAGAATATCTGACCCATTTATCCATCATATTTCCTCCTGTAGCTTCTTCTCGACCTTCTTGTAGATGTTATTTGTTGGAGAGTGAAGTCCTTGCTTGTATTTTTTGTATGTGTTTTTCTCTTTCTTTTTTTTCCTCTGATGTTTTTCCTTGATGTGCATGTACTGGATGATGATGCTGATGATCCTGATGCTGCTGCTAACCTCCGGAGGAGCTTCTTTGACCTATGGATCTCCATGCTGAAGCTGATTGTAACCTGTGATTTTTTGTTTTGTGGGATAGGCTGCTATAGGATTTCCTGTAGCTGCCTCTCCCTCAAAATTTTTAATCGTTTCTTCAATTCTGGAGCATGAGGATGGTTGGAATGGGTAGATAAGGGGTATAGGGATTGGTGAATGAGAGGTATAGCTTTCAGGTGTTGTCCCCTTGTTCTTTGTCTTCATCCTCTTTTGTCTGTTTCTTTTTTGTTGAAAACTCTAAGTTTTTTGAAACTGACTTTATTGGATGAATGTAGGGGTGAACATGGTGGAGAGAGGCATTGTGATGAGTTGGTGAGGTAGACATTTATTTTCTTGACATAAGCAGGTCATTCCCTTACTCCAGGGTTACTTTTTTGGGATTCCCAAGCCACTGTAATTCTTACAGGATCATCTTGTAGGTTTTCAGGGAATCCTGTAAAAAGCACAGAACCCTTGCAAACTGAGTTAAATGAGAAGAAAAATAGAGGGAATTATGGAATGATGAAGGATGTGGAATGGAGAAATGAAAACATGAACTGTATAGGTCCCCTTTGATCCTCTCTTGTTGCTCTGATCCTCCTCCTACTGTCCTGCAAACAATTTTTTCAAAATTCAGGACAACCTCTTGTAGCAGACTTGTTTTGTCCATATCTCCCAAATGGTAGAATGGATTGACCTGAAACTTTCTGAGCATGTTTCTATCATCATTATGCACCTCCCCATAAAAACAAATTTGGTTAATGGATGAACGAATCTAAAAAAAAACTAAAAATGGTTGAAGGTGATGGAGGTCGATTTCTTGACAACCATGCACTGGAATTGACTGAAATTTCTTGAGCATGTTACCATCATCCATATGCATCTCCCCCTGAAATATATTTGAAAATGGATTCATCTTTTTCAAGATATGGAAAAAACAAATTTTTGTTCTATGTATTTTGTTTTCTGTTGTAAAACAAAGCCTTCCTGTAGTATTTTGGGACAACAAGGAAAATTAGCGGTTGAAGCTTGGGAATGATGAGTGGATGGTGGAAATAGATGAGGGTGATGGATTGGCATGACCTTGGTCATGTTGTAGCATTTGAGAAAAGGAGGAGAAAGTCAAAATTTTCTTCTTTGACTAGGTTTGACCTATTTTTTTCTTTCTTTAGTGGCAACTTGTTTTTGGTCCTTGTAGATGTTGGAGAGCACCTACATTCATCAAAGAGATACATAGAACAAGGATTTTTTTAATTTTTTTCTCCCTTTTTTTCTTCTAGGCCTACTAGCCACCTCAAGGAGGTTTTCAACTAGTAGGTCTGCCTAGGCGCCTCAAAGGAGGTTTTCACCTAGGATCTTTTTTTTTTTTTCTCTTTTTTTCCAATCCATTGACCGCTTCATGGATGTTTTAAATCAATGAGCCAATTTGAGGTGCCTCCAAGGAGGTTTTCACCTGAGATTTGTATTTTTTTCTCTTATTTTTCACACACACGCACATATGTTTACCCTACCTTACTTGAAAAACAAAATCGTTCAAGTATAAGAATACTTCCGATGAAGCCATGCTCTCATCAAGATGACAGACAAAATGATGTGTAGGCTTGAAATGGATGCTTTGACATGTACATGAATTTGAGTGATCAAATGCTTTGACTTTGATGATATCAAGGATGACTGAAGAAGAGAGTATTGCTGCAACTTAGTGACTATTTGGAACCATATTTCAATATAGTTGTGATAACCCTGGTCCACTTGCTGATTCTGATAATCTTGGATGTCTTCTTCTTCCATGACCTTCAAATCTTCCTTTTTTTGCTGATTGTTCTCTTGAATACATGGAGGATTTGATGGTAACCATGAGGGAGCTCTCTCGATATATGATTTTGATGTCTGCTCTTCATCAAGTGCATTCCATGATTATGTGGTCTTCTCATTTGAATCTTCTTCTTCTGGATGTGGTCCTTCAATGATATCAAGATAATCTCTTTTTTGTAATACTCTTCATGAGCTATGCTAAATACCATTGACCTCAAGAGGAGATGTTTGGAAGTGTTGCACCTTAGCATTGTAAGTGGGCTGAGTGACTTCAATGTGTGGGTTTTGAAATGGTGGTACGGGTAGTTGAGTGGGAGTGGATATTTGAGATTGATGTGGTTGGGGTTGTGGTTGTGGAGGAGATGAATGGTAGGGATAACATGGAGTTGGGTATGGAGGATATTGAGGAAAATATTGAGGATATTGTGGATGGCTCCCATAAGTTCC
The DNA here is from genome assembly GCA_031772625.1 of Pinus tabuliformis. Taxonomy (NCBI): domain Eukaryota; kingdom Viridiplantae; phylum Streptophyta; class Pinopsida; order Pinales; family Pinaceae; genus Pinus; species Pinus tabuliformis. The sequence goes on along the minus strand of CM062818.1, from coordinate 807,500,750 downwards.
TTGCCAACCTTGTTGCCAAGATTGGTTTTAGGTTTGAGATGACCAATGTTGCCAAGGAAAGGGCGTGTTCCAATTACTTTGAGGTGGATATGCATATCCTTGAAATTGTGAATTCAACTCTCGCATCATACTAGGTTGACTAGGCTACCATGGTCCTCTTAGAGCTACATAACATAGCTGCATTGGCAATTGACTTGCTCCATTGTCCTCTTGGTAAACTTCCTTCAACCTTGGTAATGAGGAACAACATTTAAAATCATGTGATTCTGCATGGACAACACGAATATCAACATCTTCTTTTTCTTCATCTATCATTCTTAACATTTGTACTTGTTTGGTTAGATTGCTAAGAATTTCTATTTTAAAATCATCATTCAAATTTCCAAGTTTATCTTGACTTACCAATCTTGATGCTGATTTACTTATCTTGCCCTTCCTCTTGATATGTGTTTACATGTTTCACAAATTTCTTCAAATGATAGTTGGTATACATCACCTCTACTCATGAGATCAATGAGATCAATCCGCTCATCCCTAATTGTTCTAAGTAAGAGGGTTTTTAGTGTGTCTGATCCTAAATGATGTAGTTTTTCCCTCTTAACATTATACATGAACCTATCTATTAGGTCCTCAAGGCTCTTATCTTCTTTTGATTCATTCTAAATATTTCTTCTTTAAGATCACGATCTTTATATTTTTCTAGAAATATCTTTTGCATATCATTCGATGATCTTATTGAATTAGTCCCTAAACTCATAAACCATTTAAGAGCTCTATCCTTCAATGTTGCCGAAAACAATCTCAGTTTTTGAGTTTTTAATAAGTAACTATAAGATCTACAAACGCTTTCAAATTCAAAGAGAAAGGTTTCCGGATCCTCTGACCTTAGACCATGAAATTTTGGAAGAAAATATGGAGGGATGTTCTTCATGCGCACACTACCATCAGTATCTTGAATGGGAAATCCAAGAGGATATTCCTCATTGTCATCATCTCCATCCATTTCTTCTACATTCTTTTCCATCTTCTTCTTCTACTTGCAAAAGTGAATGGTGTCGTGGCTCTTACTGCACCACGTGATCAAATGCGGGGGTGGGTTGGTTGGTGTTGGAGATTTTTTGTTTTGTTTTTATGATTGAATGAAAACACTAATGCAATGTGCTTTTTTATTTTGGAAATGAAATATTCCTAATGAAAATATTTTTTTGTTTTTGCAAAAAGAAAAAAGAAATGAATTAACTAGGGAAGAAAACAATGCATACTTTGACACTTCCCCGACAACGGTGCGAAAATGTGATGAGCCTCGGTATTGTGACAAGAATGTTGCAACTCCCAAGGTTGCTGACTTTAATTTTCAACCCGGGGTTCATACAAACTTAAAATGTATCGACACTATATGTGCAGCATACAATATGTCATTCCTTTGCTGTCATGATGTAATGGAGTGCATTTACTGAAGTCAAATCCTAAACTAATTGCAGAAAATGAAATGTTTGAAATGGAACCTTAACCTATTGCAAGAAAGAAAGTACAAGGAAAGAAACCTATTCTAATTGCATAAAGATCATGAACTAAATGTAAAAGAAACCTGGCTTAACCCTATTTATCACATGTGATGATTTAAACTAACTGAGCCTAAAATTTGATCTAGGGAGTACTAACTATTGTGTGCATGTGTAAATATCAAAGAACTCATTTTTAAAATCTTTTTTCTTTATAAATGCAAATGCTAATCTTTCCTTGATCTTTGGCAAGGGATACAAGTGTGGAGCAAGAGGGTTAAAATGGTCTTGATGGCATGGAGGTCAAGTAGAGGCCTAATCCTAGCTTCAATGATGATTTTTCTCAATTCGGGCTCAAAATAGGATTTTCGATAGGATGCTATAGGGTTTCCTATAGGATCCCTTGATTTACTACAAAATGTTACACATTTACTATACAAAATTATAATTCATCAAATGAATAAGAAAATCAAATCCAATTTAGATGGGACAAATTTTGTTATTGACTAGGATGTCTTAGGTCTCCGTTCCAAGTGGAATCACGCAAAAAGACCTCTGTTAACCCATGCTAAAAAATAGAAAAACATTACTAGTCAAAAAGCTAGAAATTCGAGAACTAGTGAGCAAGGAAAATTTTATTGATGAAAAATTATCTTGAAGCTTAAAAACATTGGCGAATCTCATCAGTCCCTAATATGCAAACTATAAAAATTTTATTGATATATTTGTAAAGTTATTCAAACTTATAATGGTTTTATATATAGTCTCTATATAATGTTGGTGATTTGAAGCTGAAATAATTTTATATTGTACAATTTGGGCAAATCATTTTTATAAAAACTAGAAATTAACGAATCTTTTTTATGGAAAAATCATAGAAATTAGCCCACCTGCAAATATTAGCCCCTAAAATTTTCCATTCTAGTGAGCTAGTAAATCTAAAACATGCCTAACCTAATCAAATGCAAATGCAGTGGGGTAATTTTTGTTATGAACCAAAATGTTTTTGTGATCTAATGCAAGTGGAAGCAACTTGATTGAAGCTCATTAGCATGCTTTAAAAAATAGCAGAAATTTACTGTTCTTTGCCACAAAGGAGTTCCAGAAATCTAGATTTGGGAATAAGAAAGCTAATCTAAGTAGCTCAATCATTACTATGACCTTCCAAAGCATTTCCAAAGATGAAATTATGCTTGTGATCCTACAAAAGAACTTACATTAACCATTTAACTCAATCCTACAACAAGAAATCATTATTACTAAATGTAGAAGTAGAAGGAAATAAAAACAAGAGATGCATGTGAATAAGAAGTGAAAAGAAAAAAAGAAAATGATACAAAAAGGCTTTGAGGCTCTTGGGATGGCCAAGCCCAAGGAAACTCAGAGACCTGTGGAGGAGAACAAGATTTAGAAGCTGAACATGATACCAATCTTCATTATTTTCATCAATACAATTACTCTAAGAAAATATAATGGAGCTGCAAAAATATGAGTTATCTCCACAAAATGACTAATGAAAATCTATCGCTAGAGGCAAATTCGATTTTGTACTTATAAAAAATGATTAGGAATCGTTCCTCATGAATGGAGGAAGCTTTCCCCACCAATATCCCTTGATTATTGGATCTGGTCCCCAATACTAGGAATCTGCATTAAATGGCAGGGAACACATTCCTAGATTTTCTCAATCATTTGAGTTCCACAATCTGTGCCATAATTCAATAATATCTTGTTGATTTATTATTTATTATTGATCATCTTGTAATAGGGAGCAAGCCCCTAAATTATTTCCTCCTCTAAATCTTCATAATTTGCCCCAATATTCTCATAATATTCCACAAAAATAAATAATATTATTAAGCACACATATACAATTATTTATAAACCTTTGTAATGAATATATTAATGTTAAAAATACATTATCTAATGCAAGAAAAAAGATTTAATATGCCGAAAAATAATTAGATAAACTTTAATTTATGTTTAAATTATAAGCATGAGCCTTAATTTATATCTAATTTAAAAACCCGTGAATATATTTACCTTAATAACCTCATAACTTAACTTAACTTTAGAGTAATCTCTATACCAGATACATATGCTTAGAATTAACCACTCATATATAACAAGTTTCTTGTTCTATCTTTTTCAAAATTTATAATTATAATATCTTTGTATAACTTACAACTTAATTCTGTAAACTTTAAATGAATTATATATAGGTGAGAGAATATAGATTATAAATGAGTATAAACACATGCTTACGTGTTTTTAGTTGATATATAATATAATAATTTATTATATTTATTTAATTACATTCATGCATATATTAATATTTCATTTAGCTTTCATTAATAACAAATTTATTTTAAATAATCAATTATGCTATTAATGATCCAAAGTTTTTAAATAAACACGCATGGCTTCCGATTAATTGCTAGAAGATTGCACGTAATTTCACCTTTGTAATGCTAAGTTTTGATTTTTCATATATTCAAACACATAACTTTGTGAATTTCGTTTTCTAACTATGATGTGATTATGTATGCCCACATAACTTTATCATTTGATAACCACATTACTCAACATGATTGGTATGAGTTGATAGCAAATTGGTATGAGAAACACTGGTTGAATGGTCTGGTGAGGATATAAGAAGCTTGTGGATGATTGGTTATGCACAACTTTAAAAATTCGAAATGGCACAACTTTTTCATTCACTATATACATTGACTTATAAATATTAATTTATAATCAAATATTAAATTTATTATTTTTGTATAAATAACTAAATAAATGGTCTATTGTTTTAAAATATATAGACCCAATTGCTAATTAAAAAATAAAATTGATTTAATGTCAATCAAATCAATCTCATTTCTAGTAAAGTGTCTAAAGATCTAACTATTATCTATACTATTATTAATATATACTAAATCTAAAAGTCTTAATCAAAACTATATATTAAAATAAAATATTAAATAAAATATAGAAAATCATTTACTCATTATATATATATTAAATAAAACTTAAAAAAAAATCAAGACTTTCTCAGATTTATTTATATATAAATAAATGAATCATTACAATATATGCAATAGAATACTTAATATTTTAGAAATAATTTTTTATATACTAATTATTAAATTATTATTATATAATGTCAAACTGTTTCTGTCCAACAAATTCCCCTCCATTGATAATATTTGGTTAACTTTAAGCTATAATTTTTACATGTAAATGTTTACAGTGGAAGAAGTTATTAGTCCTTGAATTTTTTGCAGGCTTACGGAATTGAAAGGGTATAATAATGGTATAGAGAAGGAGAAATGGGAGTGGTTATGTAAATTTTTTAAGATTATTTTTTCTCTTATAAATTTAGTAATATTAATAAATTTTATTAATTTAAAAAATATAAATTATAAAACGTTTGAGGTTAGAATAGTTATAAATATTTAATTTATTAAATATTTTATATAATTAAAAATATATTTGTTTTAAAATAAAAATAAATAATTTAATAGAATTTGAGTAAATTGTTTTTGAAAAAAATAAAATAAAAAAATGTCATAAAAGTGTAAAATAAGTTAAATGGTAAAATTTAGTTTATTAGGTAGAATGAAGGAGAAAGTAGAGAATATCATTTTATTTTGATAATGGATAAGCACATGTGTTAACAAAGGTCTTGATTTAAAATCCATAATCATAATGATGATTTAAAGGAAATGATTCCTTAGAAATGTTATGTTTTCTTTCCATTTTTAATGTTATGGGATGAAAGAATTTGTTATCTTTATGATATTAAAAGGGTGTAAAATGAAAATTAATTTCTTAAATTATCCTACACACTTATATTAAATATTAATTCCAAAATAATTGTAACAATACAAATCTTTCTATCTTTTTAAATCATAAAAAATATAAAAATTTAAGAAAACTTCTGTCTAATCTTTTTAAATATAAATTTACAATTTAAATGAGAAAACTAATTCTTCATAAATATTTTTTAAATTTAATAAATCAAAATTAGACATTAACAATCATAATTACTATCATCAACAACAATTTCTAAATTGCTATCAATAATAAAATATATTTAAGAAAAGATTAATAGTGATATATTATGTAACTACTATCATCAACAACAATTGCTAGTTTGCTATCAATAATAAAATATATTTAAGAAAAGATTAATAGTGATATATTATGTAACGTTGCACAACTTCCAATACATAGACAATGGGATGTTTTAATATGGTCACATTCTCTAAATATGGGATATTTTAACATGATCACATCCTAGTATATCTCTTCAAATTCTTGTTAGATTAACATGATAATGTTGTGAAGGCTTGTGGAAGATGAATAAGTTGCACATGATTTACTACAATCATGAAACATTTATACTCAATTGATTTAAACAATATTAGATTTGTAAGTGGTAAGAAATTATAAAGGAGATGTGATATAAGCATGATGAAAGTGCAGGTACTTGTGAATGTGGTTGGATTGTTGGTGCCAACAGAGGGGTGAGGATTCAAATTGGAACCAACCTATTTTTGGAGACATCCTCCCATAAGAGAAGGACTTAAACAAAATGAGTGAGAAAGTGGTCTAAGACATATGAATGGAGGGTTTTATATAATATATAGAATTTCTCTTAGGACTTTCAAATTGTTGGGATTTCCTCTAAAATTACATATGGAGAAGGTGACGATCATCATGTAATGGGTAAGGGGACAAATGGCATCGCAACCGAAGTGTTGGTCATAGAGGAGCACCAACTACAAGAAAACTCTGTGTTCTTTTCAGAATACATGAATGGTAAGGAAAATAAGACACACTACTCACCAAAGGCTATGACAAAAGGACATGAGTTGGTGCCTACTATGGGTAACTAAGGTTTTTCTTAGGTTGGCAGGGTTAAGCATAATCCTTTGAATAATTTCTCTTTATTAACCCTGGTCTCAACCTCTGAGTGCGAGAAGTTTCCACAAATCCCTAATGGTGCTAAGCATAAGGACTTGGGGAATTTAATGCACACATGGTCAGTAGTTATGATGGTTGAGCATAAAAGTCTGGGGGTGTTGGACAATGTCAAAAAGTCAAGTCACATTGAACCGATGTGAATGTTTTGGTAGAAGTAGTGAGGGTTAAAATATTTTCCAAAGTCTTAAGAGCATGTGTTGAGAAGCTAACCCTTACTTTGGGTTGTGAAATAGACATGAGTAGAGTGACTAATCTAGTGAAAAGGGCATTTCTAAGAGATTTAATTATGTCACCCCCGGTAAGGAGAACATTCTAGAATGGGTGTCTCAGGCTTGAAAACCACTTCTCGTCTATGCACCCAATGTTAGTCTACTCATGAACCACTAGTTGCACTTTCACTTACTTGTAGAAAAAGACCCTGAATTGATCCTCAAGAAGCCCTCATCATTCATTGTAGCAATCTTTGGCTTTAGAGATGGCATGTTGGTTTCAACCAATTTTTGGAGAACCCCAAGTCACAAAATATATAGGTTAAGTTAGCAGGTTTTCTTCTAGAGCTCTAGACTAGGAATATTATTGAAAAAGTAGATTCCAACAATATCAATTGATTCATATTTTTTGATGATTTTCCTTTGGTTGAATTCATTAAGAGGATTCTATGGATATTGGTAGAATTGGATGTGTCCTGAGGACTTATGGCAGAGATAAATATTTCTCAAGGGGATTATTCATTCTGTCAACCCTTGGAATTTTGGAAAATTCCATTTAGATGTTTCATTTCCATCAAGAATGCCATTTAAAAGCCAAATGTTCAGATAGGGTAAAGGTTACAAAAATAAGTTAGTCCTTGACCCTGATATCAGTCGAGGCCTTTTTAAGGGTTTTGAAGATAAAAAGGCAGTCCCCAGAGAATTGGGTCATTTTGGTTTGGGCTTGGGTGTGAATAGTTTTGGCTATGCTAGAATGGGGAGGCTTCTTCTAGTGAATGTCTAGAGCAGTTGGTATCTTAGGTAGGGAGTTCCTTGCTCTTGTTGTCAGTCGCGAAGGTGCTTGAAGAGAATATCGTTGATGTCATAGGGGAACAAACCTTTGTAGGGTTATAGAGTTATTTCAATGAAAGACTTGGAAAATACCAATAGGGCTTTTAGTGAACTCTTTGTGGTAGGTTCCACACTTAATTTGGAGTCTCAAATGGAAACCTTAACTCCTCCAGTAGCTACGTGGACCAAGTGAAACTCACTCTATCATTGTGCAGGATGACCTTACTCTTGTCTCAGGATTTGATAGGGATGCAAACACTAAGAGGTTTCCTCTCACTATATATGGGGATGTTTCTCTTCCCCTCGAGGGTTTCACTATTGTTGGACTTCATACTCAAATTGGGAATGGATCCTCAAAGACACCTGATGCTTTTTAATTTAGCTCAAAGGAGCAGTCATTGGATGTACAAAAGGAAAAATAATTTGGGCCAAAAACTCAGATTGAATGTGACCCTATAATTCTCGTGGAAGCATATTCCCTCTTAGTTGCATTCTTAGGTAATTTAATATATACTGCATAATATATACTTTTTCTAGATGAAAATGAAGGTTGTTCTTCTCTTTTCTTTGTTACAAATCTGTTCGTTCATAATTTTTTTGAATATCCTTCTTTCAAAAATCAGGCTCAAAAGTGTTTGTACAATGAAGAATTTCCCCCTTGTAATAGGAGATATGAATTCCGTATTAGACCTAACCATCTTATTAGTTTGGAGAAATGTCATAATTTGATTTTAGGATCATATAGTTCACTCCCGAATACTTTTTCTTTTAACTATGGTCTTTCTAAATGTTTTGATACCTTTGGATCCTTAGGAATTTTTTTTGATAAGCCCTCTTCCTCTGATCCATTCTACTCTTATCTTATTCCTCAACCTTTAATTATTCTAGAGATGGTGGACTCTTCATATCCTAAGGATTTTCCTCTATATCCTTCTTATAAGGATATATTAGACCTCACCCCTGTTACACAATATTTTGTCACGCCTCCTGAACTTCCATGTGACATACCCTAAAGTGCTCGAAACAAGATCATTATACAGTATACTCATCCATGTATACAACTCAGGTCCCTCCTTTAAATTTTCTTGGAAAATATCTAGAGCTTTACCTGAAGAAATGGATCATGAAACCCTAAAATGAGGGTCATCCCCCTTATGAACCCCAAAACCGTGATGATCGCATATTGCACCTTGTTAAGGTAGTGATGGCATCGCTATGTTCTCTCTCATACTCGTGATGGTATCAAAAAGCAAGTTTTTCCAAAGAGGATGAGAAGCTTCCAGAGTTGTGAGCTGGAGGTGGTTTCACATAGATGAGGTCGAATCCTCCTAATTTGACCTCTTGGTCTCATCCCCGTTAGCTACCTCCTTGAGATGTGGGCCTAATCCTATATTTGGAGGAGGCCTAACCCCCTCTTCCAGCCTATAAATTCCACCTCTACCATTCCCAAATGGTTGATCTATGTCTATTGGCACCCTATGCTGAGCTTGTGCTTAGAGTTTATTCATTAGACTTGGACAAGGCGTGTTGGAGAGTTTCTTCACTTGGACTTGAATTTCCACTCAAGGAGAGAATTTCAACATTAAGGCTATGGTTCCAAGCTTACCCTTTATTATTTAAATAATAATGCAACTGACGGTTCATATTCCAAAAATATATATGTTCATGTATGTATTGGCTTGGCATATCTTGATCAGGTAAGTAGGCTGTTATTGGATTTGCTATTGGTTTTGGTATGCTTTGTTGTCTCTTAGCCACTTGTGTAGGTACATTAGCACTGGAAGAAGTAGGAACAAGTCCGTGACACAAGCGGTTCGAGGATATCAACAAAGGAAATCATATTAGCATTAAAGCAAGGTAGGCCTTCTCTCTTGTTCTAATTTTCGATTATAATCTAGGAATCTATCTAGTTGATTGTCCCTTCAGTTGCTAGACCCACTCATTGGGCTAGAGGGATCATCTCTGTCCACAGAGAGGATTAACCTTGTCAACAAAATGGCGACTCCGCTTGGGAGCCTATGACCCTTTCCTTCCTTTCCTTCACCTTGTCTTTTGACGAGTTTGGTCAACCATTGATTTTTGGACTTCATTGCTTGTTTGTAGTCAGTGTCATTTTCTGGTAGATGCTTTAAGATTGTTAACTTGAGCTGTTTTTGAAAATTTTGAGTTTCTTTTTCGTTTTCCTCGACCTTCACGGATTTGACCTTGACAGTTGCTATGATCTCGCAGGTGTTTTAGTTACAATAGAGATGACCGCTACTTTACTCATGAAAGGTACGATGATTACAACAAATTTAGAAATTTAGGGTTTTCTCTCTTATTTTCAGTTCTAGTTGCGCTGTCCCTGTGATTCACCAGTGTGCTTTTCATTGACTCTCTCATTGTCTGATTCCAATTGTCTTTTAACTTGGCTTGAGTGTCCTTGAATTTTGATTAGCCTTTTAGGGTTCTAGGTCTTCTCGGGCATCCTTCATACACTCATTGGTCTTCCCATCAGATATCAAAGATCGATTGCCTATGTTAAAGAGTCTTTGTGTGTTCAGACATGCTTTTTAGATCACTTTTTGGTTCTTGTGCCTTAGGTTGTTTTCATTAGCGAATGTAGTGAAAGTTACTTAAGCTTGATTTGATGAACAATAGATTACAAATCAATTGTCTCATTGGAATCAAAAGGAAGTGTTTGCTTTTAAGTTTGTTGTGTTTCGAAGTGAAAGTCAAAGTGTTATTCTTTTCATAATTTTCAAATCATTTTGAGTTGCATTCAAATCATTGATGTGAAAGAGATTTTCATATTTCTTGGCTTGCTTGCATTCTCTTTTCCTTTTCACTAGATTACATTAGTTTCATTTTGAAAAAGAGGAGAAATCATCATTATATCTTAAAGAAATTTTTCTTTAGGATTTGTTTTGGCATTGCATTTTCTTATCATATGAAAGATTAGATTTCATATTTTTCATTTAGTATTTGAAGATTGTCATGGATGCATTTTTGCATTTGGTTTGATGCATGATTTGAGTGATCTTATTCCCTACATAGATAGCTTTCATCGAATTGAAGGATTTCATTTCATCATCTAGTTTACATTTTAGGAAGAGGTAACATCATTAAGGCCTTGAAATTGAGACATAATTACAAGATCAACTTTAAAATCTATCTTTTAACCTAAGGATAATTTGAAACATTAACAATAATATCTAGTGGTCTAGGTTAGAGACGTGTTATCACATCTTTAAAACTTAGTGGTTCTTGTTCACTGCAGCATTAGACAGTGCCAGAATAGACTTGTGCTCCCTGTACCATCGCATATATAAAGGGTGACCCCCCTAGTTTGCAATCATTTATCCATAGGAAGACAAGTCTACCACCCTGTAAACGTGATACATCGAACACAGTATTCAGGGAGATTTCCTATACATACATCAAGTCCTTGGTCAATTTATTGGCTAAGGTGTATATTGCAGCTCACGGTTACTTGGTATTCCTTTTACCTAGATTCACCTGAGTAGTCATTTGATCTTTTCTAGCTCTTTAAATTTGAAAATATCATCAAGAAACTTGTCCTTTCAAGCTCGCAAAACTATTGAAAGTGACTAGAGTCACCTTTTTCCCTTTTCTTGACTCTTAAAAGATGAAAAGGAAATGTTTTTAATTCTAAAATTTAACTGCCCACGGTAAGCATGTCAATCCCAAGCAGTTGCTTCTTAGACCAAATTGAGTAATTCCCTATTAGTTTCAAGATTGTTAAAGCCCTAATCTAATTTTTTCCTTTCCTTTTTTGCTATTGAGGGGAAGCCACCATGGTTGAACCATTAAGTCCATATCATAGCTTCCTTTAGTTGTCTGATACTCAAGGGTCCTCCCAAGGAGTTCATCCGGAACTTCCTCAGTTGCTTGAGGATCAAGGTGTTGAAAATGGAATTGTTCTAAGTATCCAACCTTTGTCTTCTTGTCTGCCTCCATCAGATTCCTAGTCACCTCAAGAATCTAATCCGAATTCCTTTGATAATCCTATCTAGACACCCATGAGTTTGTAGACTCTTGAAAGTCTGCAGTAGCTGGTTATCTACCCACCAAACCCATTGTTCAATCCTGTTGTGATATATCCCCAGCATCCGTACAATCCTTATGATTGACCTAGTATTCCTTTAGAGTTATCTCCTCATTCATCTTAGGTTCCTCGTCACCAGCTGTTTCCACCTATGGAGTCAGAAGGCAAAATCTCAGTCTCCTCTCCTGGTCATTCGGAAGTCTCTGCTACCCATACTCCTCATGTAGATGATGAGTAGGGATATGAGTTCCCTCCAGAAGGCTTTCCTTATACAGGAAGAGTCCCGTCTCTCTCTTATCCTGAGATTAGTGAGCCCATGTTGTCGCATGGTTATACCTCTTTAGCTCAGTTGGTTTCGGGCACTCCTAGTGCCTCGTCATTGTATCAGAACCCCATCTGGTCTTCCTATGCTATGCCCGCATTAGGTCCATTCATTCGAAACATGACCTGTCAATCGATTGTACAAACTACAGCCACTTCAGTTCTGGTTCAACCTACCATTATGTATCAACCTATTTCGTCATTGCAATCGACTCTTCCGGTTCAACTAACTATCTCAGGTCAGGTCTCCGTAAGTTCTTATATCCCTCCAATGAGTGGATAGATTGTGCTATTGCTTGGGGGGATAGATCCAAATATTCCTCTCATGTTAGGTGAAACCAGTGTGAGTGGATTACAAACTCACATGGTTGGAATGAATCAACCTTTTTATGGTGTTATTCCTAACCTTGCTAGTCCATTTGGGCTAGGTAACATCTAATATCAATAGCTGCATATGGCTTAGGTTCCATTCCAACTGGCTTACGTCCCATATGGTTCACAAGCCATGGTTAATCCACCTTACATTCCTCAAGTTGGACCTTATGTTAAGCTTGGTTAATTCGTTATGCCTGGTGGATATGGTTAGATCCAATTCGGGAACTATCAATACCCTCAAGGTATAACCCTAGGAACTGTCCAGCTACCCTTACAGTAACAAGGAAAACGTTTGCAGTAGCAAGGGAAATCTTTGCAATAGCAAGGGCAAGCATTGCAGTGGCAAGGACAACTACTACAACTACAAGGGCAACCTTTGCAATAGTTGCAGCAACCTTTGCAGCTAGAGACACAGTTTCTGCAACAGTCCTCCCAACCTTTGTCCTCACCATGGGGGATTCACTAGGGGAGAAATATCATACCACGTGAGTTCATATTGGGGGATATATATTGAGGAAAAAATGACATAATATATTCAACATATAATAGGGGGTAAAGCGTTTTTGTATTGGCAGGTATAAAAAATGGAAGTCAAAGTTAATGAAAAATGATAAAGGGGTATACAAAATGTTAATGAAAAATGGATAGCTACAATATTTAGTGAAAGTAGGGGTTTTTAAATTGGGAAGGTGTAATGGGTTCATATTGGTAGGGGCTTAAATAATGTGATTTATAGAGGTATTTTCCAATATGTAGTCAAATTAAGGGTATTGTTTAGTATGCCATGAACGCACGTGATATATCAGAGGTTCATTGAGTGAAGTCCCCACGGTCCTTGCAAGTTCAACCTTTGCAACAACAAGGGAAACCTCAAAGGCCCTATATGTCATTTAACATGCAATTGCCTTTCTTGGCTATGTTGGAATTGCCCGATTTTTAAAGGCTCATAAATGATCCCATTATTCATTTGCCTTACTGGTGTCTAGTGCCGACGAAAATTCCAAGCGATTGCCCCAAATTCAAGGGAAAAGCGAAGGAGGATCCACAAGCCCATGTGATGATGTATCACCTTTGGTGCTCCTCCAATTCGCATGTCGATGATTCTATCTGTCTTTGACTATTTCAAAGAACTCTCATAGATGTTACCACTAAATGGTACATCAAATTGCCTCGAGGTACCTACGTTGAATTCAACTCTCTCGCTATGGCTTTCCTCACTCATTTCCAACTATCATTTCACTATGAAACTGACACTCATTTGATTATGTCACTTAAGCAAGACCCTGCGACCCACATTCCTGATCATATCCATGAATGGAGACATCAACATCACCTCATCAAGTTTGAGATTGCTGATGAGTTTTTGACAAAATGGTTCACAAAATCATTCGTCAACGGAATAGCTAAGGACATAGCCATGGGTGGATGTGTTACCGAAGAGCAAGCTATCGTTCCTGCCCAGTATTTAGATCTATTATATTTGCAATCTGGCACATTGTATGACATGTTACCTGATGCTCCGAGACCATCATTGGATTTGACAGCATTGAAGTCTCCAGATACACCACCTGTTGACGATGTGATTGGTTCTGTGTCTTAGACTCCCATGAAAGCTTCTTCGAAGAAAAGGTCGGTCTCGAACACTGGTTCCAATAATCCCTCCAAGAATTCATCCAGTCCTGATAAAACCTCTAAGGTACATGTTTTTCACTCTATCATAGCAGATAAAACCTCTAAAGGTAAAAAGAAGGGAAAAGGTAAGGCCAAAGACGATGCCCCAAAAAAAGACCTTCCTAAGTCTTCTGTTGAAGATGCTTCCCAAAGAAAGCAGAAGTATCCTTGCCTCATCTGTGAGGAGGATCATTACACTAAGGATTGTCCCCGATGATATGAAGTTAGTCACTTACTGAAAGGGACTCTGGCTGTCTTAAAAGAACCCTTTCCATCACAACAGACCCAATTGGTAGACCAACCTCGGTCTTCTACTTCCTTAGGATCCTACATGTTCATGATACAAGGTTCATCACCTATCTCGATCGTTACTTGAACTAAGGACTATCAAGCCGCGTTTAAGAAGACGATGGAGAAAGAAGACACTGATAATCCTTTTAATTCTACTCCGTCCTCTTTTGGTCCACTCCATATCGAGTGCCCTAATAGTGAGTCCATCATCCGACCACCCCCCAAAGGTGTTCTTCGGAAGTCATCTTTCAATATTGTTATAGACATTTTTGTGCCTTACAGCATTGAGCATGAAATGTCCATAATCTAAGGGATCCAAAGTCCCTAAACATGTTGTTCCTACCCCTAGAGGAACAAGGCTAACAAACCACAGCAATTCACAGAAGTTCTCCACCAGAAACTGCTCAAAAACAAGTCAATTTAGGATCATTTCAGTGGCTACACTAGCTGTTTGCGCTGAATGTCAAAGCCAACACTGGCTACCTGCGTTGAATGTCAAAGGGAACACTGGCTACCTGCGCTGAACGAGAGTGGACATGTGGCAAGCTCATTTCTCAAGGTGTCAGAACCCAGGAAGCTTCCAAAATGACACTTGCCTCAGGGAATTCGACTGGTGATGAGTAAGAGGTTCCAAATCTCCAGGTGGAAGCAAGAACCTCCAAGTGGAATCAAGAATTGACAGAGGGAGAGGACACTAGTCAGATCTCAAGCTGACTCATCCTCTCTCCAAACATCTATATATGGATCTCTCCTCCATGAGATCTAGAGGCTGGAATTTTGTTATTGCAAAGAATTGCTGTTGGTTTGAGATTGGAATCATTGGGTGCTTAATGCTTTGAAGGGGGTGAAGATAGGAATTCCATTTGCTGGGAAGGAGATGCTGGATTGGAGCCCTCTGGGTTGTATCTCTTCCTGAACCTTGTTATTCATCAATAAAGCTATCTTGGTTTCTCCTATATGTTGATGTATTTTTGATGTATGAATGCATTAGTATGTTTAGTTTATTTCTAATCCTAAATTAGTTATGAATGTGAATATCTGTCTTTGTGTAGTGTTCTTCTCTTATCGCAAGTAGCTGTTCTCTTGTGATCTTGTAGGAACCTGTTGAAGCTGGAAAAGCAAGAAGGCAAGTAGTTGTTCTCTTGTGATCTTGCATGAACCTGTTGAAGCTGGGCGAGTGAGAAGGCAAGTAGCTGTGAACTCCCAAAGAGAAGAGAGACCGGATCGAGGGACAAACGGAAGACACCGGTAAGTCTATTGATCTCTCTTCTTTCACATTTCATAAAGGAAGAAACCAGAATAGCTGTCTCTGTTTGTTGCTAAGGCACTGTCACACCTTAGGTGGATAGGATCGTCCTGCATAGGCATTTTTCCCCACAACAAATTGGCGACTCCACTGGGGAAATCTGTTTAGTCATTTTATTTGTGTTTCTATCATTGTTTGTTTCATAGACTCGACAACAACAATCGAACTGCATCTGCTTTTCCCGGATGCAAAGTAGACAGTTGCTGCTTTGATCCAATCACTGGACTTGTCTATGATCTGAACAATGGACTCACAAATGATTTGATGATCCTTTGTGATAGATCTTAGTACCCCTTCAAAGCATCCCTTTGATTACACCTTGCTTGTTGCTTTTATTTGGCCTGAAACAGTGAATTAAATAGCAATCTGTGACCCAGAACCTGTGAGAAACGAGAGTTTCTCCTTCAGCGCAGACCTAGTGAAGGGATTCTGCATTTCAACGCAGGTCCTGTGAAGGTTACCTACGCTAAATTTCAAAACCCCTGTGTTGAGGTTGTGTTGAACCAGTTTGCCCTTGTGCAGCTGGGGTTCTCTGCTCTGTTTTGCCTTGTTTTGATCTCTGATTTTTGCAGCCTGTAACCAGCATAGGTACCAGTCTGATAACTCCTTTTCTCTGCTTAGATTCTGCCTCCTTTTGTACAAAAAGACTGTGAGTGTTTTTATGTGTTTGTGGCGTCATTTACAGTTTTCCTTTGCATGAGTGAAATACTCATCCTGTAGCACTTGATTCAGATCTGTTGATTGT
The DNA here is from genome assembly GCA_031772625.1 of Pinus tabuliformis. NCBI lineage: Eukaryota > Viridiplantae > Streptophyta > Pinopsida > Pinales > Pinaceae > Pinus > Pinus tabuliformis. The sequence continues at coordinate 807,484,462 of CM062818.1, read as the reverse complement.
GATCTTAGAAGAGAGTTCATTGGCTATTTGCAGATTGATTATACATTTACTCTTGCTTATTGGTTTGAGTTTGTCTCTTTTAAGTGTCAAAAAAAGTCTTCATTTCAAAAATCGTTAAGTGTTGTAATCTCTTATACCCTCTCTGATTTCGAAAAAGTAAACTTGTTTGTATTTGTCATTTAAAAGCAAATTCAAAGTTGTACAAAAAGCTTTCTGTGTAGGCATCAATACTAAGAAAGCAGAAAACAAACACCTGCATTGTGCATTTGCATCTTGATAGTTTGCATGATTGATTTAGGAAAAGTGCATTAGAGTGTGCTGATTGCTCTTTGAGAAAAGATGGTGTCTTTATTTTCCCTTAGTAGCTAGGATTTTCAAAGTTGAAAAGATATAAAGTTTGCTTATCATCTTTAGACTGCATTTAGGAATTGTATCATACATCTCATGGTGAACCTTGAAAGGCAAACTTCTAAAAAGATCAACCTAAAATAAATTGAATGAAGTTAACAACGCTTTGCAACATAACGTACAACATAGAGGTCTAGGCTAGAGACATGTTCTGGCGTCGTTAAGCCTGGTGACTGTCGATCTCGTGGATGGTGGGTGATTCCTCCTGAGGGACGATAGTGCCAGTACGGATTGTGCTCCCATGTACCGTCGTGTATATATTGGGAGACCCCTATAGGCATAAAACCTTTATCCTTAGGAAGCCGTGTCTGCCACCCTACTGATCGCAATGCACTGAACACAACATTCAGGAAGATCGACCGCCCGTACCCTAAAAATTATTCTGCGGTTTTGCGAAAAATTTGGCACACCCTCTGCCTAGAACTCCAGAGCAGTTCCTTTTGGCCTTTTTCAGACTCTATAACGGAAAAAGTCCATCCGAGCATTTGTCACTTCCGGCTCGTTAAAACATCGAAGGAGACTAGAGTCATCTTTAGCTTTTTCTCGACTCTTTAAAATTGAAAAAGCAAGTTGTGTCTAAAGCGTCGTTAAAATTTATTTTAAACGGAACAATCACCCTTTATTCCTGCGTTGATCTTTAGGTTGAAAAAATGGAGCACACCAACCAAGGAATTCCCCTTGGTGGAAATCCTAGTCCCTTCTCCTCTTGGGGAGATGTTGGTGCGCCCCATATGGCCACATTGTCGCTTCCAAGACTGACGATTGGCCTACCGGTCTGGCTCTTTTCAACCAATGTCGTTCAAACCACCGCTATTCCTGAACAGTCGAGTCAACAGTTAGACCAGACTAGAGTTGCCCACCAGCCTTCTACTTCATCTTCCTCTCCTCCTTCCTCTTCGCTTGACGGAACTGGTAAAACAAAAAACCAGGTTCCTAAGGAGAAGAAGGAAAAGAAGAAGAAAGAGAAGAAGAAGAAGGAGCCAAAAGCGACTGGGGGCAAACAAGTGTCGTCTGACAAAAATCCACACACAGCACAGACCAAGCCTAAATCGCCATGTGTCATATGCAAGGGAGACCATTTCCACAGAGATTGTCCCTGCATCCCTTGGATACTAAGGGACTGGTCTCCCCGTTTGCACAATTCGGTAACATCAACCTCTGATAGCCATGTTGACTGCTCACCGTCGACTAGTGAAAGTGAAGTCCCAGGACAGACAGGGAAAGCTAGATTTCCCTGTAAACTGTGTGAAGGCGACCATGCCATCCACCGTTGTCCCTTCTTAGACGAGGATAAAAGAGTTCTGGAAGATCGCCCGATTTTACGAGCCCAACTTCCTCTTCGATATCAAAAACTCCTGCCAAGTCCTTCACTAGTTGAGAACCCGGCTGGCCCGCCCAGGTGGTCAGCCGAAGCACCTATCATTGAAGATGAACCGTCTGGATCCATGCCTGACGAAAGTCAAAAGGTTGAGACGGCAGTTGACCCGGTTTTGCCTTCAGAGGCTTTATCTTCGAATGATACCATCACAGAGGAGAATAAAGACGACACCGTCCAAATTCTCTTCATCAACACTGACTCTGATGAACAAGGGGACAATGCACCCATTCCTTTATCGCAGGAAGGAAGTTCGTCAGAGCGATATACGGCCGTCTATTTGGTCCCACCACCAAGCAACCTGGTTGTGTCCTTCGACTGGAACCAACTAGGCAGACCCCGGTTGCCAGCAAGCATACCATTCAGAATTATTGTTCAAATATACAAAATGGTGATGGCTGGCACTATCATTGATGAGGGGGCATCTGTGAGTATCCTTTCCTCTATTGCTTTGAAAGTGCTTGGTTCGCCATCGCTTTTTCCTGAAATGAGAAATCTATCAGGCATTGATAAAGGAACCAATCGACCTTTAGGGATCCTCCCCAATGTGCCCATAACATTGAAAGGGAAGACCGTTCAAATGAACATGATGGTCGTTCAAGGACCCTTGGATTATAACCTACTCCTTGGACGAGACTATATATATTGCATGGGAGCTATTGTCTCCTCACTCTTTAGAGTAATGTGTTTTCTGCATGAAGGAAGAGTGGTCAAGCTCGTGGACCAACTTTCATTTCCCGGATCACGCATCGCAAGTAGTCATGTACCATCCCTAAATGGTCTATTCACGTAAGAAGTGTCTCAACCCACGGTCCGTCCTCCTGATGAGCGTGAGTAATCCGGGAGGATATGACTGGAACCCAGGGGGCATGTGTCCTGATCTGCTTCGGCAGGAAAACTTTGGGTATAGGGTAGGTTTCCGCGGGAGAATATGACTAGTCTGTACCCCGCCCATGTTGGAAGAGGGTTATTCTAGAATAAGATTTTTTGTCAAAGTTATGTGAGTTGGCGGGCATCGTCGCTCACCTTTGTCTATTTCGGTAGACATTGCTGAGGAAGTGTTTTGTTTGAAAGATTAACGAGACAATCTTTGGGTAACCTGAAAGAGGTAAGCCTCTCTCTTTAAAACAATTGTTTTGAAGGAAAAGAAGTAGAGGTAACCTTGAAATCGTACTTTATACCTGGGGGTATGCAAACCTTTTAGAGTGCAAGCAAAGAGCGGTTATTTATCGGTTTTTTGGGTTAGCCGTTTCCTAACTTGCATAAAGAAAGGATGCGGGGCATAGCTTTGTGAGATGAAGCTCCATAAAAAATAGAATCTCAATGAGACACTCTTATCATATGACTGGGTATTCGAGCAGTTTTAGCACACAGTTCATGCTCGTTAAAAAATAAACGCAAGATCCGAGCAGTTTTAGCACATAGTTCATGCTCGTTAAAAAATAAACATAAGACTGAGCAAATGTTTCCACCCGCGTTTAAGCTCGTTAAAAAATGAACTATCCCGGTAAATAACCACTGTGAATGTAATATAATCAGCCATTAAAGCCTTGGTCGTGTTTGCACCGTCACCTCCACTTTTCCATTGGCCAATCGTTCACCTCCATATGATTGTTTACCCATTTTGAGGAACAGCTGTGAAGAGTGATTACACCTAGCCATCCTTGTGACACTGCTATGATTGGAAAATTCCAACCTGTACCTGGAATCAGCTGCTAACCCTGTTTATCACTTGTTCCTCAAAAGACGAGTCTTCTTTAAGCTCCTTTCAACTGACTCGTAAAATATGAAAATATTGCCGAGTCCTTGGCCTTCCAGCTCGTTAAAGGGACAGGAAGAGCTATCCCTCCTCTAGATTTTAATCTTTTTGGACCTGAGGGATTATTGCACAAAAAGATCGAGCTCTTGTTTTGTTCGGCTCGTTAAAACTATCGAAAACTCAACCCCTGTATTGTTTTATACTTTTTCAGACTTAAGGGATTAGATGACGAAAAAGGACTTTTGGAGTTAACTTTATGTACCTTTTCAGACTCTCTAAAAATGAAAAGAACCGAGTTATCCTTGTCGTTAGACTCGTTAAAATCATTAAATAGCGACAAACTTGTCTTTAGACGAGAACGAGTTTCACTATCGCTAGGCTCGTTAAAACATAACGATGGGCTTGCCCGAAGGGTAGGTTATAGAACAAGCATATGTTATCCTCCTCAAGCTTGACAAAAATAAAGAGGTACTGGTTAGCAATGACTGGGGAAAAATTGGGAGAAACTAAAGAAAACTTTGATGGTAGCAAGTCGCTCTTGAACATGACACTTTTCCTCCGTACCACAATCGGGTTGGGTTGTTTCATTCACCGTCACATCCATGGTCTCGCCATACCATCCATATTTGGGGTAATGCTACCAATCCATCGCATCAGTGTTGCCATATGTTCAAGAGAAGTCGTTCAGAAAAGTCAACCGTGTCCCATCCACTGCCATACATTATCCTTCATCCTTTCATGACCGCCACCCTGAATCATATGTCACAGATCATTTTCACCTCTATTAAAATCATTAGCTCCGTTCCATGTCACTGATGTGGGATTCATTAAGGCCCTCCTTTGACGGATCGCTTCTTGTCGACATCAGCTCATTATCCAAGAAGTTGATCTAGGAACAACCCCTTCAGTACTTTGAAGCTTGCATGCCTCAATGGCAAGTTTCTCACTTCCGGCGACAGGTATACATCAATGACCTTCGACCGAAAGATTTTGCGTGGTGTTCGACGCCAAGTCCTTTATTCACACCACGTGAATTTTACTGCAGTACCTTGAGGGTCATTATTATTATCGGTGATTCCTCTCGCGCTTGTTAACGGTTTACATCATTGACCGGTAATCAAGCGATGTCTTTCCATGTTCGACTTCAGAACATTTCTCACATGGATCGACTTGTACTTAAAGTGAAGATCGAACGAGTTTGAAGACCCCAGATCTAGTTTCATCCATCCGGGCTGCGATATATATTCAGGAAAGATAAAGACATTGACATGTACATCATTGCAGTAGATAACCATCCTACTCAAAGGATGATAATTTCATCAAAATTATCAGTCTACCATCAGACGATTGTCTGTTCTATGTACAGAAAAATGAATTTATAAAGCTGAGCATGGGAATACCCGCCTCAGCTAGATCATGAAAGCAGTATGAAAAATAATGTATTGTATTGTATTTTATTACAGGTCTCCTCCCAGCATTGGATGAACTTCGGATCCCCCTGATAAAGCATTTCACCCGATAAACGGCCTCATACTTTAGGGGGCAACTGTTATAGACATTTTTGTGCCTTACAGCATTGAGCATGAAATGTCCATAATCTAAGGGATCCAAAGTCCCTAAACATGTTGTTCCTACCCCTAGAGGAACAAGGCTAACAAACCACAGCAATTCACAGAAGTTCTCCACCAGAAACTGCTCAAAAACAAGTCAATTTAGGATCATTTCAGTGGCTACACTAGCTGTTTGCGCTGAATGTCAAAGCCAACACTGGCTACCTGCGTTGAATGTCAAAGGGAACACTGGCTACCTGCGCTGAACGAGAGTGGACATGTGGCAAGCTCATTTCTCAAGGTGTCAGAACCCAGGAAGCTTCCAAAATGACACTTGCCTCAGGGAATTCGACTGGTGATGAGTAAGAGGTTCCAAATCTCCAAGTGGAAGCAAGAACCTCCAAGTGGAATCAAGAACTGACAGAGGGAGAGGACACTAGTCAGATCTCAAGCTGACTCATCCTCTCTCCAAACATCTATATATGGATCTCTCCTCCATGAGATCTAGAGGCTGGAATTTTGTTATTGCAAAGAATTGCTGTTGGTTTGAGATTGGAATCATTGGGTGCTTAATGCTTTGAAGGGGGTGAAGATAGGAATTCCATTTGCTAGGAAGGAGATGCTGGATTGGAGCCCTCTGGGTTGTATCTCTTCCTGAACCTTGTTATTCATCAATAAAGCTATCTTGGTTTCTCCTATATGTTGATGTATTTTTGATGTATGAATGCATTAGTATGTTTAGTGTATTTCTAATCCTAAACTAGTTATGAATGTGAATATCTGTCTTTGTGTAGTGTTCTTCTCTTGTCGCAAGTAGCTGTTCTCTTGTGATCTTACAGGAACCCGTTGAAGCTGGACAAGCAAGAAGGCAAGGAGCTGTTCTCTTGTGATCTTGCATGAACCTGTTGAAGCTGGGTGAGTGAGAAGGCAAGTAGCTGTGAACTCCCAAAGAGAAGAGAGACCGGATCGAGGGACAAACGGAAGACACCGGTAAGTCTATTGATCTCTCTTCTTTCACATTTCATAAAGGAAGAAACCAGAATAGTTGTCTTTGTTTGTTGCTAAGGCACTGTCACACCTTAGGTGGATAGGATCGTCCTGCATAGGCATTTTTCCCCACAACAAATATAAATGCGAGAGCTGCACAACATTACAATATTGTTGAGGATTTCGCTCAGGCACCTTCAACGATGTCTGACTTGGAGGTTCTTCAATCTTGTCCAATGAAGCAGAAGTCACTACTGTCTACTATAGATATTATCGATCCTTCTGATTCGAGTCTGATTACTTTCGATCTAGAGAATCATGTACCTCATCTTCCCCATCATTTTTCATTTCTGATCCAGGTCCTTATCAAAGGAAAGACGATCCATCGAACGGTTATTAATGAAGGTGCCTCTACCTACATCATATCAGTTTCATGTTGTAAAGCCATTGGCTCTCCTCATATTAACCAATCTTCGAACACCTTGGAAGCCTTTGATGGTAGAGGTTAACGACCATACAGTATTATCCCGAACTTCCTGATTATAATAGAAGGAAATACTATTGAATTAGAAGTAGAAGTTCTAGATGCCAATCTCAAATACAACCTTCTTCTTGGGTGAAGTTGGACTCATGCCATGTTTTGTGTGGTGTCGTGCTGGCTTATGGGGGCCTGACCTAAGTTCAGAATTATGTAGCCAAACAAATCCCTACACTACTTTCCCTTTCAACATCAGCCTATGGAACGCGGATTGAAGTCTCACCCGAAGCAGTATGGGGGGATGCTGGACCAAGTTTTCACACATTTGAGATGTCCGTGATGTTGGTTTACTCTAGCTAGACCTACCTTTGGGCAGGTTACTACGCGCACTGTTCTAACCTTCAATACCTTCATGAAGTGTAACAATCACCTTTTGCGTAGCCCTAACCAGGGGCTAAAGTACTTTCATGCTGTTATGGTAGTGAACTGTGCTTTTTCCCAACCTAGACTGAATATCTTACTTATCTTCTTAACAGATCTTTTCTAACTTCGCGTAAATAGATATTCTATCTTGTGTTCACTTAATCAACACAATTATACACATTCACATATCATATAAGCATTAGAAGTGAAATTCATACCCAATATAATAGATGCATAAAACATGAAATAAATACGAAGAATTGATAGGAAACTTCTCTTTATGAATACTTCCAACTGTTACAGACTCGAATTTCCTTGCGCACTTAGCTACAACGGTCCGTGCACTCAACTGCGAACTACTAGGCCTCTGCGCACTCAGCTTTAGAGCCTTCTCCTACTCTACGACCCAAAACTAGACTTTTCTCCATAGGTATGACTCAATTCTTCATCATTGCTTAGATTCGCTTATGCTATCAAGTACTTTGAGCCTCGCTCTATTTATACAATCCCATGGTCTGCAGACCATGGGTAGATCTCTATAGCTAACATTACAATAACAAAATTAAGGGTGGAGAACCATATGACTCTTTAACGAACTACGTGCTCTGCACCCACAAAATGCGGAGTCTTTACGTCGGAATTACAAAATTGACCAAAATTTGGGCTCTAAGTGCCAAAAATTCCCTTGGGAGATCCTGTACCCAATAGGCCCCCAACACAAACATCATGAATCGCCCTTGAGTCACTTTGTCAGTGCGAAGATCTTTGCACGAAGACCTTCTAACTCTAATTGGATCACTGCAAATTTGACAACGCACTGAGTAGTTGCATGCTGAACTTCCTCTATGCGCTATTCAATGACTGATCGAACCATTTTTTGCCTCATGGGGGCTTGACCCAGGTTTAGAGTTATTTAGCCAAACAAATCCCTACACTACTGGCCCTTTCGACATCAGCCCGCGGAGCGCGGATTGAAGTCTCACCCGAAGCAGTATGGGGGGATGCTGGAACCAAGTTTCCTCACCCTTGAGATGTTTGTGATGTCGGTTTAGTCTAGCTAGACCTAACTTCATGCAGGTCACTACATGCACTATTCTAACCTTCAGTACCTTCACGATGTTTCACAATTTCCTTTTGCGCAACCCTAACCAGGTGCTAAAGTCCTTTCGTGCTGTTATGGTAGCGAACTGTGCTATTTCCCAACCTAGAATTAATATATTACTTATCTTCTTAATAGATCTTTGTTAACTTCACATAAATAAATATCCTACCTCGCATTCACTTAATCAACACAATTATACACATTCTCACATCATATAAGCATTAGAAGTGAAATTCATACCCAATATAACAGATGCATAAAAAGGAAATAAATATAAAGAATTGATAGGAAACTTCTCTTTATTAATACTTCCAACTGTTACAGACTCGACTTGCCCTGCTCACTCAGCTGTAGGGGTCCGTGCACTCATTTTCGGATTACTAGGCCTTTGTGCACTCAGCTGCAGAGCTTTCTCCTACTCTATGACCCAAAACTGGACTTTTCTCCACAGGTATGACTCAATTCTTCATCATTGCTTAGATTGACTTATGCTATCAAAATACTTAGAGCCTCGCTCTATTTATACAATCCCATTGTCCACGGAGCATGGGTAGATCTCTACAGCTGACATTACAATAACAAAATTAAGGGCAGACAACCATATGACTCTTTAACAAACTACGTGCTCTGCGCCCACAAAATGTGGAGTCTTTACATTAGAATTACAAAACTGACCAAAATCTGGGCTTTAAGCCCCAAAAATTCCCTTGGGGTATCCCACGCCCAACATGTTGTCTTTATTCCATGTGCTAATTTTCCTCATGAAGGAAAAATAGTCACGGTTGATCAACTGTCTTTCTTTTCTTCTAGTTCATCGAACGGTAACGTTCCTTATGTGGGCAATACTGATATTCCTTATGGGAGTGTGGGAGTAGGTCTCTTCAAAGAATCTTCTTTAATGGGTACCTTTTCTCTCCCACCTTTGAATGTTCATTCAGTCAATATGATCTCAGGCTTTACAGATCCTTGGATTATCCCTACCATTGATCAAATTGACTCATTTGGCAATGCTATGCCTTTAAGTCCATTGGAGATTAATTATCAAGAAATTGTCTTATCTTCAATGGCCACTTTAGGAAGTCATAATGTCTTCCGATGAACCTGCAAAATTACGTGCCATCTCCTTGGCTTGGTTCTTGGGATTATTTGTATCCTTTGAACGAGGCATTCCCCACTGATGAGAGTATCATGGAGGTCATGTCTTTGGATGAAATTCCATGGAATGGTCTACATCATCGTACTTCTTTTCTTCCTAGCATGGATAAGATGCCTTCTTGTCTTGAGGTGTCTGTTTCTCATTCTCCTACACATCCGCTTCAAATACATATCCTGGTACATGAAGTTTTGTCGGAGGGTAATATGGGAAATATCACTGCAACCCTGCCTGTTGACATTTCAGTTTACCCTGAAATTGTCAAAATCTTTCAACTGGGGGCACCTTTTGCACATCATGAGATCAAGTTTTTTATGCCTCCTTTCATGAGATTTTTTCATTGAGTCTCTACCATTTTTCCATTATCACAATGGGGTTTTCATCTCATGACTCGTAACCCTCCCTTGTCGAGGGGTTATGGGGGCGGAGCCTTTTATGAGTTTTACTTTATTATTTGGTCAAGTTGATGCTTAAATGTCAAGTCAACGGTAAAATTCCAGTTTTATTCTCTGTTGATTGATTACCCGAGTCCAGAAACAGACTTTATCTGAATTTTTTTGCACGAGCCATCCATGTAAAATGACTTTTGTACATTAGTGTGTTAATTAATTAGTGTGCATTTTTTGATTTTTGGTGTGTTTGTTTGCTTTGCAGACATATGTTTTTTTTGCTTACCCCGTGTTCCACTCAGTTTTTAGATGTCATCAAGTCATTACGTTGGTTTTGTTAACGGTGCTTGTCACAACACATAGAACCTATCTTCCGCAACATGGGTTCTCTATGACCCTAATGACAAGCTGATTAACTTACAAAGTATCTGCCTTGGTTGAGCAACCCAAAATATTGCTGAGTATAGTGCAGTTACTGAACTCTTGTCAGAAGCAGTTTCTCTTGGCATTAGGGATTTAGTTGTCAAGTTGGATTCGCAGCTCATTGTGTTACAATTAAACAATCATTATTCAGTGAGAAATCCATAAATATTGCGTGTGTATCTATCTGTTAGATTAATGGAAAGAAATTTTGATTACATTACATATCAACATATCCCACGTAATTAAAGTACATTAACTCATGCATTAGCAAATTTCATTCTTGATAGACATTTTTGTCATTTATAAAACTAAATCATGTTATGAACACATAAGTAGAAATAAAACATGCACATATATGTATATGTATATGTAGATGTATACATATGTATACATATACTGTTGGGTCCCTATAATACTAGTGATTACCCCATTACTATTGTAGTTGCATCCCTTATTAATATTTTTGTGCCCCTATTATCCCCATATTGTTATTACTGTGCTCCATAAAATCCCTCTATTATTATTTTTGTGGCTTTATATTATTATTGTTAGGTTGGCTGAGTTATATTGTGACTCCTTAGACTCCTATATATAGAAAGGAGGTTTTGTCATTTGAATCATCTAAGAATTGTTCATTTATGTAATGTAAAGGAGGTTGACCCCTCGAAGAAGCTGAATTCTAAGGCATTGATCTATCTTTTCTATCTTTTCTTGAGCTGGTTTCATAACATTTGGTATCAGAGCCTTGGATTCTAGGGTTTCGCTGCTCCAAATAGGTCATCGTGGCATTTTCGCTATAATTTTTTTTCTGCGATGTTTCAAAAGATAAAAAAAAAACCCATTTGAGAAGACATCGTCCTAAACCTCGGGTCCGAATTTTAGATATTTTCACGATATATTTTCAGAGATATGATCTGAGGAAGTTGGTATTTTGCAGACTCCTGAATTACATTCCAAACAGGTGACCTGGGGAAAATCGTCATAACTTTCTCTCTGAGCATCTGATTGAAATTTCTTAAGACGTTACAGAAAGAGCACGGATTTTAGTTTCTTGTAGCTATTTTTCAGAGCCAAAGGTCGAAACAGTGACTCGTGGCACGTCGTACAAGTTAACTCTACTGAACTAGTCCATAATCAAGTCACTGTGGGAGATTTCGCATAACGTTTCCTTGGAGAATCCAATTTGGGTCAGACTGGTGGCATTGGAAAGAGGACATAGAGGTATACTGTAGGTCACAATTTTAGAATTGGATGATCAAAAAGTACAGAGATACATCAGAGGCAATATCGAGCTCCTACAAAGTGAAAAAAGGTGTGTAGATTTTTTAAATTTTTGCTTAAGCTTGGTTTGAAAATTTATTTTGAAGGAATTCAAAGGGCATAGTGGAGCATTATTATCAGTAACTGATGCCCCAAGGAAAGAAAATGCAAACACCTAGTAAGTAACCTGAAAGATCTAGCATGACTCATGAAGAAGAGGAAGAAGTGCTACATGATGTATCAAAATTACAAGAACAAGTGCAACAAATGTCACTCTCACAAAAGCTAACAGAAGCTAAGATAAATGGCATGGAAGCTAAGATGAATGGCATGTAAGCTAAGATGGACAACTTGAAGATAGATTTGAACACAAATTTGAAGACAGGCATGGAAGATTTGAAGATAGATTTGACAAATTTTCTACAAGAAATACTTACTAATGGTGAAAAGGTAGTAAAGGAAATTCATAATGAGAAAAAAAGAAATGTTAATCATGATTTCTTAGACTCTAATGTGGGATTGAAGACCCACCATATTCAAAAAATCGATATGAGGAAGTTCGATGGCAAGGATCCCGCAACAAGGATATTACAAATGGAGCAATTTTTCAATCTCAATAATGTGCAAAAAACACAAAAGGTACGTATTGCAACTTTATATTTGGAATCAAATCATTTTGTATGGTATCAATGGCTTTGCTCTCATAAACAAATTATCACTTGGGCAATTTTTACGGAAGAATTGATAGCACATTATGAGGATACAAAAAGCAACACTTTTTTCAGCCAATTGATAAGTCTCAAATAAAAGGGTTCAATAATGGAGCACATTGAGGAATTCCAAAAATTGAACATAAGGGTAAAAAATATTCGAGAGGAGCATAGGATTGATGTGTTCATAGGGACTTTAAAGGATAATATCCAACATGATGTTCGCCTTTGGGAACCTGATTCATTAGAAAAGGCATTCAGGTTAGCAAGAAAAATGGAAAGCAAAATTATGGCAACCAGGAAGCATACCACTCACAACTATAAAGATGGAAGTGTGGTTGCCCCTAGTCTTCCACAACCTATAAGGTTGACACCAAAAAAATTGGAAGAAAAAAGAGCAAAAGGGCTTTGTTACAGTTGTGATAGCAAATACACTAAAAGTCATAAGTGCGTTGAGAAGAAATTATTCTACATAGATTGCGAAGAGGAAGAAGAAAAGGAGCAAGAAAGGTCAAAAGAAGAGGATATACTCCAGGAACAAAGCCTAGATAAAGAAGAAATGAATTTGACCATATCTTGTAATGCATTGGCGGGAATTACCACTCCTCAAACCATCAAGATAGAAGGACAAATCAATAAGAAAAAGGTAATAGCGTTGATTGATTCAGGAAGTACCCACAATTTTATTCATTGTAAGGTAGCAAAAGAATTGAATTGCTTCTTATATCCAGCACCAGAGTGTCAAGTGATGGTTGCAAATGGAGGAACAATAAATTGCTCTGGAAAGTGTCATAATATCAAGCTATCGATGGGAGAATATGCATTGACTAGCCCAATGCCTTCCATTCCAATGGGAGGTGCTGATGTTGTACTAGGAGTCCTTGGCTACAATCCTTGGGTACAATAGCTTTTAATTTTCAAGAACTTTTCATGAAATTTTCTGTGGAAGGAAAGGAAGTTGAATTAAGGGGTATTGCAGGGAAACCAAGAAGGATAATTAACTCTAATGGCATGACAAAGCTTCTAAGAAAGGAACAAAGGGGTGTAATTACACAATTATGTTCACTAGATGTTTCCACATTGCAATCATCTATTTCTCCAGATCTCTAAAAAGTATTGGAAAATCATTCCAAGGTATTTGTGACTCCCAAAGGTCTCCCACCTATTCGTGATCATGATCATGCTATTCATTTGATTCCAGGAAGTGTTCCTCAGAACATCAGGCCATACAGATATCCCTATGCCCAAAAGAGTGAAATTGAAAGTATGGTTGCAGAAATGCTAGAGGTTGGTATAATTCAAGCAAGTCAAAGTTCTTTCTCTGCTCCAGTAGTATTAGTGTACAAGAAGGATGGATCGTGGCGCATGTGTCCGGATTATAGGGAGCTCAACAAGCTCACTATTAAAGATAAGTTTCCCATTCCCGTCATTGATGAATTATTGGATGAATTGCATGGATCAATTTACTTCACCAAGTTGGATCTTCGTTCATGATATCATCAAATTAGAATGAAGACTGAAGACATTCCAAAAACAACATTTAGAACTCATGAGGGTCATTATGAATGTTTGGTCATGCCTTTTGGCCTTACCAATGCACCTTCAACATTTCAAGGTTTGATGAAATCCATTTTCAAACCATTCCTTAGAAAATTTGTGTTAGTATTTTTTGATGATACACTAATCTACAACAAGTCTTGGAAGGATCATGTTGAACATGTTGACAGGGTGCTAGAACTATTGGAGGAGAAACAATTATATGTAAAAAGATCCAAATGTTTCTTTGGAGTACAAGAGGTGGAATATATGGGTCATATTTTATCTCATAAAGGAGTTAAGGTAGACCCTAGAAAAATTAAAAGCCATTAAGGAATGGAAAATCTCCACATCCATAAAGCATCTGCGAGGATTTCTCGGGTTGACAGGGTATTATCGCAAGTTTGTTAAGAATTATGGGAGAATAGCAGCACCTCTAACAAAATTATTGAAGAAAGATGCATTTTCATGGACTCCAGAAGCAACAAAGGCCTTCAAACATCTTAAAGAGGCAATGTGACAAGCACTGGTCTTAGCTACACTGGACTTCACAAAAACCTTTATTGTGGAATGTGATGCTTTAGGAAATGGAATTGGTGCTATTTTAATGCAAGATGAAAGACCCATTGCTTTTGAAAGTCGTCCAATCAAGGGAAAGTTTTTACACAAAGCTATTTATGAGAAGGAAATGTTGGCAATACTCCATGCACTTAAGAAATGGCGACCCTACCTAATGGGAAGACACTTCAAGGTAAAAATGGATCATGATAGCCTTAAATACTTTTTAGAACAAATATTATCCTCTGAAGAGCAACAAACGTGGGTCACAAAGATGTTGGTTTATGGCTTTGAAATCATCTACAAAAAAGGGAAGCAAAATGTGGTGGCAGATGCACTCTCAAGAAAGGATGAGGATGTGGAAGCATTGTTGTGTGCCATTTATATTATCCAACCAGATTGGATAAACGAAGCAAGGGAGGAATGGAAGAATGATGAAGAAGTGTGGGAACTTATTCGAAAGTTACAACAAGATTCCAGTACGTCTGATACATTTAGCTAGAAAAATGATTCTTTATGGTACAAAGATTGCTTATACCTCTGTAAGAATTCCCAACTAAAACAAAAGATTCTTATGGAATTGCACACTTCTCCCTTAGGAGGGCACTCAGGATTTTTAAAAACTTGCCACAGGGTTAAGAAGGAATTTTTTTGGGATGGCCTTAAATCAGATATTCAAAAATTTGTGGTGGAATGTTTGTTTTGCCAACAAAATAAAGTTGAAACAATTAAGACACCGGGTCTATTACAACCTTTATCCATTCCAAGCCAACGTTGGGAGGATGTTTAAATGGATTTTATCGCAGGTTTACCCAAGTTTGAGGGAAAGAGTGTCATCATGGTGGTAGTTGACAGACTTACCAAGTATGCACACTTTTGTGCATTATCACATCCATTTAAAGCCAGTACAGTTTCTACTGCATTTATGGAAACAATTCAAAAGCTACATGGAAACCCAAAGATTATCGTAAGTGATAGAGATCCCATTTTCACTAGAAATTTTAGGACATAATTATTTTCTTGTCTTGGTACTTAGTTAGCTCATAGCTCACCTTATCATCCTCAATATGATGGGCAAAATGAGATAGTAAACAAATGTTTGGAAGGATATCTTCGTTTTTTTGTATCTGATAAACAGACACAATGGGTCAATTGGTTGCATCTAGCTGAATGGTGGTATAACACTTCCTTCCATACAACAACAAAAACGACCCCATTTATGGCACTTTATGGATATCAGCCACCATCCATCACATCATATTTAAGGGAAAATTCTAAGGTTCAAGCAGTGGAACATCACATCGAACATCAACAAGTCCTCCAACTCTTAAAGATAACCTTGTGTTGGCACATAATAGAATGAAACAACAGGCAGATCAACATCGCAGCGAAAGAAGTTTTGATGTAGGTGATTGGGTATTCCTACAGCTACAACCATATAAGAAAATGTCCCTCAAGTAAGCTAAGAAGGATAATAAATTATCACCAAAGTATTATAGTCCATACAAGGTGTTGCAAAAGATTGGTACTATGGCATACAAATTGAAGCTTCCTACAGCTTCTCGATTGCACCCAGTTTTCCATGTTTCATGTTTAAAGAAGGTTATAGGTGACAAGCTCCCAATTCAAACAATGTTGCTAGAACTTGAAGAGGAAGGAAAAATTATATTGGAACTGGAAGAAATCAGAGAAACAAGAACTCAACAGCTATGAAATCGATCAATTTCAGAGTATCTTATAAAGTGGAAGAATTTATCCGCTGAAGATTCCACATGGGAGGATGAGAATTTTATACAGAAGCATCTAGAACTACTCAAGCGTTGAGGACAACACTTTTTTGAAGGAGAGGGGCATGTTGGGTCCCTATAATACTAGTGATTACCCCATTACTATTGTAGTTTCATCCCTTATTAATATTGTTGTGCCCCTATTATCCCCATATTGTTATTACTGTGCCCCATAGAATCCCTCTATTGTTATTTTTGTGGCTTTATATTATTATTGTTAGGTCGGCTGAGTTATATTGTGACTCCTTAGACTCTTATATATAGAAAGGAGGTTTTGTCATTTGAATCATCTAAGAATTGTTCATTTATGTAATGTAAAGGAGGTTTCCCCCTCGAAGAAGCTGAATTCTAAGGTGTTGATCTATCTTTTCTATCTTTTCTTGAGCTGGTTTCATAACATATACATATACATATACATATATGTATACATACACACACACACACACACACACACACACACACACACACACACACACAGATATATATATATATATATATATATATATATATATATATATATATATATATATTGCGTCTACTGGAGTGTTTACATCAAAATGTCAAAAAAATAGAGTGCTCTGAGACACTTGGCTTTCAAAGCCTACAAAATGTATAAAAGATGAGACAAACTATCAAGCTGCACAGTGCTCATGATAGCACGAGACCACTCTGATCACTCGGCCTAGCAGTTGACGTAGTCTTGCAGAGACTCCCACAATATGTCTCTGCCAACACAGTGGAACATTGTCGATAGTGGCATAATCTGGAACCCCTCGAGTGATTGCCTCCAGATTGCACTCCATCTCAGCTAAGGGGTCAGCCCCTTCCTCGTAGTCCACACCCACTATCGGATGGGAAGCTCGCCGTGCTATTGGTGACATGCCTAGTGGTCTCTATGGTCCCACATATGCACATTTATCATAATTTGAGTCTTAGTTTACACTTTTATAAAAATCATAAAACTTGAAAAAACTCAAAAAACAAGTTTTTAGCTGCATCGGTCCACTGTTTTCCTGGGGGCAGAGGTAGATATGGGTCCCCTCTCAAATTTGTGCCAGCATAAGCGTAGTCATATACCATAAGCAGTTGGAATCCAAGCCAAGTGAAGAACTATGGTGGATAATGCATATGTTGACCCGTGCCTCCTCGAGGCATGAGCTAGCTCCATCTCATGAGCCTGAGATCTGGAGGGGCAGGATGTGGTACTTCTTCCCACTAATACCAGAAGAGTGGTACTCACTCCAAGAAGAGATCACCAGTATAGAACCGAACATGAATTTCTTTAGGTATCCATTCTTACCCTTAGTCAGTTGGCGCTTCATATTCACCAAAAGGCTTCACACCAATTGAAGATGGTGTGGGTCAAACATTCCATAGCGTACTAAAACTGAGACTTGGAAGCCTCATATAAAGCTTGCGTGCTGGATACACATGCCATAGTGAACAAATTTTTTCTTAGAACAAGGTTGTTTATGATTGTTGCAATCTTCACCTTACCTCCGTTGGTTATCTCGGCACCAGGACAATATCTCTGGACTAGACTCCTGGTACTCTCACCTCCCTGGCGAGATCCAAAGAGTTGAACTGCTTCTCCTCTGTGGGATAATCCCATGATAAAATAGATTTCCATGTCCTATAGTTCTAGTTCTTGCCCTTTGATGATGAATATCTCTCGATCTACATCCCAAAGGCTAATCAGATAGGGTAGCAACTCCATTTGAACCCTCAACCTTGTGGTCCTGAAGAATTTTAGCAATTTTCAATATCTCATAGCATTTATGCATCTCGGATCCTGAGATGCTTGGAAATCCTCGACCTCATGGCCTCTTTATTTCCACTTCAGAGCCATATTCTCCTTCAAAACAACATTTAAACACATATTAATGCTTTTTATCTGGATAAAAATCAACATTTTTTTCTTTAAGGATAGTATTTAATATCAAAAAATTGCTCTCGATTTCATCACGCTTGTTTTTCAAAACAGTGCGATGTCATTGTGAGAGCATTTGTGCTCAAGCATGACCATCGCAGGTCCGATGACCATACCTGCGATTTTCGTCGACGACCTAAAATTTTAAAATCCTCCTTTCTGGCATAAAATTCACCATTTAAATTGCATAAAAAAGTAATGAAATCCAAGAGTAGGGATGAGGCTCTTACCTATCATAGATGGATCATGAAATGGTACCCTAGATCTCCCACATCAGCCACCAAAAAATCAAGAGAATTAGGACACAAAAGAAATTTTAGAGCTCAGTTTAGTAAAATGGTAACAAATGAAATTACTTTTACTTATTTATAACTTTTGAAAGTCATTTTTTCGAATATTTTCATAATATTTTAATATTTTTCTCTCGATATCGGTGATGGGTGTGTTTCTTATGTAGTTACAGGTGCCTTCAATGTGAACAATGATCATTATTGACCGATTCTGGGAGTTTTATTTTATCTCTTTTTCAGACTCATTAAATAAACAAAAAAGGAACCCCCATGGAGTCATCTTTCAGCTCTTTTCTAACTCTCAAAAATTGAAAAGATTGCCAAGTACTTGTCGTTTCGAACTCGTTAAATTAAATGAATCGATGTCAACTCGATATTCTTTTACCCCTTTTTTGAGCTGAGATTGACTATTTACGAAAATGGTACACCTTGGTCGACATGGTTAAGAGGTTCCATCGGATATTCTTTTCTACCTTTTTGGGTTCAAGGGACAAATTACGAAAAGCGACATGATGAAGTTTTCTTTTTCATTTCTTTTTCAAACTCTTTAAACATGAAATATTTGTTGATTTATTCTTACGTCGAACTAGTTAAAACTTTGTGGTGAAAGACTCATCACCATGATGATACCGAGCTTCTCCTTCCTAGGGCTTGTAAAACTTACTAGGATGGATTCATTCAAAGAATGAAATTACATAAAAAGCATATGCTATCCCCTTCAATCTTGTGATAAAAAATAATTGCAGTACTCACTAGAAATAGTGGGGAAAAATGAAGATGAGACATCCTTTGTATAGGAAGCATGTCGCTCTTGAACATGACACTCTTTTGCTCTCATGTCGGGTTTGGGATATCCTCACTCAGTCACTTGTACGCTCAGGTTTGGGTGATCCATTTTACCTCTCATTTGACTATTCCACACTGTCACCATGACCTTTAGTCCCATGTTGAGTCAGATGTTGCCACACTCCGGAGTCGTGTCGCCAATATGTTCAAGAGAAGTCCAATCTGTAGTTATTTACCTATACATTGTTTGATTCATTGCTACAATCTTGAATATCATACCACTTTATTCCTTGTTTCATGTCGATGATGGGGGATTCATCATTTCCCTCCTTCGATGGGTCACTTCCTGTCGACTTCAGCTCATTATCCAGGAAGATGACTTAGGAACTCCCTTTCAGTACCTTAGAGCTAGCATTCCCTAATGGCCAGTTCTTTTCATCCAACGACAGGTCTTCATTATTGGCTTTCGATTGGGTGATTCCATGAGCATTCGACCTCGACCTCATTATCACATTCAAGGATTGTACTGTTGTACCTTGAGAGCCATTGTCATTATTGGTGGTTTCTCTTATACCTATTAACGATCAACATCATTGGTCAGTAATTAGGTGGTTTTCTAGCATGTTTGACTTCAACACATTTATTCTCATGATGGAATTCGTACATTGATCAGGTCGGGATGGACCACAAGACCCTGAGTCTTGTCTGTTATAGCTCATGTTGCATGGTGTTTTATGTTATTCATAATTGTACACATGTTTATACTATACAGATGGTTGTGACCATACCGTGAGACTTTATATTCATGATGATCCTTTTTATTTGGATGGCTATGCCTATGCCATGGATGTTTTATTTAGTATCCATCATCCAGATGGTTACGTCCATTCCGTAGATTCATGTCTTGATCTTAAATATGTATATGTATATGCTTCCTTGATATGCAGGTCTCCTAACAGTGTGTGTCCTCATCCTTGCCAAAAGCTTGTAAAGCATCTTAGCCATCACTCCTCATTCTGCCTTCATGCTTTAGGGAGCATCTGTCACATAGTATTTTTTCATGCCTCCTGCACTTCCCTGTGACATACCTTGAAGTGCCCGAAACATTATTATATAGTATACTGATCCATTTATACAACTTAGATCCCTCCTTTAACTTTTCTTGGAAAATTATGGAGGTTTCCCTGAAGAAATGGCCCATAGAACCCTAAAATGAGGGTCATCGCCCTTATGAAGCCCAAAACTGCGATGATCACGTGTTTCACCTTGTTAATCTAGTGATGGCATCACTCCGTTCTCTCTCATACTCATGATGGTCTCAAAAAGGAAGTTTTCCCAAAGAGGATGAGAAGCTTTGTGATATAGAAGCTTCTAGAGTAGTGAGCTGGAGGTGGTTTTGCATAGATGAGGTTGAATCTTCCTAATTTGACCCCTTGGTCTCATCCCTATGAGCTACCTCCTTGAGATGTGGGCCTAATCCTATATTCATAGGAGGCCTAAATCCCTCTCCTAGCCTATAAATCCCCCCTCTACCATTCCCAAATGGTTGATCTATGTATATTTTCATCCCTATGCTAAGTTTGTGCTTAGAGTTTATTCATTAAACTTGGAGAAGGAGTGTTGGAGAGTCTCTTCGCTTGGAATTGGATTACCACTCAAGGAGAGAATTTCAACATCAAGGCTATGGTTGTAAGTGTCCCCTTTATTCTTTAAATAATAATAAAACTGATGGTTCATCTTCTCAAAATATATATGTTCATGTATGTTTTGGCTTGACATTCCTTGATCAGCTAAGTAGACTGTTATTGGATTTGCTATTGGTTTTGGTATGCTTTGTTGTCTCTTAGTCACTTCTGTAGGTACACAAGCACTGGAATAAGCAAGAACAAGTCTGTGACACAAGTGGTTTGAGGATCTCAATAAAGGAAATCAGATTAGCATCAGAGCAAGGTAGGCCTTCTCTCTTGTTCTAATTTTCAATTATAATCTAGGAAGATGTCTAGTTGATTGCCCCTTCAGTTGCTAAACCCACTCATTGGGCTAGAGGGATCATCTTTGTCCATAGAGAGGATTAACCATGTCAACAACCCCTCTAACTATTTTCCCCTCCTTGAATTCAAAGGGGCTGGAGTCCTCATATCTAAAGACCTCTTTTAATAATGATATCATTAGAAAGAAAAAACAAAAAAAGAAAGAGTTAACCCATGAGGGTGTTATCCAAGGAGGGATATTTAAGGAGGTGACAAACCTTTATGTTAATCATATGTCACTTATATTGGCGAATCCCTCTTGATAGGGTTCCACATGATTTTGGTGTCCCTAAACATCTTGGGAGTAAGGGGAACTCTAAAAAACCGTGCTCCTAGGAGACTTGTTGAGCTTATACCTTCAATAATTTTAATCCTGAAAACCATGGTGTTAGGGGAAAAAGATCCTGAGGAGCTTCTTAAGATTTTTCCTGGGTGGTATGTTTTTTTTGGGGGATCATTCAAGGAATTTTGGGCGTTTATTAGTTATGTGGAATCCTAGGAATGATTCCTTTAAACCCTTTCTTTCAATGGATGGTATCATTTTGGAGGGTACCTTAAGAGGATTTGAAAGCCCTATCTTGCTAGTAAATTTTTATGGGTTGTATGTGGATAGAAAAGAGTTTTTGAAACAACTACAATATAGTGGTTTGATACAAAACCACTCCCTCATTTTAGCAGGGGATATGGACTTCACTACCTCTGCTAGTGAAATTTAGGGGGTTAATTCTTGGAATGGCTCCTTAGCACCTATTTTCTCCGAGCTAGTTCAAGAATCAAATCTAATTTATGTGTATCCCTATCCCATGGTCACGACATGGAGGAATGAGAGATCAGTAGAACAAGGGATTTCAAAATAATTGATTGCTTCCTCTTAGCTGAGACCCTAGCTAGTAGGCTGGCTAAATTTTGATCTTGGGTTAGTAATAAACGTATCTCTAACCACTTCTTGATCTTCCTTTAGTTGGAATTTTAAGTTTATTCTATAAATTATCATTTTAAATTCAATCACTCCTGGTTTGATGACGTTTCATTCATCTCTTTGGTAAATTCTTGTTGGAAGGACTTGTCAATTAGACCTTCTAATTTTTCCATGGAATCTTGGGTGTATAAGATGAAGGAACTAAAAAATAAAGTTAGGCTTTGACTAAGATAAAAAATAAGAGAGTAAGATGGATTTTTTTTTTATTAAATAAGAGTATAGTAACATTTTGTAATTCTATATCATCTCAAACTTTCCTGAAGAATTGTAATTATACCTTTGTAATTTGGAAGAGAGAGTCCTTGCTTTTAAAAGATGAAGAGGAGGCATGGATATTGAAAAATAGAACAATCTAGGTAAAGGATGGAGATGGAAAAACTAAATTTTTCTATAAGTTTTCCAATTTTAGGAGAGTTTCAAATTCTATTTGGGAAATTAAGACTAAAGATAATGTCATTAGAAGCTTTCAAGGGAATCTCAAGATGGCTGCAAAGGATCACTTTTCATGTCTCTTCAAAGACCCTCATAGTAATACTATTGTAGAACAACTTAAATTTATCAAAAAATTTCTTAAATTTTTCTCGAAGGATCACTCGGCTAAAGTTGGTGGCCCTGTAACTTTGGAGGAAATTAAACAAGTTTTAAAATATTTTTCTACGGAAAAAATCTGAGGCCCATATGGGTGGATTATTGATATTTATCTATCCTTTTTTGGTTTGATGGTGGAAGAAATTATAAAGGTACTGGAGGAGGCCAGAACATCTAGGATGGTTTGTGGAGTGATATATGCCACATTTATTACTTTAATATGAAAATGTTCGAAGGAAAATACATTTAATGACTTTATACTGATTTCTCTGTTTAACATGATTTACAATTATTATCAAGATCATATCTAATAGACTAAAAAATAATCTCATAGAAATTCTCTCACTGGAACAATTTGGATTTCTCATTGGTCATCGGATTCATAATGCCAGTGATGTGGTCCAAGGGTCCCTACATTATATTAAGCTAAAAATCCTTGAAGCTCTCGTTTTAAAAATAGACTTAGTAAAAACATATGATAGAGAAAATTGCAACTTCCTCAGGCCGATAATCCTTTAAATTGGTCTATATTTTAAGGTCAAAAACTAGATAATGGAATGTATTTAATGAACGAAACTTCTATGTTAGTGAATGACTCTCTGTTTAGTTTCTTCAACAATATAGGAGTTTTGAGACAAGGTTGCCCACTTTCTCCTTTGTTATTCCTACTTGTCATTAAAGGTTTTAGTAGATTGATTGTGAAAGCCAAGATATATGGTTCTTTGAAAAAAACTAAAGTGTCTAAGTCTTTGTATATTACACATCTCCAATTTGTGGAAGATTTCTTGCTATTTGGAGAAGGTAGTGTCATTGAATGGGAGGCTTTTCCATAAAAATTTTATTTTTTTCCAAGCATCCTTAATGGAGGTTAGCATCCATACATATATAAAAGTGGAAGAATTAGAAAAGGATTCAAATATCTGGGCTATTACATGAAACCTAATTGTTACCATAAGGAAGACTAGACGTGGTTAATTAAAAGGGTGAAAAGTAGAATACGGAACTGGTGTTATAGGTGTTTATCATTGGGAGGTAGAATGATTATGGCTAAGTGGCTATTGGAGAGTATTTGGTTGTATTGCCGCTTATTCTCTCGAAGATACCAAAATATATTATAAGGAAAATAAGGTAAGAGAATATTTAATTTTCTCTAGACACGAAAAAAGAAAAATGAAGGTTTACATGTGGCTTGATGGGAAATATTATCTTAACCAAAGAGTCTTGGGGTTGGGGCTTAAAAATTATACACTATATTGGCTTAGTCCTCTTAATCAAGATTCTATGGAGGTAATTATTTGGTATTGTTCTTTGGTTCCACATTATCAATGAAAAATATATAAAAATTAGATCCTTAATTGACTAGCTGAGATCCAATGTTAAAATGTATATAAAACTGGCTCAATCATGTGTAAAGGTATCATGGATTCTTTCTCTTGGCTATTCTCCTAGATTTCCTCGAAGGTGGGAAAGGGTAACCAGAAAATCCTGGCAAAGGATTTCTTCATGGGAGGAGCTTATTTTTATCAACTCTCTCTGAATATGATTTCCTTCTTAAATGCACAGGGTTTGTGTAAGTTGTGCCATATTAAGAGAACAACCTCAATTTCAAGATCTTATATATACTTGAAAAACTCTCTTGATTTGGGTCTTTGAGGGTACTTAACAGTTGAATGAATAAATTTGTATGGGGCTTGTATTCTAGTGGGATGTGAATGAATAAGAGGACTCTATATTATAGAGTTGGAATTCTTCATTGAGTCAAGTAGCTGCTTGGAAGGCATATGAGTCAATTTCCATTTCCTCTCTAGATCAAAAAGGTACTTGGTGGTACAATAAAGTATGGAAGTGGAGCCTCCCTCAAAATCTTAGACGCTTTTGCTAGATCACTCTAGGTAATCATATTCTCACGTGGGATAGCTGGCAAGGAAGGTGTTTTAGTGGTCTAAATTTTTGTAGACTTTGTAATTGTGATTCAGAATATGTGGATCATCTCCTTGTACACTATACCTTTGTAGAGGATGTATAAAAGTACTAAGACTATAGGTTTTTGTATCTTCTTTCTCTTTTGAATCTTATCTTTTTTTTATGGGATACAAAGATGGGCAATAATAAAACTCTTCAATTCTTTATAGTCTTGGGAATATGGAAAGTGTGAAACAAATCCATTTTTTAATATCTTCCTTTTTAACCTGAATAATTAATACACAATATTGTGGGCTACTTCAAGGAATATTTGAAAATGCCATAATCCAGAATTACCAAAAATATAAGATACATGTGTTATCACAGTTTTTCTCAGTCAGGTTCTTTGATGGTGCTTCATAAGCAGGACTATGTGGTGGGGGTGACTTTATCAAACTCTCAAGAATTCATACCTTCTGGATTTGGATGCATATAGGACAAGCAATAAACACTAAGGAAGAATTCATTTCTCACTAAGCACTTTTGTATATTACAACCTTCAAAAAGGTTTTTAATTACACGTATGTGGTGGTTCAAAATGTATAATTGATTGGTTGAGAGGCATCTCAAGTATATAGGTGTTAAGCTTCACTTTCTGGAAGGAAAAGGTTATAGATGTGAGGAAAAAAATTCAATATCTCTCCTTTCATCATATTCATAGAGAATGGAACTCTCAAGTAGATTCATTATCGAAACTTGGGAACTTAGCTTAGAAAAAGGTTTCATCATTTATGAAGAATGGGATGACACCACTTTGATAAGAAGTGGAATTCTTCCTCTTACCGTAGGGTTTTAGTACTCCTTTGATAGGACTAAGTCTACAATTTTCTCTCACATAGAAAGTTAAGGCTAATCAAATTTTGTAAGTGAGTTGTTGGACAATGATAACTTGGTCTGTTGTGTGCATTTTTTATAATTTTTTTGTTTTGTTTATGATGTATTTAATATGCAGTGTAATTATGTTATACAATTCTTTTATACTCATGAGTTATTCGGTAGTATCCAAATCTATATGCATATTCATAGAAATAGTTATAGTTTTTTTGGTGACTTGGATTGTTGTTTAGACAAGATTGCCTTACTACCTATGTAAACATATTTTGGTAAAGATGGGATTACTTTGTACAACATATATATGCACCTTTAATTATCTTTAAATGAATAACAAGGTACAACAATATTCAAATGAAAATAAATATAAAGCATGATGAAAGTATTCATTTTTGTTGAGTGTTTTCTTTCCTCTTTGGGGTCGAAGGTTATTGTCATTTTTTTTTCACATGTGGTTCATGGATACCCATGGTCACTAGGTAGCCACTATGTCCATGGTACAACACTAGGGTAGATCAACCCCAAAGAGGATCACACCCCTAGACCTATTTACTAACCTAACCCCAAGAGATTTCAGAAATTGACCCTATGACCATCCGATTGGCGAGTCACTGATTTGACCGATTGAGCTAGCTCTTGGGGCTTTTTTTTTCAGATGTGGTTCATGGATACCCATGGTCACTGGGTAGCTGCTACATCCATGGTACAACACTAGGGTAGATCGACCTCGAAGGGGATCACACCCCTCGGCCTATTTAATGACCTGACCCCAAGAGCTTTCGGGAATTGGCCCTGTGACCTCCCGATTGGCGAGGCATTGATTTGATCGATTGAGCTAACTCTTGGGGCTTAAGGTTATTGTCATTATTTAAACAAATCACATTTTCTATCTTAAAAATACACCTCATTGATTTGTCATGCATGTCTTATTTCATGCGTATGGTTTTGTGTTCGAGTGTATTTTACAAAATCATTAACTAAACATGTATTATGTTGAAGATCATAGCTTAATTTTTCATTTATTGGAATTATTTAGATTTTATTTAAATTCAAAATATTAACGATATTTTAATTAATATCGTTTTAATTATGAAGTTAAAGTTTCTATTATTTTATTCAAATTTAATTAATTAAATATAAATATTAAAATTAATGATGAAATTTAAAATAAAGTTTCAAATTTAACCTTGAATGATATTTAATCAATCAAACATTTTCATGATGAATGATGAATATTTTATGAGAAATTCTTCGGTGTAAATCACATGATATTTCATTTGTCGATAGGTTTCAAACCAACCAGTGTGGTTCATCGTAAGGACAAGTTGAAGAATCAGATCTAGGTTGCATGTTAAATAGTCAGAGCAAAACCTCCAACAGCTAAATTTGACTAGGCAATGACTAAATTGACTAGCTAATGGCTATATTTGACTAGGAAACGGCTAGTTGGACTAGACCAAGGGAAAGGAGAGCATTTAATTAAAAATTGAAATTAAAATAAGTTAAAGTTATAGAATTTAAATAATTATTAAATCAATAGTTAGTTATACTATTATTAAATTAAAAGGGGTTTTACATTAAAAATACATAAAAGGTATTAACTATTTCATATTTATTTTAATTTTAGCGGTTAATAAAAATTAAAATCCTATTGTTAGAATTGTTATATATGTAAGATCAAAGCTATTAAAATAAATTAATTTAAGTCTTATATAATACGAATAAATATTTTATATTTTAATTTTATTTAATTGTTTATTTATTTTAATTATAAATTAATAATTCAAAAAACATATTATCATTTTTTAATTTAAGCCTAAATATAAATTGAATTTGAGTATCCTCAATAGGGAGGATGGCTGGAAGATCAGTGGTTGCTGGGTCCCAGCCCTCGCTTCCTAGTCGTGTTCTTCCCTTCCTCCCCTCCCTCTTTTTATAGCTTGTTTAAGTTTTCTTATTTGTTAGTTTCCCCTTGTTATCCTTTAACCTCCTCTCTTTTACCATAGTTCTTTGATCCTCTTTGGTGAGTTTGTTTATATAGCATAAGATATTCAAATAGAATTTAGTTTAAACTATTAGAATTTTAACCTAATTAAAAAAGAGAAATATAATTACTTTGATACTGAAATTCAGTCTATATTTAGGCTTAAATTAAAAAATGGTAATATGTTTTTTGACTTATTAATTTATAATTAAAATAAATAAACAAATTAATAAACAATTAAATAAAATTAAAATATAAAAGATTTAGTCTTATTATATAAGACTTAAATTAATTTATTTTAATAGCTTTGATCTAACATATATAACAATTCTAACAATAGGATTTTAATTTTTATTAACCTCTAATATTAAAATAAATATGAAATAGTTAATACCTAATATGTATTTCTTATATGTATTTTTAATGTAAAACCTCTTTTAATTTAATAATAGTATAACTAATTATTGATTTAATAATTATTTAAATTTTGTAATTTTAACTTACTTTAATTTCAATTTTGAATTAAATGCTCTCCTTTCCCTTGGTCCGGTCCAACTAGTCGTTTCCCACTCAAATATAACCGTTAGCTGGTCAATTTAGCCATTGGAGGTTCTGCTCTAACTATTTAACATGCAACTAGATTTGATTCTTCAACTTGTCCTAACGATGAACCACACTGGTTGGTTCGAAACACGTTGACAAATGAAATATCATGTGATTTACGCCGAAAAAATTCTCATAAATTTGATATGGATCACAAAAGCCTCAATTCAATAGATGAATACTTTATTTAAAAAAAATAAAAAATTGTTTTTCCATCTTTACAACATTAACCTATAAAAGTACAAATATATTATAATTTGAATAAAAAATAATAAAAATCATATAATTTGTCGTGAGAGAGTTGAATACTTTCAAATTTATTTACATTTAAGTGCTAAATAATACATTGCTCAATTTATCATTAAATTCCATTAATGTTTCAAAGAGAGTCTTGACACCTATTTAATTAAATAAACTTACATAAACATGCAACACACTTGTTTGTGTAGGATAAATTTCAAAGTTTTAAAAACATCGATACGAAGCTTAGAACACAATGGTATAACTGAACGTTATTTTGGATGCCACATAAAATAATATTTGTTTTGTATATTAATATGGGGAGTATGCACTGCATATTGCATTCATATCTCAAGATCAATGTCAGGATAAATTTCAATGTGTTAAAAACATCGATACAAATCTTAGAACATAATGGTATAAGAGAATATTTGTTCCGCATATCAATATGGGGAGTATGCACGGCATATTACATTTATATCACAATTTTGGATGCCATATAAAAGAATATTTGTTTTGTATATTAATATGCGCAGTATGAACTGCATGTTACATTCATATTTCAAGAATAGGATCACAAAGCATGTTTAGCCATGGGATAAATGTCCTTTAAACTTATAAGCATATTTTAATTTCTATGTTAATGGAAAAAAAGAAAATTTAGCAAATTATGATGAAAAAAACTATATATGCTTGGTAGAGAGATTACTTTCCCTATGGTCCTCTAGGAACATACAAATCTCACATGGTTGGATTTGTCATTGATTATATAGGTTAAGGTGTGGGAGCTTTGTTAGATCAATACAAATATAAGGCTAAATAAGATTATTGATAAAGACCATTTAGTTTATTATTCTTATTAAGGATATCGATTACTCAGTGTATGTATTAAATCATGTAAGAATGACTCTAAAAGTGGATTGTAGAGCATAATTCTTAATGCATAGATTAAATGATAAGAACAAGTGGGTTACCTTCTCTATATATTGCTTAACAATACCACTTAATCATCATAAATTTTGTTCTAAGAATTCATGATCCATATTGGATCATTATGTTGTTTTTCATCCATCTGGATGCTTTCAAAGTGGGAAAAGTGGAGGAATCAACTCTCAAGACCATTTTTTCCGGTAGAACCCAGTTTCGAAAATTAGCGTTTGAATCCTTCCGGGAGCATTTTGAGGCATAAAACAACATTTTTGGGGTAAATTTTGTTTTCCTTCAAGTAAAAACTTTCTCTCATATTCTACACCTAGATACCTTTCCAACGATGTAATAATCGTGTCAATTTGATTTCGTATGTGAAACTTATGCCAATCAGAAGTTGACCTCCCTATTTTCGCAACCATAATTCAAAAGGATGCCACTTCAACCCCCATAATTCATGGAAAAGGGGCTAGATATGTGATTATGATCATGAAGAAGATTCTAGAATAGCTAATATTGTAAATCTTGTTAAGAATTGAGCTAGTCAAACATAACCACTAGTAGACTATTGGGTTGTTTTATAACTAAGCCACTAGGAAGAAATGGGGTTCCATTTTTTCAAGTGCATTTATTCCATAACCGAGAAAAAATAACCAAGAGAGATAGAATATAGAGTGCACAGAGAGGATTTGTGCATTGTAGTAGCCCATAGGCCATAAACCATACTTCTTTGTACTCACAACCATATTTCCATTCATAGAAAGAGACGAGAGTGGCCTCACCTTCTAGCTAGGTTTTATCATGAAAGTGTTTCCCAGGTCATATATTGTGTCGAATGTGTATGTGAGATTTTATTTTGTTATTCTCTACCTTTTTTGTAATTTTAAATTCGCATGCATGCATTATTATCAGTAAAACTAGAGATCCACAAATCTAATAAAATTGTAATAGTGTAGAATTTTAGATTTTATATACAATTATATTAGATCTATTATGACGAACTATTTAGTGGAATATCGATGATAATTTACATAAATCACAGTAGGTTTCTTTGGGCGTATTGTGGATATTTTAAGGGGATCTAGATTAGCTGGGCCAAAAGTTGTAAAACCCTAATCATGGCAGAAAAATATGAGAATAACCCTTGTGATCCTATAGAGGAGAGGTTTTCACATCTAGAACAACAAGCCATTGATATAAATCATAATGTAAATATCCTCATGGTGGCCCTAAGTAACAAACTTGGGATATTTGGAGAAGATGGGGGTTCAAATGTAGAAGATAAATCTAAAGGGTGATTAGGAGATTGAGAAGAAACAAAGAACCAATCAAAGAAAAAAACCCCAGAAAGAATAACCTAGTTTGAGAGGCACGAATAAACACAACCCCTATTTAAAATGGAAGAAAAGGTCGATATCAAGCCATACCACAATGATATTGATGCTCTGAATCTAAATCACTATTTGCAATTAGTAGAATTGTATTTTAGTGTCCATCAAATTGAGGAAGAACAAAAGATTTCTTTTGTGTGACTGAAATTAGAGGGCCATGCACTAACTTGGTGGAAAAGCCACATAGAGACCCTAATGTTGGAGGGAGAGCCTCCAGTGACTAAGTCAAAGGAATTAAAAATCCTCAGTAAGTCACAAATTTGTACCCTATTTGGTGTGTAGAGCTTGACTACTGGATCTGGTGGAAATAATTGAGGCAAAATCCAAGGCAAAGCGTGCAAGAGTATACTACATAGTTTTGAAAGATTGCCATAATGTTGGTTATCTCTCCAAAGAACCCATATGTACTCCTTAAGTATTTGGGGGATCTACAATGCCATCTGTGAGAGAAAATGATGTTGTTCAAGCCCAAATTGGTAGAAGATGCTTGTGTGTAGGAATAATTCCTAGAGAACATAGGATTGAAGAAAGCACAATAAAGTGGATCAAATAAGAAGGATAAAAAAGACGCTTATAAGGAAGGGAAGAAGAAGGAAAAAGGTGGTAATATAAAAACACAGCAACCACAACACACTAGTGTAAAGATCCTGAAAACCACTATAAGCACTGCAACATTGATGGTCATATATAGGAGAAGAGTTGGAAGTTACATCTAAAGGAAAGACAATAAGAAGAAGAATCTCACGACCATTGATTCAAGAAACCAATTGAAAATAACTCGAATGTGAATAAAGATTTCATCTGTACCATAGTGCAAAAGGAGGTGAATCTAAGTAGCTTTTAGCAACTGGAAGAGAAAGAAATGGCCAAACACTTCCATATAAAGATATAGGTCATGAAGACTAAGATTGATGCTCTCTTTAAGTCAAGATCGTAGGAAAATCTCATTGCAAAATAGATGGCCAAAATGTTGGGGTTGTAAGTTCTTGATCATCTAAGCTCATATCCACTTGGATGGGTAAATAACGATGCAAAGTTGGATGTTAAAAAATAGTGAAAAATTAGATTTGCCAACAATGTTGATTTTATTGATGAAGTTGAACTAGATGTGGTTCCCCTTGATGTATATGGATTCGTATCTGGGAGTCCCTACACAAACATGAAATATTAAATATTGATGCAGAGAGTGAGCCAATATTGGATTGTCAAGGATGGAAAATTGTTCACTAGCATTGTGTATAAAGGCAAGTAAAAAAATTCACTAGTAAGTGCCATCCAAGCCAAGAAATTGATTAGTTTCAATAAGAAGTATGTTTTTTTGTTTTTAAGTGAAAATCAGTCTTTAGAAGAGTCAGTAAGAGGAAAGGAATCCTTGGAGGGGCATACTAAGAAACAAAAACATCAACTAGAAGAATTTCTATAGGCATATAAGGATGTGTTATGGAATCCTAAAGGGTTACCACCTAAGAGGGAAGTGGAGCATGAGATCCATTTATTATCAGACTCGCCATTGCCAAACATTGGGCTGTATAGGAAGTCTTTCATAGAAGCAAGTGAGGTGAAGAAACAATTGCAACAATTGTTGAAATAGGGTGTCACTCAATCGATTACATCATCATGTGGGTCACCCATCATCATTGTGCCACAGAAGGATGGGACTCGACAGATCTTTATAGACTACAGGGCATTGAACAAAAATCACACTCAAGAACAAGTACCCCTTACCTAGGATAAATGATCTATTGGATCAGTTTTAACAAGAAAAATACTTCACCAAGATGGACCCAAAGTATGAATATTACCAAGTTTGAGAAAAGAAGAAGATTCCTAGAAGAATGATGAAAACCAGGCAAGGTCAGTATGAGTGGTTAGTCATGCCATTTGGCTTATGTAATGCATCAACTACATTTATTATATTAATGAATGATGTACTACGCCCTCTTATAGATTCATTTTTTGTTGTCTATTTGGATGCTATACTGGTATACAATGCTACTTGGGAGGAGTACATCTCACATTTGATGTAGGTGATGGAGACACTAGGGAAGCACCAACTACTAGAAAATCTCAAGAAGTGTGAGTTTGCACAATAGGCTTTGGTGTATCTAGAGTATGTGATAGGTGAAGGAGAGTTAAATATAGATCATGCCAAGATGAAGGCCATCATGAAATTGATGATTCCTACTAATATTTCTGAGTTCAGGATTTTAATTGAGGAAGCACATTACTTAAGGAAATTCATAGTCTCATTTTTAGTGGTAGCAACATTGCTCCATTCCATAACAACAAGTGGCAAGATTTTTCAGTGGGGAAAGGGCCAGTAGAGGGATTTCGAGGAGCTAAAGAAGAAGATCAATTAAGCACTAGTTTTGACATTACCAAACTTGCAATAAGGCTTTGAAGTGGAGACATATGTGAGTGGGTATTCTATGGTAACGGTCTTGATGTAGGGAGGAAGGCCTATATGCTACCATTCTGAAGTATTTCATGGGGTATTTCTTAAATACCCTACCTATTACAAGGAGCTATATTTCCTAGTGGAAGTTGTGAAGAAAGGGAAGCACTATTTGATGGGAAAGGGGATGGTAATCTACATAGATCACCAGCCACTACAAAACATGTAAGCCTAGATCAAGCTAAAACAGAGAGGGAATTAAAAGTGGATGAGGTTTCTAAATCAATTTCATTTGGTGATCAAGTACAAGAAGGGAAACACAAGATTTTTTCCTAACATGCTCTTAAGGCCACACACATCAAATATCACAACCTTTTGAACTCCTATGCACATGGATCTATTCACCCATGATACTTATAGAGAGGCATATTCATAGGATGAGAAATTCAAGGAGTTGCTTTAGTAGTTGCTTAGTTAGAGTCATGTGCACTATGGTGACAACACTGTTGACTACCATCTCCAGGATATGTTACTGTACAAAATAGATAAGCTATGTGTTCCTAAGGATAAGTGATTTCAATTGATTAGAGAGGCTCACACCTCCAAGGTTGCAAGGTACTTCCATGTAGGGAAGATTGTGGCAAACTTGAAAAGGTATGTGTATTGGCCGAAGATGCAAGAACAAATAGCTGGGTTCACAAGTGGATGCATGCTTTGTTGTACTATCAAGCCAAGCCAAAGGAAACAAGGTCTATATAGTCCCTTAACTATACCCAATTATCCTAGAGAGTATTTCCATGGAATTTGTGGGAAGTTACTAACAACCAAGAAGGGACATGACTACTTGTTTGTGGTAGTTGAGAGGTTTGAAAATATGTGTTTTTTGATGCCTTGTAAAAAGACCATTAGTGGGAAATAAGCAACAAACTTGTTCTTTGGATAGGTCTCAGTGCACTTTTGAATACCAAGGAGTGTCGATTTAGACAAGGACACAAGATTTCTCAGTGCATTTTGGACTACATTGTGGGGGAATATGGAAATAAGGTTGAAGATATCTACAACATTCCATCCAGAGATAGATGGGTAGACATAAGTAGTCAATAGAAATTTGGTTCATCTTCTAAGGGATACAACAATAAGAATTTGAAGGCCTCGGATGAAAATCTAGTATATATAAAACATTCTTACAATAGATTAGTACACACTTCTACACGAGAGTCCCCATTTGAAGTCTGCTTTGGTTATTTGTCATTACCTTTGGACATTGTATATGGGAATCAAGAAGTGAGGGAAGATCTTATAGGATACGCCTTGAGGGTTGAATTTTTTTAGAGAATATCATGCGGATCCATATACATGTACAAGAGACACTATATAAGTCATAGGAGAAATATAATTCCTAGCATGATCAACATACAATAGATAAACCATTCAGGGTGGGAGATAGAATATGGCTATTATTGAATAAGGAGAGGTTACAGGCGCCTGGTAAGAAAATCAAGGTTTTGTAGTATGGTGCCTTTGAGATAGTGGAAAAGGTGGGTGATAATGCATAGTAACTCAATTTACCATCATATATGTACATTTACTTAGTTGTGAATGTAGAGACATGAAACTCTATGAGGCTTCCATGTTAGATAAGGAAGAGGAACAAGTCCTACTATCTATGGTGGATTTGGCACCAGATGCTTAGGGAGAGTTTACAAAAGATTCAATTTTGTAGAATAGGTCCAGGACTACAAGATAGGGGCAACATGAGCTTTGGTAGATTGGGTTGGAAGGAAAACTTCTAGGATAAGTTGAATGATACACAACATATAAGGTGGAGGAAAAATTTCCTCACCTCATTCAGTAGAAGCTTTTGGTGACCAAAAGCCTCCCAAAATGGGGGGGGGGGTGTGATCAAGATTGGACCATTAGTCATACATCTCATTTCTTTTAGAGTGTAAAAGGTGTAGGGATAAGATCTCAGGACCATTTTACTGGTGGGACCCAGTTTGGAAAATTAGGGTTTGAAACCTTTTGAGAGTGTTTTGAAGCTTCAAATGACGTTTTGTATGGGAAAAAATTTCTTCATTAGTGTGACACCTTTTTTTATTATTCTGCACATAGAGACCTCTCTAACTACATACGAATCATGTCAATAAGAGTTTGTATGCGAAAGTTATGCCACTTAGATGTTGAAATTACTATTTTCACCACCGTAATTTGAGAGGATGCCATCTCAACCCCCATTATTCATGGAAAATGGTCTATCCACATGATTATGATGAATACAACTCTAGAATAATCTATATTATAACTTTGGTTAAGAGTTTACATAGTCAAACCTAACCACTAGTGGGCTATGAGGTTGTGTTATAACTAGGCCACTAGGAGGAAAAGGGATTCCATTCTTTTCAGTGCATTTGTTCCATACCTAAGCACAAATATCCAAGAGGTATAAGAGATAGAACACACAAAAAGGATTTGTTAATTGTAGTATCACACTAGCCACTAGCCATACTTCTTTGTACTTGCAACCATATTTCCATTCAGAAAAAGAAATAAGAGAAACCTCACCTTCCAATTGTTTTTTCTCCGAAAGGGTTTTCCAACTCATGTATTGTGTCAAATATGCGTGCGAGTGTTTATTTCACTTTTCTCTATTTTTCACATAATTTTGAGTTCCCATGCATGCACTATTAATAATAAATCTACAAACCCATAAATTTAATAAGATTATAATAGTGTATAATTTCATATTTTAAATATAATTGTATGAGATTTGTTGTGACGAATTGTCTAGTAGAATATCCACGACAATCCACCAATCAATTCAAGGTTTCAAAGGATACATCTCATAAATATTGGGCTTAGGATGAGGCACATGACAATAAATATTTGAAGTTGTTCTCAAATGTTTTGATGGAAAAATATTGTTAGTCATAGGTCAATGTTGCTAAAAATAAGAAGAAAGTGAAAGAATGGGATAATTAAATATGTAGATCAATATAAAGAATAAAAGGAGTGAGGATTTGATGATTTGGAGACCTTAATTAACATAATCAAAATTCTCATTGTTGTAATTAAGAATTGTGGTTTTTGTTATGTTGAGGAGGTCCAACTCCTACAAGATCATCTCTACACTTAATTAAGGACATACCTTTTAGAAATTTTCATTAAAAATAAAAGTTTTTTTAATCTAAAACGGAATCATTTATAGATTCTATGTGAAACAAAGAAAAAATATGTAGTATCTTTATAATGAAAGTGTTCATACCATTTCATGATCTTAATGGATTATAAATAAATTTGCATTAAATATTTTTTATTTTATTTTATTTGAATTAATAATCTATTGAAATAATGGGGATGCATGAACTACATAGTATATGGTTGATAACCAGACAAATAAGCTTAAATAATAATCAAATATTAAATATCAACCCCATAAACACAATAAAAATACACATAGCATTACCAATACAACACAATCCTTATGACTCAACATGTTAGATGTATTTACAGATATAATATGTGAATGTGAAGAAATAAAGATGACCTATTTATCTCAACATCACTTTTTATTGTCCCTGAGGTGTATCTTAGTTGATGATCCCAGTGATATGAAGTATTTTGTAAACTAAGAGATCTAATGTTCAAATCCCCGTGAAATAACCTAGACTATGGAGAGAAAGACAAGTCATATACCCCAAAGGTATAGTAGTAGTAGTAATTGAAGTTGGCCCTATATCATGCAACAACCATGCAAACCTAGTTGATGATTACTCTATTTGCAAACATATATATATATATATATATATATATATATATATATATATATAAATTGCCGTTCTTGTTCAAAACTATTATTACGAGACACATTTGCAACTTATCTTATCAATAAATTCAATAACATTAAAACTTACCTCCACAAACCATACTTAATTATTTTGGGATTTTATAAGCCAAAAATAAATATAAAAAGAAATAACATTATGGTAAGTGGAAGGAACCACATACATTAAGTATAGATAACCTATGAGATACCAATTACTGAATCAACAACGTTCATAAGAAATCCATAACAACAAAGTAGTTTTAACTTTTCTTTAAAAAATACTATAATTAAATAACATTTAAAATAGTGAATACACCATTAAAATGACAAGATCATGTAGCTATGTGTTATGTGACATTTGTATTGTTGCGGAACCATACACTCAACTCACAAATAGATAAAAGTTAATGTAAATTGGTATGAATTTGTTTAGATATAAAAAGTTGGTGTCAAATCCATAACCTTGATCATAATTCAGAGGATACAATGATCGCCGAACAATTCACATGGAGTTTTTTTAAGGAATGGACACATGCATGGAATACATTATTAAACAAGGGGGGTTGCGCGGTAGCTAGTCCCTTCCCTATGTGAATGTTGAAAGCAATGGTGGGAGAAAAGTCAAGTTAATCTATAGCCAGGTGCAGAGGTAGCAAAGTACTCATCGGCTTGAATTGTCTTCCCCATAGCTAGCAACACTTGCAACTGAAACAAGTTTGTTTCTTTGATGTTGTCACTTAAGAGTTCTCTTCTTATGGCTTCAGCTTATGCTGATAGTCTCCAAGTTGTTCATATATGTCTTGATGCTTTGCTTGTGGCTTCAGCTTATGCCGATAGTCTCCAAGTTGTTCATATATATCTTGATGCTTTGCTTCTGGTGTTGTTTTATTGAGCATTAGCCAATAGCAAAGTACTCATCAACTTGAATTGTCTGCCCCATAGCTAGCAGCACTTACAGCTGAAACAAGTTTTTTTCTCTGATGCTATCACTTAAGAGTTCTCTTCTTGTGGCTTCAGCTTATGCCTATAGTATCCAAGTTGTTCATATATGTCTTGATGCTTTGCTTGTGGCTTCATCTTATGCCGATAGTCTCCAAGTTGTTCATATATGTCTTGATGCTTTGCTTTCGATGTTGTTTTATTGAGCATCAAGCTGTTACTTAATTATTTAAGTTCCTGCAATGTGATTTGAAATTGTTGTATATGCTCTTAATTAATTTTTAGAGTTTCTGATGTCATCTCTTTGAAATCCTTAAGTGCATTTACGAGCAATAGCAGATTTTGAATTTGATTTGTCAAGGATCCAACCTACAGTTGAGGTTTTTCTTATCTTATTCGAATGAAAACACTATAGCTATGATAAACTGCTCGTAGTTTCTATGATAAACTACTTGTATTTTCATAACTTAGTGTGCATTTGGAAATGAAGTTTTCACAGAGAAGGGGTTGCCGTAGATGATGATGGAGATGTCTATCATGCAGGTTATTCCTTGCAAGAATTATGCAAGAAATAGTTGCAGGGGTAGGCCTTGGAACTGTGTACTTGAAGGTTGGTTATAACCAACGTGGTATGGATGAACGCTTGGGGTTTTTACAGAGTTTCATCATATGTCATCTCCAATACCCTTGTGGTCTCTAAATCTAGAGTATGACAGATCAAACATCACACATCGATTGTGGAGTTCTCTCTAACCCATTGATATAATAAAGCCATGGAGAGACTAAAGTAGGCAGGACAGCCATGAAGAAATGTGTGAGACACTTGTTGTTGTTGCCGCTATACTATAAAGCTGGGGTGTCCAACTGGATCAGTCAAATTGATCGATTGGGTTAGCTCATTTCGGTAAGCA
This sequence comes from Pinus tabuliformis, assembly GCA_031772625.1. Classification (NCBI taxonomy): domain Eukaryota; kingdom Viridiplantae; phylum Streptophyta; class Pinopsida; order Pinales; family Pinaceae; genus Pinus; species Pinus tabuliformis. The sequence continues at coordinate 807,445,955 of CM062818.1, read as the reverse complement.
AACTTGGCAACCAAATGCTTCTCATGGTATCTTGAGCTTAATGTATGTGAATCCATCTATCGAATCCTTTGTTATGTTATCCTCAAGAGAAGAGCTTGCAGAGAAAAATGTTAAATCAATATGATCTGGAAATTTAGTGAAATAAGCTTGAGGATTAATTCTAAATGCTATTTAGTTTCTGAATTTTATTGACATTTGCGATCCTCTGAAACCAAAAAAGTACCTAGTAATTTCATATGCTTATGCAATAAGGGCAAGCATACACTTATCTCCTGGTTTCACACCTATGTTAAGAGTGGCATGTGTTTAACTTGTGTTCCAATGGTAGAAGGATATGAACTAAGAGCACAAACTTTAGGCCCATGTCCTCTGACCTTGTCCATTGTCAGGTTTTACTGAGTAGTTTAAGCCAAGATATTCAGAAAGAATAAGAAAGAATAAATGGATTAGGCTACAGAATGAAGAAGAGAAAAGGAGGTTGTGAAAATCTTCAAGGAACAACTGCATAAGAAAACAAACCTGAAAACAACAGGTTTTAGTTACAAGTCTAGAAAGTCCCATATGACAGAGTATATCCAAGTATCACCCACCCACCCACCAGTGGCACCAACGACATTAGAAAGCTACAACAGCTTCAACTTCAGCATCATCAGCCTTGGATGCTTGTAGGCAAATAATTATGCGGCATCAGCTTTCGATTGGCTTAGTTAGTATGGATCCCATACGACGGAGTCTATCTAAGTATCACCCACACAACCACTAGTGGCACCAGTGGCATTAGAAAGATGCAACAACTTTATCTTTAGCTTCATCAGCCTCAGATGTTTGTAGGTAAATAACTATGCGGCATCAGCTTCTGATTGGCTTAGTCAGTATGGATCTGCAACAAGCGAGCAAGCAACACGATGTTAGGATGTCTCAGGTCAGTTACAATCAGTTGATTTATTAATTAAGTTGATACAATTATTATTTGGAAAGGCCGACATTCGGCAGGATTCTTGAAGTGAAGCAGAAAGAATCCCAATCGGGGGAAAGAGAGTTTGAATGACCCAGTGCACAACCAAACAAGTCTTCATGTGAAGTGTTGTCTACCTTCCAAAGTAATAAGCTAAGACAAAATTGTCACATCCATTTGCAAATTATTTTTCCCAGAATTGGTTTGTTCACCAATTACTTCAGCATATTTCTTGATGGGTACCTACTGCAAGGGTAAATGCCAGTAAACAAAGAAGAAATCTAGGTAGGCTCATAAGCTCAAAATCATAGTTAATAATATAGGATTGGCTAGGGTTAATAAGATAGGAATATTTAGACACATATAGCAAGAAAGAGGTGAATGCTGCAAGTGATTTTGTGCATATGTCACACAATTTGTTTTGCATTGATATGAAGGTGAATATGAAATGATCATCAATATGTTCTAAAGCATTAAGCTAAGACAATAAATGAATATTTATTATTTACAGCATCCAAAGCATTAAGCTAAGACAATAAATGAATATTTATTATTTACAGTATCTAGTGATCAATGATACAATATTTACAAACCTTAGTTCCTTGATACCAGGGCTCAGATTGAGGACACAAAATTGCACCCTGGTTACATTTGCAAAATGGCAACCTATTTTTCCAGCTATTCTTGGGAGCATGGTTTATGAAAAAAAATGTCGAGGCAGTGCAATTTGAACAAATTTCATGAAAAAGCAACAACATAAGAGGAGCACCATGGCAGGTAGATGCATTAGATGACAGAAGAGATTAATCCTCTTTGATACTGAAATTGCGTTATTCTGTGTGCAAAATGACATCTGAACTCTCCAACAAAAAACTGCTTTGTACGTGGAAGTCTCGTAGGTTGTATGTAACATCAGAAATGTCTTCTAGATACTTTTCATATGTCAGATCTGTTATAGATGGACAAAGATCTAGTAGCAAACCATTTTTCAGAATGCACTTGTACTGAACATTTGCCTCTGTTTGGATAATGCAGTGCAATTGTAGACATCATCGGTACGTGGTTAACTCTTTACATGTGGAACAATCAAGTTTATCCACAGAAACTATTCCGAATTTATCTGCTGGAAGAGAGCAATTATTGCAAATTGTTACAAAAGGTTCTGCATGAATGTTTGATATCATCAGGACTCCGTTTACCTGGTTCATGTTCAAGTGTAGTTTTAGCGTTAGATATTGTAATAGAAAATGATATGAGGATAATAAATAAAGTAGCAAAATTTATATTTTGTGAACTATGAAACAACCTTTGCTGTTGACACAATTAGTTTTCTTAGATCTGCAAGTACCTTGTTTGAATTGAAAACTGTTATGAAGGTGGACTTGCACGTGCGCAGTGATCTGTGTTATTTTCCTCTAACAACATTTCGAAACAACATCATTGGTGCTTCTTCTTTCGAGATTTATTTTTGTATGGATTTGAAAAATGATACAAATGTACTGAAGAGATAAACCTGAATTGTAAAATGTACTAGTATAAAAAGTAATTTCTTTAAAATCTATTTGAGTAAATGTAAAAAAGTATATATGATTGAATTTATACATACCGTGGCTTTGTCTTTTTGAGATTGGTCGTCCTTGATATCTAGCACATATTGACCACCTATTTGTTTTGTAGATGTTACAAGGAAAACGACTGTGCCGATCGCGAATGAAGTTGTTGTGTTTGTGAGCTATTTAATTGTTTTTGTTGGTACAAATTTCTACTTGTTACAGATGGTTTGGATTGTTTCTACGGTGCTTTTATCATGTATAACTAATATGCAAGTGCAGTCTCCATGGTCATAAATTGTTTTTGCAGAGATCTTAAAATCTTTGATACAAATTCCCTGGCCAACAACAAGTTTGGCTTCAATAGTAGCAATGAGATTATGTGGCACATTCAGTGTAATTGCCATATTCCCTTTGCTATCAACTAGGTCAGAAGGTAACAATTCAATTTCATGTATTCGATCAAGTATTTCTTTATATATTACAAGGATGTCACCGTGAAAGATTGTTTAGAGTTTCAGGCTCTTCAATTCTTGTATTGTGATCGGATTGCATTGTTGATGGTTAGCCTTTATTTCAGATTCCTCTTCTTGTTTTTGTCTGTAGAACAATATTAAAAGAATATGAATTAACATATTGTTTGCATTAGAAAACTTGTAAGAATAGATATAAAGCTTGTTTAATTACTTTTTATCAGGTTCTGAGGAGCTGCAGGTCTCTGGAGTAGTAATTTCTTTGTGTTGTCTTTTCATATTATTTACCTGTACAAGACATGAGTACAAGCTGTTAGGTTTACAAGAAAAATGTGTTCTATGCAATAGTAAATCTGTGCATAATGTTATTCTATGTGTTGTTACATACCTAGATTAGTTTGCCCAAAGTAGTTGCAAGGAAGCTGCAAAACATAGACTCTTAGTATGTCGATTGCACATTGATGTTTCTTGGAGAACATAGAATTTGTTCGAATGCAATGTTTAGCAAATTATACAGAAACTTGTATCTCAATGTCACATTGATTTTGTTGTGAGAAAACAAAGATGTAAAAAAAGTGTTAACCATAGATTTTGTTTTATGGCATGTTTAGTAGATTGCACAAAAATGTGTCGTTAGTGTTGTAGTAGAGCATAGAATATGCTATGATCAAACCAATATGCCCATGTTGCATTTATTTCACACTGTTTTATGGGAAAGGTTGTCCAGATATGGTCTATTATTGTTTTTCGTTGCGGAGATAGTTTACTTGTTATTTCTTGTAAGTTTCCCACCATAAACTATACAAAGATTCTTCTACGAGTTCTTTGTAGTTAGATGTCAATGTTGAAATCACCAATGACTAAGAAAATACAATTAGTATATGTTGTTTGCAATTTTGCTTCTTTAATTATTTGTATTATCATGGATACTTGTTCAAATGGTGCTGCATAAATGTTCATTAAGAAAATCGGCTGTTGAAAGTACATGTCAATTAGTGTAAGCTCTGTTTTGTTTTTGCAAAATGTCTTTGTTGCTTTAATAGATATTTTTTTGTTTATACAAGTAAGAATTCCATGTGTAGAATGTGCAATGGCAAAATTGAATGATAAGAATTCTTTGTCTATTGGTGGAATGTACAAATGAGTTTCTTGAAAACAGAGAATCATATTGTCCATTAAGTCCTTGTGATGGATCACGTCACTAAGATGTGCATGTAGACTACGTGTGTTTAGACTTGCAATTGATAAAACATTCTTGTTATCAGATTTCTTCTTTGCGAATTCTAGTTCCCATGCACCAATTGTTTCTAGCCGTGCCATTTCATTGATTATCTTGTTTTTGACATGGAAGTTTTGTTGTGCCAATTTGTTAATCAAGTATAGTGAGTCAATAGTCCTAACACGTGATAGTGCAGTATAGACTAGACCATGTTTTGTGACACCAGTTGCGTCAAATGCAAGCTGATCTAATGTCAACCCTTGTGTTGGGTGTATTGTTCGTGCATAGGTTAATTGGATTGGAAATTGTTTTCGAATTGTAATTTGTAATTTGTTATGAGACATTGCTAGTGATTTTGCAATTTGAAAGATTGGTGTCTAATTTGGCAATATATTTATATTGTATAGCTGTTTGAATTTGTTTCTTTGTTGTTTCCCAATTTCTGTGTTTGAAAATTCTATCCAGACAATTTCAAGTTTGTTGTTATTAGACGAAAAGGATTTGAAAATCCCTTCAAGTCCATTAACCAATCCATCATTAATATTGTAGTTTCCTTGATATAGTTCAACTAACATGTTTTGTTTAACTGTAATTGTTGATGGCAATGAGATTTCTTTATCAAAGGAAAAATAGCTCAATCCAGGAATCTCGTAGTTGTCAATTGTAGCGAGCATTATTTGTTCCCCCTTTGTTAGTGAAAGCATTTTTGCATTGTGATTATGGACATCTTTGTTTCGATAGAAAATGTATGGGAAAACTGGGCTTAAAGGTGCAGGCCTATAGCAATTATCGTTTATGTAAGCAATATCTTGATCTGTTTGCATGTTTAATCTCATCCTATTTAGTACATCGATGAACAATGGGTCTTTTTGACGCATTGGTGTGTGTAATTGATAAAATTTTATATTCTCCACCCAAAAGTCGTATGGAATTATGTCTTTGTTGATTTTTGGGTTTTCAAATACCAGAGAGTCTCTTACTGGGTTTGCCTGGTAAAGATCACCAAAGAATATCATGTCAACATTACCAAAGTATGAAGTTGATGTTTGTAATATTTGTCAGAGTCTCTTAACAATTTGATATAGTGTTGTTGCACCAACAAGTGATGCCTCATCTATGAGGAGTAAATGCAATTGTTGGAAGTGCTTTGATAATGTGTCTAGTTTTTCATTGTTTAGTGAGGGGCATTATGCTTTGTTAAAGGGCAAATAGAATGCAAAATACAATGTCACAGCACCAACATTAAAAGTAGCTTTGCCTGCGTATGTAGTGATTATTCCTATTAGTTGTGATGGGTTATAAGGAAATGCCTCGTTGTGTATGTGTACTAAGGATTGGAAGATTGCCTTACCTGTGTGTGTATTTCCTATTCCTGCACCTCATGTTAATAACAAATAGATCAGTTCATCTGGTCTGTACAATTTTCTTGTGACAACATTAGTGACTATTCTTGCTTGTTTTGTGTTTAATTGTTGCATAAAATCATAATACTCTATGTCTTCAAGTATATGTGGTTTTTTGAAGATTGCATATGGCCTTGTAGATCGTAGAGAAAACTTCTTTGCATCTTGGAAATGTTCCAAGTCGTTTTGGAAGTCATAGTTTTCGTATTTGTCATCTATCGATTTGTTAAATGTTATAGTTTCTGTTTCATTTGATTTTAAACTATATATGTTGAATATTTGTTCAGTTTCTGTCTCTACTGTGTGCATTGCATCATCTATGTCACCCCATGTAGCTATTGTAACAAATTTGAACTTTTATTCATTTTTCTTGACTGTTTCTTCGAATGCAAGATATGCAGATTACCAACTTGCGTGATGTTTCTTAATTGCAGTTTCACTTTCTCAATGGGGATAGTATAACATTAATTGTTCTCTACAGTGATTTTCAATGTACTTATGTTTGTTATATCTAACACATTGAATGACATATGGTCTACTTGATTTTCTATGTTTTTGTCCTTTCTTCGTATAACTAGATGCAAATTCTGCTAAACATACAAGTTCAATAGCTATAGGTCATAGAACATAGTAGTCAATGATTGATGATCACATTATGTCTTCTGAGTCATCTGCTTCCTTTTGCAGGTCCTTTTTTATTTTAAGAACAAATGCACGTTCATCGACAGGAGATGTGTTAATGAAGACACACTTTCATGAACTACAGTTTAGTGGGAGTGATAACACAATATGCACTGCTTGTTGTGCAGACATTTGTTGCAAGTTGACCAAAGCTTTCCCTAAAGAACTAATGGTATTCACGATGTTAGATTTTGTTCTGACATGATCTTCGCGTATGTTCCTAAATGTTCTTGTGAGTGTTTTATCTTATTTTGTCATATAGGAACTGCAATACATTGCAAATGCATATGAGTCAAGTACAAATTGGGAATCAGTGTTTGCAATCCAAAGTCCCGGAATGTGTTGTGAAAAGTTATTCGTCCAGGTGTCAACTGGTTTTCTTTGCAATAATAGAGTTGTTTGATTTAGCGTACATTGGATGGCATGTATGTATTCGTTATGTACTAGTCCAAGGCTAGCCAAGAATCTATCAAATGTATCATTTTCACTGTATCTTGTACTGTTTATTGCCTCAAAGATTAGCTTCACATGTGATTTTGTTTTATCGCTATCAAATTCAAGAGGCTCAAGTATTTTTGTTACTTTCATCGGTGGTATTGGGAAATTAAATCTGCAATTAGAATTTCTATGCTTCCTACAACTTTTTGTGTGACAATGGTGTTGTAGAGTTCTAATTTCCTTTGCAATCAACAATGAATTAGTTGACAAGTATTTGTCAATGAAATTTTCGACTTCAATGTTTGTATTTTGACCATAGATTGGTACAAATTTTATCCAAAGTAAGCCATGTTCATGTTCACTGCCCCAATTTTGGAATTCTGTTACATAGAAGTAGTCATTGAGCTCTCCATAATACTTGTGATCATGAGATATCAATTGATGTAGTGCGTCCCTCCTAGACCTATAGTAACATACACAAGTAACAGGGTCATTTCTTATTAATGAGCTAGGCTCAGTTTCGTCGAGTTCATTTTTGTTTGGTTTTCTACTGTTTTGTTTTATGTCTCTCAATGCATGCATTAGAGGATCCCAAAGATGCTCTGCATTGCTAAAGGACATAAAGAAAGTGGGTGGCCCTAGTTGTCGAATCATTGCATAGAGTTTGTTGTGCATTTGCTGGTGGTAGTCAGGTGAGGTACAATTTTTTTTTGGGTCCATGTACCCAATTTTAGACTTTAAAATACAATCTAGGTTCGGTTTTGACTTAACGTCTTTTGCGACTAGTTTTCTACCCTTTAACTTCCCTTTTTTAATTCTAATCCACATTGTATTCAAGACTTGATTTATGATAATGTGAATTGATTTATATAACACGTTAGTAGTATGATAAGCAAAATCATGGTTTTTATGAAGCACTTCCGAGTGACAAATCTTTTGATATGTAAAGTTTTTGGAGATGTCAGCTGGGCATTTGTTTCCATAGAAACGCGATGGGAAACTCATCTATTCTGAGTACTTATCTTTGAATATTCATAATTTCATGTATCCTGCAGCAGGTGCAATGTTAATTTGTTTATTTACAAGGTCATGGACATTATCTGCATCAATGAATCCATGAACCAATGTTTTTGTGTTGGTTCATCATTTTCTTGGTTATCGTGTTCACTATCTTTAGCTTCACTTGAACTTTGATATGCCTCTTGGTTTTGTAGGAATGCATCTTTCCAATTGTCATTTATGGTAGCGTTCTCAAGCTTGTAAAGCATTCTTTTTCATAATTGTTTTAATGATTTCATTACTTTGTGAACTCGAACTCGGCCAAATGCATAAGCACTTTTGAATCTTAAACTCTCTTTTACAACAACGGCAACTGTGTCAGTGTCTTTTATAGTTCGAGGCAATGTAGATTGAATTCTAGAAATTTTAGTGGGGACATTGATGACTCCTCTAGTTAATCCTAGTTGCGGCTTCTTATGTTGATGGCCCATTTCTTTTATTTGAAAGAAGGGCAACCTTAATGCAACTAGTCTTTCTTCTAGTTCAGTGAGTTGTGTGAGTGTTCTAGTGGCATTGTTTCTTCTTATTTGTTCAGGAACTGCATATTTAGCGATTGTTTCATGTTCAATTACTTTTCTGAAATGGTTACAAATATAGCCATTTGCAACACTAGATTTGACATTCTCGAAACTAGTCGATAGTTTCCTAATCTTATTTTGTGTTGTTTGATTTTCTTGTTTCACGAAGAAAATGTCTCTTTCGAAAAAAGTTCTTTCACATGATGAACAATCGAAAATAGGTGTGTCAGTTATTTTTGTTCGATATTTTTGTTCAAACTTTGACAATTATGTTAGTTTGTTCATTGATATTGATTGAATCAATAGATCAGATTTTCCTGATTTCTTTGATTGTGCTGAAAGATCCTTTGATCTTGTTGCAAATGGACTGCAGTCCAAGTTTTCTATGACTATTTCTTGTTTCATTGTTGTTGTGTTGAATGCAAGTTTTATTTTCTGTGTTTTCAATTTTTTCCGAATAATGCCTTTAAGCAAATGCAGAGATAACTTTTTCGTCTATTTTCTTGACAAACAAGAAGTTACAATTTTTGTTTGTGCTCTATTTCTAATGTGTTTTTTCAAGTTTCTAAGTGACTGAAATCTCAGTGTCTCACTAACATCTTCTACGTTTTCTAGAACTACTTGTTGTTTCATTGTGATTTTGTTATATCCAATGCCTATTTTTTGCCTTTTCAAATTTTTCCAAGCAATGTCCTTAAGCACACGCAAAGATAAACTTCTCTTGTGCTTGTTTAAGTGACAAGATGGTTTTAATTTAGTTTTGACAAATTGACATTTTGTTTCAGGTTGTGTTTCAGTATTGTTCTTTGAGGAATGTGTTGAATGAAACATCACAACTTCCTCAGTATTTGTCGCAGTTGCTGCATCAGATGTTTCAGCATTAGCACGAGATATCTTTATTTCACTTGTATCTTCTTTACTTCGAAGAAGACATGTTTCTATGTTATCTTGTTTACTGGATAAGTTCATTTGTTTGTATGAGGTGTTTCTTTGTTGCTGGAAGGTACAATCCATTGTAGAGTGCCTACGAACCAAAGGTTCGAAGTGCCCATTCAGAGGATCCTCATCATGGAATAATATGTCATGAGTATTTGTTCCAACACTTGAATTGAAGTGTAAATAAATTCTCATGTTTATTTTGGACCAAACCCTAATTGGAATTTTCAGCCAATTTGAGAGCCAATGGATACAGAAAATATCTCCCCATAGACCTCTAGATCCTAGTGGTATATTGTTTGAGGCAGATCTAGCCATTTTGTCTAAATATATTTCATGGTTGCTAATGTTGTGCATTTCTTTAAGTGACTCTTCATGCAGTTCATGTTCGTAAGACAAAATTGCCTCTCTATCTTGTTTTTTGAGACAGTCTCTAAAATACTCTATTGTTCCTTTCCTTAGCTCTACTGATGTGTATCGAAAATCTAGCAAAAGTTCTAAACTATCGAATAAACAGTCTCCAATCAGATATGAGAAATTGTTCACGTGAAATAAGTGATGCTTTTCCAAGACTAATTGCAATTTGTCTTTCTCAGACATAGCAGACATGATGACGACTAAGTGTTCGATGCAATAATATGTTTAGTAATGCAATGCAATTACAAGTCATAGAATCATAACAGCAAGTTGAACAATGAAACTGGATGTAGAACAGGAAGTGATTGTTGTGTACCTTTGGAACTACAAATGTGTACTGAGCTCCTCAGAGTGCTTATGTCAGTGTTAACTGAAACTCGATGTAGAACAAGAAGTGATTATTGTGTACCTTTAAAACTGGAAATGTGTATTGTGTTGTTCAGACTGCCAATATCAACATCGAGTGAACAGGTCCATTAGAAGACATTGGAAAAAAAACACATTGATCATCAGTATAGGAATTGATGAATAGTGAACTAGATTAATGAAATAATCCTACAATCTAAGAAAAGTAGTTTGTTATGTTAACGAAATAGTGAATTGTTGATATTTCTTAATGCTAACCTTGCTAATGCTAAGCAAAACCAATGTTAATAAATTTGGGTCAATAGATTGCACATAAAACACAAATTTAGTTCTCCACCACCAAAACATAAGGATTAATATTAATTGCATAGAAAACACAGTAACCAAAGAAGGGTGGTAGTACAAATTGTTGATTCAATCTCAAAGTAAGCTGGGAAGCAATAATAACCAGCAAAGCAAGCAATAAAAGCAATCTAGCTAGTCACCCAATTAACTCTACTATGATAATTCAAGTATACTATTAATGCTATTAATCCTACATAGAAACCATGAATTAATAGAATCTGAGGCCTTTATATAGTAAGTTGACTTGCCTGAACTAGTAGTTAATATGACCTAAGCAATCACTATCTAAACATTGGTTTCTCGGATGATTTCAATTTTCAAGGAGGACGCTATGTGGATACTAGAAAAATGAAAATAAATAGCTAATCTTGTTTTATTTTTCTTCTCGGTCCAGTTTCTATGAATACAAGTTATCCTTATATAAATGTTTGTCTCACTTTCATTCTGATCATCTTCATCACTGTTATCTTGGTGTCAAAATCCATCCAACAATTTATTGATTTTTCAACAAAATGTCAATCAAGCTCGAGATAAGAGACTCCAAAGACACCATCCATGTTAAGTTCATTTTTGAAATAGTGCCACATTTGAGGAAGGCACTAGAGCTATTCTATGTTAGTTCTTTATAGCATACCTTCCATATTACTTCCAACATAGAAGCTGAGATACCTAAATCCAATCCTACCAATCAGAAGACATTGGCTTCCTGTTCTCAACCTCTTGCCAATTACAACGGCCAACCCAATAGTAGTGGACAGAACTTGTGGTCGATTGGCAGAACACCTACTACTAGGACACAAAAGAAGAGGAACTAGTGCTCCTACCACTAGTAGATATTACATTGCAACTCTCCACTTTATATCAAATCATGTCAATGCAACTATGTACAAGTGTATATGCAACAGTCAACATCATATGATCAGTCATTACTCTATATCGTATGATCATGAAACTACTTTCTCCTTATCATTAGCCTATCAGTCAACTTCCATTATTATTAGCCTATCAGCAATTAACTGAAATGACTTAGCAACATTAGTCAACCATCCCTTAGCAGCAGTAGTAATCATAAGTCTGAAATCGAAAGTCTTATTTGACCAAGTCTAAGCAGTTGAAATGTCAAAATTCAGTGAAATTCCAATACAACAGTTATGCTCTTTGTCTCTTGCTCTTCTACTGATTCCCACAGTTCTTTCTATCTGCTAGACTAAAAAAGAGATTCTATTTCCTAAGGCTTTATAAAGTAGTAGATAAAGCTTATCATAGAAGACTCTCAACTTACCCTTCTGCTTTATATAGGGAATCTTGACTCTATAAGGAATCGAGGGATGAGATACTTCAATCTAATCCCTACTCATCTCAATATAGGAAAGAGAGATATAAACTAGAAAAGGCTGTCAATTTCTTTCTATGGGATATGAAGCCTAAAGAATACAATTATCTAGAGAATACAATCAAGAGGTAGATGTCTGTATGTGTGTTGTTATATTCCTGTTTATGTATGTAGTTATTGAACAAGAAAGAATTGATAAAGAAATAAAGAATTGAATTTTAGTATAAATGACAACTAATAGAAAAGGTGTTAGAAGTAGTTATATCTCAAGAAGATCCAACATTAGCTTGTCATTCCTATCCATAGAGTGTGGTTTGTCTAGATGTTTTTAGGAAGCCAGGTTTCTTCAATAAAATAGAATCTATATCCAATTTGATAAGCCCCTCTGTACAACCATGGTCCCTCACCCATATGATGGATGAGCGACTCCGTCCCTTTGAGTTACAGAGCCAATAGCAGCATATGCATTTGAACCAGTTATTGACCCAGAGCTTATGTAGGCACAAAGCTTCTTTTCACATTTCCATATATAGGTCAAATACATAGGTAGAGGTGAGGACAAATGGAAGAGTCGGTTGTTCGAGAGGCCGATCCATGACTAGAACCAGTCAATTATCCAGCAGCGGAGGTATAAGCAGCGGTTCAAATAGATTTAGTTCAAGCAAATCCAAATCCAGATAGTTTTTATCTATTGGTAAAGGTTAATGGCCTGATAATATTTACTCTTTTTACTATGGATGTTTTTCATATTTAGGATCCACAACACAAATTTAACATCAATTTTCTCGTCAGTGTTATAAGCTTATGTCTTTGCTAGTTCAAGCGCTCACTTGATTTATAATAGAATTTACATATGGAAGGACCAAGAAAAGGACTCTGCAATAATCTAAGCTCTATTTAGAGGGCAATTTTGGCATCTACTACACCCACATTTGTTGGAATTGGTATGATCCATTCAGAAAGGAACACTTGGGAAGGGAGTTCAAAGGTAGTGGGCACTAACCAAAGATGGAGGCCTCAACTCAATGATTGAAAGCAAGGAAAAGGAGAGAAACCATAGAGTATGGCTCAAAAATCACATCCCATGAAATCATCCTTCAATCCATGAAATACCTCTGAACAAGTCATATTATCATTCATTATAACACAATGAATGTCTAAACTTTCAAGACCATTTCCAAACTTCATTGTAAAGTCATGAAAGTATAGGTTGAGTCACTTGTCTTGTCAAATGTCTGACAAATGGTGGGTAGTGGCATTGGGATACCAATATCATTGTAACAGCTCATCCCATCAACTCTTGACTCCTTTGGCCCAAGGAAGAAGGGTAATGGCTAGGCAGTCCTTCTATTTTTCTCTTTGGATTAGTTAGAGATTCACCAAATTGTAGCTACTCTGGGCGTTGTAAAACAGATAAAAATTGTGTGAAAGGAACACCAGATCTACCAAAAACTCATGGATATTTATATTAATTTGGTTTCAAACTCGAATGAATTTGAATAACAGCAGAGTCCCAAAAGATCCAAATTATACAAAATTTTTAAAAGCTAGAAAGAAAGGAATGCCTCAAAAGCTACAGGCACACCCATAGACATAGGGTGGTAGTCTTCTAAACTTCTACATATCGCATTATCAAGGAGGAAAACAAGAAAAAACACAGTATACATGCTCACAAATATTCCTGATTGATTCTTGGCATGCCCTTCAAGTATGCCTATGGTCATAATGAAGTAGAACACGATTTACCCAAGAAAACACAATAGCTTTTGTTAGAACTTGTGATTTTATATTTCTAGATTGTTGAGAGGGAGGGCAGAGTCATATTATCTTTCATTATAAGACATTGAATGTCTAAACTTTCAAGTCTATTTCCAAACTTCATTGTAAAGTCATGAAAGTATAGGTTGAGTCACTTGTCTTGTCAAATGTCTGACAAATGGTGGGTAGTGGCATTGGGATACCAATACAGTTGTAACGGCTCACCCCATCAACTCCTGACTCCTTTGGCCCAAGGAAGAAGGGCAATGGCTGGGCAGTCCTTCTATTTTTCTCTTTGGATTAGTTAGAGATTCACCAAATTGTAGCTACTCTGGGCGTTGTAAAACAGATAAAAATTGTGTGAAAGGAACAAGGGAGCTGCCAAAAACTCATGGATATTTCTATTAATTTGGTTTCAAACTCGAATGAAGTTGAATAACAGCAGAGTCCCAAAAGATCCAAATTATACAAAATTTTTAAAAGCTAGAAAGAAAGGAATGCCTCAAAAGCTACAAGCACACCCATAGACATAGGGTGGTAGTGTTCTAAACTTCTACATATCGCATTATCAAGGAGGAAAACAAGAAAAACACAGTATACATGCTCACAAATATTCCTGATTGATTCTTGGCATGCCCTTCAAGTATGCCTATGGTTATAATGAAGTAGAACATGATTGACCCAAGAAAACACAGTAGCTTTTGTTAGAACTTGTGATTTTATATTTCTAGATTGTTGAGAGGGAGGGCAGAGTATATAATGCCTGCTAAAATGGAATCAAGTCTCTTTATATTGAATGTGTTCAGCTTAATGAATGAGTACAACTATGCTGTTATCCCTAATTCTACTTTCATCTTATTTAAGCTTTGTAGAAGTTATGACTACTGTTAGTCATTAAAATCATAACATGAAAATAATGTAAGACATGTATAAATTATATCCTCATCTCTTGGTCATGTACCTCATTCTTTAGGAGAATTTTCCCACTACTAGAAGCACAACCACAGGGATGAATCTAAAATATAAATTTAGAGATTGGCTATTTGATATCCAAATGGTGTGAGCAATAACCAAGTCCGCATGAAAAATATGCAATTATAGAAAATCAAGCCATGATAATCTTAATCTTAATAAGATAATAGAGACCATGTTTTTTTTGCAACATCTGTTCAGCAAGAAAATTAGAGACTTTATCATGCAAGAAAAATAAAATGTGCACTGGATATTACATTAAAAGAGGGTATTACACTAGATATACTATAGAATGAAAAGTATCCATACTTTCACAATTGGAGGAAAATTCTCTAAAATAATGGGCAAAATATGTCAATACAATGTGATAACATAAATAGTACCTTCACAGTCTGCAAAACCCTAAGACTTCCAAAGAACATATGATGACCCTATGCGAACAGTTTAATCAGTAATAAGATTAATTAGTAATGCTTTTACTTACCTAATATAAACCAATGAAGTCGAGCGGAAGAAAAAACAAAAGTGGAAGCGCTCAGGTCACCACTAAATGATTTTTAACTTTATTATATAACAACAAAAGTAACTTACACATATGCCGATGCTGCATGGATAATGCTGAATAGAATGAAATGTGTTCACAATGAATTATTAGCAACTAACATATACAAATGATCTGATTTACGTTAACCTCCGTTAAATTAACCTTGCAGGTTAATGAGCAAAGATGTCATAGCTTCCCAAACAAATGTCATATTCCCTATTCAACACCATTTCTCTTCTTGCTACATTAGCTATTGTCTTAGATTTTTACGTTGTTTCCTGTTTAACCATCTAAGCTCCCTACCTGTTCAGATGATGAGTGAGCATTGCCTGTTTAGATGATGAGTGAGTAACCATTAATGCAAGCCCCAAAACAATACCAGGTACTATTGCTATTAGGAACCTTACCTGAGCTACACACAGATCCATATCCCAACTGCATTCCCCTTTGTCTCTCCCGTGTGTTCACTTCCTTCTCTCTGTCCCGTAGAGATTCCAATCTAGATTGCAGTTCAGGGGTTTGACGGTAGGCCCTAGCAGTGATCTTTGAGCTGGGTTACTGGAATGTTGGCTCAAATCATTCCAACGCTATGCCCAAAACCTATTGCCTTCAAACTGCCTATAAAAAAGAATGAATGCTCTTCCATCTACACTTAGGGCTGGTCAGTGTAGGCATCGTAGTTCTTTAAGAACAGGAAAACACAGATGAAGGAAGCAGAAAGGAGCGAAGCTACGGGTAAGATTCTCAGGGTCTAATCTAACCATAAATACTCTCTATTTGTTTCCAATAGCTGAGCAGAGCTTAGGGTTGGGTTGACCCGAACGTGGCTCACCATAATAGCATACCACAGTACAAACATAGCCATCATGAGAGGGAGAGAAATAGGGCCTTTATTTCATGAAAACACAGGCCCATGAGGAATGGATTGCTCAAATCTAGCATGATTTTCTCCATCACTTGTTCTCAAAATTCTACAGTGTCAGTCATGCCATGCTGCTTACAGATTCATGGCCTCTTGCTCTGCTGGGGAATGACCAGAGGACGAAATAGCACCCGTGGCATCCTTTCTAGTCCCAATTATGGATCGAGGCCCATAATAAGCTTCCCACCACTGCCACCACCATCTTGCCTAGGATCCCTTCCAGTACTTGCATTCCTTCCTATACCATCGCCTTACATCCATTCATCTCGCCCGGTATCCCTGTTTCGAAAGCCATCACCTCATCTGGATGCAACTGCTATGAGGAGGTCTGCAACAGGTTAGGTTTCCAAAGATAGGGCTAAAGGTCAGAACAAGCTCTCATTCTTACATCGGTTCAACTGTTAACTACCCCTCCCTTAAAGGCTGCCCTCACACTATGTTCGGGAAGACCCTTCTGACCAGAGCATCCAGGAATACCCCTCCCTTAAAGGCTGCCCCCACACTCCGTTTGGGAAGACCTTTCTGACCAGAGCATCTAGGAATCTAGGAAGGGCAGGAGAAAGGCAAGGCAGAGGAAGTTTTAGGAAGTCCATCCATCCACCTGCATCTACATGCACACATACACGTAACAACCTGCGAGCTAACTGCAACCAATAAGCCAACCTGCAAATAAACCAATAAGCCAACCTGCAAGAAACTCAAACTAATGTTAACATTAGTTCGGTAGTCCAAAATAGTAACTAATAATGAACCGCCTAAAATGAGAATAACCTATGGTCCAGCCTCTTCCACCTCAGGAAGAGGCCAAATAAGACCATCAATTGAATGAGAAGGTAAATAACCCAACATGAAATTAAAAAGCTTCGAAAATGCACCACCAACTAATGTGAAATGACCCAAAATTGATTACTATAGTCCCATTCCATTGCCACATGGCAGGGACTAATAAGACAAACTATCACTCCTAAAACACCAACAAAACACTCTTTATATGTGAGAGTTAGAAAGGGAGAGTATTACATCAATAGATAAAAAATATACATGAAATTTTCACAATTTTGGTGTCTTGGTTCGTTGTTTTACATATAGATGAGAGTTTAAGTTATGAGGTTACAATTATAAAAGGAAAAGGAAAATGCATGAGAAATTTGAAAATTTACATATAAAAGTTGATGATAATATATCTCTATAAGGAGGAAATGATAAGTAATATTTTTAATTTTTTTTTTAATTTATATATTAATAACGTACTATGTAACCATGTTTACAAATTATTTCTCAAAACCATAGATAAAAAATTAAAAAATATATACAAATATTCTAATTAAATATAAAATTCCAACATTATTCCATTAACTCTGGTTGAAACCCTCAATTAAAAATCACCATAAGGTTCCACTAAGTTATTAGTGCCATACACTTCACTGAAGACTCATCCATCGATGACCTCAATTTTACTTGTTACGGTAACAATTGAATTTATTATTTTTCCCCGGGAAAAATCATAATTTTCATTATAATAAAAGATGAAAATTACATGTTGTATGGTTCATATGACATCATACAAAAATCTTATTGGTATCAGCTGAATTAGTTCCATCATCCTAGAATATAACAAAAGAATATATACATCATCTTAATAGAGTCCTGAGAGTATAATCAACATATGGATGCTGTCACGATATCAAAATGAAGATCAACTATGTCGAGTAGTCCATCAGTGTCAAAAACATTCCCATAAAATATGTTCAATCCTGTATGACTGCATCTTCCTGTTGGTTTTCCATGAATGGTTGATGATAATATTGGTATTGTGTATTGTTGTTTCCCTCTATTAGATGCCAAGTACCAAATGTCTATTACGTATCTTCTTTGGAAAGTTGGTCTACTGTATGGTTCCACTCCTTGTAAATATGTTGAGAAGAGAGGAAGCAAAAACATGACTTGAGGAGCATTAATTCATCCAATATAATTCTAAGAGTGTGTGTGTGATAGGTGGTTTTTTATGAGGCCCAATCTATCACCTATTTTGGGTCACCAAAAATTTGAAGCTTTGTGCATTATTTCTCAAGTTCTAAGAGAAGTAGGAGCTTAGGACTATGTAATTCTTCATAATTGTTAGTGCCTTGGCCTAACCAGATTTTATCTGAAAATAATGATGTATAAAAAGATAGAGAACAACCCCTCCGCCACATGATCCCTGCTATGAGGATCCATCGAAATATACCCAGGGGAATGATCGATTGATGTTTTCCAATGATATGATGCGAGGGATAGTGTTGTTATCATCTTCTGGGAGAAAACAGTATATGGGTAAGACCTATGATGCTATTCTCTCCAGGCAAATGGATAGTCATGAAAATTTTTCCAGTTGCGCCCAATCCATATACCCCAACATACCATCAAAGGAATATTTTTTTGCTTGTTTGTTGTTGATTCATTCCACTAGAGAGCCCACACTTGCGATGGAGTTTCCTTGCCATGTAATTGATGTAGAGAGACCGAGATAAATGAAGTTCCACACCGTGGATGTAGCCTGATAGGATAGAAATAAGTGCTCTTTAGATTCTTCAGATTGTCGCCACCATGAAAACCATGAGGGGCCATGATAAGCATGCTTTTTTAGATTTTCTCATGTTGGTAATTTATTTTCCATAATACACCATAAAATAAATCTCACTTTTTCTGGCCCCTTGAGCTTACATAAGTGTTTCCAGCACCAAGAGGGCACATCAGTTTCTCTTGTGCCAATGGTTAAGAGTTAACCCTCCTTAGGAGTGTAAGCTCCATGTTTAGAGAGAACCCACAGTAGTTCATCTTCCTGGTCATTTAGTTTGGTGTGTGACAAGGACAACACTCTGAGATAATTTCCCCATACATCATGCCATTATTTTGGGAGTTGTAGCTCTTCTACTGAGATCCAATGATGTCCCCCTATGTCCAATCTAATTGGGTCCCCAATATGATTTAAGAATTTTATTCGATGTTTAGCGAGGAAAATGATTAAATCATGATGGAGGATATGTTTGTTATCACATCCAGACCATGGGTCGATACCAATGCACACATGTTGTCCAGATCCAATGCACCAAGCTAGTCCCATGATAATGAGAGGAAAAGAATTTAGGACAACTTTCCATATGGTGGAAATGTTTGCTTTCGATTTGTTGGGGAGTTGAATCCACTCTTCAATAGATAGGGGGGAGATATATTTTTGTTGGGCCACTTCTGTCCAAAGGTTGTTTGTAGTGATTAATCTCCAACCAACCTTTGCTACTAGAGCTTGTGAAAAACAGTGAAGGTCCTTTAGACCCCATCCTCCCCATGCCTTTGGGAGGGAAATTTTGTCCCATCTGACCCAAGAAAAGGTGTGTCCCTCCTTTGCCCCATGCCAGAGGAAACCACAACATATCCTCTGAATGATGTTTAGGATTCCCTTTGGTATCCAAGATAGGGACATCCAGAACATCAGAGTGGCTTCAATGACTGATTTAATGAGAACAAGTCTGCCAGCTCTGGAGAGCCACTTGTGGCACCAGGATTTAATTTTCTTCTCAATTTTGGCCACTAACCACATCAAATCTTCCTTTCGATAGTCATTAGGCTTGAGTTGAAAAACAAGATATTTGATTCGATATTCAAGGTGAAGGAAAGTGAATGGAAAGATGTTGCGAGCATGAGTGAGTTCAATATTAGTGTATTCACAACAAGTGATAGTAGATTTTTGTTGATTTGGATACATACCTGTAGCATTACTGAAAGAATCCAATCTATCTCTGAATTCATTTAGATCGATGAGCGAGCCATCCAGGAAGACAAGTACATCATCAACGAACAATAGATGTGAGAGAAGTGTATATCCTCCTATACAGATCCCTTTGAGAGTACCCCACATAAAGGTTCTATGCATGAGTCTACGTAATCGATCCATAATCAGCAGGAAATGTAAAGGTGAGATTAGGCACCCCTGCCTGAGTCCAAGCTTTGTATGAAACAAATTTGATGTTGCACCATTTATGAGAATAGAGAAAGTTGCATTGGAGATACAACACATGATCCATTTTATAAAATATATAGGGAAACCCAAGTGAGTGAGGAGAAACCTGATGTAGAGCTAGCTGACTTTGTCAAAAGCCTTGTATAGGTCAATGTTGAGGAGCATTCCTTTTAGTTTCTGGGACTTGAGAATGTGAAGGCTTTCTTGGGCGATTCCAATGGCTTTGTGGATTTTTTGGTATCCTAAAAAAGTAAATTTCTCCTTTGATATGTGACGAGAGAGAATGTGGTAGATTCTATTGGAAATGATCTTGTAGATAAAATTGCATAGAGAAATCAGGTGGTAGTTTGCAAAGGAGGATGGAGCATCTGATTTAAGGATAAGGGAAATAAAAGAAGAGTTGAAAGTACCATAAATTTGACCAGTCGTTCGACATTCCTTGAAAAAGGCTAGTAAATATCGTCCATTGAGTTCATAAAAATTGAGGAAGAATTTGATGGTCCAACCATTAGGATTAGGGACCTTATCCTTCTTAAGCCATCAAAGAACATATTCCAATTTCGTCGGGGTGAAAAGTTGTTGTAGTTTTTAAGATTCTTCCTCAGTTAAAACCGAGGAAATTCTTGGATGATGTGCATGATTTCATTTAGGGATGCATGTTGAGTGGCTTTGAATATCGATTGGAAATGTTGTATCCCCATTCTAGCCAAGTCTTTAAAATTTGAAGCAGTGTTCCCATAGTCATATTTAATGGACCATATAGTGTTGCAAGCCTTCCTCGCCTTTGCATGTTGATGGAATAATTTTGTGTTGTCATCCCTTGCCTGGAGCCAGATGGACCTACTCTTGAGTCTCCACGTTTCTTCATTGGCTTCCAAAATTTTTCGTTTTTCCATTTCGAGATGTATAAGCTAGAGTTTTGATTCTTGAGTCTGATAACCCCCACCCTTAGGTTGTTCCAAGCGTTCTAGGGTGGCCTCAATCTAAGATAAAGCTTCCTCATCTCGATTTTGTTTCTCTTTGAGAAATCCTAGGGTTTTGCTCTTGATATTATTTAGGTTATCATTAAATTGAGAGGCCATGGTATCATTCTCCAGCTGTTTGCAACACTTCCAATGTTCGGTCACTATCTTCCTAAAAGAATCCTCCTTGAGCTAGGTGGATTTGAATTTGAAGGGGGCTCTGAGCTTATCCAAATGGCCCAGTATTTAAAGATATATGGGGTGGTGGTCAGATTTCCTGCCTTAACCCACCCACTTCTTATAACATTGTAGATGCTCCAGGAGGTGCTCCTTGATCAAGAAATGATCCAATCTGTGAGAAATAGCTTCAGCTCCCACCCTCCAATCCCTCCAAGTTGGAAGGGATCTTCCATATCGATGTCGCTGAGATTATGTGATTCCATGAGTCAGGTGAAGAAAGTGGACAAGGTATCCTCGAGAGTGCTACTACCCCAACACTCAGTGCTTCCAATAGAAAAAATTAGGTTACCCCTAATGATGATATTATCAACATTCATCAAGGACATTTTCATCAGAGAATTCCAGAAAGTGACACAATTGTGACAGGAGCCATATATGTTGACCAATCTAATAGAGGTTCCAAGTTCCTTAGAGTTAATATCAGTGACAATAAATTTATGAGATACCCAAATGTTATGCACCAGTATAGATTTGGGGTTGTATCTGAAAGCAATCCCCACCAGAACTACCCATAACATCAATTGCATGAAATATCCATCCTTTAAATATAGATGATAAAGTGTTTTCTACTTCCAAGTTCACCCCTAGTGTTTCTTGTAGAAGGATGACATCGAGACAATCAAACATGGCCAAATGTTTTAGGGAAATATTTTTGGAGGGGCTTGCCATCCACCGACAGTTTAAAGATAACCAATTCATGGGCGAAAGGTGGATGGGGCATGTATGACTTTAAGGACCCCTTATAGTGATAGTTGGTTTTCAGAAAATATGTCTAGGCTACCTTGGTTCACGAATTTAGATATATGATATTTCCTCCCTCAAGTAATCTTGGGGATCCTAGATGGGGAGAGAGGTCCCAAACCAATCTTGAGATGAGGGATGCTAACAGGGCCCTAGGGAGGACGAGACGCAGAGCGAAGAAAATATCTATGACCCAGGCCCAAGTTATATGAGGTATCATTTTGAGCTTGAATAGAGAGAGAAGGAGGAGGGTAACAAACAGGGATAGCTGAAACTGGGAAACAAATAGGATCAAGATGCTATGAGGTATGGTGACAATGTGAAAGAGTAGCGTCTGAAGATTTCAATTGATTAGAAATTAGTGGTATATAATAGGAAAAAGGAGATAAAGAGGAAGAAATATCCAGAAAGGTCGAAGCAATACGCTGGAATGTCATCACGTCAATATCCTTATCAGGCCCACTAGTAGGTGAGGGATCTCCTTGGTGTCCTGATGATCAGCCCCGGAAGAATCCATGCCAGATGATTCTAGCATACCCTGGGAGAGCATACTGTGGGAGTCTATCTACGTGATCCCCAAACACCCGCTAGATTATGGTCTCGATTCTGCTGTAGAAGAGGATAGTATTTATAAACATGACCCACCTGATGGCACTGGTGACACCTGAAAGGTACCCCTTCATAGTATAATATTTGATTTCGAATATGCCCTTTGTAATGTAAGATGAGGTTCTCCACCAACCTCTCATGTGTATTCATAGAAACCAGTATCATGGCATAGGTCATTCTACCAGTCTCAAGAATGGATTTGTCATATTCCAGATATTGACCCATGTCATTTCCAATGAGGCATCGGTAATCTCAGAAGGCAAACCCACACCGAGCCCATGCCTAGTTAATCATGTTCAGGATCAAATAGTGGAGTCCAACACTTTAATAGAACCAAAGCCATATCAATATGGTAGAAGTGCATGAGTACCCAGCTGGTGTGATCTTCATGAGAAAATTTGAGGGCGAACCAACACTTTTGTAGGATTAAAATCACTGGGTGGTTTCCAAGGCATGTCTCCAGATTTTTTGTGCCCATTTGCGAAGTCGAGATACCAAATAATTCCTTCCCTTGATTCTTCCAACCAAAATCCTTGTAGCTATCTCCATAATGTCATTAAGGTGAATGTCTTCACCTACAACTAGTGCTCAATTCTTGTCTTTAACCTTAGGGCACTTCATTTTCTTTTATTTATTTTGGTGGATTTCATCAGGCTCCTTTTTGGTTGTGCCCTCCTATGAGATTGACTCATATATTCGATGAGCGGGACAGGGTTGAGAATTGAGGTCACTCCCAACACTCAACCTAAGGGTATCCCTAGAAACATTAGGAGATATTGTCGAGCCAGAGAGGCCGAGGGAGGTTAGGGGGACATCTTTAGTGCTTCGAAAGGGAGGCATTGTCTCAGCAGCAGAGAGACCAGAATTGGGTATGGAGCTACAAGGGTTTATATAGGATTCGGTGAAAAGTGGAGTTGTAGGGGAAAAAACCTCTAGTGAGCAGGGATCTAGGGTAGGTGATCAAGCATCTAGAGGTATTTTAGGAGAGGAGGAGAAGGCCGAAAAACAATAGGAGGATGACTAAAAATATGGATCGTGGGGGAAAAAAGGGGAAAGGAGTTGGCTACCGACAAGCTCAACAAGGAGCCAAATATATTGAGTTGAGGGTCACTAGTTGTCGAGATATTCTCCATTTTGTGAGGATAATATGGAGGGCTAGACTAGATGGAAGACTCTGGGATGGGACCTTTCAAATAATCAACAATTCCCTCATCCATCTTGAATGTCCACTCTGTCAATTCCAAAAAACCTTGAGAAAATTCAGAAAAAAACCCTACCTCCCTATAACTGACGCTAGCTAGTCACTGCATGGTTTTCAGAGGAGGTTGAGGGCAAAAAGGTGATGTGAGTCAAGGCAAGCACACCAAGAGGAGACTGAATACGAATGTTGTAATGCAATTGAGAAAAGTGACCAGGTAGGGAGGTGACAGGGAAGCCCTAACAAAGTTGTTGTGAAGGTAAGGAAAGTGACTGCGTAGGGAGGCGACAGGGAAGCCCTAACCACCACTAACAATGAATCCCTAATCAACTTTGGATAAAAATAACAAACCACAGTAGAGCCATCCCCCATAACACATAAAATGCAAGTGGTGATAGACTTGCTAATTAATTGAATTTATTATTTATTCTTGCCACATTACCTTTTATTTATTGTTGTGAGGCTATGTGCATGGAATTATATTAAAATGTTCTTTCCAAAGATAATAATAGCCTTAGATGTATTGTGGTTGTTGAGAGTAACAAAGAAATTGGAAAAATATGTTGTGTAGAGTTAATACACACCTATTTTGGATATAAATGATTGATATGCTAGTGATATTGTTGAAAATGCAATAACCAATTATAATAGATGATAAATTAAATTTTCTATTAAAAATGTTTGGAATTGATTATTATTATTATTTCATAAAGAAAATTTAGATTAAAAATATTTTACCATTAACATCATGTTATTAATTATCATGTTAAAACTAGTTACATCTTTTATTATGTGATATTTAATAATAATTTAATTTAAATGGGTTATGTTTTAAGGGTAAAATGCACTACTCAATAAAAAGTGTTCTTTACATTATAAGGTCCTAATTATATATAACATCATCTGGCATAAATAACCTATATAGATTTTGGCTTCACAACCATTTCTATTAGATGTGGAATGAGATTTGAAATTCAAATGTTGAATGCTTCTAATCTATATACAAAATACAATGTTATCTAACCTATTCTAACTAGGAGAGGTTTTTTTTAAAATAAATGAGTACTCCTTGGATTAAATCCATGCCCATTCATGGAAAATACCCGAGAGAGTTACAATGATATTATGTTCATGGATATCTAGAATGTCGAATTGCAGCTATCTACCCTCACCTAGATTACATCAAAATCCCCATAGTAAGTCAGTATCCTTATTGTCCTAGAATTATATATTTGACAAAATTGGGACAAAATCCATACACATTTAACACCATTCATTACATAAATACTTAGTCAGTATTATCTGCAAGGCGATTGAGGTCAATGTCTCATGTAGGTTCCCCTGTTGGGCTTTCAAGTCAATTATTATGAAGTTACAAATCCATAATAATGCCACGCAGAACATCAATCTTATCCTCCAAGCATTTGATTCATTTTTTTTGAGCCTAGATTAAATCCACTGTGTTAAAATCAGAGGCTCGCTACTGATACAACATGACATGTAGATTGTATAGTTTTGATTTCATTTCTCCATGTGATTTCTTGTAGTGTTCACATATAGTTGAGGCAAAGGATTTTGAATCTAGGCTTGAATCCATGAGTAAGACTCGCTAAGACTGAGGCAAAAGGAGCAGAGAAGGACCAAATGAGACTGTATCAGAAATAAAACTTCTAGTTTTCTTTCCTATGCTCAGAGAGATTCGGTCATGTAATCTAATTGCCAAACTAGAAATTATAAACACAAATAAAAAGGGACACAATAGGAGGGAAAGAAAATCCGTTCACAAATATAGGGCTTTTCCTTTTTCTATATTGTAAATGGAGGCCTAAAAATAGACAAAATGCCCCAGGTTCACACCAAACCTATTATGAAGATAATGGACACAATTACCTATGAATCAGAGAGAGTGAGATGCCACAGTCCCCAACTATAGTGATCCTTTACTCCAAAAAAAAGTTCACAATGAAAAAGGATTCAAGTAGCTGCTTAAGACTCATGATTGAGCTTCCACTTGACCCTAATTAACACCACTCTTGCAATCAAAACTTCCATTTGCTTAATTCTTAGAGGGTGGGAAGATGATATCCAACCCTTCTCACACAGAATGAATGAAAAAATGCATCCACTCCTTAATTTATTCTTTCTTCCAGCAAATAACCCCATGTAATTCTCCAATCCTGCATCACATAATTTAGGGTCCTGATACAAATTACTCATCACCAAACTCACTGAGAAGACACCTTCCTTGTATACAATGAGATATGTATTACATTCCAATATAATCTTCCTCATTACGGATAAATGTGGAAGGGTGGAAGAGATGTTGTTGAGATAAACCAAAGGATTTTGCTGAAGGATGATAGGGGGGAAACACATGTGCAAATAAATGTGGCATGATTTCATGTAGAAAATGCTCCAAGAATGCCATGATGGGCTGGTACAAAGCTTCACACATAATCATTGTAGGATAATTATTATCATATTTATACCGAATGATCATACAAGGAGCTAGGAGGAAGGGGAGGGGAGATGAGATGAGGGAGCGTAATTGATTGGGGGAGGATAAAAGAGATTTGTACATTGGCACTATAGTTGGATATGGATACAAATTTAAGTTGTGATTACATAGATAAATCACGGGCTCCTTTAGGGGATGATAATGTGACCAATCATACCATTGATTTATGATTTCAATTTTTCCAAAAGGCATGACTTATTGTCTAGAAAATCTACTTCACTATTTAGGATTCTAAGAATATGGAAGGAGGGATAGCTAGAGAAAAACAAAGGGTATCTTTTATATGGTGTAACAAAAAACTTAGCATATTATCTTTTGGAGTAGTATTAGTTCTTAAGTGTGAAATAGTTAGGTAGGAGTCTCCCAAAATATTTATGTCCTTGATACCTTGATGATGAACTATTGTTTGTCCCAAGTAAAATCCATACATCTCTACCTACTTTTTAGTTTTCCTACCAATACCCCATGAGAATCTATCCAGAGTTATTCTAACTTAGTTTTCAGGAACAAAAATATATCCAATGAAGATAGAAACATAAAATCATGAACAAGAAAGAAAGCGTAAAAGTTTGATTGTATTACTATTCAAAAACTCACATTTTACATCCCAAAGCAAAGATCTCATAAGAGAAAAACAACAACTATATTGTTCACTATAGAAAATTCATCAATAGAGTAATACCTTTTTACAATGATATCAATAACAACATGGTATCAAACAAAAATCCAAGCATACTTAGTATTTTATACTAGTGCTCCTCCTTAAAATTGGTATTGAAGTCTTCTTCTCATTAAAGTTCTTAAAGAGTTTAAAAATTGTCCACAAGACAAAAACTTGTTTTATGACAACTTGACGAGCATTTAAAGTTTCCCAGTTATAACTACCTCTTGTACCTTCTTGTCTTCCTTTTGTAAATTATATTCTTTTCATTGTCCCTTGTTAATTCTTTCATAAATACTACTCTAAGTTACAATTTATCTTACTTTATGGTCATAATCCATCATGTGTTTTTATCTTGATAGTAAGTGGCCCATACTTCATGTTTTAATAAAATTCCTAAGATGCATCTAAAAAGTAATTTCTTAAAGGAAACATAGTAATATAGGAGTTATATAGGCATGAAGACCATTTCTAATTTGAATGTGTTTAGCAAAGAATTGATTAATTTAATCCCCTTTGGAGGGGCTAGTAATATGCTTCTTTAAGATATCCTTAGTAGTTCTTAGATTCATACCAATTCTACTTTCTTTAATTCTTATACTTTTGTTATCACCAAAAATTGGTCATCTAACCATATCTAACTAGATGGATCGAAATACACCATGTAAGACCAATTTTACCATAGTAAAATTGCTTTCACCATAATAAATTACTTGATAAACGACATTTATTAAGTTATTTTTGGTTAAACCCATGAGGAATAATTAAATAAAAAATTATTTATTTAATTTTCCTATAGAAATAATTAATTAAACCATTGTTTAAATAATATTCCTGGTCATGTTTGACTCAATCACAAGAAATAATTAGATAAATCATTATTTTTCTTATTTTTCTTTAGGAATAATTAATTAATCATTATTTAGTTATTATTCCATGCCAAATTTGACTAAATCACGTAGGAATAATTAAGCAAACCATAATATGTTTATTATTATTTAACTACATTTTCGAAATAAAAAATAAATCATTTATTTATTTATTATTTCTAAATAAAATTATTTGACAAAATTAAACACTTTTCCCCTCCAACAAAATATAATAAAATATTCCAAGTGGTTAGGTCTAGAATTTGGTTAATAATATTTTATTATTTTCCATTATTTGAGAATAACCTAATATTTTGTTATAAAATGAAGGTTTTTTCATTCATTCTTCACTTTCGATTATTTTCATTGTTGCACTCGCTATGGCATCTCTGATTTTTATCACTGCCGCTTTCCATTTCTTTTTATCCTTGAGTTGCCATTTGAGCTCCACACACACGTTTTGCTAGGTTTATACATTGTAGAGAGGAGAGACTCTACCAAGTTGAAGCGTTGAGGATAGCCAAGAACCCATCCCATTTGAGGGGGACTGGTAACATTTTACCTATTCCTTTCACCAAGTGTTACATAATAAAATTACAATTTCATATTCTTGTCTTGTCCATTGGTCGTTTTGGAGTTATTATTCACTATTGTTATTATTTCTTTCTCTTGTATAACTACTTTTTCCGCATAGATTTGGAAGTTTGTAGGTTTTATTTTTTATATCTGTTGCATATCTAAAGGGTTCTGTAGCCATTTCTGTTGTTAGGGTTGTTTATCATCCACAACTTAATGTGTGCTCTTTTCGTACACTCTCGATAAGAATACACTATAACAAATGGTGACTCCACTGTACTGATTCAGAAACCTGGATGATCATTAGATTCAACTATTAGGGATTTTATTTTTTAATCTCTTAATGTTATTTAGCTTTTTTACCCTGAAACAGTCAAAATTCTAACTTTCGAGTGTTTTCTCGCCTTTCCTGCATGTAACAAGTACCACTCACACTGGAGACGACAACTTTTTTTGTGACCTGCCACCCGAGAACCAAGGAACAAAAATCACACTTTTCAGCCCCAAACTTGTGATCTGGAGGTCCAGAGCACACTTCCCAACCCAAAAAGTGTGATCTCCCCTAAAAATAGGTCAGTACCTGCGATTTTGGTTTTTTCCAAGTTTTGTCAGCAATTTTTTTGGGTTTTTATGAGAGCACTGTACTTTGTTATTTGACCACTGTCCCAACCTATTATAGGCCTAGATATGCTTTGTTTTTCTTGTTGAAGAAGAACCAAGCCCTTAGGGTTTCGTTTGGCTTCCACCTTTATAGGAAGAGTCAAGCTCAGTAGGTAGTTTAATATTTTTAGTGCCTCCAACCATTATTTACAGATCTGAGCCATTGTTTTATCAGATCCTTAAGATAGGTTGTTGTTCATCCAAAAATCCCTTTTGAGTCGTGTTTGGACATTTTCATTATGGTTCCATCAGTTTCCCTAGGTTTTTCACCCTTAATCCTATCTTTTGCAACACTTTTCCCTCTAGTTTATTACTGTTTACTGCATCATTTCCAGCAGCATAGAGTCATTAGATCCTAGTCACACTGACACTTAGATCTTGCAGCCCTTTCCAGTGCGTTTTGAGTCAGTTTTTCCACCATTCAGTCTGCTTGTTTGTCAACCTATTTTGGGTGGGGTTTTATGCATAATTTACTATTTATTTACTATTCATTATTTTGGTTTATTTAAAGTTTCCAGCATCTTTTTTCTTTTTTCAAACAATCAACTGGGCTTAATTAAAATTAACACACACAAGAACACCTAAAGAGAAGGGCACTTGGTTTACACTGCCAAGCCAAGACATAAAATTAATTAATCAATCTCCCTCATAAGAGACAACAATATTTTGTTTATTACCCTTCACCATTTTTGTGTCGTGAGTGTCTTTCCATCATAGTGCCACCAAGGCGTCTTTCATGGAGACTCCAAGGTCTTCACCCCCAGTTTCCTCTTGGACATATCACTCCTCCCCATAGGGTCTGAGTGAGTCCTTCCCCGAGTCCCCATACCGACTCTTCTTCTAGTCTATTTGATTCCTCATCTGATTCTGAGTCTTCCTTCTAGCTTGTAGTCATCATGTCTAGTGCTAATGCAAGTGGGGAAAACCCACCAACTAGTGGCTCTGGTCCTACTCATGTAGTCCCATCTAGCAGAATCACCACATGAACTTTTTTGGCAGCTCCTATGCTTCCTTTTATGGCTGGGTGAAGCCTTCCAGTTTTCAACTAGTTGATAAATGACCCCATACACCATGATGATAGTTGGCCAACTATGGCAACTAAGCTTCCCTCTGAAATTCCCAAGTTTGAGGGTAATTTTGGAGACGAACCCACTAACCATGTCTGATCCTTCCACGTGGTGTTTGTCCAACCCTATAATTGATGACTACATTCATCTTCAGTTATTCCAATGCACGCTCACTGGAGATGTTGCAAAGTGGTATGTCGACCAGCATTTTGCTTCACATTACACTTTTGCGACTTTGGATGAAGTGTTCCTTTCACATTTCCAGTTACCTCTCTAATTATTGACAAAATTCCGTCAAACTTTTGCCAACCATTTTTGTAACCATGTCCATGAATGGCGTAGGAGGAGTAGGTGTCGTGCTCCTACATTTGAAGACCATGTTTATCTTTTCTAGTTTCTTAGGTAACTTTTAGCCCCCATAGGAAAAGATGTCACATCTAATTTTCATTAATCAAAGGAAGAATCTCTCTAGGTTGCCCTGAAATATGACTTGATTTATGCCCAATCAAGTTATGTTTATACCGTCTTGCCGGATCTCCCTAGAACTGGTGGTGCCAATGTACCAGGGGAATCTCATGCAGCATATGATATCATTGGATCCATTTCTCATTGATCGCCATATGCCTAGCCGAGCTATGGCTCTCCTCAAGGGGGGACCAGTTCCTCCAACACCCATCCCCCTTCCCCCAGCAACGTGTATTCAGGACAAAGCACGTCATATGCATTCACCCAACCGCATCAGCAGATGTCAAGGCCAACTGTTGCTCAACCTATTTACCAAACCATTGCCCCTTCCCCCTCTTACACTTATGAACAACCGAGTGCACCATCCCCCGAAGCATTAGTGACGTAGCCTCCCACACCTCCTCAAACTTTTCCACAATAACCACTTCCCCGTCAGGGTTGCTAAATAGGGTGCCACCAATCCCCCAAATTCGAAGAAAACGAATAAGGGGAAAGGTAACCAGAACTAACAATGTAGGGTAACCAAGGTAATGAGGGTAATCAACCCAATATACCCCAGGAGAACTAACCTACCACCAACAACTAGTAATAGGGCAATCATTCCAAGCAAGCCAAGTTAATTCATACAAATAAGCCTTGTGTGTATTATGGTGTGCAAATCCATTATACTCATGAGTGTCCCACTTAACCCTAGATGCATCAAATATGGGGAGACCAAGAAACATCTAGAGGCTCGCAACCAATGTAGCAACCTCCTAATCTTGCACCAAACCAACCGACCGTGCTCAAAAATCCTTTCCCCCACTAAGGATTTATCGCTACCCAACCTCAACAAGGTCAGGCTTCCCCTCCACCTCAACAATCTAGTCATAGTGACTACCATATTCTTATGATGAACTCTGACGAGGTCATCACCTCTGATATCAACCTCCAAACTCAGTCGTGTCAGTATGAAAAGCCATCAATTTCCTCTGCAACTGAGCCCAAAACGAAAGAGTCCTTTGAGTCCATTATGACACCCAGTGGTTCCTTATAGATCCCTCTACCAAAAGTAGAAGTCATTCCCAAGATCCCAAAAGGACCATTACACCATAATGCTACTTCTAACTGAGCCGCCCATACTTATAGTGTAGTAGATGACTTGGCACAATCTCTTGCTACCATGTCGACGATGGAAGTTCTCCAATCGTGCCCATCTTATAAGAAAGCTCTACTAAATTCTCTGGGTGCAGCCAAACCTTCAGATGATTGTTTGATTTTTTTCCCTGTTGATACGTCAGATTAGCCACCATTACCTGCATCAGTTTCTTTCCAAATACCAATCAGAGTACGCAATGTTATCATTCAACGGTGTATTATTGAAGAAGGTGCATCCACATGCGTGATGTCCGCAAATGTTTGGAAACAACTCAAGTCACCTGAGCTATCCCATCCACCATCACTTTGCATGCTTGGGATGGTCACTCTTCACAGACCCTTAGCATGTACTACAACTGTCCTATCATAAGTTTCCAACAAGACTATTTGCATCGACATAGGGATTATCGATGCCCCTTTAGATTAAAAAATTCTATTGGGTTGTAGCTACATTTATGTGATCTCAAATGTGGCATCTATGATTTTTTGTAAGATGTCCTTTCCCCATAATGGAAATATCATTATAGTCAATCAACTGACATATTAAGAGCCATGGTCTCAGTTATCATCTAATTCCATCATATTATTGATGACAGATAGACAAATAGTTGAGCCCCTTAGTAGTCTCTCACCTGGAGTGTACAAATATTCCACCTTACTTAGTGCGTTCCTTGGTCCCCCCCTCTCATCTTTGACCCAATCTCATCGAGTGTTTGCATGTTACAAGCATCCTAGGCTACCCGTAAGTAATCTACTATGCTTGGCCAATAGCCAGCTCCACCGCATCCTATTGTTGCACCTTCAACATCCGGGTCCACCCATTAAGAACCTCCTCCTTCTGTGGGTGCCTCTCCTCTATTCCCACCAGGAACTGTCCCTCCAAGTCTTAACCATCCAGGAACCATTCCGTCGGCACACTCTCCAACAGGTCAGATACCTTTTTTGTTTCCTCCACTTGGAATATTTTCCATTCCTGTTATGGCTATGTTGAGTCTTCCTAACATGACCTTGGGGATCCCAGTATAGTACATCGATCCCCCTGCTAACACTCTGCCTGGTCAGCTAAGACCATATCTCAATTTGTCTCTAGTTCAACCGGTCCCCACAACCCCCGCCTTTGCTTCAGTTCCACAAAAACCTTGTTGGCTTGAGGGGGCCTACCCCAGGTTCAGAGTTAATTATCCAAACAAATCCCTACACTACTGGCCCTTTCGGCATCAACCCGCAGAGCGCGGATTGAAGTCTCACTCGAAGCAGTATGGGGTGATGCTGGAACCAGGTTTCCACACCCTTGAGATGTCTGAGGGGTCAAATTAGTACAACTATGAATGCCTTCACATAGGTCACTTTGCGCACTGCCCTGACCTATGAGGCCTTTGCTATCTATTATAATCGTCTTCGCACAGCCCTCACGAGAGGCTGAAGTGCTTTCTAGCTGCTATGGCAGTGATCTACTCTATTTCCCTAAGTTACACCATGGATATTACTTATCTTCTTATGACTATTAGTTATCTTCACATCAACATATACTTTATCTTATATTCACTTAATTAACATGATCATATAAATTCACGCACTATATAAATAGTGAAAGTGAAATTTATACCCAATACATTCAATGCAGAAAACAGGAAAAAGATACACAGAAATGATATGAAACTTCTCTTTATTACTTCTCCAAAAATTACAGACTTGACTCGCCCTATGCACTTAGCTGCAGGGGTCCACACATTTAGCTGTGGACTACTAGGCCTCTGCACACTCAGCTGTAGAGCCTTCTCCTACTCTACAACCCAAGACTCGACTCTACACTTAGATAAGACTCAATTCTCCATCTATTATTTTTTTTCTATCTTTCTCTTTACAAATTAGAGTCTCACTCTATTTATACAATCCCATGGTCCGTGGACCATGGGTAGATCTCTAAAGTTGACATTACATTACAAAAATGAGGGCAGACAACCTTATGACTCCTTTAAATGTTCGCGCTCCATGCCCAAAAAATGCAGAGTCTTTATATCGGATTTAGTCAAAATCTGGGGTTTAAGCCCCAAAATTTCCCTTGGGGGACCTCGCGCTCAATAGGCCCCCAACACAAACATCGTGACTCGCACTCGAGTCACTCTGTCAGTGTAGAGATCTTCGTTTGGAGACCTCCCAACCCTGCCCGACCGCTGCAAGGTCTGCAGCGCACTGAGAAATTGCCAGCTGTATCTCCTGGACACGTCGTTCTATAGCTGAACGACTGCCCTACACCTATTTATAGTCCCGCGCCTCCTTTTAACTGCATGGAGTGCTAAGACTGTGCTTCGGTCAACTAGTCAGATGTAAAGAGTTCACCATTTAATTTCGCTACCAGTTAATTTTCCTGGGAAGAGTCCACCATTTGACTTCACTAACTGCATCGCACCCATATCCGAGGTCTCCTTAATAACATACGGTCCAATCTAAGGCATCAAACTGATCAATTCTCGGTGGTAGTCCCCAAGCTCGTCAATGTAAATGAGCTCATTTTGTTCTATCACCATGGTGTTTTTATCAAGAAAGTCCTTCTTTATTCCGTCCTCCAGCTTCTTGACTTTTGCTTCCACCATGACGCTTTTCTTCTTGAACTGAACGCTTTCATTCATGAGTTCTTGGAGCCTAAGATTACCCTACTGGATTTCTTCATCAGGTCCCAAGCGTTCTTCTTCGAGCTCTTCCAACTCCGTAATCCCTTCTTCCAAGGCTCCATGATGCATCATATCCACAGGCACTGCTATGCACAGACTAGGCATGATATACTCCATTGGCATTACAATGTTCACTCCATAGGCTAGCCTAGAAGGCTCCTGTCCCGTCAGTTTCTTGCACGTTGTCCTAAAAGCCCATAAAATTGCTGGTATGCACAGGTCCGAATCACTTCGCTATGCACTACATACCTTGTCCAGTGCTTCGCACACCTTGTTAAATGCTTCCGTGTGGATAACCTTCTGTGCGATCATTCTCTCCACATTCTTTCATTCCAAATTAAGGAGCTGTTGGCACATTCCCCCCCCAACACATGCTTATTGACTGTATTTTCCAACACGAAGTTCATGTGCATCCACGCAAGTTCTTTACCATATGTCTGTACCCACTTGGACAGATGCACCCGCGGACCATCCCAACCATTATACTTGTTTGTCAGTCGAATCTTAAGCTTCCCAAAATGCGTGTGCATCATTCTCCTACATTCGTGTTAGTCCTCAAAGATCTCGTTGTGCGTACCCCACCACCTCGCGGGCGTAGCATTCAGTACCCAATTCAAGGCCTGTAAACATTGCTTTTCCGACACCTCCCTTTCAAATTTGTCCAAGGTATCTACCTCACTTAACCCGTCATAAGTAGGCAAATTCCTCACTTCCATCGATATGCAGTGCAACAATCTTGTCATCATATTACAGTTTAGCCTGGTTACCTCGTGTAACCGGTTCTTCCATCGCTCTATCTCCTCATCAGAATCTGACATACAGGAGCTTTCATGCTCCCATGAGATCCATCTGTCCACGGTGGGATTTACCTAATCTTGCTCTCGCACGGTTATTTTGTAGATGTAGTCCAAATCATTGTCATTGTAGTAGTCATGCACCGGCTCTCTATAGCATGATCCTTTAGCAGGGTCCAAGGGTACAACTAAATGTAGATACTTCTTTTTAAAAATCATCTTGTGCTTCTTCAAATTAATCACCCCATTCATGTCAGTGGCCCAATCAATTCCGAAGAGTGTGGGGTAGGGATTGCTATCATCAAAAATCTCTGTCACTTCAAAGTGTGATAACGTGCTCACTCCCTCAATATCCACAATGATTCCCTGCAATCTTCCCATAGGTATTATCTTTTGCTGGTTCTCCATCCGTAGCTGAATAGGAGACCATTGCAATGTAGGCCTCCCCATGCGTTCCCATGTCTACTTCGGTAGAATGTTCGTGTCCAATCCTAAATCCAGGATTACTTGGTCCATTTCATATTCTCCAATCTGTGCGGTTAACCCCATTTCTCTTCTCGTCCTCATCTTATGCCTTCCAATCTTCCTGACTACGTGGTTCTCCTAGCGCGGTCCCAACGCATCTATTAATGAGTTACTGTAGTCCCTTTACAGCCTTACTATCACATAGCTTCATGCATGTTTCCAAGAATGTTGTAAGCATAGATGGGTCCATTTCCAGCTCCAGTCTATCTTTTCTTCCTGAAGTGGAGGCATCAGCGAAGCTCTTCTTATCTTCCATGAAGGTTTCCATAGCGCGCTCCAAATCAAACTCTGCTTCTTTCATCAGAGCCTCGCGAACCCTAGTACTATCTTTAGGTTGTTTTTCTTTATCATCTCCCATCATGATTCCACTTCAGAGCACAATATTCACATTTGAATCTTCCTCGGGTGGCTCAAACATCATCATCTGCAAGTTCTGAGTCGGGGGAGGAGGTAGTGCTCCCTTGTCGCGTATCCTAGCTATCAGCATAGGACAATCTTCCATCTCATGATCAAACAAGGTACAATATAGGCATGATGGATGCATTGGATTCATACAATCATGGGCATATTGTCCTAGCCCTTCGCAATTATAGCATATCAGCTGTTAGTGACCTCTTCCAGGTCCTCCTCCACCTCATCCTCATCCACGCCCCTGAAATCCAGTTCGCGCCACTCCTGCATTTGGGTCTATGGGCCATGTTTTGGCCTGAACTATATAGGTGGGAGTTCTATCCATCATTATCTCATAGCTCCTACAAGTGCGCTCGTCATGTCTCACTGATCTACAAAAGCTACAAAACAATTGTTGTGAATTTTGTGTGTACTTGCTAACAAATGGCAGTTTTCTGTAGTGTGTTTCCCTGCTATTTGACAAATCGCACACCACAAAGCAGGTGCTACGCCTGCTTGTGCCTCCTATATTAATGACATCGGTCCTCCTCCCGTGAGGTAATTCATGAACATCGAGCAGTGATCCTTATCATGACCATGACCCTTGCATTTTACGCACCACACCTCTTCCCGCACTTCCAGGCAAGCTGTCCTATCTTGTTTCAGACTTTGCATCTCAAGGCATAAGTTTTTCAACTGCACGTGGATCTGTTGAACTCCCAAGTTAGGATCCTGCATTGGGGTTTCATGCAGCCTCATCACGATCTCTAAGGCCTCTGCCTGAGTCATTAACTTCTATTGTGATAGCGTGCTCCTCAAATGCAGTGATAGTGATGCTACAAACCATTCACGATGTTGTCCATCCATCAGATTCATATTAGATTCACGAATCGTACACTTCAACCTCTGATCCAAATCCCAAGGAGTTTCGCCTGGTAGCATTGTGAGTCTCTTTGAATCCAATGATCGATTGCACCTCTGACTTTATCTTGCTAAGTTCTATGTTTAGCGCTGCTTGAACATCCGTGATTCCTGCATTTGGATTATCATTAGAGTTCTTAATATACTAGGTCAGTGCATGGTCCTGGAGGGTGCTAACCAGTGTCGCTTTCTTTGTGTTTCGATCTGTAACTCCCTGTGCTTCCCATATTGTTGTTGGGAAAAGTATCCAATACGGAATGACCCTATCCCACTCTAAAGGTGATAGATCCTTAGCAACAATCAAAGCAAAGCTATCTAAGATTACTTCTTTATGAGATGCAAAAGGGGGAAGAAAGAGATCCACTCACCGATGTCTTTCGCCAATGGTTGATCCAATCTTCTCTCCTTGCTGGTTGCTCCTAGCTCCTTGTTCTCTCACGGGCCCAGCTACACCAAGATCCTGCAAAAAGACAAGAGAAGGAAACTACAAGAAGCATGCATTCATAATTGATTCAAGGATTAGAATAAATCAAATACGCAAGTACAACAATACATCATTGAAACACATGCGAATAGAAGAACCTCAAATGCTTTATTAATGGAAGAAAGTAAGGTTCAGGTGGTGATACAACCATAAGAGGCCCAATCCAGCATCACCTTCCCGACGGAAATAAATCTCCTCTTCACCTCCTTCAGGCAATCACCCAATAGTTCCAACTGTAAAGCAACAGCAATTCTTTGCACAAAATTCCAGCCTTCAGATCTCATGGGATGAGATCCTTATATAGAGTTTTGAAGAGAAGATGAGTCAGCCTGATGTGTGACTAGTGTCCTCTTCAACTCCAGTTCTTCTTCAGTTCTTGAGTCCACTTGGAGATCCTTGCTTCCACTTGGAGTTTAAGAACCTCTTACTCATCACTAGGCGAATTCCTTGATCCAAGTGTCATTTTAGAAGCTTCCTGGGCACTGACACATTGAGGAATGAGACCTCCACATGTCAAAACTCGCTCAGCGCAGGTAGCCTTTGTTGAAGTTGACATTCAGCGCAGGTAGACCATGGAGCAGTTGACATTCAGCGCAGATGCTCAGTGGAGCAGTTGACATGATCCAGAATTGACTTGTTTTTGAGTGTTTTTCAGTGGAGAACTGATTTGAATTGCTGTGGTTTGCTGACCTTGTTCCTCTAGGGGTAGGAGAAACATGTTTAGGGACTTTGGATCCCTTAGATTATGGACATTTCATGCTTCATGTTGTAAGGCACAAAAATGTCTATAACAGTTGCCCCCTAAAGTATGAGGTCGTTTATCGGGTTAAATGCTTTATCAGGAGGATCCGAAGTTCATTCAATCGTCGGGAGGTGACCTGTAATAAAATACAATACAATACATTACTTTTCATACTGCTATCATGATCTAGCTGAGGCGGGCATTTCCCATGCTCAGCTTTATAAATACATTTTCTGTACATAGAATAGACAATCGTCTGATGATAGACTGATAATTCTCTGCTGAAATTATCATCCTTTTAGTAGGATGATCATCTGCTGCACATGTCAATGTTTTTATTTCCTGAATATATATCGCAGCCCGGATGGATGAAACTAGATCCGGGGTCTTCAAACTCGTCCGATCTTCACTCTAAGTACAAGTCGATCCATGTGAGAATTTCTTGGAGTCGAACATGGAAAGACATCGCTTGATTACCAGTCAATAATGTAAACTGTTAACAAGCGCGAGAGGAATCACCGATAATGATGATGACCCTCAAGGTACTGCAGTACAATTCACGTGGTGTGAATAGAGGACTTGGCGTCGAACACCACGCAAAATCTCTCGGTCGAAGGTCATTGATGTATACCTGTCGCCGGAAGTGAGAAACTTGCCATTGAGGCATGCAAGCTTCAAAGTACTGAGGGGGGTGTTCCTAGATCAACTTCTTGGATAATGAGCTGATGTCGACAAGAAGCGATCCGTCAAAGGAGGGCCTTAATTGATCCCACATCAGTGACACAGAACGGAGCTAATGATTGTGATGAAGGTGAAAACGATCTGTGAAATATGATTCAGGGTGGCGGTCATGAAAGGATGAAAGATGATGTATGGCAGTGGATGGGACACGGTTGACTCTTTCTGAACGACATCTCTTGAACATATAATGACACTGATGTGATGGATCGGTAGCATTACCCCAAATGTGGATGGTATGGCGAGACCATGGTGATGAGACCGGTGAATGAAACAACCCAACCCGATGTGGTACGGAGGCAAAAGTGTCATGTTCAAGAGCGACTTGCTACCATTACAGCTTTGAGATTCCCCCAATTTTTCCCCAGTCATTTCTGACTAGTACCTCTTTATTTTTGTCAGGCTTGAGGAGGATAACATATGCTTGTTCTATAACCTGCCCTTCGGGCAAGCCCATCGCTATGTTTTAACGAGCCTAGCGATAGGGAAACTCGTTCTCGTCTAAAGACAAGTTTGTCGCTATTTAATTCATTTAACGAGTCTAGCGACAAAGACAACTCGGTCCTTTTCATTTTTAGAGACTCTAAAAAGGTACGTAAAGTCAACTCCAAAGGTCCTTTTTCGTCATCTAATCCCTTAAGTCCGAAAAAGTATAAAACAATACAGAAGGGATGAATGTTCGATAGTTTTATCGAGCCGAACTAGACAAGCGCTCGATCTTTTTGTGCAATAATCCCTCAGGTCCAAAAAGATTAAAATCTAGAGGAGGGATAGCTCTTCCGGTCCTTTTAACGAGCTGGAAGGCCAAAACTCGGCAAAATTTTCATATTTTACGAGTCAAATGAAAAGAGCTCAAAGAAGGCTCGTATTTTGAGGAACGAGTGATAAACAGGGATAGCAACAGATTCCAGGTATAGGTTGGAATTTTCCAATCACGGCAATGTCACAAGGATGGCTAGGTGAAATCACTCTTCGCAGCTGTTCCTCAAAATAGGTAAACAATCAAGTGGATGTGAATGATCGGCCAAATGAAAAGTGGAGGTGACGGTGCAAACACGACCAAGGCTTTTATGGCTGATGAATTTACGGTCTCAAATGGTTATTTACCGGTTCATTTTTTCTAGATGAGCTTGAACTCTGGGGGAAGCTTGCTCACAGGTGCATTTATTTTTTAACGAGCATGAACTCTTGCTAAAACTGCTCGTTTTTGCGTTTATTTTTTAACGAGCATGAACTTTGCCAAAACTGCTCGTTTATACCAGTCATAAGATAAGAAATGTCTCCTGGAGATTGCTATTTTTTAAGGAGCTTCATCTCTCTACGCTTTGCTCCATCTCCTTTCTTTATGCAAGTTCGGGTTATGACTAATCCAAAAAGCAGATAAATAATCGTTCCTCGCTTGCACTCCAAAAGGTTTGCATGCCCCCAGGTATAAATTAAAATTTCAAGGTTATCCCTCCAGTTTCCACATCTGCTTTTCTTTGGGTGTTCACAACTACTTGTCTCCTTGCTAGTCTAGTTTTACTGGGACTATACGAGATCACAAGAGAGCAGCTACTTGGTTTTTTCTCGTTAGTCTAACTTTAAAGGATCTTTGCAAGATCGCAAGAGAACAGCTACTTGCGACAAGAGAACAGCTACTTGCGACAAGAGAAGAACACTCCTCAAAGACAAAACATTTGTTTTACCAAAAGCATACCTCTTTCAGGTCACCCGAAGATTGTCTTGTTAATCTTTCAAACAAAACATTTCTTCGGCATTGTCTACAAAAATAGACAAAGGTGAGTGGCGTTGCCTTAAACACATAACTTTGACAAAAGAATCTTTTTCCAAAACAACCCCTCTTCCTTCTTCTCCTTCTTCTCCATGGGAGCTTGGCTTTTGCCGGCTCTACCTTACGGAGAGGAAGGATGGGACGGGGTACGGACTAGTCATATTCTCCCGCAGAAATTCTACCTTATACCCAGGGTTTTCTCTGCCCAAAGCAGACCAGGATGCATGCCCCCTGGGTTCCAACCCTATTTTCCCGAATTACTCGCACTCATCAGGAAGAAGAACCGGGGGTGGAGACCTTTCTTGATTGAATAGACCATTCAGGGTTGGTATATGACTATTTGCGATGCGTGATCCCGGAATGAAAGTTGGTCTACGAGCTTGACCATTCTTCCTTCGTGTGGAAAACACATTACTCTAAAGAATGAGGAGACTATTGCTCCCATGCAATATATATAGTCTCGTCCAAGGAGTAGGTTATAATCCAAGGGTCCTTGGATGACCATCACGTTCATTTGAACGGCCTTCCCTTTCAATGTAATGGGCACATTGGGGAGGATCCCTAATGGTCAACTGGTTCCTTTATCGAAACCTGAGAGATTTCTTATCTCAGGCAAAAGCGTCGGGGAACCCAGTGCTTTCCAAGCAATAGAGGAAAGGATACTCACAGATGCCCCTTCATCAATGATAGTTCCAGCCATTACCATCCTGTATATTTGGACTATAATTCTGAATGGTATACTGGCTCGTAACCGGGGTCTGCCTAGTTGGTTCCAATCAAAGGACACAACCAGGTTGCTTGGTGGTGGGACCGAATACACGGCCGGATATGACCCTAACGATGTTCCTTCCTGCGATAAAGGAATGGGCGCATTGCCCTGATGCTCATCAGAGTCGGTGTTGATGAAAAGAATCTGGATGGTGTCATCCTTATTCTCTTCAGTGAGGGTGTCAGCTGAAGATGAATCTTCAGTGATGGTGTCATTTGAAGATGAAACTTCTAAAGGGAGAACCAGGTCAACTGCCGTTTTGACCTTTGGACTTTCGTCCGGTCTAGATTCAGTAGGTTCATTTTCAGTTCCTGACGCTTCAGCTGACCACTTGAGCGGGCCAGCTGTATTTTCAACCAACGAAGGACTTGGCGTGAGTTTTTTGTATCCAGGAGGAAGTCATAACGGTGAAACCGGACGATCTTCCAAAACTCTCTTTGCTTCGTCTAAGAAGGGACAACGGTGGATGGTGTGATCGCCTTCACACAGTCTGCAGGGGGATCTTGCTCCCCCTCTTTGTCTAGAACCTTCACTTTTGCTGGTTGACGGTAAGCATTCAACATGGCTATCAGAGGTTGATGCTTCCGAACTGTGCAAACGAGGGGACCAGTCCCTTAGTATCCGGGGAATATAGGGACAATCTCGGTGGAAGTGGTCTCCTCTACATATGACACATGGCGATTTAGGCCCGGTCTGTGCTGTGTGTGGATTTTTTCCAGATGTCTTTTGCTTGCCCCCAGTCGCCTTAGGCTCCTTCTTCTTCTTTTCTTTCTTCTTCTTCTCCTTCTTCTCCATGGGATCTTGGCTTTTGCCGGCTCTACCTTGCGAAGAGGAAGGATTGGAAGAAGATTTATAAGAAGTAGAAGGCTGGAGGGCAGCCCTAGACTGATCTAACTGTTGACTCGACTGTTCAGGAACCGTGGTGTTCTGAACTACACTGGTTGAGAATAGCCAAACTGGCAGGCCGATTGTCAGTCCTGGAAGCGACAATGTGGCCATGTGGGGCGCACCAACTTCTCCCCAAGAGGAGAAAGGGCTAGGATTTCCATCATGGGGAATTCCTTGGTTGGTGTGTTCCATGTTCTCAACCTAAAGATCAACGCAGGAATGGGAGGTGATTATGTTCTGTTTTAAAATAAATTTTATACAACGACGCTTTAGACACAACTTGCTTTTTCACTTTTTAAGAGTCGAGAAAAAGCTAAAGATGACTCTAGTCTCCTTCGATGTTTTAACGAGCCCGAAGTGACAAATGCTCAGATGGACTTTTTCAGTTATAGAGTTTGAAAAAGGCCAAAAGAAACTGCTCTGGAGTTCTAGGCAGAGGGTGTGCCAAACTTTTCGCAAAACCACAGAATACGTTTTACGGTACGAGTGGTCGATCTTCGTGAATGCTGTGTTCACTGCATTGCGATCAGTAGGGCGGCCGACACGGCTTCCTATGGATAAATGCTTTATTCCTATAGGGGTCTCCGAATATATACGCGACGGTACGTGGGAGCACAAGTCCGTATTGATACTTATCGCTTCACCGTGGAGGAATCACCCAACCACTCGACGCTAAGATATCACGTTTAACGACGCCGGAACACGTCTCTAGCTTAGACCTCTAAGTGTTTTCGTTATGTTTCAAAGCGTTGTTATGTAAATTCAATTCATTTTAGGTTGATCTTGCTTAGTAGTTTGCCTTTATGGATCACCACATGATGTATGGTACAACTCCTAAATGCAGTCTAAGAATGATAAGCAAGCTTTTTCAATTCTTTCAACTTATGAAAATATTAACTACTGAGGGAAAAGAAAGACATCAACTTTTCACATAGATCATAGAGCACACACTGATGCACTTTTTCCTAAATCAACATGCAAGCTGTCAAAATGCACATGCACAATGCAGGTATTTCTTTTCTTCTTTCTTAATGTTGATGTATTACAAAAAGAAAGCTGTTGTATAATTTCGAATTCAATTTCAAGTGAAAGCAAACAAGCTTTTGTCCAAAATCAAAAGAACACCTTAAGATTTACTTGTTTCAACACTAGAAATACTTAAATTCGAACCATATGACGAAAGCAAAAGCTCAATCAGCTATGAACAGAAAATAAACTAACTCTTAGGATCAAAATGACACTTTATCACAGGTCTAGATCTAAGAGGCCACAGCAAGACTAGTTCACTTTCGTTATGGGAAACTGTAAATGAAGTAAGAAATACAAAAAGAACAATCACAGTTTCTTTATACAACCGAGGCGGAATAGTGGCAAAGAAAGGTAGTTTCAGATGGGTACAATGGTTGATAACAGGCTGCAAAAACAATACTGAAAACTGGGCAACAGAAAGCAGAGAACCCCAGTTGCACAAGGCAAAACTGGATCAGCGCAGGCTCTGCACTGTCAGTTTGACATTCAGTGCAGGTAGCCCCTTCGGGACCTGCATTGAAATGTAGACTGCCTTCACTGCAGTTGCGCTGACGAGAAAACTTACGTTTCTCTCAGGTTCCGGGTCACAGATTGCTCAAAAATCAACTGTTTTAGGCCAAATCAGAGGCTATCAATCAAGTACACACTAGAGGATGATTAAAGGAAGATGAAGACTATCACAAAGAGCTATTTAGAGTCCTTGTGGATCAGCTCTTCAAATCATAAACATGCCCATAAACTGAGCTAGAGTAGCTGCCCTCTACTTTGCATCTGAAAGATTCAAATGCAGTTCGATTCGGTACTCCCTTTGTTTAGGAAATGAATAGCAAGAAACACAAGCTACCAACAAGATACGATCCCCAGTGGAGTCGCCAGTTTGTTGTTGGGAAAAGTATCCAATACAAAATGACCCTATCCCACTCTAAGGGTGATAGATCCTTAGCAACAATCAAAGCAAAGCTATCTAAGATTACTTCTTTATGAGATGCAAAAGGGGGAAGAAAGAGATCCACTCACCGATGTCTTTCGCCAATGGTTGATCCAATCTTCTCTCCTTGCTGCTTTCTCCCAGCTCCTTGTTCTCTCACGGGCCCAGCTACACCAAGATCCTGCAAAAAGACAAGAGAAGGAAACTACAAGAAGCATGCATTCATAATTGATTCAAGGATTAGAATAAATCAAATACGCAAGTACAACAATACATCATTGAAACACATGCGAATAGAAGAACCTCAAATGCTTTATTAATGGAAGAAAGTAAGGTTCAGGTGGTGATACAACCATAAGAGGCCCAATCCAGCATCACCTTCCCGACGGAAAGAAATCTCCTCTTCACCTCCTTCAAGCAATCACCCAATAGTTCCAACTGTAAACCAACAGCAATTCTTTGCACAAAATTCCAGCCTTCAGATCTCATGGGATGAGATCCTTATATAGAGTTTTGAAGAGAAGATGAGTCAGCCTGATGTGTGACTAGTGTCCTCTTCAACTCCAGTTCTTCTTCAGTTCTTGAGTCCACTTGGAGATCCTTGCTTCCACTTGGAGTTTAATAACCTCTTACTCATCACTAGGCGAATTCCTTGATCCAAGTGTCATTTTACAAGCTTCCTGGGCACTGACACATTGAGGAATGAGAC
This sequence comes from Pinus tabuliformis, assembly GCA_031772625.1. Classification (NCBI taxonomy): domain Eukaryota; kingdom Viridiplantae; phylum Streptophyta; class Pinopsida; order Pinales; family Pinaceae; genus Pinus; species Pinus tabuliformis. Next base: position 807,401,003 of record CM062818.1, on the reverse strand, counting down.
CTCCACATGTCAAAACTCGCTCAGCGCAGGTAGCCTTTGTTGAAGTTGACATTCAGCACATGTAGACCATGGAGCAGTTGACATTCAGCGCAGATGCTCAGTGGAGAAGTTGACATGATCTAGAATTGACTTGTTTTTGAGTGTTTTTCAGTGGAGAACTGATTTGAATTGCTGTGGTTTGCTGACCTTGTTCCTCTAGGGGTAGGAACAACATGTTTAGGGACTTTGGATCCCTTAGATTATGGACATTTCATGCTTCATGCTGTAAGGCACAAAAATGTCTATAACACATATGAATCTTATCACGAACCAAAAATGGTCCGGATCCTCATTTCCTACTCCCTTGAACACAAGAAAATTTATCGTGCTTGCCATATTCAATCACGATGGTGGCGGAGGTGGTATGGGCGAAGATGGAGGTGTTGGTGGTGAAGCTGGTGGTGGTGTGGGTGGGGGTGGTATGCGTGGAATCCTCTGCCTTATCAAATTGATCACACTTCACGGCGATACCTTCGTGAGCTCTTCCTTGTCCCCTCGCGGAGGTGAAATCAAAGGGCTATTCTCTGGTCCCTTACTTCCTTTGTTTCTGTAGGTTTTTCCGCTTCGTGTAACTCCAAACATGAAGGTAATTACATAACCCTCTTTTCACACAATAACATTTTAATCCATGTATTAAGAGACTTTACGTACTTACCTCGCGGTCGTTTGAAAAAATGTCACTCTGCCTTGCTATAGCTGACTAAAGTATCTACCGTGAACTCAGTATGAATCCTACTATAATTCGATTGAGCCAACGATCAACAGCACACACAATCTTGTCCTCTGATGCTTCTAGTCTGCGCACCAACTCTGGGGTCCACACAATAGGATTATCGAGTTTCCACCTGCCTTGGCTATCTGCTATCTTTACAATCCACTCGTACAAGTTGGTAGGGAAATATGCGAAGAAGATTTCATGGATATCTATGTATAGGTAGCAGTCTAACCACTCTTCTTTTGTCAGTCGTGGATTCCTGTTCTTTTGCATTTTTAACTCATGAATTCTCCTGTCCAACCAAAATTCAATTTCCTTCTTAGTTGGATTCCAATGATACGACATCAAACATCTCTATCCAGATTTCGTGTCCCGGCAACAGAACCATTTTTTGGCTTGAGGGGTCCTGACCCAGGTTTAGAGTTAATTAGCCAAACAAATCCCTAAACTATTGGCCCTTTCGGCATCAGCGTGCAGAGCACAGACTGAAGTCTCACTCGAAGTAGTATGGGGGGATGCTCGAACCAGGTTTTAATAACCTTAAGATGTCTCAGGGGTCAATTTAGTCCAACTATGAATACCTTCATGCAGGTCACTTCGCGCACTGCTCTGACCTGCGAGGCCTTAGTGATCTGTTATAATCACCTTCGTGCAACCCTCACCAGGGGCTGAAGTTCTTTTGTGCTGCTATGGCAGCGATCTGCGCTATTTCCCTAAGTTACACCGCGGATCTTACTTATCTTCTTATAACTATTAGTTAACTTCGCACAAATAGATATTTTATCTTATATTCACTTAATCAACGCAATCATATAAGTTTGCGCACCATATAAACAATGAAATTGGAATTTATACCCAATAGATTCAATGCACGAAACAAGAAAAAGGCACACATAAATGATATGAAACTTCTCTCTATTACTTCTCCAATGGTTACAAACTCGACTCACCCTGCGCACTCAGCTGCGGACTAATAGGCCTCTTTGCACTCAACTGCAGAGCCTTCTCCTACTCTACGACCCAAGACTTGACTTTACACTTAGATAAGACTCAATTCTCGATCTATTACTTTTTTTCTATCTTTCTCTTTACAACTTAGAGCCTCTCTCTATTCATACATTCCCATGGTCCATGGACCATGGGTAGATCTCTAAAGCCGAAATTACATTAAAAAAATGAAGGTAGACAACCCTATGACTCCTTTACAAGTTTGCGCTCTATGCCCGCAAAACGCGGAGAATTTACATCAGATTTAGTCAAAATTTAGGCTTTAAGCCCCAAAAATTCCCTTGGCGGATCCTGCGCCTAAAAAACATCAATAGGATTCCACTCCTATTGTGAAAGCATCCGGCGAGGGGAGAAAATACAAAAAGAAGGAACATAAGGATAAATCTCCCCAAGTAACTCCAACTCCCAAGCCTCCAAAGTTGACACTTCCATGTGCTTTGTGTGATGTTGTTGGGCATTACACCAATAAATGTCCTGAATTTCCTCACCTCAAACCCTTGGTCGAAGAAATTTTTATGGAATCTCACATACCTAAGGTCCAAGTTACCTTACCTAATTCAACTAAGAAACTTAAATCGTTGCGTAAAAATTGCCCGTGTGCTTTGTGCGATAATTACGACCACTTCCCATTGTTTCCCTTGTCTTGACAAATTTCATGATTGCCTCTATGTTCTTTGTGACTTCAAGGCCACAAGGCCACTCGTAGCGGATCATCTACTCCTCTACCTGTGGGTTCTATTACCACTAGTACACGAGAACAGGGGGATTCCAACCCAACCATTGTGATTGCTGCCCTCAATGTAGATATGACAGATTCTATGTCTAGATCCTTTACCTGTCATCATCCACGAGATCCTCACAGAAAAAATTCTTAGAGGTTCCCTTGTATTCTTCAGTTGAACCATCCTCATCAAACTCTTGGGTCTCAACATCGGTAGATCTTCCATCTACTAGGTCTTCGTCTACCATCGTAGATGTTGCGTATGTGGACCTTATTTCTTAGGATGATGCAGCAGGTATTTCCACTGCATCATGTAGTCTCTTTTCCTCCAGTTGCCCCATCTTCCATTCTGATGAGGACATCATGGAAGCCATGACTACCCTTGATTACCCTTTGGATGATATGCACCATCATGCATACTTACTTCCATATTTTCAAACCCATAAGTTTTCCCCCATCTTACTCATGATAATCGATGATGTATCTGATACTAGGCCCCTTGCTATCTTCTCATTGGCGTTGACCTTTATCGTCATGGTGTTGATTGTATACTTTTTCGTTGTCTCACTCATCCTGAAGTAGAGCAAGTCCTTAATGCTTGTCATAGTGGCGCTTGTGGTGGATACCTCTCCTGTATGGCCACTATACAGAAAATCATGCACATTGGTTACTTTTGGTCTTCTCTCTTTAGTGATTGCATTGAGGCAGTCAAACACTGTCCCAATTGCTAACATTTTTCCTCAAAGGAAAGATCCCCCTCAGCTCCCCTCTATCCTGTCATCGTAGCCAGTCCTTTCTACAAATGGGCCATTGATTTTATGGAGTGTCGACCACCATCCGTTAATAGCCATAAGTGTTGGAGCGTTTTCCTATCGAGACTGTACGAAAAGAAACAACTTTAGACTATGGAGTACAAACAACCTCAATAGTAAAAACGATCGTTAAACAATGTAGATTTGCAACAAATGATAGAAACAAAACATACCAAAGCCCTAATATATGCAACAAAAATATTTAAACAACATAATGGAATAAGAAAATAAGCGTAAGTAACTCCCATAATCCAATGGAAACTAGATATATAAAGAATATATTTTATTAAACGACACCTGTGAAGGCAAAAACTAATGTTACCAGTCCCCCTATATGGGATGGGTTCTTGGCTATCCTCAATGCCTTCATCTTGTGTAGAGTCTCTCTCCTCTATAATCTGTAAAACCCAACAAACAAAATGTTTGAGCTCAATGAGAACTCAAATGAAATAGAAAATGGTGTGCGACAATGATAATAATCAAGGTTACAAAAACGAGCACAACAATGAAAATGATCAAAAGTGAAGAATGAATGTAAAACCCTTGAATTTATAGCAAAATATTAGGTTATCCTTCAATAATGGGAAATAATAAAATATTATTAACCAGATTCTAGAATTAACCATTTGGAATATTTTATTATATTTCGCTGGAGGGAAAAATTATTTAAATTGGTTAAATACTTTTATATAGAAATAATATATAAATAAATGATTTATTTATCATCTCAATAAATATAGTTAAGGAATAATAAACAAATAATGATTTATTTAAGTATTCCTAGGGGATTTAGTCAAACTTGACAAGGAATAATAACTAATTAGTGATTAATTAATTATTCCTAGAGAAAAATAAGATAATTAATGATTTATCTATTTCTTTTTTGTCATAACGCAGTCAAATATGACAAGGAATATTAGTTAAACAATGGTTTAATTAATTATTCCTAGAAGGTAATTAAATAAATAGTGATTTATTGAATTATTCTTCATGGGTTTAATGAGAAATGCCTTAACAAATGCGGTTTATTAAGTAATTTCTTACAGTGAAAGCAATTTTACTATGGTAAAATTGGCCCTACATGGTGTACTTCGATCCATCTAGTAAATTATGGCTATATGATCAATTTTTGGTGATAAAATATTTCCCCTAAACATACAAGTGTTAGGAGAAAAATGTATGACCGAATTACGTTGTAAGGACACAATCACTAGACGCCGAAGGGGAGTTAAAGAGAGAGAGAGACATCAATGGAGTTGAATCAAAAGACAGTAGTGACTGACGGGGCGAGACCAACTAACTGATGTAAGTCTCATTTTTTGTTGTGGTACCTAATCTCAGCGAGGTGGGGGAGGCATACCTATACCCGCCGAGATAACTCAGTACAAAAAATAATAATGCGTCTAGAAGAATGGAACTGAGCACTAAAGTACATGTTGAATGGTACATGACATGCTGGGATAAATGAGGAAAAAAATAATACAATGCATCCCATATACATAATGCACTTGGGAAAAACATGAGCCAATACTGAATACAATAACATCTGAGTACATGAGATATAATGGTCCTTCCTTCAAAAAATGGGTGTGAGGGAGGGTGGAATAACCAAAGAAGCCTTGTTGAACAGGAAAGGGCTCTGCAAAATTGAATGAATGATCTGAAGGAGTCATGCATGCTATGAATGTTACAAGTGGCAGGGACCGAACCCATAAAGTCTGTGGAACTACATCTGAGGATGTAGCATAATATGAAGTCATCTGGGCATGTGGGGGGCTACCTGAAGGGCCACCCCCTCATGATGTCTAAAACATCTCACACTCACTCGGGAAATCAGTGGTACAATATGGTGCATCACTGGACCATCAATTGTATGAATCATGAGAATGAAACAATCAAGTGAAAGGGAAATGATGAGTCCCTTTGCTTGATCCAAGGAAATGAAGGAGAGTGGAAGCTAGAACCAAGATACACCACCCTCTAGGTCGTTCTTCTGGAGTAGATGTGATGATGTCGACAGAATAGGGCCCACCATAGGTGAGGCAATGAGGATCCTCAACTAAGTGTTACACAAAAATATCGTCACCATGATTATTTGCAGTCAGTATGGGTCTATCATCACTTGTACTGTCCTCCTAAGCAAGTCTCAGACCTCAGCTCTTCAAATCAAGCTTTGGAAATGAGAGAAAAACATTAAAAATCAATGTAACTCTGGTTCCACACTTTCTCTCATGGTCACCTGCGGTCCCGCACCTTCTGTGTACAAAAGCTGCAGACCTGCCCACTCTGTCCCTAACGGTGTAGGTGCGGAACCCTGTGAAAGTCAAAAGGCGCAAGTTTTATCTTAAAAAACTCACTTTGGGTTAATTCTAGAGGTTTCTAGAAGGAATTTTGACGTGGATTGTTCGCTCTGAGGTGGTTCATGCATCCCAAAAGAGAAGGAGCTAATCCCTTGATGAGAGGAGCTATCCCTTTGAAGGAGGGCTTTATCCCTTTGAAGGAGGACCTAGTAACCTCCCTCCATTGCACTATAAATACAGGCATTGGACTGGTTGCTGGGGAGGTTAGAAGCTGAACATTTTTTAGGGTAAATGCTGGTGAAATCAAGACTTCCGAGTTGAGCTTAAGAGGAGAGATCACACATCTTTTTGGCTTCATTGGGGAGTGAGTGAAACTTGTCAAAGTAGAGGAGACTTCTTGCTGGACCCTGGGAGGAGCTTGTACAGTGTTAAGGCAAAGGTTGTAAAGTTCTTCTTCTTTTGAATTAATACAATCAAACTCATTTTTCTCAACAAGTATCTCATGTTATTTGTTTCATGGACTCCTTGACTTTCATGTTAAATATGTTTTATGCAATTGGCTTTTCAGGTGCTATTTAATTTGTTTGCCTTGTTTGTGTTTGTAGATTCGCGAAAAGGAGCTCATTTGGATCAAAGGAGTGAGGGCATCCACAAGCTTGCGTTGGACCTAAGGTAGGCCCTAAAAAAACTTGTTTGCTATTGTTTATCAAAGCATATTTAGAGAAAGATAGTGTCTGGTTGGTTTGCTTGTCATTAGGTCTTCTTTAGATTCTAGGAAGGTCTATCTTGTCTGCAAGATCGACTTATTCCGCGTGACACTAAGGAATAAGGAAAAATAGTAATGTTACTAATGGACTGACATTAGGGAAAATGGGGAAAATGGGACTAAGGGACAAACATACAACTTCCCTTGTCAAAGCATAAAGTGCGTGGTTGACCTGGTAGCGTCTGACTCGACTATGGAGGGGATGGTGGACAGTATGGCTGAAGGCTAAAATGGGCAACACAGGATGAATGGTATGAAAATATGGATGGAATACTGTGACATGATACAATGGGATGTGAAACACACTTCGTGGATGCAAAGGTAACAATCACAGATGCTCTAAACAAGGGTGACTCAATGATGCTGCCACACATTATAGGCCTGGTAGGGACCATGAAAACATGAGAAAATGATAGTTTCTCATGTCAAAATTGATATGTGAGATGACAAGCACCAAGGGAAGGGGGTCCCCAAAGTACAAGCATCGCATATGAAGAAATTTGATTTTCAGAGGCGATGAAATGACCCTTCTTGGAAAAATGGCTTCTAGGTGAAGTGTCAAATCATCAAAAACGATGAGAGACCCATTATACTGTTTGATGGGAGATTTCCAATGGTGCTAAAGGTTCGTCAAACTGAGCTATGGTTTGGTTGAAATGGTCAACAAAAAATGGGGATTTTCCTATAAAAGGGCATTTTCCCTCCAATTCGAGAGGAGGAGAAGGCCCTAAATCTTGTGGATATCATAGTGGAGAAACTAACCATTGGAATCGGGATCTATGAATTTTAGGGAAGTGGCCTTACCTATCTTAATATGGCCTTAATTCTTCTTGGAACGATGGTTCCTCATGAAGAATTAAGGGAAGAGGAAAACGAGTGTGAACTACTAGAGGAGGTCTAGAATCATCCTCACCCACTAAGCCAAACATGGGGACTATGTGGGAAAGGTGGTATGATATAGAGTATAATATTTGAATAAATGGTATCAAACATATATGATATCCAATATGAATATGGCTCGCCGAAGAGACCGGTAGGATGAACTATCAAAGGAATGGGAAGATAATCGACCATACCTAGATTCAGTGGGATCTAGGCTAAGACTTATGTTAATCAATTGAGAAGATGGCCAGGGGAAAACCATCATGCCTCTAAGCATAGGATACTACCTATAAGCATATGTGATGGAGGGGAATGACCTGGTATGCAAAGGTGGGAATGATTCCCCCTAGCAGGAGTAGTTTGTGGAGTGCCATTGTGTTTTGAGTGCTCGACAAGGGATTCAAGCATCTAGGCCCAACTTGGCCCGAGATCCTCCAGAGGATGATAAGGAGATGTAGGGGCATATGTTCCACCCATTATGCTATGGGCATACTAGATGTATTTAGAGTGGTGGACTCCAACTATGATGATTGTGGTTCGCCATTTGTTTTGGTTATGGTTGTCTTCTGTGGTATACATGTGATAGATGCCAATCTAGAATGTTATTTGAAATGGTATCTACATAGTTATTTCAGGCTCTAGGAACATTACTGAAATTAATGGTTTTAAATTCACGTACTAACAACTTAACTCGTAGGTATTTCCTAAATAGGACTTGGTTATGCACATGATACACACCATTCAATTGCATGATAGGCAACAAGGAATCTAAGTGAACATGAAGATGAAGGATTTGATGAGAAATGGGATCAACTAACAAACCTATCACTGCAACATATTCAACCTGGTTATTGGTGGTAGATCCAATGTACACACCGGTAGAATGGAATAACATATGTAAGGGGGTGAAAATGTCCCATGATGCCGAGGCTAGAATCCTGGAGAAGCGACTCGCATCATTGGCATAGCCAATATAGAGTGTGGATGATGGATCCATCTAAAAGGTGAAAAAGACAACAAATGAGAGGATGAATTATACCTAAATGCATGGTGAAAATAAATACATGCAAATCAATGGGATATGCTATAGGAAACATTTCTTAAGGTAGAGTGCACTGCGAGGATTAGGAAGAAGTTGGCCTTCGAAATCATCTAAGAGATATGCCCCCTTACCCAAGTCCTTATGAATGATGTAAGGTAGTAGCCATAATGATAAGTGAGAAAAAAATGAAGGATACAATCAACACCGCAATGATAAAGGTCATATGCAATGAGAAGATAGCAAGGGGCTTGGTATCAGATACATCTTCTATGATCATGAGTAAGATGGGGGGAAAAATTATGGGTTTGAAAATATGGAAGGAAGTCATGGCTTCCATGATGCCCTCATTAGAATGCAAGATGGATGGATAGGAGGAATATTGACTACATGATGCGGAGGTAGTACCTGGTGCATAATCGTCATAAAGAAGGTTCGCATATGCATCATTTGAAATGGTAGATGACAAGCTAGTAGATGGAATATCTATCAATGTTGAGACCTAGATTTTCGATGAGGGAGGTTCCTACGAGGATCTCAAGGATGATGACAGGTAAAGGATATGGACTGCGGAGTCTATAATCTCGACATAGGGGGCAGGGATCATGATGGTTAGACAAGAGTCCCCATGTTCTTATGTAGGAGTGGGACCAGAACTCACAAGCAGAGGGCTAGATGACCCACTACAAGTGGCCTCGAACTAGTGAATTGCCTGTAGGTATTCATGAAACTATCGAGACGAGAACAATGATGGGTATAATGGCCATAGTTATTTTGCAAAGCATAAGGGTGATTCATGTGCAACGATTTAAGTTTCTTTATAGAGTCACGTAAGGTAACATGGACCACTAGTATGTTAGACTCAGGAAACATATCGTTGGATACAGACTTGAGGTGAGGGGGCTCAGGATAGTTATTGGTGGAATACCCAAAAACTTCAAACAAAGTGCAACGAGCTATCAAATTTATAGGCTTAGGGGTTGCTGGCGTTATCTAGGGATCCTTTTCCTTAGGTTCCTTCTTCTTGGCTTTGCCACCCTATCCGAATGCTTTCACAATAGGAGTGGGTTCCTGTTGAGGTTGCGGTGGAACTAGAGCAGCGGTGGGGGTCATAGGGACCAATTGAATTGGGAAAAAAGCATGATATGGTCTTATCTGACCAGGCAGAGTGCTTGCTAGAGGATCAATGTACCAAATTGGGATCCCTAAAGTCATATTAGGGGGACTCAACGAAGCCATGACAGGGACAAAAAATATTCTAGGAGTAGGAAACAAGAAATGCATCTGTCCTATAGGGTAATGTCCTGGTGGAACAACTCCTGGATGGTTAAGACATAGAGGAAGAGTTCCTAGTGGGAACAAAGGAGAGGCACCCACAAAAGAAGGAGGTTCTAGAGGGGTGGATCCGTATGGGTCAGCTGAAGTCGTGACAATAGGAATTTTTGGAGCTGATTGTTGACTAGAGGTACCTGAATCCTTTTGAGTAGCCCATGATGCTTGTAACATGCAAACATCGATGAGTTGGGCTCAGAGATGTGAGGGGGAGGACTAGGGAAAGCACCCAACAAGGTGGAATCTTTGTAGACTCTGGTTGAAACACTGGTGAGAGGGGTGGCAAACTACTTACCAGACATCGATGAGATAATGGACTCAGGGGAGGTCAAGGATGACGGATCATAGTATGTCAATTGATCAATAGTGATGATATGCCATTCATGGGGGAAGAACATCTTGCGAAAAACCATAGACGCGATGAATGACATGGAATAAGTGTAACTATGACCTAATAGAATGTTGTAATCTAGAGTGTCATTAATAACCTTAATGTCTATAAAAGCAATCTTGCCCGCAAGAGTTATTGGACAATTGTGGTACATGTCGAGAGGCTAGGAGGGGTGACTGTCCCAAGCACGAAAAGTGATGGTGGATGGGGAAAATTCATGTGACTTGAGTTTCTTCCAAATGGAAGTGGACATCACACGGGTGGATGTACCTTCGTCAATAATACATCAGGATGTGATGGCATTACGGACTTGGACTGGTATCTGGAAATAAACAGATGATGGTAATGAAGAATTTTCTGATGCATAAATAGGAAAAACAATCAAAGTATCATCTAAAAGATCTACTATGCCCAAATAAGTTAGTAGATCTTTCTTCTTGGATGGGCATGACTGGAGGACCTCCAACATCGACATGGCGGCAGGTGATTGCACCAAGTTGTCTACTATATTGTACGTGTGGGAAACTCAGTTAGAAGCTGCATTATGATGCAATGGCCCTTTGGGGATCTTGGAAATTGACTCAACCTTGGACTGAGGGATCTGTAAAGGACCATTTGATGTTATAAGAGACTCAATAGATTCTTTGGTTTTGGGCTCAGTTGCAGACAAAGTGGATGGCTTGTCATATTGACGTGACCGAGTTTGCAGGTTGACATCGAAGGTACTGACCCCATCAGAATTCATCATGAGAATCTAGTAGTCACCAGGACTAGAAGGTTCGGTGGGGGGTGGAATACTTTACCTTGCTGAGGTTGAGCAAAAACAAATCATTTTTGAGGGAAATGATTCGTAAGCATGGCCAGTTGAGATGGTGCAGGATTCTGAGGCATTTTTTGCATGGGTGGTTGAACTCTAGAAGTTTCTTAAGCTTCCCACATTTGGCACATCTGAGGTAAGAGGGGACACTCATGAGCATAATGGCCACATACACCACAACATGTACAAGGAATTTTCATATGAACAAACTTGTTCTTCTTGGGTTGGTTAGTTTGATTAGTTTGATTGGGTTGGTTCCCCTAGGTTGATTAGGTTGATTACCCTGGTTACCCTGGTTATCCTTGTTACCCTTCCCCTTATTCTTTTTATTTGAATTTTGGGGATTGGTCGCACTTTGTTGTGCATATAATTGACCCTGAGGGGGTGGTGGCTATTGGGATTGAGGATGCATGGGAGGCTGCAGTGCCAATGCCTGAGACGCTGGAGCACTTGACAGTGCATAGGTGTAAGATGGCAAAGGGGAAATAGTTTGGTAGACAGGTTGAGCACTAGCTAGCCCTAAAATCTGCTGATGTGGTTGGGTGAATGCATAAGATGTTCTTTATCCTGAATACATGTTGTTGGTAGGAGGGGGATAAATGTTGGAGGAACTGATGCCTCCCTATGGCTGGCCATAACTCTTCTAAGTATACAGGAAAGGATGTGAAATAGCTCCAAATATACCATTAGCAGCGTGAGATGACCCCAGTGCATTGGCACCACTAGGATGAGGGATCTAGTATAACAGTATAGAAATAACTAGATTGAGCATAAATCAAGCCATATCTCAGAGCAGTTTGGAGAGTATCTTCCTTTGTTTGAGGAAAGTGAGATGTGACATCTTTGGAAATATGTGCTAAAAGAGTCCTAAGAAACCAATTGAGGTAGACACAGTCTTCGAAGGGCAGATCAGAACACATGCTCCTCCTTCTACACCATTCCTAAACATGATTGGAAAGACGAGTGGTAAAGGACTAATGAAAGAAGGTCAAGATCTTCATACGGTGTTGTAATAGAGAGGTAACTAAAAATATGAAAGGAATGCTTTAGAAATCATCGCAAAAGTGGAATGAGAAGATGATGGCTAGTTAATGTACCACTTCGTAGCATCTCCAGTGAGCATGCGTTGGAACAACTGAAGACGATTAGAGTCATCGATGATGGAATTAGATGAATGCCACATATGGAAGGAGTGACGTGATTAGTTGGGTCCTCTCCAGAATTACCCTCAAATTCTAGAATATCTGAGGGAAGCTTAGTTGGCATAACAAGACAACCAACATCATGGTGTAGGGGGTTGTTAATCAACTGATTAAAATACAAGAGACCTAACCCAGCCTTGAAAGGTGGCAATGGAGCCGCTGAAATATTTCCTGTAACGGTTCTACTAGATGTGACTACCAGGGTAGAATTGGAGCCAACACTCGGTTGGTTTCCTGCACCTGCAGTGGGTCCTGACACGATGATGGTATGCGGTGAAGGAGCCTTGGAATAAAATGAGGAATCAGATGAACCAGAAGAAGAGTCGGTATGGGAACTCAGAGGATGAATAACTCGAATCCTGCGGGGAGGAGTAATACACCCAAGCAGAAACTGGGGATGAAGGCCTAAGAGTCTCCACGACAAAAACCTTGGTGATGCAATGATTACAAGACACAAGGGGCATGAAAATGGTGAAGGGAGATAAAAAATGTCTTTGTCTCTGTTTGGGGAGATAAATTAATTAATTTAAGTCTTGGATTGGCGGTGTAAATCAAGCTCTCTTTTCTTAAGGTACGCTTGTGTGTGCAAGTGTGTTTATTAATTAAGCCTAGATCATGTTTGAAAAAATAAAAATATTGTTGAAATAATGTACATAAATTGAAATTAAAAACAGAAAAATGAACAACAAATCAACTACATAAAACCCCATGCAAACTGGGTTTGCAAACACTGTGCTAGTTGGTGGTGAAATCAACTAAAAACACACAAAGAGGGCCAATATATTTAAGCATCGGTGTGAATAGTATCAAATGACACTATGCTACTAATAAATGGTGTAGCAACAACAAAAAACTAGTGACGAAAATCATTGCAAAAGATAGGGAGACGGGTGTGAAACGTAGGGAAAATAGTGGCATCCTAAGGTGAATGGACAAACAAGGTTCAAGGGAATTTTGGGATGGAAACAACCTATCTTTAAAGATCTGAAAAAGGAAGGTACATATCTAGAAAATATGGTTGAAAGCTCTACAAAAACTCAGACTTCTTACTCAGCTAAATTCCACCTATAAAGGTGGAAGTGTACTAGAATCCCTAAGGGGCTAAATTCCACTTCAACGATAAAAACATAGTAGATCAAGGCCTAGAAGGGATAAGATAATGGTCAACCAACCCAATAGACTGCTCTAAGCAAAACCCAGAAAAAGACCAAAAAAATTCCTAGAAACCCTGAAATCATAGGTACTGACCTAATTCAGGGGATATCACACTTTTTGGGCTTGAAAGTGTGCTCTAGACCTCCAAATCGCAGGTTTGGGGTACAAAGTGTGATTTCTACTCCTTAGTTCTCGAGTGGCAAGTCTCGGAAAATTTTGTCGTCTCTATCACGGCTCATTCCTATGACCTGCAGAAATAACCACAAAACTTGCAGAAGTTAGAAATTTGACTGATCTAGGGTTATAATGCTAGTAAACAACACTAAGAGATTGAAAAAAGAAAAACCCTAAGATGAAAAACTGAAGGTCACCTAGGTTTCTGAATCAGAATTAAAGACATAGTGGAGTTGCCATTTGTTGGAGTGTTTTTTTATCGAGAGTGTACGAAAAGAAACCACTTTAGATTGTGGATGAAAAACAACTTCAATAATAAAAATGGTTGTTAAACAGTGTAGATCTGTAGCAAATGATAGAAACAAAACTTGCCAAAGCCCTGATCTATGCAATAGAAATAGTTAAACAACATAATGGAATAAGAAAATAAGTGTAAATAAGTCTAATAATCTAATGGAATCCAGATATATAAAGAATATATTTTATTAAACGACACCTATGAAAGGAACAAATAATGTTACCAGTCCCCCTCTATGGGATGGGTTCTTGGCTATCCTTAATGTCTTCAGCTTTTGTAGAGTCTCTCTCCTCTATAATGTGTAAACCTTGGCAAACAAAATGTTTAAGCTCAATGAGGACTCAAATGAAAAATAAAATGGTGTGTGACAACAATAATAATCAAGGTTACCACAATGAGTGCAACAATGAAAATGATAAAAAGTGATGACTGAATGTAAAACCCTCCAATTTATAGCAAAATATTAGGTTATCCTAGAACAATGGGAAATAATAAAATATTATTAACCAAGTTCTAGAATTAACCATTTGGAATATTTTATTATATTTGGTTGGAGGGAAAAAGTATTTAAATTGGTTAAATAGTTTTATTTAGAAATATAAATAGATAAATGATTTATTTATCATCTCAAGAAATATGGTTAAGGAATAATATACAAATAATGATTTATTTAAGTATTCCTAGGGGATTTAGTCAAATTTTACAAAGAATAATAACTAATTCGTGATTAATTAATTATTCCTAGAGAAAAATAAGATAATTAATGATTTATCCATTTATTTGTCATAAATGGGAAAATATGAAAAGGAATATTAGTTAAACAATGGTTTAATTAATTATTCCTAGAAGATAATTAAATAAATAGTGATTTATTTAATTATTCTTTATGGGTTTAATGAGAAATGACTTAACAAATGCGGTTTATTAAGTAATTTCTTACATTGAAAGAAATTTTACTATGGTAAAATTGGCCCAAAATGGTGTACTTTGATCCATCTAGTAAATTATGGCTAGATGATCAATTTTTGGTGATAACAATAAGTATATTATCGTGGAAGTCAACTATTTACCGAATGGGTCGAGACCATGCCTACATTCAACAATACAGTAGCTACTGTGACCCTCTTTTTCTTCAACCATGTTATCGTTTGATTTGGGGTTCCAAAACAATTGGTCTTTGACCATGGCCGACATTTCGAAGATGAGGTCTGGGACTAGCTCTTATCTCTATTGCGTTTTGAGCACCAGTATTTATCATCTTACTACCCCCAGGGTAATGGACAGGTTGAAGAGGTCAAAAAAATCCTTAAAACTATGCTTCAATGGATGGTGAACAAGCACAAAACCAACTGGAACCTTATACTCTTCCTAGCCCTATGGGCCTATAGAAATTTTGTTAAAACCTCCACAGGCTTTACTCCTTTCCACCTTGTTTTTGGAAAGGATGCAGTCTTACCAATTGAGTGTGAAATCCCTTCCCTTCACTTAGTTGTCGAACTTGTCCCTAACAACCAACCATTAGAATAAGAACTTATCATGCTTGAGCATGTCTTTGAAGACCGTCGTGTTGCACTGAAAACTATAGAAGCAGCCAAGAAGTACACTAAAGCTCAATATGACCGAAAATTATAACCTCGTACCTTTCACAATGGTGATCTTATTCTTGTGTATGAATAGGCCCATGATGTCCTGGGGCATGGGATGTTCGAATCATTATGGCTAGGACCTTACATAATACGTAAGGATTTGGGTAAGGGGGCATATCTTCTAGAGGATTTTGAAGGTCAACTTCTTCCTAATTCTCGCAATGCACTCTACCTCAAGAATATTTACCCATAGCATTAATTTGCGTGTAATTATTTCTACCATGCATTTAGGTAGCTTGCATTCTCTCATTTTTTGTCTTTTCACCTTTCATATGGATGCATCATCCACAACGTATATCAGCTATGTCGACGGTGTGATTCGCTTTTCCCAGAATCTAGCCTCATGAGCTTGGGCCATTCTTACCCCCTTGCATATGTTAGTTCGCTCTAACGGCATGTGCATTGGTTCTGCCACCAATAATCGAGCTGAATATGATGTAGTGTTAGGCTTGTTAGTCAATGCCCTTGCTCATCACATCCTTCATCTTCATGTTCATTTGGATTCCTTCCTACTTGTCATGAAATTGAATGGTGTGTATCATGTGTAGAACCAAGTCCATTTTAGAAAATATCTAAGAGTTAATATTTTGGTACGTGAATTTGATTCCATTACATTCAGTCATGTTCTTAGAGCCCAAAATAGCTATGTAGATACCATTGCGAATAATATTCTAGATTTGCATTTATCACATATATACCACAAAATACAACCATAACGAAAATAAATGTGAACCAAAATCGTCATATAAAATATGCATAATCACATTATGTATCGACATTTACAAAATACAAGCGTTTGGAGTCTGCTACTCTAAATACATCATACATGCCCATAGCATGTTATCAAAACAAAACCAAGGGGACCCACATGTCCTTGTTCCTAGTCACTATCTAGAGGATCCTAAGCCAATGGCTCTACTCCCCCTGCTCGTAGGTCCCATACCTGACCTGCCATTGCCATAAGTTGCATGAACCCTCACCACTTTGAAGGAAGTCTGGTACACTCATTTATATACCAATCTTCTATTTTGTGCCATCTGTGCTCAAAAACTCAGCCAGGACCACATCACATCTATGAAAGAGGTCATTAAGTAGAGCCCTGTAGTCACGATGTTGGTGTGATGATGACGCGCTCTGATATGCAACCTCAGGTGTTGTGGCTCATCCAGTATATCCTGCCAGTTTCACTGGTGCTAAATCTGCATACCACATATTTTAAACTCATTACCATATACAAGTTATAAAAATTTAACACTTACCATATGGGCCCCATGCTCATCCAGGTGGAAGTGGTAAGTCAGGATCACCATGATAGTTCATACCACTGTATGGAAAATCATCTACGTATAGTAGCATCTGATCCCAATGTGTGAAAAAATCGAGTCGAAACACATTTGATCCCCCCTCCTCCTCCTCTAAGTAGTAGCTTCCCCTAGAAGTGCATCTTGAGCTCTTGCAAGCCCCCATCACAGATCTATACATGAGGGCAGATAGTAGGGATCTTATCAAAGAAGAATGCACATAGTACTGTACCAAACACATAGTCATGGTTCACCTATCACCTACATAGTGCCAGTTGTTGTTTCACCGATAGAAACATCATCTGGGCCCACCCATAGTAGGTCCCCCCAGTGCACTCTCTACCAACATCATCTGCCACCCAGTGATGTGATGGAATGCCTGGCTACCCAGAACCGACATTATCGCTGCGGTGATAGCCCTTATATCTAGTATCTCTAAATCACTAATCAGGATGGTTGTGCCCTTAACATGAACACCTCGTGGACAATGGCGATCCATGAACTATGAGATGTTCCTCCCATGAGGAAACACTGGATGTATATTCCCTACCACCCCTAGGGGGGAGTCTGGTCAAGAAATATATGTCTTGGTATGTTAGATCGATCCTATGCCCCTGTACTATAAAGAACTCCTGGTCCAGATCCCAGTAGCTCATGATCCTTAATAGTAAGGGTTCACCTACCCTGATCATTTGGTTCTCCAACAACTTGAGAACCCCATAATGAGCCAACACCCCTCACACCACCTAATTCCCATGAATCTTGGAACGAAGGGCATCCAAATCTCGTTCATGCCAGTTCATCTTGAGCTTTGTCATATCTAAAATACAACATTAAGTATTGTCAATTTAGAGACAAAATCACTGCACTTCACAACTCTGCCCTTACATCTCACCCAACCAACAGACCACTCTCCCTCTTAGCTCCACATCGCAGTTTTCTTCCCACAACCTGTGAGCTCATAGGTTTGCCTCTATTTCCTATGATCTAGAGCACAATTATGGGCCCAAAAAGTGTGATTTGGCCGAGAATATGAGCAAGGGTTGCCTAGTGAGCTATGGGGCCCTAAACTGAAAATTTAATTCACTAGAATTGAAGAGACAAGTAAGACCACCTACCTGAAAGTTGTAGATATCGATTCTGTTGGTTAGTTTGTATGCTACATATACACAATATTTAGGGCCTTCTCTTCCTCTCCAAATTCACCACAACTCACTTAGAAAATGAATTAAATTGGAGGGAAAAAAAGCCTTTTCTAGGAAAACCCACAATTGTTTTGTTGCACATTGCAACCAGACTGTAGCTCCATTTGACGAACTATCAACACCATTAGAAATCTCTCACCAAGTAATATAATGGGTTTCTTTCAGTGTTTGGTAATTTTTCATTTCAACATGAAGCCATTTTTTCCATGAAGCATCACTTTACCACCTCTTAAAATCTAATTTCTTAATATTATTCGCTTATACTTTGGGACCACTTTCCCTTGGCACTTGTCATCTCAAGTGTTAATTTTCATCATGAGTAACCATCATCACTCATGTTTTCATGGTCCCCCTGGGCCTACTCTGTGTGGCAGCATCATCAAGTCACCCTTGTTCAGATCATCCTCGATGAGTCACCCTTGTATCAATGGAATCTGTTTCGAGTCCCATTGTGTCTCATTATAGTCTTTCAACCTTCGTTACATATGATTCATCCCGTATTGTCCACTTTTGGCCTCCAGTGATATTGTCCACCATCCCCTTTGGAGTCGAGTCTGTCACTGTCAAGTCAACCATGCACTTTCTGCTTTGACAAGGGAAGTTGTTCATTTGTCCCTCAGTCCCCATTCCCCTTATCATTCTCGGTGTCAGCCCATCAGATACATTACCATTTTCCCTCATGCCTTAGTTGAGGATTCTCGTTGCCTCACCTATGGCGGGCCCTATTATGTTGACATGAGCACATTCATTCTAGAAAAATGGCCTAGAGGGCGGTGTACCTTGTTTCCAGCTTCCATTCTTGTTCAGTGCCTCGGATCAAGCAAGTGGAATCCTTACTGCCCTTTGACTTGATTTCTTCCCATGTTCGTGATGCGTACACTTGATGGCCTAGTGATGCAGCAAATTGTACTAGTGATTCCTGGGTCTGTGTGAGATGTTTCAGACCTCGTGAGGGGGTGGCCATTCTGGTAGCCCTCCACATGCTCGGATGACCTCAGATTATCTGATAGCCTCAGATGTGGTTCCATAGATTTTATGGGTTCAATTCCAGCCGCTTGCAAAACTCATAGTTGCATTTCTCCTCGAGATGATCCATTCAGTTTTGCAGAGCCCTTTCCTGTTCAACAAGGATTCTTTGGTTGTTGGACCCACCCTCCCACCCATGTCAGAGGGTGGGGCATTATATCTCATGTAATCAGATGTTAGTGTATTCAGTCATGGCTCATGTTTTTTCTAGGCACATTATGTATATGGGATGTTTTATATTATTTTCTAGCCCATTGATGCTAGCTTGTAATGTACCATTTATGATGTACTTTATTGCTAGGTTTCATTTTTCTAGGCACATCATTATTCTTTGTCGTGAGTTATCTCGATGGGTATAGGTATGCCTCCCCTGCCTCACTGAGATTAGGCACCACAACATCAAAGGATACTTACATCAATTAGTTTATCTCGCGCCCTCAATTCCTGTCCTCTCTTGCTTCAGCCCCATTGATGTCTCTCTCTCTCTTTGTGACTCCCCTTTGGTGTCTAGTGATTGTGTTCTTACAACATACTTCGATCATACATTTTTCTCCTAACACTAGATGGATCAAAATACACCATGTAAAACCAATTTTACCATAGTAAAATTTCTTTTATAGTAAGAAATTACTTGATCAACCACATTTATTAAGTTATTTCTAGTTAAACACATGAAGAATAATTAAATAAATCATTATTTATTTAATTTTCCTCTAGGAATAATTAATTAAACCATTGTTTAACTAATATTCCTTGTCATAATTGACCCAATCATGAGAAATAATTAGATAAATCATTATTTTTCTTATTTTTGTCTAGGAATGATTAATTAATCATTATTTAGTTATTATTCCATGTTAAATTTGACTAAATCACCTAGGAATAATTAAACAAACCATTATTTGTTTATTATTCTTTAACTCCATTTTCTAAATAATAAATAAATCATTTATTTATTTATTATTTCTAAATAAAAGTATTTGACAAAATTAAATGCTTTTTCCCTCCAACAAAATATGATAAAATATTTCAAGTGGTTAGGTCTAGAATTTGGTTAATAATATTTTATTATTTTCCATTATTCGAGAATAACCTAATTTTTTTTATAAAATGAAGGGTTTTTCATTCATTCTTCACTTTCAATTATTTTCATTGTTGTACTCACTATTGCAGCTCTGGTTATTATCACTATCGTTTTCCATTTGTTTTTATCCTTAAGTTCCCATTTGAGCTCTGCACACACATTTTGCTGAGTTTATACATTGTAGAGGAGAGACTCTACCATGTTGAAGCGTTGAGGATAGCCAAGAATCTATCCCATATGAGGGGGGCTAGTAACATTTTACCTATTCCTTTCTCCAGGTGTTACATAATAAAATTACAATTTCATATTCTTATCTTGTCCATTGGTCATTTTGGAGTTATTATTTGCTATAGTTCTTATTTCTTTCTGTTGTATAACTGCTTTTGCTGCATAGATCTGGAAGTTTGTAGGTTTTATTTCTTATATCTATTGTAGATCTAAAGGGTTCTATAGCCATTTCTATTGTTAGGGTTGTTTATCATCCACAACTTAACGTGTGCTCTTTTCGTACACTCTCGATAGGAATACACTATAACAACTTCCCTTCAACTTGTTAATGATCTATGTCATGGGTCTTAATGTGCCCATGTTTCCAAGTAATGGTAGGTGACATCTTTCACTTATCTTTTCAATAGCAAGGTATAAACCTTTTGCACTTATTCATAGAGATAGTGATGTCTTTCTCTAGAGTCATGCCTGTTGCTCAATAATTTGACAAAGTTATGTAATTGAACTGATAATTTTTTAATGTTATCCTAGGAAAGTATTTTAGGGTTTCCTTTTCTTTTTCTTTTAATTCTTTTACATAATTCCTGCAAAGTTGTATTTCATAGAACACAACCTTCTTATTTATGAAATTTTCAAGGTAAGTAAGAAACTAGTTAGTATGATCGTGTCTTTCTTTCATAATAGTGTACATTAGCTTTTGGGCAGTATTAATTTCCTTTTAAAGTTCAAAGGTACCTTGAACCCAACTAAGCAGGTAATGCCTACTTTATAATGTATACTTCCCACTCCATCTCTTCCACCTTTAGTTTAAATTCTTCAATCTCTTTTGTCATATTCTGGATATTAAAATTTGAAGCTTGTGAGAAAGTAACAATTATAAATGCTTTGGTGGGCATTTTTGTTCTTGTGTTTGCCAAAAATGATGCCCTAGTGGTAATCACGAGTTCTAAAACTCTTAACTACATTGATTCTTTTATTATTGTTTTACCACTCTACCTTTTGTCTTGACAAAAATGAAGGAATCCAAAATTGTGACTACATCTAACTTAGAAGGGGAGAAATTCCACAATCCAAGCACACCTTTGGGGAAATTTCCCATTGTGATGGACGCACCCAAGGTGATACAAATAGTCTTGTAATAGAAAACACCAATGATGATAGGATCTAAAATTCTAGCTTCATCTTCCCTCTTTTTTTCTTATTCTTCACTATTTCTTCTATACTCCTATTTCTCTCTTTTCTAGCTTCTTCCTCTCTTTGTAGCCTTAATTATTTGTTTACATTCCTTTAGTAAACTTCTTTTTGGAGCCTTAATGCTTCAACTTATTTGTCTAGTATTTCCCTTCTTTCTACTATTATTTATGTTTCTTCTCATTCAAGTCCTTTTATATTGTTTCTCTCTTTTCTCTGTCCCCCTCTATATATTCCTTATTTTTCTCACTACTTTCTCAATATCTCCTCCACATTTTGAAGACCACATCATCCAAATATGAAGCTCTTTTGTGCACTTCTTCTTCTTACCACACTTATTTTGATAAGGCCATATGTATTTGCATGGATGGAAGTTGTGGTTGACTATATTCAATGGGCATTGCCTCCTGAAACTTTCTTCCCCAAATTAGAAGGTGGTTAGATATTTTTCGTCTAAAACTATTTCCTATACATCCTTGATCCCATAAAACCCTATATGAAAGAGAAATGGGGGCTATATAATTTTTTTTTGAGGGAAAGTGATGCCACAAATCCATGTACAAATGTATGGTATGACACCTCTTGTAAAGCTAGCTTGTCACTGATGAATTTGGGTATAATGTGGGGCGATATAGTGGCTCCAAAGATCGTAATGTAAGGTCCTTGAAATTAACATAATATTTAACCACTCCATTAATTACCTGCATGGAAGGGAAATTATACCAAATCTCAATAGCTAAGGGATCAAATAAAGCAATAAATTTACCATGGAAAATTTTAGGGGCTAATGTTCGCCCAGTGGGCTAATTTTCCATGATTTTTCCACAAAAAAGATTCGCCAATTTCCAATTTTATAAAAGACGATTCGCCCAAATTTTAGAATATAAAATTATTTTACCTTAAAAATCGCCAACATTATATAGAGACTATATATAAAATAATTATAAATTTGATTAATTTTACAAATATATCAATAAACATTTATAATTTGCATATTAGGGATTACTGAGATTCGCCAATGTTTTAAACTTCAAGAAAATTTTCCATCCTTAAAATTTTCCTTGAAATTTACTCATAAATCCCTATAAAATAAATTTTCAATATCTTCCTTGTTAATAAGTGATGAGATGATTTCATCATAGGAGAAAACCATAGGTTTGGATGCAACCATGTGTTTCTTTTATTTCTTAATCTATTGGTAGACACCAACATTTGAATTTGCGTCATCAACAAATGGAGGAAGTTTTGGAAAGGTGTCCTCCTTGAATATATGGTATAAATATCCCATTTGTAGATAGTTCCTACATCATTTTACATTGAATATTTCTATACATGAATATAGGATTACTCACTTCCATATTAGGTCTACTACTTCCTTTCTATCTAGGTTGAGATTAATTACTAGGTCCTTTTGCTTCCATGGTCTTTTTGACCTCATATTTAGATCTTATAACTCATCCATTTCAAAAATAAGGCATAATAGTGGAGTTAGATACCAAAATCAAAATAAAATGCTTATTCTAAGGGAAAATTATTCTCTTGAAATGTTGCGTGTGGGTTATATTCTTTCCATGACTAGTCATTGGGCACACCCCCCCCCATTAGGGGGCTTTAGCGAGGTTGTAGTCCCCATTCACGAGGTCTGGGGAAATGCTCCAGGAATTTTCTTTTGGACCCTATATTAGGTGGGAAGACCTACCTATGGTCTTGTGCATGGGTTTTGCACATGGTTTTCGGCATGATGGTTTTCTGCCCATGGTATTTTGTAGATCTTGTCAAGAGAACTATGGTTATGTTCTAATGCAGGGTTAATGGATTAGGGTTTATGAATGCTTCGAAATGTATAAATGTATATATATATATATATATATATATATATATATATATATATATATATATATATATATATATATATATATATATATATATATATATATATATATATATAATATATATATATATATATATATATATATATATATATATAGATATATGGTATATTGAAATGAACATAATGAAAAATCAATCTGGTAGCCCTAGTTTTGGGATCCAGGGGAAAACCTCTATGTATTTGTTTTATATTCTTGTCATCACTTTTTTTTTTTTTAGAATTCATCTGTAGGTAATTTTATACAAGGGTTAAAACCTATGTTTGGTATCAAAGATTTTTTAGCTTCAAGGGGTGTTTCTTAGGGTTTTTTCTCGGGCATGTGGTAGACCCTGTTGAGTGGGATAAGCAGTGGAAAGATACAGATTGAGAAATTTAATTGTCGGAGTTTTGAGTTGTGGAAACTCAAGATGGAGGATCTATTGGTAGATAAAGATTAGTGGATCACATAGATCTGGGTACTAAACCAACGACAATGTTAGATGAAGACTGAATGAAGTTGGATCGGAAAGAAAAGAAAATAATATAGTTGTCTATCTCATATTCAATATTGTTGAATGTACCAGGGGAAGCTACGATGAAAGCTTTGTGGGACAAGTTAGGGACTTTGTACCAATCTAAGTCTCTGGTGAGCAAATTGTTCCTACAAAAAACGTTGTATAAATTGAGATAAAGGATGGAGAATCAGTGACAGAGCATCTGAATGCCTTTAATACTACGGTAAGAAAATTGTTATCTGTTGATATTAAAATTTCAGATGGAGATAAGTGCATTAGTTTGTTGTGTTATCTACTATATTCATGGGATCATATGGCTGTTGCAATGGGTAGAAATATAACTACCTTTAAGTTGGATGAAATAGTATCATCCTTGTTATAAGAGGAGATGAGACAGAAAAATAAGGAGGGACAAAATGGAGATGACTTATATGTACAAGGATGGTCCCAAAAAAAAAAAAAAAAGGTCCTCGAGTGGGAGATCTAAATAGAGAGGGAGATCTAAGTCTCCAGGAAAACGTATAAAGGTGTGCTGGAACTGTGGAAAGGAAGGGCACTTCAAAAAGGAGTGTAGATCTAAAACTCCTAAGAAAGGAAAGGGATCTAATGATGCTCCTTCTGCAGAGGGGAAAACCACCTCACACGAAGGTGGGGATGTGTACTTGGTTTCTTCTTCAACTACACGTGTAGATCATGAGGCGTGGTTGATTGACTTGGGTGAATATTTTCACTTCGCTCCCCATAGGGAGTGGTTTTGCGAGTATGAGAAATATGATGGTGATGATGTCTTATTAGGGGTTGATAGGAAGGGTAGAATCATCAGATGTGGAAAATTCAAGATGAAGATGCATGGCATAATGATTAGAACAGTTCTGGGCATTTCGCATATTGCTGCATTGGCTAGAAATATGATTTCTCTAAGAAAGATGGATGATGCAGATGTAAAAATAGTGTTTGAGAAAGATACCTGCAAGAAGGTTTGGGGAGAACTAGTATTGATGTAGGGATTTTGGATTGGAAATATGTACAAGCTTATATGTAGTACTGATATTGATGGGTGCAATAGTTCTGTGGTTCTTGAAAGTGGAGCAGGAAAATCTAGTGGTCTGTGGAGAAAAGACCATGTTATGGCATCAAAGGCTTCGACATATTGGAGAGAAGGGCCTTCGAATACTTCATGGTAATGGTATGGTAGAAGGTATGTCTAATTTCTCTATGGATTTTGATTTCTATGAACATTATGTATATGGGAAGCAAAATTGGGCGAGTTTCCCCTCTAGTGCTAAGAGGGCGAATGGAATATTAGAGCTTGTGCATAGTGATGTGTTTGGACCTATGTTGGTTCCATCATTGGGTATGTTTGTGCAATATGTATAATTTATAGATGAATTCTCAAGGAATACATGGATACATTTCCTTAGGAAGAAATCTAAAGTCTTTGACAGGTTTAAGGAATTTAAGGCTCTAGTAGAAAACTAGATAGAGAAGAAGATAAAGGTGTCGAGGAAAGATAATGGTGGAGAGTTATGTAAGAATGAATTTGAAGAATTCTATAAAAAGTCTGGTATAGCACAAAAGAAGACTACTCCATAAAAACCTCAGTAAAATGGTTTTGTAGAAAGAATGAATAGGACGTTGATGGAAAAGGCAAGAAGCATGGTTAATGGTGTCGGGTTAGGAAAGGAATTCTCGGCAGAGGTGGTGGAGACTATATATTACCTGGTTAGATCACCTTCATCAACGTTGGGGGATAAGACTCCATATGAGGTATGTACTGGTAAGAAACCCTCTATTTCACATTTGAGTGTATTTTAGTTTGATGGATATGTATATGTTCCAAATGAGAAAAGAAACAAGTTGGATAGTAAATATGAAAGGTGCATCTTTATTGGGTATAAGGATGGTTTAAAAGGTTAAAATATTTGGAACCCAGAAACAACGAAGGTTGTGTACAACTGAGAAGTGGTGTTTAGAGAGGTGATAGATGTTATTAAACACGAAGTCATACCAAAGGAACCTGACAATATAGAGTTTTAGCTAAAGGAGGAAGAACGAAACTCTGTAGCAGAACAAGAATCAGAAGATGAAGATCCACAAACTCTAGCCGTGAGAAGACCAGTTCGAGAAAGAACCCAACCAAAAAGGTATATTCCATCTACTTTCTATTTAAAATTTTATTTATCTATTACTTATGATGATCCTAGAACTGTGAGGGAGGAAATAGATTCATAGGATGAAAAACTCTGGAAAGAGACCATGGTTGATGAAATGGCATTTTTGGACAAAAATGAGGCTTGGGATCTGGTGGAGTTCTCATCTAGAAGGAAACCCATTGGAAGAAAATGGGTGTTTAAGAAGAAGGTGAATTTAGAAGGCAAGGTGGAGAAAAAAAAAAATCAATTGGAAGAAAAAGGTTATTCCCAGGTGCTGAGAATTGATTTTGGTGATATTTTTTCTCTAGTTTCCAAGTTGCTTCTATTAGATTACTTTTATTTGTTACTTCTACTTTTGATTTTGAGGTAGAATAGATGGATGTGAAGAAATGAATTCTTCATGGGGATCTAGAAGAAGAGATCTACATGAAGAAACCTAAAGGATTTGTGGTGAAGGGAAAGAAAGAACTGGTATGCAGGTTAAAAAAGTCTTTGTATGGGTTAAAACAATCACCAAGGATGTGGTATTAGAAATTTGATACATATATACGGGTACTTGGCTTCACCAAAAGCAAAGAGGATCACTGTGTGTATTTTAAATTAATTGGTGATTGTGTTATTTATCTGGTCTTTTATGTGGATGATATGTTTTTGATTGGAAATGACAAATAAATTATCCAAGATTTGAAGAAACAATTGTCCTCCAAATTCGACATGAAGGATCTTGGTGCTGTAAACTATAATTTGGGTAAGGGAGTTAAATGAGATTAGGAAAAGAGGAAGATTTGGTTAAAACAGAGGAAGTATGTCGAGAAAATACTGGAGAGGTTTACTATGCAAGATAGTAAACCGATGGAGATTCCTATTCCTATAGGTGTAAACATATATGTTGAACAGTGTCCCAAGACACAAGAAGACGAGGAGGACGTGCCCCGTGTTCCATACACAAGTGTAGTTTATAGACTAATGTATATAATGGTCTATATTAGACCATACATTGCATATGTAGTGGGAGTATTGTGCAGGTTTATGTCAAAACCAGGGAAGGGGAATTGGATAGCAGTGAAGCGGCTTTTCAAGTATTTGTGTGGCACTAGTGATTGTGGTTTGTGCTACCAAGTAAGACCAATATTGGATAGATTTTTAGATATTCATGGCTTTATTGATGTAGACTAGGCTTGAGATCTGGATCGAAGATGATTTAAAAGTGGGTATGTGTTTAACCTATTTGGAGGTGCAGTCAGTTGGATGATCAAGGGACAACCAATAGTGGCACTTTCAACTACAAAGGCAAAATACACGACATCCACTCATGCAAGCAAGGAAGCCGTTTAGTTGCAAATATTGTGTTCAAGTGTGGGGTTAGTACAATGAGCTATAAAGATAGACTATGACAACCAAAGTGAAATTTTCTTAGCAAAGAACACTTCTTATGATTCAAAGACAAAGAAAATTTATGTTCAATATCACTTTGTGAGGGATATGGTTGAGGAAAAAAGGTGTTGCTAATAAAGGTGGACACTTTGAAGAATGATTCAGATGCATTGACAATCTATGAGAACTGAGAAGTTTTCTTGGTGTAGAGAAACAACAGGCATTGTAGAACTAAACCAATTTCTAAGCTCTCCGGTGACCCCTTGTGTAGAAAATAAGACAACATGTAGGAGAATGTTGGGCATGATGGTTTTCTTCCCATAGAATTTTGTAGATTCGCTTAAGGGAACTATGGTTATGTTCTAATCTAGGGTTAATGGATTCAGGTTTATGAATGCTTAAACGTGTATATATATGTATCGTAACATTGAAAGAAACATAATGAAAAATACATCTGGTAGTCCCAGTGTTGGGATCCAGGGGAAAATATCTGTGTATTTGTTTTATATTCTTGTCATCATTTATTTTCTGTTTTTAGAATTTGTCTACAGGTAATTTCTGTACATGGTTAAAAACTACATGAAATAACAAATGTTAGAGGTATAATTATGAGATACATGCCTTCATATCTTTCAAAAAAAAGCATTTCAATAGCATTTCAAATATCTCATTTAGATAGTTTTCTATATAGTTTTGGGGTATAAAATATTAATTTTTAGGAAAAATTGTATTTTGATGTGTTTTCTTGTTTGTTTGAAGAACATGTCAAAGTTCCTTAACACATCTAGGGATATCTCCTGATTTGACACATCATTCTGAGATTTGGGATCAAAATAAATTTTGTTACATGATTTCAAGTGACCTTAATAATACTCACTTCCTTCTTGCATAATGGAGCACACTATTAGGCCTTTTGGGAGTTTTTGAGTTAGTTGTTTTTTTCCTTAGGAAAAGTCCTACTAATAGGTGGCTAAACAAAATAGTGATTACAACCACAATCATTGAAATGTGATTAAACCAATTTTTTATAGTCATTCATTCTGAGTTATTAATAAATAAATAGGTTGATAGAATACATTTCATAGTTATTTATTTAAGATTTCTCAAGAGAGATTTTTCCTTATTTAAGGTGGAAAATATTTATCATAGTACCCTATGGTGATTAGTTTCACTAATTTTTTTCGTCATGTTTAATGACATTTGGTTGAGCTTGAAAGGGTTTGAATCCCTATGTATGCCATTTGAAATGTTATCTCTAATAGGAAGAATTATCTTTTTCTATATATATTTCATCATTTATAAGTGGCCATCTAAAATAAAAAATAGGAATAAAACCCTAATGGACAATTACATTTTGAAAGAAAATAAAAGTGAACCATATTCTACTATGTGGTGTAAGTCACACCTAGAAGAGTTGAAAAGTGATTATATCCAACTAGAACTTTGAGAAATAGAGTGGAAATTAAAAGAGTTTGGGTTACATTTGATCAAAAATAGGTTGAGTCTTTTGTTTCCATGTCACCTTCATAAAAAAGGTGATTTTTTATATGATTCACTCAAACAAACATTGAAAACTTGTTCTGTGTCACACTGAGAACTTTTCATTTGGTGCAACAATGTTCTTGCATTATGCCATTAAAAATGTGTGGCTTTCAATATGTTTCATGTGGGAAAACTTTCAAGGTAGGTATTCCATATGATGAAAGATTTTTCATATCATGATATGTTGCATGGATAAATAGTTCATAGACATGTGATATATTGTGTGAGAAAATATTTTATCTTGTGATGTATCACAACAAAGAATTTTTCAATCCTGTGACATATCACAGGGAAGAAAACTTTTTGAGTTGTGATATATTAGTTGAAAGAAAATTTTCAAAATTTATAAACATTGTAAGGAAGAAGTTATTTAAAGTTGTGATTTTTTGGGAATTTTCCTTCTAGGAGTTTATTGCATCATAGACACCAATTTTTTCAAATTTTTGTTATATTGCACCTAGGATGATTTTGGTTGTGATGTGTTGAAATTATAGAAACGTTTTAAAGTTATGATAGTGATTTTTTACAAATTTTAAAAACCATAGTACAATGAGTTTTCTCAATGAAATAAAATTCAAGGGAAATTTGAAAACTTGGTGGAATCTTTAAAAGGAGTTTGTGGCTTACTCAAAGTCAAAATTTTATATGTCTTGATATGAAAGCTTGAAAATTAGTCTTTCTGGATTTATTAAAAAATAATGAGGGGAATAAACCCCTTTTAATACAAAAATTTGTAGCTTTCTTAATAGTTGGAGAGACAAACATGAAGTCATGGATAATTACAAATTTTAAGGGGGAAAACGTTTACATTTTGTGAAGAACCTTTGCTCTAATTCCATGGGTTCCTACTAAACTTGTACTTCAGATCAATTGAATGAGAGAACACTTCAATCTTGGGAAATTTACTATTCAAAGCTTGCAATACTGAAAGTTGGAGTTTATTTCCTATCTTAGTTCTTACTTAGATGTCAACATAACATTACACAGTTGCTAGAAATATGGGATATTGAAGATGTACTCAAGCATGTTTTTATTCTCTCTCGCTTAGTGTTGGTTCAATTCTAACGAATCTCCATAGCCTTGATAGAGTCATGTTGGTATCATAGGTCATGCTTTTCTAGTAGCGAACATCCAAGGCCTCAAAAAAGATACTTGCATGTGTCACATGATCTGAAATGTCTTTTTAAATTCTTTAACTTTTGAACTTATCTTTGAGAGAAAAATGGATGGGGAATTTTAGTAACCCTTTAAAGAGATGTGGGTAAAAACTATTATTTTATGCACTAGCTTTAGATAAGTTTGGATTAATAATAACCATATTCCTTATTTTTATAACCCTAAAAAGTATATCAACCTCTAAGTAGAGTGATGGGGTGTTGAGGTCACATGCCTACTTTTGGTTGGTTAGTCCTCCTTAACTATGTGGGCGATAAAAACCATGGCCTATATTTCTTGCTGGGTTGTGGACCAAAATAATAAAACACATTGCCAACCATGTTCTATGCAATCAAAAATCTTATGTGCCTTTACACCAACGACTTAAATCTTCATATTTATGACCATAATTAGAACTAGCTCCACTCCAAATGTATTAAGGAATATTGGTTCCCCATGATCGAGAATACAAAATCTTAGGTCTTCCGTCTCGAATCCATTTCTACTAGTCTTAGTTTTGATGATCACTATTCTCCCTAATGTTTTGAGGAGTGACACAACAGATGATAGAGAGTTTCCTATCGGTTAAGCCCGTCAAATGATCGATTGACCCCTCAAATTTTGAATCGGCACTGACGAGGCTTCCTTGGTGCTTAACTGAGCTCCCTACCACATGGTGGTTAATAAAGATAGATGCTGAAATATATTTATCCCTTATCTTGGTGTCGTTAATTTTTTAGAAAATCCATTTCTTTTCACTCATTTCTTGCCATAGACCTCAATACTTCACCATAGCGTAGGGACGATGATTGGAACTGATGAGAATTGTTATTTTCTATTGGGAAAATAAATTGATGGGATCATCATCCTTCATTAGGCTAGACTTTTCAAAGGGCTCTCTTGTGCCAAATTTCAATTACTTTGATCCCTAATGGCCACCAAGGAAAACGATAGTAAGAAATTTTTCGACTGACTATTTTCCTAGTTGTCCCACCTTTAGACCTATAAATACTCACTCTTCTCCCTTTCCTACCAAAGATAAGAGGAATCATGCATGATTGTCTAAATTTTCCTACGATTGAATCCTAAGACTCCAACACTTTTGGAAATATTGATCACACACACAATACAAAATTAAGAAATCATAAGATAAATAAGAAGAATATAATTGATCTGTAGATATATAAAACAAAAGATGCCATTCTGCTCACTCCAAAAAATATTAAATAGGAAATTATACTCTATTAAGATTTAGTTCCAATTACAAGCTAAAGGCCCACTTTTCTCGATCATGGCATGGATAAATAAGACAAAAGAAGAGGTTGTAACTAATAACCATCTCATAATACTCCATCATCCCTTTCTCTGAAAGCTAAATGTTACTCTACTAAATATATTATTTGCATCTATTCCATAAGGAAAACTCAACATAACCTTTGAACATCACATATTCTTCTAGCTAAATATCATGAATTATGGAATTTACAAAAATAAACTATTCATTTAGGTAAAATTAATTTTTTTTACTAAGATTCTTTTACATTAGACTCACTAGGAAGAAAATATTCCTCCATTAGGTCTTTGGTGTGAATGTTAAACTTGGAAATTTTTTTTATTATCATCGAATTGGAATCTTCTATTGGCTATTTTTTCCATTTGACCAAGTACTCAAAATATTCTTTTCCTCTATTCCTCTTGGCCATCCTCTTTTCCAACACTACTTCAATCTCCTTTTAAATTGTTCTTGGAAATTGGTCCTTGCACTTGGTCTTTGCACTGGTATGTTTGGTCTTCATCATCTGTAGGTGCATCAAATACCTCCTTAAAGGGAGAGATAGATATATATATATATATATATATATATATATATATATATATATAGATATATATATATATATATATATATATATATATATATATATATATATATATATATATATATATATAGATATATATATATACATATATATATATATATATACATATATATATATATATATATATATATATATATATCTATATATATATATATATATATATATATATATATATATATATAGATATATATATATATATATATATATATATCTATATATTATATATATATATATATATATATATATATATATATATATATGTGTGTGTGTGTGTGTGTGTGTGCTACATTGAAAATTGGAAAAATCCCAATATCTTCTAGAATCTCTAGTTGATAAGTGTTATAGGAAAACATCCTTAGGATTTCACATGGGCTAATTAAGTTTTAGTTTATTCTATGTCCCTCTAGGAGACCTTCCCTTTATGAGACGAGCCACTACCAAGTTACCAACATCAAATTCCATATACCTCATTCTTGTATTTGCTTGTTATTTGTACTTATCGTTAGTTTCTTGTAGCTATTGCTTGACTCCCTTTTCTAGCTCTTACATACTTGATACAAAATATTCACCTTCAACATTCCTAATTTTCTATTTCCCAGGTTCCTTAACTCATAAATTCCTCTTGGGTGCATTCCATATACTATGCAGAATGGGTCCATTATGGTACTCTTATTGGGCGAATCATTATAAGAAAATTCGTCTTGAGAAAGCACTTTCTCCTTGTGCTTGGGGTGTTCACTTGCCAAACATCTCAAGGAGTTTCATAGAGTCCTATTCACGAACTCTATTTTTCCATATATTTGTTAGTAGCAAGTTGAACTGTAGTTTAAATTGGTGCCCAGTTTATTCCTTAAGGTCCTCTAGAAATCGCCTACAAACCTCATATCTCGATATGAAATAATTGTTCTAGGAAAACCATGTCATCTTACATTTTCTTTAAAAAACAAAATTGCAACATTGGTCGCGTGTAATAATCCTTCTAATTATTTTCTAAGAAATTTGATAAATCTCCTCTTCATAATTATTCATAAAATGTACACAAATAATTTTTCCACCAATTTAAATAACACCATGACACTTTCGAAAAAAATTAGCAAGAAGAACACGGATGATATTCATAATAAACTCAACCTTATTTTATTAACTGGAATATGATATTACATGCCAAATCTGGATCAAAACCTATTAAAACACCAACAAGATCTTTGAATGGTTGAAAGTAGATCCTCCAATATTATGCCCTTATGAGAGATATGATTGACCTCTCATGACGATATGCATGCTAAGCCTAGTGAGAAGATATGATTTCATCCCTCCTCTTCCGAGTGGCTTACATGTCTCAATATTGAAAACCCTCCTCACTAGATTACCTAGGGTGGAATATTGACCACTGAAACTAACGCTGTATAAAATGTGGGCTCTCACCTAGACAAGATCAAAGATTCCATATAGGTGAGGATAGTTTTAAATAGAGGAGGAATGACTTGTTATAGAGTTTTATGAACCCAACGTTTTGAACTACCAAGTGAGTCCATCATCAGGGGATGTGACAATAGATATTCTAGAGATATTCATGATGTATACGTGAGCTATATTTTAAGTTATATATATAGGTTATGAAGGAGTTTGTCTAAGAAATTAGGTCTGCCAATCTCCACTTAGTTTGTTAATATTCAGATTTTTTTTTTTTTTTTTTTTTTATAATTAATTTGTTTGCTTAATTAATTAATTTGTTTAATTAATCAATTAGTTTGTTTAATTAATTAATTATTTGTTAAATTAATTAATTAATTAATTTGTAAAATTAATTAATTAACTAACTTGTTTAATTAATTCCCTATAATTTTATATATGATTCCTATTGTTTATTTTCTAACTGTTTACTTTGAAATATAAGGACTAATTGTTTATTTTAATACATGTGTTACAATGCTATCATAATTCATAAGTTATGATTTTAATTTATTTTAATATTATCAAATGGTTAGAATGGTCAAGGACGTGGGATACATGGGTACACAGACAGTTGGGATGAGAGAGAAGGATGACCGTTGGATCGGGGAAATGAATGGTGGAGATGGCTCGGTGGAGGCTATCAGCCGAGGTGGGGGCAGGGTGTTTTAGGGCCATTAGATATTCAGTGGACAGATCGGACAATCATCAGGCGATGGAGTTACATGGGCATTTAACGGGTGAGGGCGGTTTGATCGGGTGGTAATGGTTTTCATCGCACTGTTTTCAGGTGCTAAGTGGTAAATGCACAGGGCTGAGTGATTCCACTTAGTGATCGACACATAGCAGTGGATGAGAGAGAAAAATTTCTCTCATCACGTGCTATCACTCGATTAAGTTGCCAGCGCAATGAATGTGAAGACCGTCAGATCGGTCGAAGATGCATTTGACAGTGAAGATTGGTCGAGCGAGTCACCTTTATCAGGTGCGATGTGGGCCATTATATTATCGGGGAATGATCAACAGCAGGAAAGAAACGAGGGGTTCATGAGTGCGTGAGGGCGTATGGGAAAGGTTTTATGGTTGTTTTGACTTTGTGCTTAGAGCTGGGGCCAAAAGGGGCTTTGTCGGGTTTTAGAAGGCTTATTCAGGGAATGGGAGGGGTTTAGAAGTAAGCGGGGTGAAGGAAGAAAGGGAAAAGTGACCAATGTGAGCCCCCTCTTGGACATAACCAAACAGACCATGCTCCTTTCTAACCTTAGAACATCAGCACTACATAGCAGAGCTAACATTGGCTCCTTCTGCAGATGAAAGCCTCCCTGTGAGGTTTCAAGAACTATAGACCATTGCCTTTCATACAAAAACAATATCAACAATATTTCCTAGTGTTTCATTGGGCATGGAGTCTAGTTAAGCCTACACTAAAACTTGTAAAAATAACATATTTACAATGCTGAGGCCTAAAGGCCTTAATTAACATAAACTTTCAAAAACCGTCCATTGACTGGGCCATTAAAAATTGTTTCTCCTTCCATGTTTTGCAGCATGAAAGTGTTTTTCCCCTGGACCCGAGCAATGACAAAATGTCCAGTCCATAGAGCATCGAGCTTCCCATGATTTCCTTTCTTTTCCTTAAGTTCATCCCATTTAAGAACCAAGTCTCCAACTTGAAAATTTTCACTCTTTGCCTTTCTGTCATAAGCTTCCTTGATTCTCTTTTGATGTGTTGAAGACTTTTAAATAAACTGATCCCTGATATGATGAACTTCAGCCAAGTCACTAATCCTCTTTGCCATGTCATTTTCCTCATTCTTCTCTTCCTGCAAGAACTTGGCCACCGGGAGGATCAACTGGATTGGGAATACAACCTCAGTGCCATATACCATCTTGAACAGAGAATTCCCGGCGGATTTCTTGGTGGTCACCCTGTCAGCCCACAATGCAAACTTCAGTTTGGAATCCCAGTTCCTTTTGTTGCCTTCCAGTAGCTTTTTGATTATCCTTATCAGGTTCTTATTGGGTGATTCTGCTAAACCATTACCTTGAGGGTAATATAAGGTGGAATGAACTATCTTAATGCCCACTGAGTCACACATATCCACCAACTCTTTTTCCCTGAAGGCTGCTACATTGTCTGTAACCAATTTGTGTGGACAGCCAAACTTGGTGAAAATGTTTTCTATCAAGAACTTCATGACAACATGGTGATCAACTTTCTTAGTAGGGATGGCCTCAATCCATTTAGTGAAGTAATCAGTGGATACTAATATCCATCTGTGCTGGCCACTAGAGTGTGGATTAATTTCCGCTATGAAATCCAAGCCCCACTGCTGGAAAGGGCCATTGGCATGTATTGGCTTCAAGGGTAAGGACTTCAACTACTGTTTTCTTTCAAACCTCTAGCATTTGTCACAGGATCTTACAAATGAAAAGACATTAGAAAATAGAGTGGGTCAATAATACCTAGCTCTGAGGATCTTGTGGGCTGTGGTTTTCCAATAGTGATGTCCTCCACAGATGCTGGAATGAAACTGATGCATGACCTCCACAAATTGCTCTTTGTCCAGAAATATTAAAAGGATTCCAGATGGGTCCCTCCAATAAAGCAAGTTTTCATGAATACAGAATTTGGCTGCTCTGAGCTTAATAGTCCTAGCTTGGCTTGAACTAAGGCCTGGAGAAACTTCTAGCCTTAGCAGAAAGTGAGCTATTTTATCATACCATTCACAAGAGGCAAAATTTTTGACCAAAGACTGGTTCCATCCTATTGTTGGTTCTTCTGTCTGTCCATCCTCTGAATTTGTACCCATGCAGTTTATGTCAAGCATTTTGCAATTTTCTTTAGCCATCAGCTGAGCAAGGCCCTGGCCCTTGACAAGCTTGGTGGGTTTCAATTCTATGTTGAATTCAATAAGCTTTGTAATCCATTTAGCCCTTCTTCCATCAACATCTAGCTACGTTAGGACATCCTTTACTGAGGCAGAGGGCACATATGCAATTACCTTGGAGTGCAGAATGTATATTCGGAAAGCTTTTAAAGATTTGATAAGAGAATAGGCCTGTTTTTCAATAATATCATACCTTAGTTCAGCATCCCTTAAGGTTTTGTTGAAAAATGCCACTAGATACCTTGAACCTTCATCATCTTTCTGCAATAAGAGTACTACAAGGGTTTCACTGGAAGCAAAAGAGAAGATATGGAACTCCTTGCTATAGTTTCGGTTAATTAAAGTGGGAGCTTCCATAATAGCTCCTTTGATGGCTTCAAAAGATCTTCTTGCTATATCAGTCCATTTGACCTCTGATCCCTTTTTCAGCATAGAGGTGATGTGTTTTACCAATTCTGCAAAATTAGGTATAAACCTCCTTACAAAATTTATTTTTCCCAGAAAGGATTGGATGTCCTTTTTTTTATCTTGGGACAAACAAGGTCTGTATTTCTTTCACTATCTTTGGATCAATCTTGACACCTACAGCAGAAACAATGTGCCCTAGAAGTTTGCCCTCCTCTAAAGCAAACTGTGACTTTTTAGGATTCACTCATATCCCAAACCTTCTGCACTTCAGAAACACTTTCTTCAAATGTTGCAAATGATCTTGATGGATGCTAGAGTATACTGTTATATCATCCAGGTAGACAAGGACAAACTTATCCTTCTCTCCTACAAATGCTATATCCATGGCTCTCTGAAAGGTAGCCCCAACATTCATCAGCCCAAAGGGCATCTTAGAGTACATAAAAGTGCCCCAAGGAGTGGTGAAGGCAGTCTTTTCTTGGTCATCTGTATGTACAACAACTTGGTTATACCCTGAAAATCCATCCAGGAAAGACATAACTTTGGCTCCTGAGACTTTCTACAACAAATGCTCCATCTTGGGCAGAGGGTAATTGTCTTTCTTAGAGCATTTGTTTAGGTTCCTGAAATCAACACACAGCCTGATTTCTCCACTTTTCTTCCTCACCACTACCAAGTTGCCTACCCACTTTGAATATCTCAAAGGAACTATGATTTTGGCAGCCAATAACTTCTTGATCTCTTCTTCAATTAGAGGGAGGAGCAAAGGATTTATGGGTCTCAGCTTCTGCTTGAAAGGAATGGTGTCTTTCTCTAATGGGATCTTATGCTAGATGACATTT
The DNA here is from genome assembly GCA_031772625.1 of Pinus tabuliformis. Taxonomy (NCBI): domain Eukaryota; kingdom Viridiplantae; phylum Streptophyta; class Pinopsida; order Pinales; family Pinaceae; genus Pinus; species Pinus tabuliformis. Next base: position 807,363,595 of record CM062818.1, on the reverse strand, counting down.
TTGTCATAAGTTTTAAGGTCACTGTATTCCCAGGCAAAGACATCAACAAATTGTTTCATTAAGGTGTAGTACTCAGAACTTTGGGCAGCAGACAAATGGGTGGACAGATTTATATACCTTGGATGATATGGACTCCCTGTGTTGTGCCTATGGACTGCAAACTGATTTTCTTTTTGGGGAATCTTGTAAGGCACATCATTCTGGTCAAACAGCTTCTCTAGAGGCACTAGCCCTTTAGGTATATGCTTGCTAAGCAACTATACAATTTTGTCTTGGCCAATTCTATTCCTTAGCTGGGGCTGGGGACATTCCTCCAAGGTTTCATTTTCTTGGTCAATTTTCATTTCAGAGAATTCATCAATGACTTGCAAAAACCTATTTACTTCATCATCATCCTCAAATAATTTCCAATGTTGGACATTATCAGGCAAGGATGGTCTATATTTTACCTGGAATTGATAAGACAATCTAGGAGGCATGGGAGGGACGAACATGCTAGCAGACATAGCAAGGGAATCAACAAGCTGATTTTTCACTCTAGGGATATATGAGATACAAAAGTTGTCAAAAAAGTCTTTGAGTCTCCATACCTCATCTCTGTATGCTTTTAGCCTTGGGTGCCTTGCTTGAAATGTTTTGTTCACTTGTTGAATGATGAGGTCAACATCTCCAAACACCTTTATGTCTCTGATCCCTATGTCTTTGGCAGCGTTTAAGCCCAATATCAGAGCTTCATACTCTGCTATATTTTTGGTGACTTGAAAAGTTAGTTTGAAAGATAGATGGGTGATTTCTTGTTTTGGAGACACCAAAACCACTCCTGCTCCTATAGTTTCCTTTGAATAGGCTCTAACAAAGAACATCTCCCAAGCTTGTGTCCCTTTTTCCTCCTTGTCCTGGTATACTGGTTTCTTGAGCTGCACCGAGGTTCTATGGGATTCTTCAATTTGGAGAATACATGCTCCAAAATTAGTGTCCACAGTGTAAATGGGATGATTAGTGGGATTCTTCTCATCACTGATGATATAGGCCAGTTGGGCTTCCCTGTATAGCCTTCTTGTTTCTCCTCCAAAAATTGGGACAGTGGCATAAGACAAATCATTTTGCAATGTCCCACCCAACCTCTTAATCCACCCTCTGGAAAGTAGCATACCAAACTTAGGGGGGACATCTGCTACCATAATATCCATCATCATGCTCTTCATGGCCAGCTGAGCTAGGGTGACGACCAAGTCTTTAATTAACCCCATACATTTCACCTTTCTCAAATCAATGGAGAACAAGTCATGATAAGGTCGGGTAATATCAAGGCCTAGCTCTTCCATGACAGCTTTGAGCATGAGATTATGACTGGCACCTGTGTCTAGCAGACAGTTGTGAAGGATTTTGTCATCAATGGTTAAGGAGACATAAAATGATGGGGAATTGTCATCAGCAGGTTCAGTCATTGGGCTAAGCACAACTATAGGTTTATCATCTTGTAAATTCACATAGTCATTGGATGCTTGTGTGACTTTCAACTCAAGGGCATCAAGGATGGGCTTCTTAAAGACCTCACTCTTTACAAGTTCTATCAAAGGTACAAATATTTTTAACTTCTGGACTTTTGATTAGAAACTAAAAGGGGAAGGGGACTTGTTAGGGCCTCTTACCTCTTGAGCTGGTGCTTTCAAGCTGGTGGGATCAGTTGTCGATCACTTCTACTTGCTGATTTGCTGCTATGTGGGGATAGCAACTCTTTGGGCAGGACTCTCTTTGACATTACTTGTTCTTGACCTCAGGTTATATCTTTGCTGGTCTTCAATCTGTAGAATAGCTTCTCGGTCCCACTCTTGATTGGTCTGGTCCCTGAGTAATGACTCCTCATAGGTAGCTAATGTCAAAAAGGCAGTGCTGCCCTTGTCTTCCATGCAATGAATCTCATCCTCTTCCTCAAACTGCTCCTCCTCCATGACTAAATTTTGGAAAGGAGTCTTAACCCTTTGTTCTTCACTAGCCTCTTTGCTCCTCTAAATGATCTACAATTTTTCATTTGCTCTTCTGAATGGATTTGGATTTCTAGGAGAAAATGTATTAGGCAGCCTTGCTTTCCCAGAACTCTGCTCCACCTTCAGTTTGGATGTTTTAGCAACCAATGACTGTATCATTTTAGTCATTTTGTCTATTTTGGGTTCTAAAGATTTAGAATAAGAGGAAGACTCAACTCTCTACCTTCTTCTGTCAGCATGTCTTTTGAGTTTCTCTGCAGCCATGATATTGGATTCGACCTCCAAGGCTGCATCTTGCATTTCAGCTAGAGAAGCACATCTTCACTCTCTTAACAGCACGCAGAAATCAAAATCAAAGGCATTGGCATAAGTGAGTTTGGCAGAGGTGGGGGTAGGCTTCACTTCAGCTGGTATCTTACTATACATACGATTGAATCTTTTATTAAAGTTAGACAATGACTCCACATTTTCCCTTTTCAGGTTTCCAAACTCAGTATGGTAGTATAGTAGGTCTTTCTTATCTCCCCAATGCTTTAAAAACACATCATCTAATGCTTCAATGTCTGCTATAGACCTAGGGCTCAACTCTCTAAACCACTTTCTAGCCTCTCCATCAAGGCTTTGGAAAAATACTCTCATCCACGCATCATCTTCACTGATATCTAGGTTATCATCATAGCTATAAAAAGACTCAAAGTGTTCTTCAGCTATTACTCCCTCTGTACTAGTGAACTTAGGCATGTATTTCTGATATTCTCCTGCAGGCATGGCATTCAAAGGAGTAGGCAGGACTAGGGGTTCATACCTAGCAGCTATGATTCTCTCCATTTTGGTGGGTGCTTGTGGGCCTGCCATGACTGGGGTAGATGGAAGGGTACTGGCGGTCTGCAAGGTAGGGAGTTGAGAAATGACTGATATGGCTAAAGGAATATGATGGACTAGAAGGGCGGTTTTCTTTGGACTAAGATCCAAAGGGGAACTTATTGAACAAGGAGCTTTATGAATCTCTGATAGTATTTCTTCATTGGTAATGCTAGGCTCTATATTTTCAACATGTAGGTGCTCAGTTACATTCCTTTCTTGCAGAGATACATAAGATTGTTTAGGCTTACCTGATCCTGATGCTCCTTTAAGTAATATCTTGCTTTGCTTGACAATCTTCTCAGGGTCAGTCACTGGGACAACTGGTGATTTCTGAGGATTTCTCTGAGTATGTCTCACGAACTGAGCCATAACTATGATGTGGAGTCACAAAAAGGTTTGTCCTTCGGTAGAGTCGCCAGATAGATGATTACAACCAAAAATGTGTCCAGAATTTGTCTATCATCAAAACTGGATCTGTGTCATTCTCCCAGGGAAGCTGAGCTTCAATCTTCTCTCCCCGGCAATGGCGCCAATTATGTTAGGATTCCAAGAAACTATCCTAGTTTGTAGTTCGGATATGCCTGGTAACATATAAATTCAACTATTGTTGCAAGGTTTAATGGAAGGAATGATGGTTTGGTTCAAGTCAGATAACCACTTCTACTATGTTTTACTCTAGACATGCATGAACACCCTCAAACTACAAGGCTTTAGACCACTAATGCTCATAGTTTAGATATTAGGAGAATATGAAGAATACTAACCACACCAGCAGATACACAAGACCATGTGATGGCCGAGTGCAACTAGTATAGAAACCTTCAAATCTAATCTATTAATGCAAAGACGGGATGACAGCTCTCCTGCACTAGATAGAAAGAAACCTGAGTAACCTATACTGTGATGCATTCAACATTCTAACACAAAGATAAGATGAAATTTATCTAGTGTTAAAAACATTAAGAGATTAAGAACACAACATATTAGGCACAAGCTTAGAACAAAGGAAAATGGACAGTGAGTAGTTAACAACAAAAGAAGCTTGTATTCGCTGAAAATGAAGATGAGATGCTGCAAGTGACAAAATGTCTACAATCTCCAGAAGTTGAACCTTACATCAAATGCCAACCCTTGATTCATCTTACTTCTGGATATTTATAAATTTACAATACTATGGAACTTGGCTATTTAGGTATGGAAGGGTCATAATTTACCACCAACTTCATTTAACCACCTGATGGAGTCTCTGAACGAGGTGGCTTGTTTCAGTGGGTGAATCCAATCTATTCAAGTGTTGTGCTGCCCTTTAGGTGGTTGGAGTTCTCGTACTGGTGGAGTCCATGATTGATAAATTCAGTTATAGAGTCGTGCTATGTCCTTTTCTCCTTTTGGCCATGCTTTATGTTAAATATGGTTGTTGGGGATATTACTGTAATTGATGCTAGCAGAGCTGGTCATCTCCTTCTTCAGGCAAAAAAATGGTCAAGGACGTGGGATACATGGGTACATGGACAGTTGGGATGAGAGAGAAGGATGACCGTCGGATTGGGGAAATGAATGGCGAAGATGGCTCGGCAGAGGCTATCGATCGAGGTGGAAGCGAGGTGTGTTAGGGCCATTAGATCTTCAGTGGACAAATCGGATGGTCATCGAGTGACGAAGTTACATGGGTGTTTAACAAGCGATTCGGGCGTTAAGTGGTAAATGCCTAGGGCCGAGCGATTCCACTCAGTGATCGACACATAATAGCAGATGAGAGAGAAAAACCACTCTCATCATGCACTATCACTCGATCAAGTTGCAAATGTGATGAATGCAAAGACTGTCAGATTGGGTAGAGATGCATCTGACAGTGAAGATTGGTCGAGCGAGTCACCTTTATCGAGTGCGATGTGGGCCATTAGATTATCAGGGAATGATCAATGGTGAGAAAGCGACGAGGGGTTCATGAGCATGTGAGGGCATATGGGAAAGGTTTTATGGTTGTTTTGACTTTGTGCTCAGAGCTGGGGCTAAAAGGGGCTTTGTCGGGTTTTAGAAGGCTTATTCAAGGAATGGGAAGGGTTTAGAAGTAAGCGAGGTGAAGGAAGAAAGGGAAAAGTGACCAATGTGAGCCGCTTTTTGGACATAACCAAACAGACCATGCTACTTTCTGACCTTAGAACATCAGTGTTGCATAGCAGAGCTAAAATGTTCATTCTCTCCTCGGTATTACCAACACTTGATCTGTGGCTTAATACTTGATTGGTCCATGATGATATCTATTTAAAGAGCATGGAGGGTCATTTTTATGGTGACCATTCATGAGAGAATCTTATGTAAATTTTCATTATTTTATTAATAAATTGCCTGAAGTGGGTGCGTTGGCTCAGGGCATGGACTGTTTCCCTCTTTGAGGGTTTTAACCACATCAAGAATACTGGTGTATTGATCTGTGATCTGTTTGTGAGCGGTGTCCTATGGTTTTCTATCTAAGGAACTTACCCTATAAATTCCTACATGGTATCCGAGCTATTTGAGGGCCGCATCTATTGGTGATCCAAATCTGAAGCCAGTGAAACTACATCTGACTGTCGTTTCCTATATCTATTGTTTCTGACTGCTTTCAGGCCGAGAGGACTACTCTATTGTGTTATGAGCATCTGTTCTAGTGAGGAACCCCTTCGTTTCACACGAAAAGGTTTTTGGTAGCCCTAGGTATTTCATTTTTAATATTTTTATGTATACAGTGTTTATTTGTAGTTCTAGTTATTCATCTCTCTATTTATTTCGGTTTATTTAGCTCTTTGTTTTTTATTACCGGATCTATACCTTTCATTTTTTCATATTCTCTTTGCCCCATGACTTTGTGCGATCTGGGAAAATTAGAAACAGAAAGGAAGGATTTTGCTCATGCATATGTTCTTTTCCGCTGCACCTTAGTGTGAGCTCAAAAAATCAGAAACATTGAGGAAAATATTTAGTTTCAGGCTAAAGCTAACTTCAAGCCATAAGGTTTGTTTTTTTTGTATGTCTGTGTTGGGTTTTGTGGTTTTTTTTTTGTAGGAAAAAAAAGAGCTTTTCAAGTAAGCACACACCCCAAAGCTTCAGTGACTAAAAAGAAAAACCCCTTCTTCTTTTCAAAAATTACTAACCTTTTAAACTAGCTCACTTGGTCCAAAGCTACTTTATGAGAATAGAGGTCTTGAGTTCAAGTCTCTCTTTTTGTTGAGTTACTTTTTCAAAAAGCACATGTAACTTATGTTTTAAAGTTACTTTATGTAAAAGTGTTCTCACCCATTATAAAAAGTGAGTCACTTATAATTCTAAAGTCTCTTTATCTTTTATTTAAGTTACAATTTAGTGAGTAGCTCAAAAAGTACCATTGTAAAAGTGACTTTCACTTATTTATAAAAGTGGGTCACATAAAATCTTTTTTAAAGTGAGCTAATTAGATTAAGTCTGGAAATGGGGGGGGGGGGGGGGGGATTTTTTTAAATATAATATTATCATTCATTTCTGGACATTCACACACTTCGTCATCATCTTCAACAGCTTTTCTTCAAAAAGTCATAACTTCTTCATCCGAAAGCCGTTTTCAAAGCCGTTTTTTTGAATCAACCTAATTTTTCGAGATCTTTCCATTGGAACACTTAGTTTCAGCACATACAGCTACAGTTTCTGTTAAAATAGAAATTCCATGCCAAGTTATTCTTAATAGCACCAACTACTTTCAATGGTGGTCCTACATTGTGGATTTACTTAGAAGCAACGTCTTTACTGAATAGCCTTAGTCCAAGAAACTAAACCTAAAGATGAATATAAGGCAGAAAAATGGGAAAATATGGAAGATCAAGCATGGGGGTTGATAGGGATGTCTATTTCTCCAGACCTTAGATTCTATATCGTAGAACTTGATACCCCTAATGAAGCAATGAAACAACTCACTAAAGTTTTTGGAATTAAAAATCAAATTAGAGCCCATCAACTTGAAAATGAGTTGCTTATGTTGAACCCCAATAATTTTTCTTCCATTGAAGATTTTTTTTCCAAGTTCAAGACCCTTAGACTTCTCCTGGAAGGTGTTAAGGTTAAGAAATAAGATGGTAGCCTTATCTATTCCATTATTACTAAGTTGGGACCATCCTATTATGTGTTTGTTTCCACATTCCATTCTATTAGAGAAGCCTTTATTTCTCAAGGACAAGACTACAGGTCCCCCTCTTTTGATGCCTTTTGTGATTCTTTAATAAGAGAAAAAGAAAAAATATTACATCTTGGTCTTCTTAATCTTGGAAACTCTTCTAAGAAAGCCTTGGCTGCCCAACAACAACCAAATTCAAACAATCCTAAAAAGCAGTATCCTAAAAAGAATGGTCCTAAACCAAACAAGGGTCCTAAGCAATTTCAGTCTCAAAATGAAAAATCAATTCAACAAAATGATAAGGCAAATAATAATAAAGGGAGGAAGACTGATAGACATTGCAACTATTGTAATTGAGATGGCCACTTAGAATCCAAATGCTTTAAGAAGATGGAAGCCTTGGCAGCAACAATGAAGAAGCATAGCATCCATTTGGATCATTCTTCAAATTCAACTTCATCTTCAGGGATAACACTTTATGCATGTGGTTGTCAAGCATCTCGATCTGGTTATGCACTTAATGTATCTTCTTCTTCTCATTCTCATGAGTGGCTCATTGATTCTGGAGTTTCTTATCACATGGCCAAAAATGAAGCGATGTTTTCTTCTTTAAATGATTATAACACCAAAAATATATATGTTGGTGATGATAGCTCTCTTAGTGTTGTAGGGACTGGAACTATTCATTTAGACAATGGACAATTTAATGATGTATTATGTGTTCCAACCTTATCCTACAACCTTCTATCTGTATATTAGATAACTCATTCAGGTGAAGGTAAAATCATTGAATTTTCACCTCATGATGTTGTAATTAAGGACCTAAGAGATCCTAAATAGATTTTAGCTACTAGCATTCCTGATGATTCTACAAGGTTGTATAAGTTTAACAACTTTGGGTCATCAACTATTCCCTCAGTATTTGTTTCTCATAATGATGAAGTGAGCAAACTTTGGGATGAGCGATTTGGTCACTTAAACTATCGCTCCCTTCAAAATCTATGTAAAGAAAATATGGTGACCGGTCTTCCTATGGTATCCTGCAGAGATGGTGTTTGTTCCAGATGTGTACTTGGAAAACATCATCGGGATAGTTTTGAAAAATGTGCCTCTTGGCATGCCTCAGCCCCTTTACAGCTTTTGCATAGTGATTTATGTGGTCCACTTCTAGTTGGTTCATTCTCTGGCTACAAGTATTTCTTAACTTTCATTGATGATTTCTCCAGATGCACTTGGGTATATTTCTTAAAACTCAAGAGTGAAGTATTTAACATGTTATTGGCCTTTAAGGCTTTTGTTGAAAAACAATCTGGACATAAAATTCTTAAGCTAAGATCTGATAATGGTGGCGAATATGTTAACAACAAATTCATCAACTTTTGCACTGAGCATGGAATTCAAATGCAACATACTGTTCCATATACTCCACAACAAAATGGTGCAGCTGAAAGGAAGAATCACACCATAAAGGAAATGGCTAATTGTATGCTTCAATCTAAAGGACTTAGTCTTAATTTTTGGGCAGAAGCAATTGACTCTGAAAATTACATAGTAAATCACACTCCTACTAAGGTTTTAAAGAATATCACTCTAGAAGAAGCATGGAGCTCAATTAAACCAGATGTAAGTCACTTTCGTATTTTTGGAAGTGAAGCATGGGCCCATATTCCAGATGAGAAACATAAAGATTTAGAACCTAAGAGTGAAAATTTTATTTTTGTTGGATATTCTGAAGATGCCAAACAATATAGACTTATTCCACTTAAGTCCAAAAATGTTATCATTAGAAGAGATGTAAAGTTTGCTGAAAATATATCGGCCTACGAGCCTAGTTCGACAGATGTGCCACCTCTCTCCATCCCTTCTACTTCTGAAAATATTTCTTCTTCAAATGATGACACCAAGGATGACAATCCTCCCCCACCTTCTCAGGATCCTCCTTCATCTCCTCAGCTTCCAAAATGGGTTTGTGCTACTTGGGATGCAGCAAGTACTCTTACAGGTGATCCTACAGATCAGCGATGTACACGTTCTTAGTTCGATAGAGCCTCTTCTTTATTGGCTCAAGCTTCAGCGAATTATGATCCTGACACCTTTGCAGAAACTTCAGGCTATCTAGATTGGGACGCAACTATGAATGAATAAATATCGTTCATTATTGGAAAATGATACATGGGATCTTGTTCCTCTTCCAAAGGGATGAAAACTTGTTAGATGCAAATGGGTTTACAAAACCAAGTTTGGACCAAATGGAAAAGTTGACAAACATAAAGCTCGTCTTGTTAATAAGGTTTTTTCACAAGTTGAAGGCATTGACTATACTGAAACCTTCTCCCCTGTTGCCAAAATGAACTCTATCCACCTTGTTCTTTCCCTTGCTGCCTCTTTCAAATGGGAAGTCCATCAAATGGATGTTAAGTCTTCCTTCTTGCATGGGGACTTGCATGAAGAAATCTATATGGAACGACCTACTGGCTTTATACAAACAAACTCCAGCCTTGTATATCAATTTAAGAAATCCCTTCATGGTCTCAAGCAAGCCCCTCGGGCTTGGTATGCCAAAATGGATAGCTTTCTTTTAGACACTGGCTTTTCTAGGTGTCATTCTGACAATATTGTCTACACCAAGAAAGTGGGTAAGTATCTTATCATTCTTGTTCTTTATGTTGATGATCTTATCCTTACTGGTAGTGATCCTAACCTTATAAACCATGTGAAGTCCAGTCTTAAAAAGAAGTTTGAAATGACAGACATAGGACACTTGCATTATTTTCTTGGTCTTCAAGTCTTGCAATCCAAGGAAGGTATTTCCCTTTCCCAGTCCAAGTATGCCTGTGATCTTCTATGCCAATTTCACATGGAAGACTGTAAGCCAGCTCCTATCCCTTTCAGTCTGGAGCCAAAATTTCAGTCACTTGTACTTCCCCAGAAGTTGATGCTACCTTATACTGTTAACTTCTAGGAAAACTTTTGTAACTGACCCATACCCGTCCTGACCTTTCCTTTGTTGTTGTCCTTATTGCTCGGTTTATGCAAAACCCACATGAAAGTCATTGGAAAGTAGCTAAAATAATAATTTGTTATGTTCAAGGTACAGTTTAGTTTGGGATTCATTGCAGTACAGAAACATCTCCTCTATTGGTTGGTTTCACTCAGATTCTAATTGTGTTGGTGACCCTGATGATCAGAAGTCTACTGCAGGTTATGTCTTCACTCTTGGTTCTGGACCTATTACATGGGCTTGCAAGAAACAAAGTGCCATTTCTCTTTCTTCAGTAGAAGCAGAGTATCGTGGTGGCGTAGAAGCTAGTAAGGAAGCCATGTGGCTTCGTCATATCCTATCAGACTTTGGTTTTTAGAAATAGCATCCGACTACACTTTGGTGTGATAATCAAAGTGCCATTCAATTATGCAAAGATCCAGTCCAACATCAGCACAACAAACACATTGAAATACACATGTACTTCATTAGAAAGCTCATTCATGACCATGTTCTTGAAGTGAAATATTGTTCAACTGATGATCAAGTTGTTGACATCTTTACAAAGGGGGGATAGGCTCTAATGCCTCCTTCCTTCTCCTATTGTGTCATATTTGCTCATCCTTCGATCCTATCCCAAGTTTTTCTTAATGGGGGATGTTAGGATATTCCGACACAGAGGAAATAGTTAAGTATAACCTGGTCTAGTGTAGAGATAGGTAAAGTGTGTTTCTTTACTATGTACTTTTGTAACTTACAATCTAACGGTCACGATATGTAATACACATGAAGTGATCTAATGGTTCATTCTCTCCTTGGTATTACCGACACTTGGTCTATGGCTTAACACCTGATTGGTCCATGATCTCTATTTAAAGAGCATGGAGGGTAATTTGTAGGGTGACTATTCATGAGAGAAGCTTATGTAAATTTTTCATTCTTTTATTAATAAATTTATTAAAGCAATTGCATTGGCTTAGACTGTGGACTCTTTCCCTCTTTGAGGGTTTTAACCACGTCAAGAATACTATTGTATTGATCTGTGATCTATTTGTGAGAGGTGTCCTTTGCTATTCTATCTGAGGAACTTACCCTGTGAATTACTACAATTCTAGCCCCACCATGTCATTGCCCTGTTTTCTTGGATACCCACGATGATCCCTAAAAGGAATTTTTTCCAAAAAGGACAAGAAGCTTCGTGATATAGAAGCTTCTAGAGTGATGTGATGGAGGTTGTTCGATGTGGATGAAGTCGAGTTCTCTCAATGTCTCCTTTTGGTCTTATCTTTATGAGCTACCTCCTTGAGATGAGGGCCTTTTCCTACCTTTGGAGAGATCCTAACACCCTTTCCTTGCCTATATATTCATCCTCTCCCATTCCAAAATGGTTGGTCTTTGTCTGTTTGCACCCTTATGCTAAGATTGTGCCTATATGCTACTCATTTCACTTGGAGAAGGAGTGCTTGGAGAACCTAGCTTGGAATTGGACATTCATTCAAGGAGATCCTATTGACATAAAGGCTTGGTTGTATGGTTCCTCTATTCTATTAATATACAACTGTTAGTTCATTTTCCCTAAATATGTATGTTTATGTATCATTTAGCTTAACCCTCCTTGATCTGTTAATTAGGTTACTTTTGAATATGCTATTTGTATTTGGATGTCTTGTTGTGTCCTGATCTCTTATGTAGGTGCATAAACACCGTGAGCAATAGGAATGAGCCCGTGACATAGATGATTCAAGGTATTCAACAAAGGACGATGTGACAACATCAAAATGAGGTAGGCCATCTTCTTTGTCTTTTATTTCAATTGTAACTTAGGAAAGTTTCTAGTAGATTGTCACGGATTTTACTAGTCCCACTCATTGGGCTAGAGGGATCGTCTCTGTACGCAGAGAAAATTTACCTAGACAACACCTCTTAACTCAAGACATTCATATAAATAGTGACCCTCATATCCTCCTAATCTAGTAGGGATTTTGTGGCTTCAAACATGTCATTGTGTAATTTTCGCTATAACATTTGTTTTGTAAAGCTTTAGAAGTAGAAATTCAAACCCATTTAAGCTGACAACTTGGTACACCTTGTGACCGAATCTCAGATCTTGGTTCGCTATATTTTCAGAGATATGATCTGAGGAGGTTAGGGTTTTGCAGGCTCTCGAATTCCATGTCAAACAGGGGACATTGGGAAAATCGTCATAACTTTCTCTTTGGGCATTGGATTCAAATTTCGTGAATAGTGAGAGAAATAAGACTGACTGTAGTTTGTTGGGTATCGTTTTCAAGGCTAAAGCTCATAAAAATGACACGTCGCACTTTGTACAAGTTCTCTCTACTGAACCAGTCTATAATGAGGTCATCGTGGTAGATTGGGCATAACTCTTTCGTAAGGAATCCAATTTTGATAATACATGTGGGGTTGTAAAGAGGATTTAGAAGGCTACCACAAGACGACGTTCAGACCCTAAAGATCTGAAATTATATAGATACAAGAGATTCAATATCGATCTCGTAGAAGGAATCAAAAAACATGCATTCAAGGATCACTATAGTAAGGACCACACATCAATAGTCAAGGGTAAGTCTCCTATAGCAAGGTATGTATGATTATTTTTTACACTTGAATTTTGAGTATCATCTCTGAAATATGTCTTTTTAGGACAATGTAAATATATACAGGTTCTCGGTTATATCTCTATGTATTTATATGTCATAGTTAGTTTTGATACAATATTTCAGATGTCATATTCTTGATACTACACATTTGATGCTACATATTCTTGATGCTACACCAAGTCTTCTAAATCTATATAATGTTGTAACTTGATGTTACTTGTCTTGTCACAGTTGATATAATGGTCTTTTTTGTTGTACATAGAACTTGGTCCATCACAAGTCTAGGTTTGTCATCATTTTGTATTGTTTATATCTTTAGGTAAGTTTTGGATATAGTCTTGCATATAGTCCATGCCTATATCAAGAGTGGGAGTCTTTGTCTACTGCTCCAACAAGTCAACAAAAAAAGTGACAAACACACACCATGTACACATTTTAGTTTTAATTTGTATTTATTCATTATTATGCACGTAAATGTGTTTTGCAGGTAGAGGTAAGATGAAGGGTATTTTGTTTTGTTTTCAGATTGGTTTTTCCTAGGAGATTTTGCATGCGGGTAGAAGAATATTCAAGTACAACATCAAGCAAGAATTCAAAAGTATAAGTATCAAATGGAAGGAAGCATTATAGTGGGACATCCTTGAAGCCATGATAGCCATCCAGATATCGTGAAGTATTGTTCAGGACAATAGTAATCATTGTAAAGCTTTAAAAGAGTCATTTGTAAAAGAGTCATCATTGTAAAGTTGTAAAAGAGTCATTTGTAAAAGAGTCATCATTGTAAAGTTGTAAAACAGTCATTTGTAAAAGATTCATCATTGTAAAGATTGTAAAAGAGTCATTGTAAATGATTCATCATTGTAAATATTGTAAAAGGGTCATTTGTGAAAGTCATTTTGCCTAAAGTCGAACAGGCAGTGTTGGGAGGTATAGGAGTCAATGTTGGGATGATGTCATGGCTGGATTGCAGGTCATAGAGTGATTGGGTATTTGGTAAAGTACAAAAAAATCATTGTACATCTTATTGTAGTGTGGATTATTGTCCCTGGTTTGGGAACCCACAATCATGTCTTATTTCATTCATTATAGGTGTCACAGATGTGTTAGGCAGGTTTATGAAGTCACCTACAAGTTGGGGTATGTTAACACTTTAGGGCGGCAAGGTGGTACTAGGGCAAGTTGTGGCTTGCTAGGGTGTTGGGGCATCCATTCAGTTTATTACTGAAGAAGCCAGGGTGTTGGGGCATCCTTCCAGTGGGAACTAGAGAAAATTTTTTCTAGAATTATAGGAAAATGTTGCTTCCATTTCAGTTGAGGCTGAAGATTAAATATTTTATTAGAAACGTGTTCGGTGGTTTCTGGCTTGGAGGGGGTTTTCCAACTAAAATTATTGTGCCTACTGTGTTCTTTTATTTATTTTTATTACTACATAAACATTAATAATAATTCAAGATTAAATAATGCTCTGAAAATATTTAAGAGTTCTAATTGTAAGGAATATTGATTCACCCTCCCTCTCAGTATTTCCAACAATTGGTATAACATCTTGCTTCCTTCAATAGCATTCTAACAACTAGAAGGAGATCATGGAGTATACTAAGAATAGAGTTCCTTTGTTCAATGGAAATAACTATGCACTTTGGAGTGGAAGAATGCAGGTTCATTTGTTGGCACAAGGATACAAAGTATGGGAAATCGTTGACAAAGGCTTCACACCAACCCAAGATGAACAAGGTAAGAAAAATATGGTATATGATGCAAAGGCTAAAGATTTTATTATAAGTGGGCTTATTGAATTTGTTTATCTTAGGGTGTTGAGTTGCAAAACTTCTAAAGAGGTATGGGAAAATCTTGAGAGTATATATGCAGGTGACTCAATGGTGAAGGAAGCAAAGCTTCAAATTTTCAAGGTAAAATTTGAGCAACTCAAAATGAGGGAAGATGAAGGTATTCCTGCATACTTTCAGCGTGTTGATGAAACAAAAAATATGTTGGAAGGTTTGGGAGAACCTCTTAAAATGAAATTTTTTGTCTAAAAGATCCTCAAAACCTTGCCAACAAGATTTAACCCTATGGTATCTTTCTGGGAAGATAGATCGAATCTGACCAATCTCAGCATAGATGATTTGCATGGAATTCTTACAGCATATGAAATGAGGATTGAAGAAGAGGATGCAACATCTCACTTAGAAACAACATTTTCCACATCCAAGAGAAATAGTAAGGACAAGTAGACTCCAAAGAAAAAACTTGCAATTGTAAGGATGAGGAAAAGGAAGAAGATGAAGAAGAATTCTCAGATAAAGAATTCTCCTACTTCACGCAGAAAATAAGAATAGGTATGGGAAATGTTATATACCTAGGGGGGATAATATGGGGTACCAAGGGTGGTACCCAAGGTAATAATGTAATAATGGGATGGGCCATAGTAATAAATAAGGTGGTTAACCCATTTCATGTAAGGGACCACAAGTAGTTAATAATAATGTAATGGGCCCATGGTATTAGTTGATGGTATGAGGGAACCATGGTAATGATGCATGGTATTTTATGTATGAGGCCTATATAAAGGCTAGAGACTCCACATGGAGGATATGAAGAAAAGTATTCTTGTATGAACAAGCATATAGCTTGTGGAGTGTTATCCTTCCTTAAGGAGTGAATGTATGGTGTTGCCCTACCATAAGGGTTTTTGATAAATAAAGAATCATTTCATATCATTTCTGGGTTTATTTGCATTGTCTTATGTTTTTATATCAGATCTATAATATTCCGGGTTAGATCTACAACAATTGGTATCAGAGCTACAACAATTGGTATCAGAGCTATTTCATATCAGAGGATGTTCAAGTGTACAAGGATTTGAAGATTTCTATGGATAAATATATGTTGCATGGTGATTTTTATGCTTTAGAGCTGGATAATATGGATGTTGTTTTGGGATATCCTTGGATGGAATCCGTGGGTACTATCAATATTAATGTGTAGAAGAAATTCCTGAAGCTATGGTATAAAAAGAAGGAAATTACATTACAGGATATTTCCATCCATAAACAGGTAGAGCACATGGAGGCTGAAGCAGAAGATGTTCAAGGGAATGACATATCAGATGATGAGCCTTTGATGATCGACAATCAAACACAAACAGAGGCTGCAGAAGAAAAGGTTACAGGTGATGATACATCAGAGGAGGGCTCAGTGGTTGAAGTCATATTGAAAAAGAAGACACCACAACATGCACCACAACAGGGTGAAGTCAAGCAAAAGCCATCGTGGATTAAAACTTCAACATATCATCACCCACATCACCCCTCAAGACAACCATCATGGAAACCAAGTAGTCACATGATGGATAGAAAGGAGAGACAATCCACCTACTACACATCAACACAAAAGAGCTGCCACGGTCAACTTCCATCTCAAGCAAGCGAGGCACCAGCGAGATTGAGGGTTCACCTTTCTCTTGGATGGCTAGATGCACGTGCATGGTATCAGTGGACTACTCTTTTGAGTAGATCTTATTATTTTTGTTCTTCCCATGTTTCGGGGATGAAACATGCTTAGGGGGGTGGAATGTTATATACCTAGGGGGGATAATATGGGGTACCAAGGGTGGTACCCAAGGTAATACTGTAATAATGGGATGGGCCATAGTAATAAATAAGATGGTTAACCCATGTCATGTAAGGGACCACAAGTAGTTAATAATAATGTAATGGGCCCATGGTATTAGTTGATGGTATGAGGGAACCATGGTAATGATGCATGGTATTGTATGTATGAGGCCTATATAAAGGCTAGAGACTCCACATGGAGGACATGATACCAATTGTTGTAGCTCTGATACCACTTGTTGTAGAGCTGATATGAAATATCTCTGATACCAATTGTTGTAGCTCTGATACCAATTGTTGTAGATCTAACCCAGAATATTATAGATCTGATATAAAAACATAAGACAATGCAAATAAACCCAGAAATGATATGAAATGATTCTTTATTTATCAAAACCCTTATGGTAGGGCAACACCATACATTCACTCCTTAAGGAAGGAGAACACTCCACAAGCCATATGCTTGTTCATACAAGGATACTTTTCTTCATATCCTCCATGTGGAGTCTCTAGCCTTTATATAGGCCTCATACATACAATACCATGCATCATTACCATGGTTCCCTCATACCATAAACTAATACCATGGGCCCATTACATTATTATTAACTACTTGTGGTCCCTTACATGACATGGGTTAACCACCTTATTTATTACAATGGCCCATCCCATTATTACAGTATTACCTTGGGTACCACCCTTGGTACCCCATATTATCCCCCCTAGGTATGTAACATATATCCTTCCTTATTCAATGTAAAGATAATCATAATAACATTGACATGCATATGAGATTACACAACAATCACATGCATTATTTAATTCATTATTTCCATAAGAGAGATAATTAATAAATCCATATAACTAAACTATATGATTTAACATTGTAATAAGTAACGATTAACATGAAACACATACCATGCAAGTGAATGTCATCAGAATGGAGGAAAAACACTAGTAAATATACTAATACATAAGCATCTCATGTAAGTTATTCAAGCATTCTCCTCGCAGACAAAATTAAGCAATGTTCTCATAGATAACTCGAACTATAACACAGAGAGAGAGTAAGAAATCAACATAGAAAACATCCATGCAAGAGTATTCAACCAAGAAATAAGAGAACATCACTTGGTGAGTGGATCACCACCACCCAACCATGAATCACCTCTGATTCCCCTCGGGTCGAGGTTCTTGTCGTGGATCAACTTCCTCCAATTGATCTACGCAATGGGTATTTAATACCCTCTTTCATGATATAGTTTCCATTAGTGGCATCTCGCTTTTATGGATTTTTCCATTTGCCTAGGTCTTTCTCAGGAAAGCTCGCCTTTATCTCCCATGAAGCTTTTCCTCATAAAAGCTTGCCTTTATCTCCCACAAAGCCTTTATGTTTTTTCCTTGATGGATATTTATCTCCAATCAATCCAAGATTGTCTAGAATCACATCTAGAAGCTTTATCATGAAATATTTATCCTTCTCCCATTCCTCAATGGGATTTGGCAAGAATCTCTTCTCTTCATGTCTCACTTTTCCAAGTGATTTATTTATTAATTTATTTAATAAAATATTTGATTCTTTCCATATTAGATATAACACCTATCTTTTCTTAGCTTAGATTTACATAGTCTAAACACACAAGGGAGGGGTGTTACACTTAGATACCATGACATGAACTGTTTCTAGAATTCCTGCCATGAAATTGTCTTCTCTTCTAACAGCTGCACACTTTTTAGCTCTTCCCTCTACATGATAGATTTACCATGTAGTTGATAGATAGATTTACATGGAAATACCTAATCATGTTCAACAACCATGCCTCTTCATCCTCTTCCCTTTCACCATAAAATGTAGGGGGTTTGATCTTCCTAAACTGCCCATGTAACTCCATCTTCTTCTTTCCTTTATGTGCTTTGGAGAATTACGACCTGATCCATTTCCACTTTCAGAGTTTTTATATTTTGTCCCACTCTTATTTCTTTTTAATCCACCGATCTATACACTTTTGTGGCTATATTTCTAGATCCACTCTCTGATCAACATTTCCTATTCCTCACTAGCTTTTAATAACCACTCATTACTACCCCATAGTTGTCCTAATTCTTGTTGCATATTTCTTACTATATCCACAAACTGAGAACATATTGAGGTGATACCTTCCCCCATATCATACAAATCCTCCCTGCTAATAATAGATGTAGGAGAGTTATCCATCATTATATAGTAATTTGCTTCAATTTTGCACCCTACGAAACAATCCAATTAACATCAATATGTTACATTTACTTCTATTACTGCTTATTCTATAACTATGGTGGTGCCTTTTTCTTAAGCCTAGTGTGGTAGCTAGTGATATCATACCATTTGGCATATACCTATCTTATAAATCACACTTCATTATACATGAATGCAAAAACTCAACATTCCATATGGTTCACCCATTATGTAGTATTATTAATTTTTTTTTCTTTTTAACAAAATGGCATGAATATATATTTGTATCTAACATGGTGCTGATGGTTGTCCTTATATTTTTCTACTTATCTTTAAAGTTAAGGCTTTCTCTACTTAGCGCATGGACCAACCTTATGTTTGATCTATCCCTACATATCTAAGTGTCGTTATAGTTCTCTACATGTCACATATAACTTCCTCTCAATATATGGATTTTAATTTGTTCAAAGCCCCTAATTATATGATCACTCTTGTTTCGAGTTTAATAATCACATCTCAACCATTGGTTCCCAATGTTAAATGTGCATGTTAATGGTCATTCATCGGTGGAGTTACCTCATATGAAACTAGGTTAAAACCCTCACCTCGATGAAACTCTCACTCTGCGTTCCAATTGTTCTCCAATTTCACCACACCTCCGACTGGATTGCTCCACGTGTCATGGCCATGTGAACAGGATATGGTGCCACCTGGCCCTCACTCTGGCTAAGACTATGGGACTTAAATGATCTAGGTCTCTTCTCTCTCATCCATGACATAAGAAATTTCATCCAACTATAGCACTTTCTTAGTTCGCCCTCAATTATTTTGGTTTTTTATCGTTCCAGTAGCACCGTGAACTCTACAACCATTCCCGGTGTCTTCACCTACTACCCCCATGTTATGTGTATGTTGTCCCCACCTTTTGTTGCAAAGTACCCCTATTGCACCAGGCCTTGCCATGAATTTGGGTTGGTCTAGCATCAAGGTGGTTTTTTTGGCCCCTAATTTATGCATTTTTAATAATATGAATGATAAGATTTCGGTTGGAAACATTGGACACTCATCGTACCAACTTCACTTGCCCATGTAATCTTAGTTTTTGTTTTCTTCTTGGAATTTCAAGCTATTGGATTAATCCCTTTAATTTCAGCATGGTTTTAATCTCCCCTTACATTTTTTTCTTCCATAGGAATCAACTAAGGGTTTCTACAAGGCTAGACTTTAACTCAAATGATGATCATATAGCCTCTCGTGTCACAGATAATTTTTTCCCCTATAATCATGGTTCGCTTGTTAGATCATTTCTTGTGCTCATTTACATTAACACATTTCATGTTCGGTTTTGATGTGAACGTTCAACTGCCCAGATGAGGCTCTACTCTATGAACCATACACAGGTACTACCTCCTCTCTTCATGCATGGGGTTGCATTTCTTTAATTCCATTTGAATTTGTTACTATTCTCTAATTTTAACTATTCTTGTGGCTAAATACTACAGGTATACTCACACAATTCTTCTTTAGACGTGTACTTGGGCTTCCATGGCATGAGAAGTACTAATTTGGTACCCCATTACTTCTAGGTCAGTTACTTTGCATGACCCCCTCCTTCCGAGACCCCCTTACCACAGTGGATGGGTTGAGGAAACTCTAGGGTTTCCTAGACTAGTTTTAATGTTTTCTATTCTTTAACTCTCGACTATGTGTCTATTCATTGATGTTAAAGGGGTTTTCTTCAATTTAAGGTTAATGATCCAAATTCTCTTTGAACTCTCATTTTATATAATGTACTTCAATTCCTATGATAGCTTGAATCCATTTTCAGGTTTTTTATTTTCCTTTCCGTCTATGGAAATATTTATATGTGTCACATTTAGTACCAATGGCACTGTGACAATCTCCACTAATGGAGAAATTACCATATCAAAAGTTTCATTAATTATTGCACTCCATGTTGGTAATTACAACTCCATCTAAGGTACACTTTGTTTTCTGTGTTATGATTTGGAATCAATATATGTTTCTCCTATGATTACAAATAAGGGATAATAATGTATAGGGGTCTCAGATTGGTTTGGAGAATGATGATAAGTCTATATCTTGTTCTTGAATTTATTACAACTATTAGCTTCTAATTTTTTTGGAAAATTACGATAAGGATGTATTTTGTTCTCGGTTTGGTTATCTAAAATGAATACTCATTTTCGTTACGTTTTAAAGTTGAAGGTTGAATCAGCCTGAACTATAATTCCAGTTTCTTAATTACATTTCCTTTATGTGTATGTGAGTATGTCATGATCTCTTGTTAGTTAATTAGTGTAATTGTTCGCCCTTTTTATATATGCTAGATATTTATCATAAGCGTAAGTGATGCTCTCTATCTTTAATCAGAATAGTGCTTCGGATTATCACTGAGTTTTCCTTCTCTTTTACACTATTGTCGGTTATTACAGCCCCATGTTAAGTTTATAATTTTAATCCATATTTGGTTCTATATTAATATATGTTTTAAACAAGAACTATATTTTTGTGTATGTGAATATGGTGGTGCATGTTATTCTAGAGTAATTTATGCTTTGAGTTCATATGATCCTGGCTTGAGTTTCCAGAGTCGAGCAACATCCTTATTGAGTATGCTACTGCCTTTCATTCCCAACCCTCACATTCCTTCTAGCGTCATTCTTGTATACACTCAACAATATACTATGCCCAAATATTCACCATCAACAAATTAAAGTCATGATGCTATAAGATCTAAAATTAGTATCGATAATTTCTACCCCAATTAATCGACATCCGCTAACTATACTTAATCTCTAGCCTAAGAATAGAATTAATCTACAACTTGTGAATAAGATTTGGTGCCCTAAGAATTGACACCATGAGGAGAAAGGTGGTCAATAACTTGATACTTTTTATATCAACCTTCCTAGCTTATGATAATTTTTTGTAATAAACATACCACACCTTATTGCCTATAAATATTTGTTTAGGATGCGATAGCATGATATTTGATATCTTCAAATAAAATTTAGGTTACTAGTTACAAGATCATTCTCTTGAGGCCAACGAATCAATTTGTGTCAGTGTCACTTAACCTCTCAATCTAACCTTTTCCACCCACATAGTTGTTGCTGTTGAGACTTACTACCACTCTGCATGTTAGTTTGATCCTAGCCTCACCCCCGGAATCCAATGGTAGGCGAATCACTACCCTGATATCTCCCTACCATTGTTGTAGTACTCCTACATGCAATAAATGTTATATTCCCCCAACGAAAACAATAAAGATGCTCCCATAGAGAGCATCACAGTTAAATTCTCATAGCAATGATTTATCTTCTTCAAAATCAAAAATACCATTACGGAAAACATCCACATACAGGGGTTAAGAATAAAATCAAACTATATAGAAATTATAATTAACTCAAATCATAGTTCGACTAACAACAATAGTCATAATCTCTAATAAAACAGTTAACAAATGAAATCTAAGAATACAATAAATTTAATTAACTCAAATAGTGTGAGTCACACCAATAATCAAAATATCTAACCTGCAATTTACTGTGGAAATTGTTCTCAAGACAACACTCAACCACCCAAACATGGACCAACCTTTGATCCCCCCAAGCTAATATGGTCTTATCAAGACTTAGCAGCCCCCTCTCATTCCCACAACGTTTTTATAAGCTTATTTTCTAGAATATTTCCTTGGCAACATCCCACCTTTCAAGGATATACTCCCCCTTCAGCCTAGGATTTCGTTTATTTTTCCTCATAAAGCCTTATTTTCTCTCCCATAGTGCTTTTCTCAGAACTCAGTATATTTCTTTAAGGAATAAATCTGGTCCAATTCATTGGTATTTCTATTTGGAAAACATCTTTTACTCCAGTGTTTATTTCGAGACAATTTCTATCTTTATTCATCAAATTTATTATTTAAATAACATCAAGTTTTCCTTCATAATTAGTTCATTGTAGTTCAATAACCAAAATACCAACAATATACAAAATAAATAAAAAAATTCACAATAGTGGAGGGGTATTACAAGATCGGAGGGATGATGAGTGTATCACTGCCCAATCCCAACAGAGAGGATTTCTCTGACATGCATAGCTATTGAAAGATATAGTGAGTGCATGAAAATATATTTTTATGATGTGAATGGAAATTCAATGTGGAAAGATAAATATCTAGCAAAATAATTTAGCATCCCAATACAATGGGGTGCTTTTTAATGTTCCCAAGTGTGGTTGTAAACCTATTAATCAAATAAAAAATAAAATTAGAGACATGTGGCACATAGAGTAGAATCATCTTGCATGAGGAGAATCATAATAAACCATTGAAGAGGAAGTGTTGGCTTGATCTGAAAATGAAACCTTAAATCAATATTAAGGTATTACAGACTCATGTGCAGGAATGCCTATATTATTTAGTGCAACAGATTGAAAATATTTCAAATAATAGAGACAAATGGTTAGAAAACATAACAGAGACGCACATCAACACAATAATAATCAAGGATTTCACCATACTTCCTGGCTACATCTCTTGGTCTAGCTTTCAGTGTCGACCTCTATATTAAGTCTTTAAGAATAGATTATTACAAGGGTGAGCTCAAAACATAGTCTCAACCAATAGTGACATCAAAGAGGGATCTGCTCGAAAACATTGAGTCTAAAAGACTGCATAGACTCTCCCCCTATCATGTTCCTCTATTCAATTTGCCTCAATCTAACTTCTTTCTCTCACTGTCTCCAACTGACCTCCCCCTCTATTCTACCATTTAATGGCTTTTAAGCCTATCGACATTGTCAGTCTGCATTCTTTTTTGGGCTCTCTGACTCCCAACCGCTGTCCGTTCAAATCCCTATTGAGTGTTAAGAAATCATTGCAAAATACTCTAAGGTATGGTCGCCACCTGTTTTCAAACGGAAAGGACCACTAGCGTGGGTGAAATCCCTAGGAATACACTCTTCTATTTACACAGAGAAATACACAGAAATACATTGAAAACCATGAAAAATCTGACCAAAGCGTCAAAGCCAGAACTCAAAAGATATAAAGCTTGTTCTATAATCCTTTCGGGTCCGCACTTTTATCGCAAGTCGCATGTCTCAACGCTATGGTCATAATCCCTTTGTATTTGGTCCATAGCGGGAATACAAAAAAATACGTAGGAAAACTGCTTATTATCAGACTTCAAATTTTATACAGCCGTGCCTATAAACCCGTCGGGTCCGCCTTGATCACAATCGCAAGTCGCATCAGATTTGGGTCAAACATTAATAAATGGGAAAAAACAAATAAATCCATAAACACTAGACTTCAAATATATTTAAATCTGACCTATAATCCTTATTGGGTTCGGGTCTATCGCATGTCGCATATCGCGGGTCTTTGTATTATTTCTAGTCCACTAGACGATCATTGATCGCCAATCGTCGATATCGGCATATCGCATATTGCATTACCCAAGGCTTATTGGCATCAACCCTTTGCATTGTTGCGATGCGATATTGCAATGTGATAAGTCACAATCGCATATCACTGAGTCTCTGGGCCTGCGGTAAGTCCTCCCTTTAGAAATCTGTGATGCGATATTATAATCTCGACCATTGATTTGCCTGCTCGATCAACGGTCCACATTAAATCGCTGGATCACGATTGCAATTCCCATAAGGCTGCCTCCGATACACTTCCCTGGCCTGATTCAATTACAATATCCCGATTCAATCTAGACCGTTGATCTGTCTGATCCAACGGCTCCTGTGCAGTGCCATTTGATCCTCTACTTAGCTCTGTTTCCGCCAATTCTTAGTGTATTTCCCATGTGATAGTGTTTTCCGATATTTGAAGACTTAGAGGTTTAGAGGGTTTAAGATCCATTTTGGATCATGTAATAACTTGTTTAAGAGTGCACAATTCCAGAGGGGGGGTGTTTATCCCAAGGAGGATCATAAATGGAGGGTGTATGACTTGTATGGAATTATGGCCTCATTATTCTAGCCCCCATGAACTATTTACATATAAGGGAAAATAGAGCTCTTGTACATAGCTTCATCCTTATAACCTTTTCATTGTATTGTCTTAAAGCTTGTTGGGAGAAAGAGTCTAGGTTCATGAGGAAACCATAGTGGCATGACATTAAGGTGTGTGCAAAAACCCTACAATAAGGAAAAATGAGAGATATATGTCTCATATATTTCATGGCAAGATTTCCTTTATATGAATTTTAGGATTGGTCATGTGATTCTAGCATTAATTTTATGCATGTGGGCCCTAGAGATGAACATGGAGTTAGTGTGATCGATGACTATGACTGTAGTGGTTCTTATTGTACTACTATATTGTGTAACCTAGTAGAAGAGATAGACAATGAAACTAACAAATTGAATTATTTTAAAATTTTGTTCTTATGGGATGTGAGGTTAGGGAAATATCATCGTGATATGAAATTGATGGGTCTTGAGTATGGTGTGATGCTTATCCTAGAAGACAAGTTGGATACTATATGGTTGATGATGTCATGTGTAGGTGTTTTTGTTTATGTTGATATAAAAGTTGAAGGCCAAGGATTTCAATACACAAACCCTAGGGTGGACAAGTATTTTTGTAGACTAGGACTAAAGCCATATTTCCATGCACTTTTTTGATGCAAAATGGCTAGGGTTGGTAAACCCTAGGGAAGAAAATAATTCTAGTGTGAAGAGCATATGTGCTAAAATCTTGTTGAAACTAGGAAAAGAATTGTTGTTGATGATGTTATCTTGTTGTGGATATTTGGTGGTGGCAAGGGTTTTCCTAATTTTTCTTGCTATAGTATGGAGAACTAGATATTGTACCAATTTTGTGATAAATGTGTTCACGTGTATTTAATTTCTTCTACATATGCATAAATTATATTGCTATCGAGAATTGTGTGATTGCAAATATGATTTTTTTTTTTATTTCATTTTCTTCATGATTAATTAATTTTCAAGATTTGTCATTTATGTTGATTTTTTATAACATAGGTGTTGGCTTTGTGGGGCCTAACCCAAGTTCAACGTTATTTAGCCAAACAAATCCCTACACTACTGGCCCTTTCGGCATCATCTTGCGGAGCACGCACCGAAGTCTCACCCAAAGCAGTATGGGGGGTGTTGGAACCAAGTTTCCACACCGTCACATGGTCTTGTTGTTGGGTTATACCCTCTATTCCTACTTTCACATATGTCACTAAGATTTAGGGCTCTGTCAGTCTACCCCTTTATTCCGCCCTTCAGTACCTCTGCGAAGGTGTATGATTGACCTTCGCGCAGCCTTAACCCATGATCCAGGCACTTTCGCGCTGCTATGACAACATACTATATAGGTTCCCAAGATATCTTTAGTGTTTTACTTATCTTACTAATCAATCACAGTTAGCATAGCGTAAACTGCTATTCTTACTTGCACTCAATTAACTAATATAATCACATATATTCACCCATCACATAAACATTTTAAATTAAACCCATACGCAATATAACAAGATGCATTAACAGGAAATAAATACACATAATTTGTAGAATACCCCTCTTTATTGATATCTTCAGATTAATATAGACTATATCTGCCATGCACACATAGCTGCAGGGGTCTGCACACTCAGTTGTGGAGTTCCACCCTAGGCCTTTGCGTACTCAGGTGCAGAGCCTCTACCTAGGCTAAGACCCAAACACTTAGACTTCTCTACCAAAACTGTTCACTTCATTCTTCGATATCCACCAAAGACTACTTAGAGCTTACTTACTTAGCTCCTTTTTATACAATCTCATGGTCCGCGGACCATGGATGGATATTTATAGCCAACGTTTCACTTTACTAAATAAGGGCATACAACCATTTATGACTCTTGACACCTTCACTCTCTGTGACCATGAAATGTCGAGAATTTACAACTTTATTACAAAATTGACCCAAAACATGGGCTTTTAGCCCCAAAAATGTCCTTGGGGGATCCCGTTCCCAACAGGCCCCCAACACAAACATGGTGACTCATCCTCGAGTCACTCTATAGGTGTGGAGATCTTGGCATGAAGAACTCCCAGCCTAACCTGTATGACCGCAACCTCGGAAATGCATTGTGCGGTTGCCTGCTTTACTTCTTCGACCAACTCCTTGGTTGTTGGTCCTGAACTGTTGGCCTAAAGCTTCTGCTGAGTTGCTTGTAGATTCACAAGCTTTCCTTCAATAGAGGTTGTAACTGAATAAGCCTCATCCATCCAGGGCTTCAATCGCACATTCAACACTTCCTCCTTGTGCTGTGTTGCATCTACCTGTTTTTTCAACTGTTTGGCCTCCTGCAGCTTTGCCAATCTCTCTGTGAGAGCAACGGTTCACATTCTACCGTTTACTTCATCATAGAGTTTCTACAGTTCTCACACTTCTATCCCTAGCCACTGTACATTAAGGTCCTCTTGCATGCTCATCAGGACGATGAACCACTATTCAAAAAGTTGTGTGTAGTCTACTACTACACTGTCTATCGTCGCTATCGCCTATATGATAATGGTTGCATGCTACTCCTTTCCTTCAAATGTAATTATGTAATCTGTAGGTTCAACTCCAGCTAAACTCTAGCCATCTCTGTGCGAGCATTGTGCACTCCTGTAGCAAGCTTGCGAACGCACACCTTGGCTGGTTCTTCCTCAAGAATGACCAACTTCGAGACCGTTTGGCATGCCTCATCCATGACCTAAATTATCTAGTTGATTTAGTCAGTTACCTTGGTCACAGCGGCAATGGTAGAGTCTCACTGTAGGGCCATACATTCATTATTAATCCTTTGCTCACTGATCTCCTGTAAAGTGCGGTGTTCGTGGGACCTTAGCTCCATGATCACTACATCCTGCAATAGGTGGAGCGCCTTGCCAAGGAGCACTGGTAAGTTAAACCCCACTCCCTTGAGGGTGCTAACAGTGGGCCTGTTAGCTTCATTCTCTATGGTAAGTGCTACATCTAGGAGCACTATTGTGCTATAGACCTTTGCACACAACATTTTGGCAGCTTCTGAAGTGCTGCTAGCAAGGCTGGTGGACACTGTGCCAGCCTGTGATGTATGGGTCTGTAGCTCCTGCAGACCTATCTAGATGGCTCCCAATAGTAGCTACTGCTAATATTCAAACTTCTGAAGTGCCTCCGCATTGACATCCTGCACCATGTCTCCGATGTCATTCAAATTTCCCTCTGTGAGGGTGATTGGATTCAGCGACGTGTTAGTGGCCTTGGATTATTCCTCGACCCTCCTTTCTCTTGTTCCCTTGGATTCTTGATGTTGGCAGATGTTCCCTATGGGTCCGCACCATGATGCTCTATTTGCTCGTCTGTTTTCTCCTCTGTGTTGGGAAAAGGCGATCTCGCACCTTTGTCAGAGCCCCACTCTCTTCTGCTTGTTTACTTTTCTCTCTACTGGGTGGTCTCGCACTCCACCTGGGCCTTGTCAACGACCTCCTTCTTCCTCTTCTCGGCCAACTGTGCCATATTGAGCTTGGCCTCCTCCTTTTTGCACTGCGCGATAGACTTGCTCGCCCCCACTACCAAGTCTCATGTAGTGCACCACTCTACCGGTGAGCGATCAAGTGCTGCATCAATTGCGTCATCTGTTTCCAAGTAAGGCAAGTCATACCATGTCTGCACAGGGTCCTTCCACACCCTGATCGACACATGGTGAAAGTATGCCTTGAACTCCATGTACCCCTGCAGGTTGGCGAACACAGTAGGCGACAACTGTGGTTTATGATTGATAGCCATGCAAATGTTCATTTCCATCAAGATCTAGATGATATTTATATCCTTCATGCGATGAGCATCCTTTCTCACCCATAGCGAAGCATATTTCTCTGCTTCTGGCAGGTTGGGCACGACTAAGGAAAATTGACTATCTTTTGACAACTCCCATGCTACCAACACAATAGACTGCATGAGCCACACATAGTGGAAGGTCTTGCTGAGCTTCTATGCCCCATGGTTGTTATAGACATATTTAGGCACTGCAACCCCAAATTCATATGTCCATAAACCAAGGGCTCTTTAGTCCCTAAAAGTGTTGTTTCTTACCCTAAAGGATCATGGTCAACTGATTACATCATTTCCCAAAAGTTCCACATGAAAAACTACTCAGAGCTGGCCAAAACTGGACCATACCAACTGCTCCATGGTCAAAGTGCGATGCATACTGGCTGCCACACTAGCTAGGTGCGATGCATACTAAAATGGCCTTCTGTGGGGTTCGATGAGCGAGAATAGACAAATGGCAGAGACAGTTTGCTAAGTGGATGATCATGGAATCTTCCAAGAACTTCTCCTGTGACACTTGCCTCTCTGAATTTTCCCAGGGATGAGTAAGAGATTAATGAAATCTCCAAGTGGAACCAAGAATTATCAGTGGAATGACACTAATCAAAAACCTAGAGCTGACTCACACCCTTGTAAGACGTCTATAAATGGATCCCTCATCTGAGAGATCTAAAGGCTAGAATTTATAATTTGTAAGGAAGTGTTGTTGGTTTATCTGTGAGAAGAGACATTCTATAGTTGGGTAATCTTTCTTTTCATGAGGTGAAGAGGGCTTCTATGCTAGGAGGATGATGCTGGATCAGACAGCTGGGTTGTAATCCTCTCTTCTACTATTAATAAAGTTCTTTGATTTTTCCTCTATATAATCATGTATTTGTGAATCTTATTGTTTATGAATGCAATTGTATGGTCAAAGTGTTTCTGATTCTGAATTGTTTATGATGTTTTAGATAAAGATGCTTTGATGGTTTTCTATTACTTTGACTCTAAAGGTACTCTTTGAAGCGGGACAAGTAGGAGAGGAGTGGCAAATTCTATCAAGGGAAAGAGAAATCAAGCAAGGATCAAAGTGGAAGATCCAGGTTGGTCCTATTTTCTTCCCTCTTATGTATTACACTTAAAGGAAATCTTGAATTGCTTTGATTGTTTATTTCTAAGATAGCTACCCATCTTAGTGGGACTAGTAGTTCGAATTGACACTAGTTTTTCCTGAAACAAAATAGCGACTCCACTGGGGATCGAATAGTTTGTTTTGTTTGTTTATTGTTTGCTTTATAAACTATAGATGGAGCTTGAAGTTAGCCAGCTAGCCTTTGAAATGCCTTTGCTATGCAATTACGAAGTAGATGAATGTTGCTTCAGTCAATCTCCGGGTTGGTTTATGAACTGAACATCTAACTTACAAGCATTCTAAGTGCCCTTGTGGTATCTCATAATCTCATAATATCTTACCCCTATACTTTGTTCTTACTGTCCATCATAACTCAGCCTAAATCACTGAACTTAGCTGCAAATTTTGAGAAAAAACCAAGCTTAGTTTCGCTCCCTGGTCCATCACATTGTCTGTAACTAGGCAGCCTATATGCATCGCACCTCCCATGTGTTGGAGGTGAGATGCATCCCTGTTTCCCTGTGTTGTAGGTGCGATGATTGAGTGATATTGTTTCTCTCTTTGGAATTTGGTTTTTCCTCGATGTTTTCAACTTTATTCAGTAGTTTTGTTGTTCATGATTAGTATCTCATTACTGAAACCTTCTTCCTTCACATATTTCGGCCTCCATTAGTTAGGAATTGTAAATGTTTTTGTGTATTTGTAAATCATTTACAGTCTTCGTTTGTCAATAGTAGCTTAATTGAACTGTCGTTTTTTTGATGCAAGTGTCGTAATTGTCATTTTGAATCAAAAGAAGAGTGTCGTAAAGTCTTCCTCTTCTAGATAGTTGATTGTACTTTTGTCATTGTACTTGATTTGAGTTATTAGAATTTGAAGTGTTGAAAGCAGTTTTCATTTCGAAATCGAAAAGTGTCGTCTTAGTCTTCCTTTTGTTTTGAAAAGAAATTTTTTAAAATGTCGCTTTAAAATAAAATAGTTCAGATATGTACTTACCTTTCCTTTTTGACATTCACACATTAAGGAAATGAAAACCAAATACATGCATGTGCATTTTCATTTGACTGCATGTAGAATATGATTTAGGAAAGTGCATTTAGTGTGTGCTCTACACTCTGTGCTGAAAGAAAAATCATAATCTTCTTTCCTTTGTAGCTAGGATTTTCATTGCTAAAAGAAAATAAATGACTGTTTATCATTTTAGATTGCTTATTTAGGAATTTTACATCTACATCACGTGGTGAACCTTGAAAGACAAACTTCTAAACAAGATCAATTCTAAAATAAATCTCAATGAACATAAAAACACTTTGGAACCAAACACAACAAATTTAGAAGTCTAGGCTAGAGACGTGTTCTGGCTTCGTAAAACCTGGTAACTATCATTTTCATCGAAGGTTGGGTGATTCCTTCTCTTTAATACGACAAGTGCCAGTACGGACTTGTCCTCCCCATATTGTCGAGTATATATTGGGAGACCACAATAGGCTAATATCGTTTATCCTTGGGAAGCTGTGTCTGCCACCTTATCGATCGCAATGCACTGAACACAGTATTTGGGAAGATT
The DNA here is from genome assembly GCA_031772625.1 of Pinus tabuliformis. Classification (NCBI taxonomy): domain Eukaryota; kingdom Viridiplantae; phylum Streptophyta; class Pinopsida; order Pinales; family Pinaceae; genus Pinus; species Pinus tabuliformis. The sequence continues at coordinate 807,332,680 of CM062818.1, read as the reverse complement.
GACTATCGTACACAAGTCCTTGGTAATTTCTCTATCATTTATCACCAAGGTGTATTTTGCAGTTTTGTGATTGGTTTGGTAATTCCTCTGTCTAGATTTCCAGAGTAGTCAGTTTCGTTCCTTTTCGACTCCTTAAAAGAAAAGGTCCATATGAGCACTTGTCACTTCAGTCTCATTAAAAATCAAAGGCGACTAGAGTCACCTTTAGCTTTTTCTCGACTCTTAAAAATTGAAAAAGTGAAATTGCGTCAAAGTCTCTTAAAATTTATTTAAATCATAATAACATCCCTATTCCTTCTTTGATCTGAGGTTGAGATAATGGAGTCCACCAATCAAGGAATCCCTCTTGGAGGGAATCCTAGTCCTTTCTCCTCTTGGGGAGATATTGGTTCTCCATATATGGCTACATTGTCCCTTCCAGGAATCACAATCGGCCTGCCGGTGCGCCTTTTCTTGACTTCTGTTGTTCAAAACACCTTAATTCATCAACAATCTAATCAGCAACCAGATGATACTGAAGTTACCCCTTCACCTTCTACTTTGTTTATTTCTCCTTCCCCTTCTTCCTCTTAACTTGGTGAAACTAGTGACACTAAAAACCAAGTAGCTGAGAAGAGAAAGAAAGGGAAGGAGAAGAAGAAGAAGCTAGCTAAACAAGGAGGCAACCATGCATCATCTGGTGAAAATCCGCACACTAAACTTTCCAAACCAAAATCTCCATGCATAATTTGCAAGGGAGACCACTACCATCGAGATTGCCCTTGCATTCTGCAGATCTTGAGAGAATGGTCTCCCGTTTGCACCATTCGGTGTCATCAACCTCTAGCAGTTAGGTTGATAGCATACCATCAACTAGTGAAAACGAAGTTAATAGACGGAAAGGAAAGGTTAGATTTCCATGTAGGTTATGTGAAGGTAATCATACTCTTCACCGTTGTCCTCTTTTGGATGAAGACAAAATTGTCTTAGATAACCATCCTGCTTCACCGCAACGACTTCCACCTAGATACAAGAAACTCTTACCAAGTCCTTTGCTAGTTGAAAAATCGATTGACATAACTCAATTGTCGATCGAATCACCTATCATTTAAATTGAACTTTTTGAGTCCATACCAGACCAAAGTCAGCTAGTCGAGATGGTAGTTGACCTAGTCTTGCCTTCAGAAGGACCACCTTCGGATGATACTATCACCAAAGAGAATGAGAACGACACTGTTCAAATTCTTTTTGTTGAAACAGAATCTAATGAGCTTGGGGGAAATCCACCCATTCCTTTAAAAAAGGAAGAAACCCCCCCCATCATGAGATTTATCTGGCCATTTATCCGGTACCTCCTCCAAGTAGTCTAGTTGTTTTCTTTGATTGGAATCAACTAGCAAAACCCCACCTTCCATCTAGTGTACCATTCTGAATCAGAATACAAGTTTACAAAATAATCGTGTCTGGCACCATCATATATGAAGGGGCTTCAGTGAGTATCCTTTCCTCAACTACTTGGAAAGTGCTTGGCTTGCCATCGCTTTTTCCTAAAAAACAAAATTTGTCAGGCTTCAACAAAGGAACTAGTCGATCATTAGGGATCCTTCCAAAGTTAACGATAACTTTGAGAAAGAAAACCATTCATTTGAACGTGATGGTAGTTCAAGGGCCTCTAGATTACAATCTACTCCTTGGATGTGACTATATATATAGCATGGAAGCTATTGTTTCCACATTCTTTCCAGCGATGTGTTTTCGACATGAAGGCCAACTGGTACAACTTGTCGACCAAATTTCATTTCCTGGTTCAAACACAGCTATGAATCAACCATCATCCCTAAATGGTCTCTTCGTGTCAACAATGTCTCTTCAACCTTCACTCCATCCACCTAATTATCACAAGTAGTTATGTGAATGTAACGAAGTTTAGGGGGCATGCACCCCGGTCTGATTCGGCAAGCGAACCTAGAGGAAATGAGAGACTTTCATAAAAGGATATACAATTAGATTGAGAAATCATTTCCTTGTTGGATATGTGATCAATCTGAAGTAGGTATTCCCTTGTATGTTATGTGATTGGAAGCTCACACCATTCACCTTCATCTATTTCGATGGACAGAGCCAAGGAAGAGTTTTTGTCTTCCAACAGGAACAATCCTTCCTAACCACAGGAACTTCCATATGGTAACTTGGAAACTCTTCTTTTCTGAAAGACTTGGGGACATGAAAATCTTTATATGTAAGCAAAAAAATGACCATTTGGTTTTTTTACTTTTTTAGGTTCTCAACCCTTTAGCCTCTTAGCTTGGTCATTTCTAGCTTACAGAAAAAGGCAATGAGCACATGTTATATTAGCGTTCAAGCTCATTAAAAAATAAATCTACCAAGAGACATTATCAAATGACTAGTAAGAGCAATGTTCCCACAAGGTTCAAACTCGTTAAAAAATAAACCTACCACTGAGCATAGTTTCTCCTGGTTCAAGCTCATTAAAAAATGAAACCACCTTTGGTAAATAAACTTTGTGATCGGCTTGCTATCAGCCTTTTTGAACCTTGGATTGTGTTCCTACCGTCACCTCCATTCATTTGGCCGATCATACGCTTCCACTTGATTGTTCACCCTTTTGAGGAATAGCTGTGATGAGTGATTCTGATTGCCATCCTCTTCACACTGCCATGTTTTGAGAAGTTCCAAACTTACTTGGAACCAGTTGCTATCCGAAAATACCACTTGTTCCTAAAAAACGAATCCCTTTTAAACTCTTTTTAGACTCGTTAAATATAAAATGATTGTCGAGCCATTGGCCTTTCCAGCTTGCTAAAGTAAGGGGAACTCCATCCCTCCCATATATTTTAATCTTTTTGGACCTGAGCGATTATCAAACAAAAAGATCAAGCACTTGTATTTTTCAGCTCGTTAAAGTGATCGAAAAGTCATCCCTTTCATATTATTTTATACTTTTTCAGACTTAAGGGATTATGCCACAAAAAAGGACTGTTGGAGTTTCCTTTTCATCCTTTTTCAAACTCTTTAAAGAAGAAAAGGACCAAGTTATCTTTGTCGTTAAACTCGTTAAAATAAAAGTGACAAACTTGTCCACCCAGACAAGAATGAGTCTCACTGATGCTAGGCTCGCTAAAAACAGAGCGACATGTTTTCCTGAAGGGAAAATTATAGACCAAGCATATGTTATCCTCCTCAATCTTGACAAAAATAAAGAGGTATTGGTAAGCAATGACTAGGGAAAAAGGGAAGAAAACTTGAAGAATTTTATTGGTAGAAAGTCGCTCTTGAACATGACACTTTTACTCCATCACCATGATTGAGTTGGGTTGGGTTTTTCCGTTCACCATATCACCATTAGTCTTCTGTACCATCCATGGGGTTAATGCTACTAGTCCATATCAATGTCGCCGACATGTTCAAGAGAAGTCATTCAAAGAATTCACCATCCAGCAAACGCCTCATCCACTACAATACCTCCACCCTTCATTTTTCATGACTTCCATTCCTAAACCTTATATCATCAGATCATTTTCACCTCCAGAAAAATCATTTTCTTCGTTTCGCATCGTAGATGTGGGATACATTAAGGCCCTCCTACGATAGGTCACATCTTGTCGACATCAACTCATTATCCAACAAGTTGACTTAGAAACAACCCTTTCAGTACTTTGAAGCTTGCATGCCTCAATGGCAAGTTTCTCACTTCTGGCAACAGGTTTACAACAATGACCTTCGACCGAAAGATTTTGTGTGGTGTTCAACATCAGGTCATATATTCACACCATGTGAATTGTACTGTTGTACCTTGAGGGTCATTATCATTGTCAGTGATTCCTCTCGCGCTTGTTAATAGCTTACATTATTGGCTAGTAATCAAGTGATGTCCTTCCATGTTTGACTTCAGAACATCTTTTTCACATGGATTGACTTGTACAATCGGGCGAAGATTGAATGAGTTTGAAGACTCCGTATCTAGTTTCATCCATCTAGGCTGCGATATATTCAGGAACATAAAGACATCAAATGTGCACAGAATCTATAGAGATAGTCATCTAAGCAAAAGAAGATGATTCTTCATATGAAGAATCACTTTGTCTTATGTACATGAAAATGAATTTATGAAGCTAAGCATGGGAATGACCGCCTCATCTAGATCATGAAAATAATATGATGATGATGTATTGTATCTTATATAGGTCACCTTCCAGTTTGAATACCTCAGATCCTCAAGATAAAGCATTTCACCCGACATCAGAAGATTTACAACCTCATGCTTTAGGGGGTAGCTGATATAGACATATTTGGGCACTGCAACCGCAAACTCATATGTCCATAAACCAAGGGCTTTTTAGTCCCTAAAAGTGTTGTTTCTTACCCTAAAGGATCATGGTCAACTGATTACATCATTTCCCAGAAGTTCCACCTAAAAAACTACTCAGAACTAGCCAAAAATGGACCATACTGACTGCTCCATGGTCAAGGTGCGATGCATACTGGCTGCCACATTAGCTAGGTGTGATGCATATTGAAATGGCCTTCTGTGGGGTGTGATGAGTGAGAATAGACAAATGGCAGAGACAATTTGCTAAGTGGATGATCATGGAATCTTCCAAGAACTTCTCCTGTGACACTTGCCTCTCTGACTTCGCCCAGGGATGAGTAAGAGATCAATGAAATCTCCAAGTGGAACCAAGAACTATCAGTGAAATGACACTAATCAAAAACCCAAAGCTGACTCACACCCTTGCAAGACATCTATAAATGGATCCCTCATCTGAGAGATTTAAAGGCTGGAATTTTGTAATTTGTAAGGAAGTGTTGTTAGTTTATCTATGAGAAGAGACATTCTATTATTGGGTGATATTACCTTTCATGAGGTGAAGAGGGCTTCTATGCTGGGAGGATGATGCTGGATCAGACAACTGGGTTGTAATCCTCTGTTCTACTATTAACAAAGTTCTTTGAGTTTTCCTCCATATAATTATGTATTTGTGAATCTTATTGTTTATGAATGCAATTGTATGGTCAATGTGTTTCTGATTCTGCATTGTTTATGATGTTTTAGATAGAGATACTTTAATGGTTTTCTGTTACTTTGACTCTACAGGTACTCTTTAAAGTGGGACAAGTAGGAGAGGAGTGGCAAATTTTATCAAGGGAAAGAGAAATCAAGCAAGGATCAAAGCCGAAGATCCAAGTTGGTCCTGTTTTCTTCCCTCTTATCTATTACACTTAAAAGAAATCACGAATTTCTTTGATTGTTTGTTTCTAAGATAGCTACCCATCTTAGTGGGACTAGCAGTTCGAATCGACACTAGCTTTCCTTGAAAAAATGGTAGTTCACAAGGGACTCCCCGCAGAGATAGTGTGCCCAATTGAACTGGACTTCTTCAACACATTGGGCTGCAAGCTATGTCATAAGGTTCATCGAACTTTAACCTTGAGGTTCAAATTTTGGCGAACCTTAAAAAAAAATTGAGGTTCAGAGAACCTCATCGAACCTCATAGCCATTGAACAAGTCCATAGATCAAAACTCGTAACTTCCTGTCACAACTCAAGCTTGTAATTTATCCTTGTAGTTTCCATGTCTATGATAGAATTTTTGATGTTTACTGATGTTGATTTCTTACTATTTTATCGTATAATTCATTTTAAATTAATATATATAGACGAACCTAATGATGAACCTCATCAAAACATTCGAACTCAATCTAAACTTAATCATTGTCGAATCCGAACTCAAACCTGAACCATGTGACATTGGCTGCAAGAGCAATGACTGGTGCCAATGCTTCATTTGCATGACACTTCCTCATAGCCTTTCCTGCCAAAATCTGCGTGGCCACCTTGACAGCGAGATCACTGATACTTGAGATGGCATAGCCTTGTGGTTTCTTTACGAGCTTGAATTTCTCCTTCATGGCCTCCATGAGGGCTTGCTCACCACCTTTTCTGCCAAACATCATGGCCAAATTTTCTCCTATGTAGGGCAGTCGTGTGATCCTATGGATCAATCTGTCGGCGATGGGTATTGGTTGCTCCAACCACATACACCCATCGTGCACCAAGCATAGGAGCTGCTTGATGACCAACACTCTAATGGGGGTGTGATTGTAGTGTGGCACCCATAACAGGTTGAGAAAACCTACCTTGTCTACTCCTCTGAGCCACTTCCATGGTTCCAATGCAGTCATCCTGGTGTTTGTGTAAATAATACGATGCATTAGCTGCTTTGTCACTATGTGCGAAAACTTCTCATGGCCAACTGAGTCCCAATCTTCTAGTTTCAACAGAGGAACCCGCCCCAAGCGGACATCTTCAAAGACAATCTTGTCCAGTAGTAGAGGGGTTTGGAAGGGGACCATGCTCTTGTCAATGTCCTTTGGCACCTTGGTATTTTCCTTGCATGGAGGGATGTACTTAGGAAACTTAGTGATAGGGTCAGCACCCTTGGCTTCAACTTCCTCCACTTCTGCCCCCAATTCCTCCTCATCCATTAGGATGTCCTCAATTTCTTCCTCCTCTAGCTTGAGGTTAGTGGCTTTTCCCTTTTCCTGTGCCATGGGCTTGTCCTTCGGTGGGTTACTTCTTGGCGATGCGCGCATTGGTATCACAGCCTACTTGCCCTTTTTTTCCTTCGCACACTCCTTGGTTGGGGTCGCCTTCAGTCTAGGTGTCTAGGTGATTTGAGAACTTTAGCTAATACCTTGTCAACCTATGGAGCAGCTCCCCATACTTCACTAACGATTTCTAACACAACCCCCTCGGCTATCACTACTTCAGTGTACATAGCTTCTGCAGGTGTTGACATGAAGCTACTCAATAGTTCCTGTGTTGCCATTGGTAATTGATCAAACACCAAACTTGCTATCAGAGCTGCAAGGAATTCATGTTTCATGTGCTCCTGAGAGCTCAAGAACTCAAATTGTTAAAGTGCCAAGTTTTTTTCATTGGTCAGCCACCTGTAATTTATAGGGCATTTTGAATTCAAATTCGACCATTCCCCCCACATTCGATTCATTAATGCCAGATTGGTGGAAGATTTCCAAGGATCTTACCCATAAAGTACATCTTAAATGTCAGCTTCCCGCTCTATTTGGCCACATTTCTACCATCAAATCATGAATAGTGACTTTAACAGTCATTTTCTGGCTGACCTACGCGATTTATCCTTGGGTAGCATAGCTCCCTTTGCACTGTCGCAAACCCTGTGACATTTCTTCATCTCACGCAATCCTCAAATCGCTCAGTTCCCTGACCTAGCCAGTGTAGCTTATAGTGCCACACCTCCTTTCAATTGCCTGGAGTGCTAAGACTATGCTACCCTCATATAATCATCTAGCTGGATCACCGGTGTATGGCTTCAATCGACTGCCATTCACCTTTCCTCGGATGGGATCTCCATTCAATTTAACCAACTGAACTCCTCCACCATCGGTAATCTCCTTAATTACATAGGGCCCTAACTAGTGCATTCTGAACTTCCCTGGAAATTTATCAAACTTACTGTCATATAACAAAAATTAGTCATTTTCTTAGAGATGTGCAACTTAATGTGCCGATCATGCCATGATTTTTCATGTTGCTTTTGGACCTGTTAGTGAAATCCAGCTAGAAATCTCTCTTCCTTAAGCTCAGCAAGATACATGAGCCTCTCTTCAAGGGCTCCACGATCCGTCATACCTGTGAGTGCCACTATGTGCAGACTAGGCACAATGTATTCCATGGGCATCAATGCTTCAACACCATATACAAGCCTAAAGGGTGTCTCTCCAGTCAACTTTTTTCATGTCGTCCAATAGGCGCATAGTGTTGCGGCTATTCGTAGGTCCCAATCACTTTGTTGAGCATTGGAAACCTTGGTCAGTGCATTCTCCAACACCTTATTGAATGTTTCCACCATCCCATTAGCATGTGGGTGATAAGGTGTGATTTTTTGGTAATATACCAAAAATTCTTCTATCAGAGCATTGATCATCTCATTTAGAAAGTGCTTACCATGATCACTCATCAAAATATTTGGACACCCAAATCGCATTAGTACATACTCAGATAGGAACTTCATAGTAGTTGCACCTTTGCAATCCTTAACAGGCTCTGCCTCCACCCATCGAGCCAAATACTTAGTTGTGGTGATAATGTACCATGCTCCCAACTCCTTCCCTTGGGGCTAAATGGGTCCCAAAAAATCTATCGCCCATTTCTAAAAAGGTTATAACATCATATATGGGTTTAGAGGAAGCTCATCCCTCTGTGATGGCCTTCCAGTCCTTTGACACACATCACACACCTTGAAGTAAGCTTTTGAATCTTGATGGAGGGTTGGCCACCACAACCCTGCGCGTAGAATCTTCTGCGTGGTCGCTCTTGCTGCATAATGGCCTCCTCTGGCACCCCCATGAGCGTCTATGACAATACTTCTCATTTCAAACTCCGGTACATATCATCATAATACTTCATCACATGCAATTTTGTACAGATGCGCAGCAAATTATGACAAAAAATTCTACCACGTGTACCACTAACTCGTTCTTCTACTCGACGGGGTAGCCTTCTGGGGAAGTTCCTGTCATTAGGAAGTGTATGATGTCTTCAAAATTACCATCCACGATGCACATTGCAAATTCCTGCATGTCAGGCAATCCCTCCACCAAATTAGTGGGCTCTTCCCCTGTTTTGATGCACGACATATGGTCTAGTCCTATGTTCAGTCAATCAAGCTTCACAATAACCTCAAAATCATACTCCTAGAATAATAACATCCACCTACAGATTCTCCCCCTCAACACAGGCTTATTGACCAGGTATTTCAACGCAGAACTTTTTGTATACATCTTAAAAACTCCACCGAGAAAGTAGTGTCTAAACTTTTAGAGCACATATACCATAGCTAACCCTTCGCACTCGGTGGTGGAATAGTTCTTCTCAACCTTGGATAATCTCCTACTTTCAAATGCTATGGGATGGTCCAATTCACCTCTGCCAACCTATGTGAGTACTGCTCCTAGCACTATACATGATCAAGAAATTATCTTGAAAGGACATAATGGACCATTAATGGAAAGGACTCTTACTAGAGAGTGTATTATCAAAAATGGTAGAACCCAGGTTTATAAAGAAAATTCAACCCAAGGAGGTACAATTAATCCATTCAAGGTTATGAAGAAGAAAGGAAAAAAGGACAAACAGGAACTGAAAGGGAGGTTGGTAGACACTAACACACAACTAGAAATTGAAGATAGATTTATTTGTACAAATTGCAAAAAGAGTAAACGTGAATGTAAACAACAAACTAAAAATAGACAGGCATTCTCAGAGGATGAAGGTAAGAATGCTTTTCTGAACTATGCATATGCAGTGAGCAACCAAGGGGAGCAATGGAAGGTGATATTCATGGTGTTGACAGTGATTCTCACAAGGGACTCTACAGTGGAATGGAAAACCTATGGTATATGGTGATTTTGTTTCTTGTATTGAAACAAATAGTAATATAGGTCCTAAACTCAAAGATTCGTAGATTTTAATTGAAACAAAGGAGGAATGGAAAAGACAACTCAGTGACTTACAGGTTTGTAAGGAAGGGACAGGAAGAATAAAAGAAGTGTGAGAGGAAGGAAGGCCAAGGAGAAGAGCAGAGAATAGAATTCAAAACTTAGGCAGTATTTAGAACAAAGTGAAGACAAAGAAGATTTTTTCAAGACAAGACAACGTGACAAGTTTGACATGTCATATATACATCAAGAGGATGACAAATCAGAAAACTTATGGAGCAGAATTAATGAGGAAAGAGATGGAAAATGTAATATATTTTCTGATTTTGAGTTATTAATTGTTGAATTTGGTTTTCAGGATGAAGGACAAACTACTCTTGGAGATATGTTTGCACAAGTAAACATGAAGAAATGTGTAAATTCTGGAGTTGCAAGAAGTCAATTTTCCTTATGGAAACAAGAAGATGAGAGTAAGCAACGAGGTGACTTAGAAGCTTGGAATAAAGGAAGGAGAGTTGGCATAGCTCTTAAACATGTTATTGCAAAAGAGGAAGAAGATTCCAGGGGACGTGGAAGTATGGTCCACAGAGAGATTTTGTTCTTAATACAAAGAAGACTTAAATGTAAAAATTATATATTGAGGATGCAATTGGAAAATTGGGTTAACAGTTCAACTAAGTTTGATAGGAAAATGGATGAAATTGAACAAAGTTCAATAATTAAGATATTTGCATCCAGAGAATAATATGTAGTTAGAAGGCTATACATTCTTGTATTAACCAAAACCCAATCTTCTTTTAATATTGGAAGGACTCTACTTAAGCTATTTGATAGATGGATGATGAAAACTACAAAGATAATGAGTATAAGGTGTTATCACTCAGGTTGTCCCTTTTGACTCCCAAAGGGATACGGCCGAGGTAACCACAAACCAACTTTGGACTGCAGGCCCTAGCCTGCCTGCAGTCAGAGAGGGCTCTCTCTTTATGATTTAGCTTTGTTGAAAGGGCGATTTTAGGCTAGATCTGATGCACAGGGGTTTGATTGAGTTTTGGCAGGAAAACTGATACTTTCAGGTAGAGAGGCTGAGTATAGTCTGAATGTTTCAAACCATTGGGCGTGGAGTCGAGGAGGGTAACTGCTGGTGTTTTTCCTTAATACAGAGAGGGAAAATGGAGCAAGGTAGCTGAGGCAAAGGCAACTTTTAGGTTCAAGGGATGGCAAGAATACTAAAGAAAGAGAGGCAGTTAAGAATCTCTCCAACAGATTAGCAGGGGAAACAACACGGTGCTACCCAGGGGCAGTTAAGAATCCCTAGATAATTGGCCAGCACAAGTGAACTGGGGTAAACATGAGCCAGAAGGAATTCAATGTTCATAACCAATTCATTAAGAAGAAAACATCAAGAAACAACAGGAATTGAGCATAGAGAGTAGTTAACTAATTCTAGGCTATTCTTTTTTCCTACTATTTAGATAGTGGCAAACACATAAACAGAGATAAGAGGCACTTATTGCTTCAGGCCGCAGCGCAGGAATTCCATCTCCAACTCTTCAACACATTCATCAACAACGGACAGTTCGCTCTCCAAGCTTTAAGCAATCTTTGATTACAGAAAAATTCAGGTATACACAGCGAGTCTCTAGTGAAAATTATCAATTGACCAACCCTTAAAACTATATAGAGGGAGGTATATATAGGGCAAAACTCTCTGCAGAGTTTCCTTTATTACATTTTCACCTAATTAGGTCATAAAAATGACTACTTGACCTAATCCTATCTAAAAATAAATGCAAAGAATGTCTCGGGCTGTGCTCAGGGCCGATGTGTCAAAACTGAATGAATGATGTTGTCCTCGGTGGCTTGCTGCAGTGCTTTCTGCAATAAATGGGTATGGGTCTCTGCTTCCTTGCTGTCCTGGTGTCTTGAATGTCTTGACGGTGATTTGAAAGCAAGGATGGGCTGATGCTTTGTCGATTTGATTTTCTGGGGGCTTCATAAATGTGCAGGTGCCTCGAGCCCCTGAAAAATTATGACTGATTCTTTCTGGCGTCCTTTCTTCCACTGATACTCTCTGACAAAATCTGGGCTACTGATCTGCTGTACTGCGTGTCTAATCTCCAGTAAATGGCCGCTTTTCAGCCTCTGTATCATCTGGAATTGTCTTCTGATCATTTTGGTATGCTCTGTGAAGAAAACAGATCATTTCTGCGCCTTTTCGGGCTTCCTGGGGCTGCATGGGGCGAAGATTCCTTGAAGATTTCCTGAAGATTCCCTCTGGCCCAAAAAATCCTGCGATGATCAAAAAATGCCTCAGAATTCGATTCCGGGGCTCCGAAGTGCGATTTTCGCGCCTTTGCGTCCAAAATAGGCTAATGACGTCAGCATTGTACGGCGAGTGATGTCAGCATGGCAACGTGGCGGGATGACGTCAACATGATGTCATCACGTACGGTCGATGACGTGGCAGGTACGGTGGTGGGACACGTGGCAGGAGGCCACGCAGGCGGTTGACTGTACAGGGGGGTGACGTGGGTTGTTGACTGTGTAGGGGTGACGTGGGCTGGTGACGTCACCGGGCGGTAAGCGGTATGTGGCGCATCGCTTACGGGGGATGGTGGTTTTGGAGGGAGGGGCTCCGCCACAGCCTGGCGCTTGACGCGTGGCGGGAGTACGGTGTCAAAACCGCCGAATTCCCGGACGTTAAAGGCCGGGCGCTTTGGAGATGGGACGGCCCGCCCACCGTAGATCTGTGGGGCGGGGGATCTAACGGTTGGCGGCAGACGCGAGGTGACGGCGGGTTAGTGCGGGGAATATTCGCAGGAATATTTCGAATTTGATAATGCGCGGGGGATGGGTAAGGACTTAGGAAAACGGGTTTAAGGGGTTAAATGAAGGCGCGGGTTAATGTCTATGTACAGGGACTTTGGGGTTAGGGGCGGAATGAGGGTTTTTGGGGTTAAGGGGGAGGTTGCTGGCCGACCTGATGTCAGACAAGCTCCTCAATGACTCGGATGGGCTAAAAACAGTCCCAGATGGACTGAGATTTCCTAGACTTAGTAAACAGTATGGCTATATTGCCAGGGAGGGGTATTTACATAGGGGGATATATATACATGTTTTAAATAAAGGGGGGGGGGGCAAAATTAATAGGGAGTTACATAATAAAAAGAAAGATGTTAGTGAACTCCAGCCTGAGTGCCTCCAACTAAAAAAAAAAAACCTGCATCAAAGCAAAAATGGATTGCCTTATCAAAACTGGAACACAACAGTGGCCTTTAGACTAGCCTGCTCTCATGGATACGTTCTGGCCATCTGTAGCAAATATGGAGCATTGCAGCATGCATAGCATGACATATTTGGCATGTAAAACTATCGATCATGAAAGATGATTAACCTGCTGCAGCAGGAGGCTAACAGTGGCTCCACTTGGGGATGGCTTTTCCTTGTGAAAAGTCAAGAACAGCAGGTCAGACTGCCTTGTATTCAATTGTTACTGTGTTCTGTAAATTTCTCTTGGATGGCTGCCTTATTAATCCTATCTACCTACCTACCCTAACCAGCACTTACTTTGCTGTTAGGTGAAGTGAAATATCCAATGCAGCCACTTGAGTAGTAATAACATGAGTGGGTTTTGTTGCTTATGCTTGCTAGTGACATCAACTGAGATTTTATACTTTGCTATGGCTTTGTCAATCTTGGAGAAGATCAGGAAGCTACTGACCTCCTTTGCGGTGTTTAAATACTGTACAAAACTATCCTGCAACATATATATACAATTTTTTGGCTGAATTAAAGAACTGTACAAAGGTTCAGGATCACTACCATGCCTTGAAGTCGGGAGATCATTGTCAACTCGATACTGAGTCTCGCAGCCTGTTGATGGCGACGTGCACTGATCTCTTTCATTATTCTGCCTGTCAGCGGATAAGTCATTCAGTACTCGCAGAGGTGCTTGCAATTTATTACAATCTGGCTCGAATAGGGCCTGACTGATCTGTGCGGGCTGCTGGTCTTCTTCTTCTTTGAATAATTCAGATGGCTGAAAACAAAGAGGCAGGGGATCCATTTGGATCATCTGGTCGTATGCTTCTGCTTCTGGGTCCTCCTCGATCTGATTTTCAATAGCTTTTTGGGGCTGCCAAACTAGAGGCGATACCTTTGGAACAATATCTTGATTAACCTCCAGACGGTCAATAGCAACAGATGGTGACACTTGATCATATATAGCATAATAGTTATCCTTGATAAATTGAAAAGATTCAAAACAAAATGGTAAAGTTCCTTCACTGAAATCGGCACACTCTGCGTCTTCCTTCTTTTCTTCATAGCTGAGATGGGCACGCTGATCATTAGGTTCAGGTTGCTGAACCTGAACACTGCTTCCTGCCAAAATAGGATCTGATTCCTCTGCAAGGCTGATTTGACCATTAGGCTCATAATCCTCATCATACAGATCATACTTGGGTGGACAGTTGAAAGAAGAGAAGCTGTTATATTCACACACTATATCAGGAGACTGCTCCATCACGTATGGCTGGATGAATATGTCATCTGTTTTGTGGCAGGTTTGTTCGTGAATGTCACTACTTTCCTGTTGTGAAACAGATCTGTTCTGGTGCTCTGAACTTTCTACTTTCATTGTGATCAGCTGCATCATTTCCTCTGTCTTTTGTAACACGCTATGAAATCTTTCTTCTTGCTGTGCTTTGCGCTGTTCCTCCCTTCTTTTTAGATTTTCCTCCACGTCCACAGCTATGTCCTGCATCTGTTTCAAGGTGGACGGGCATCTTTCCCTCAAACAGAATTCCATTTCTGCATCAAATGCTCTAGGATATTGCAATAGAGTTAAATCAAGGTGAGGTCTTACATTTAGGGGCATGGCCTGATAAACTTGATTGAATCTATCTGAAAACTGCTGAACAGATTCATCTGGATGCCTTTCTAAATGATTGTATTCTTCGATCAGCAAGAAGAGATTACCTCTGATCATCCATCTATCAAGGAAAAGCTTGGCACACTGCTAAAACATAGATATGCTCGCCTCAGGCAACGTTTTAAACCAAATCCTAGCTTCGCTTTGCAAAGAAAGGGCAAATAGTCTAAGACTGACATCTTCATCTTCCACTTCAAATGTATTAAGATAATCTTCAAAAGCCTGGATATGTTTCTGGGCAGTAGCGCCATTCTCTCCATCAAATCTGGGGAGATACTCGAGATGATTTGCCGGCAGGGAACCAAGCACAGGAGGCAAAATGAGTGGCTTATATCTTTCAGGAACTTTACGAGGCATGGGAGTATGTACAGGAACTAAAAGACTGGACTTTATTTTTGATCCCTCCCTGACTGTATGATGATCTTCAACAACATTTGAAAGCTGCTGCTCTGATGTGCAAGGAGGCTTTTAAACAATCTTTTCCAAAGGAAAAACACGAAAATCTGACATAAAATCGCTTTTAAAGTACAATATGCACAACAAAATTTGGTGCAAGAGAAAGAACAAGATTTCTTGGACGATAGTCCAAGTCGAAAGCCTGATCTGCTTATACAATTCCTGCGGGTTCATTTCCCCAGCGGAGTCTTTATTATGGGGATGAAGTGGAGTGACTAGGTGGACGATGTAATCTTAAAGTGCCTGATCTCTGTCCACCGTCACAGATCAGAAATGAACACGAAAAACCCTGAAGAAAAGGAACACTTTCTCCAGAAAACGAGGCGAACTGGTCAAAATTGAGGATTTGCACTACTAAACACATGATTCATTTCCCCAGTGGAGTCGCCATTATGTTATCACTCAGGTTGTCCCTTTTGACTCCCAAAGGGATACGGCCGAGGTAACCACAAACCAACTTTGGATTACAGGCCCTAGCCTGCCTGTAGTCAGAGAGGGATCTCTCTTTATGATTTAGCTTTGTTGAAAGGGGGATTTTAGGCTAGATATGATGCATAGGGGTTTGATTGAGTTTTGGCGGGAAAACTGATACTTTCAGGTAGAGAGGCTGAGTATAGTCTGAATGTTTCAAACCATTGGGCGTGGAGTTGAGGAGGGTAACTGCTGGTGTTTTTCCTTAATACAGAGAGGGGAAATGGAACAAGGTAGCTTAGGCAGAGGCAACTTTCAGGTTCAAGGGATGGCAAGAATGCTAAAGAAAGAGAGGCAGTTAAGAATCTCTCCAACAGATTAGTAGGGGAAACAACACGACGCTACCCAGGGGCAGTTAAGAATCCCTAGATAATTGGCCAGCACAAGTGAACTGGGGTAAACATGAGCCAGAAGGAATTCAATGTTCATAACCAATTCATTCAGAAGAAAACATCAAGAAACAACAGGAATTGAGCATAGAGAGTAGTTAACTAATTCTAGGCTATTCTTTTTTCCTATTATTTAGATAGTGGCAAACACATTAACAGAGATAAGAGGCACTTATTGCTTCAGGCCGCAGCGCAGGAATTCCATCTCCAACTCTTCAACACATTCATCAACAATGGACAGTTCGCTCTCCAAGCTTTAAGCAATCTTTGATTACAGAAAAATTCAGGTATACACAGCGAGTCTCTAGTGAAAATTATCAATTGACCAACCCTTAAAACTATACAGAGGGAGGTATATATAGGGCAAAACTCTCTACAGAGTTTCCTTTATTACATTTTGACCTAATTAGGTCATAAAAATGACTACTTGACCTAATCCTATCTAAAAATAAATGCAAAGAATGTCTCGGGCCGTGCTCAGGGCCGATGTGTCAAAACTGAATGAATGATGTTGTCCTCGGTGGCTTGCTGCAGTGCTTTCTGCAATAAATGTGTATGGGTCTCTGCTTCCTTGCTGTCCTGGTGTCTTGAATGTCTTGACGGTGATTTGAAAGAAAGGATGGGTTGATGCTTTGTCAATTTGATTTTCTAGGGTCTTCATAAATGTGCAGGTGCCTTGAGCCCCTGAAAAATTATGACTGATTCTTTCTGGCGTCCTTTCTTCCACTGATACTCTCTGACAAAATCTGGGCTGCTGATCTGCTGTACTGCGTGTCTAATCTCCAGTAAATGGCCGTTGTTCGGCCTCTGTATCATCTGGAATTGTCTTCTGATCATTTTGGTATGCTCTGTGAAGAAAACGGATCATTTCTGCGCCTTTTCGGGCTTCCTGGGGCTGCATGGGGCGAAGATTCCTTGAAGATTCCCTAAAGATTCCCTCTGGCCCAAAAAATCCTGCAATGAGCGCAAATCGCTCATCAAAAACTGCCTCAGAATTCGATTCCGGGGCTCCGAAGTGCGATTTTCGCGCCTCTGCGTCCAAAACAGGCTGATGACGTTAGCATGACGTCAGCATTGTACGGCGGGTGACATCAGCATGGCGACATGGCGGGATGACATCAGCATGAAGTCATCATGCATGGTCGATGACGTGGCAGGTACGGTGGCGGGACACGTGGCAATGACGTGGCAGGAGGCCACACAGGCGGTTGACTGTACAGGGGGGTGACGTGGGCTGTTGACTGTGCAGGGGTGACGTGGGCTGGTGACGTCACCGGGCGGTAAGTGGTATGTGGCGCACCGCTTACGGGGGATGGCTGTTTCGGAGGGAGGGGCTCCGCCACAGCCCGGCGCTTAACGCATGGCGGGAGTACGGCGGCAAAAACGCCGAACTCCCGGACATTAAAAGCCGGGCGCTTTGGAGATGGGACGGCCCGCCCACCGTAGATCTGTGGGGTGGGGGATCTAATGGTTGGCGGCAGACGCGAGGTGACGGTAGGTTAGTGCGGGGAATATTCGCAGGAATATTCTGAATTTGATAATGAGCGGGGGAATGGGTAAGGACTTAGGAAAACGGGTTTAAGGGGTTAAATGAAGGCACAGGTTAATGTCTATGTACAGGGACTTTGGGGTTAGGGGCGGAATGAGGGTTTTTGGGGGTTTGTGGGGTTAAGGGGGAGGTTGCTGGCCGACCAGATGTCAAACAAGCTCCTCAATGACTCGGATGGGCTAAAAACAGTCCCAGATGGACTGAGATTTCCCAGACTTAGTAAACAGTATGGCTATATTGCCAGGGAGGGGTATTTACATAGGGGGATTTATATACATGTTTTAAATAGGGGGGGGGGAATTAATAGGGAGTTACATAATAAAAAAAAAGATGTTAGTGAACTCCAGCCTGAGTGCCTCCAACTGAAAAAAAAACTGCCTCAAAGCAAAAATGGATTGCCTTATCAAAACTGGAACACAGCAGTGGCCTTTAGACCAGCCTGCTCTCATGGATACTTTTTGGCCATCTGTAGCAAATATGGAGCATTGCAGCATGCATAGCACGACATATTTGGCATGTAAAACTGTCGATCATGAAAGATGATTAACCTGCTGCAGCAGGAGGCTAACATAAGGAACTGTCAAAATCAGCAAATCAAGGGAAGATGGAAGGATATACAGGACAACATAAAGAAATTGGTTTATAGACAGAAGGAGATGTTGGTGATCGAGTCAGAAGTTAAAAGGAACAGTCAGGTAGAGGACAAGAGAAAATACATGAAGATGGAGATCAATTCTATTGGTATGATGACAAGACAACAATGGATAGAGAAGCAGAGATTTATGTTGTTTGAGGAGGTTTTTATACAGGGTATCAACACCAAAACATTATGCAAAGGAGATGCTTATGAATGCAGAGCAAAACAACATCCACAACACAAAGTTTGGCACCCAAGAGAAACAAAGGAAGCAGTAAATACACCTGCAAATGAAAGGGATCATGTAGCCAGTTGGGAAATGAAATCTGATGAAGTTTACAATAGGATTCCATGAAATATTTCAACCTTGGGAGTCTAATGCAGGAGTATTTAGACCTAGTCAATAATGTGATGGGATGATCACATGTTGTGACTAAAAAAGGGTTAGGAGGCAAGAGTTTAATTAATTTTATTTATTTAAATATGTGAGAATGTTTTATTTTGAGAAAAAATGGGTATAGTGGCTGATTGATCCTCCCTATGTGGAGATCAAGCCAAATAGTTAGATTTACTTGGTTTGAATAGAAAATGAGGAAACTGAAAGCTTGATTTAGCGTTTGTTTAGAAAAGAGTGGAGATGAAGGGACTTTTTAGGATAGGGTGAGAGATTTCTAGTTCTGAACCAGGATTGGTTCATGAATCCATTTTTTGTATAAATTGTGATCTTCTTGTATAATTCAGAGGTTAGAGAGGTAGATGTTTTGAGAGGTTAGATATTTGGAGTGGTTTTGAACCTACGAGCAGAATGTAAACAGAGGCCACTAATAGTGGAAAATCAGGCCTATGCGAGACATAGAGGCTCGGTTATGTAATCAATTGTTTATATTATTAATATATTCATCTCAATTCTCAGTGGAATGCATGTTTCGAGTGCTAGATTATGTGTGAACTCGTAGGTTCTATAATAGGATTGTGGGTAGAACTCGGAAAGGCACACATGGGAGAAACTAAGAACTATTTGAGCAGAACATCGGAGTGAAATTGGGTCGAGATAGAATCAAGTAGAACACAGAGCGAGAAATGATACGGAGGATCATGATGGGTCATTGAATCCATTAGAGCTCTTTAGGAATAGAGATAAAAGGAAAGTGAAAAGTTAAGCTCAGAAGAGATAGCACGTAGCAGAATAGCAAAGGTCCAAAAACCTTTGAAGAAACCAAGATTACAGAGGAAAAACTGAAGAATTAGTGTAATTTCTATGAAAAAGGAGCGAGCAGAGGAACTAAGAGTGATGGACAGGAACCGTTAGATCTCGAAGATCAACGACTGAGATTAAATCGCAACTGAGCCTTGGGGAATTGCAATGAACATGTGCAGCTAATCATGGACCATTGGATCATGGCTAGATCAATGGTCACAATTTAAATTGCATATCGAGAATCAGAAGTGTAAAGGAGCGATTGTCGAAGGTGTGATATCACCGACAACAATAATCAACGATCGACATTTCCAAATATCAGCGATTGGCGTCAGGATTATTGGAGTGCAAAGGCATGCGATATACGATGAAGGCAGACCCGATGATTTTATAGTTTCAGTTGTAATAGATTTGAGTTCGTATTTATGTATGGTCAGGTTTTAAGTGTAAAGAGTCAATATATGAGTTCCGATAGTGGAATATCGGAGTCGGAGGGGTGATGTAAATGTATATGTGTTGTGCTGCAATGAAGTGTCGATAGCTGATTGCGATGAGGTTTAACCTCGAGGACTGTGCCGAGTCTGTATGGAGAGGGGAGAAAGGTATTTTTGCGCGATAATTCCTTTGTAATGTTTTATAATGAAAATTAGTGCCGATAAAGGTTTTATATATAAACCCATATGTAGCCAAGGTTTAATAAGGGGAAAGGTTATATATGCAAATATGAAGGGTTTTACAGTCTCGATAGGAAATGTTTAAGAGAGAGCCTTTAATAAAGCAATGATTGAAGGTTAAGAGGCGATTTAAATCTCGATAGGAGGTTTAGCCAGGGTGATTGGTTCCAATAACAAGGAACTATTATGTTGGGCCTTAACCATTGATGTTATGAATATTTGACTCCTTTGAGAGTCAAATACCTCGGACAAATCAAATATATGCATAAGGCATGCATACTGTGGGTAAAGCAGGGTCAACTCGGCATAATTTTTGTATCAGAGCAAGATTAATGCTTTGTAGAGATTGGTTGAGGGATTGAATTTTATTTCCAACATATATAATTGGCATCATAATGGATTTGACATAGAGGGAGAATAGAGAGCAAGGATTCATGCATAAAAGAGTTCTGAAATGTTACAGGCAATGAAGACTTCAGTTGGTTATTCAGGAGAGATTGTGGAAAAGGATATTTGAGGAATAGAGGATCAGAAAGGATATTGAATTTTTAAAGCTTTAAATGGTATGTGTAGGTGAATGCAGGTACTGAAATTGCAGCAAACTATTTTAAAGAAATAAAGTGAATATGGATGTATTCAGCAAGAACCGGAATTCAGTTTAAAGGATGATTGAAGTATAGACAGTGAAAGTAAAGCAACATGTGTATTGTCCAGCCAGTGAAAGATGAAAGAGATAAATGAGAAGGTATGAGTTGTATTTTGATGATTGGTTCATTTGAATTGTTTTTATAAAGGAAAGAGAGTGGTAGCAGCAACACACAGTAGCAGACAATGTAGAGAAAGAGAGGAGTTGTGTTAGTGGTAGTGAACCTAAATATTCCAGCTGAAAGCTAGATAGTGAGGACAGTTAAAGTGTTCTCAAGAGGAGGTAAGTTGAGGATACAAGCCTAAAGAGAGCAGAAGAGAATGCTCAAGGGGTTCCAAAGATAGAGAACCAGTGCTTGCGAAAAGACCAAGTCCAGAGAAGGGGTTGGTGAGGTAAGTGACAGTAGGGAGAACTTGTTGTCACAAAGGCTTAGTGCAGCTCATAGTGAGTGAGAAGCTCATAGAGATAACAAGGAAATGACCACTGATAGTCATAATATGGGTTCAGAGAGAAGTCACAACAGAAGAAAGGAAGATGCCAAAGGAAAAGGTAAAGGAGAGAAGATGAGTCAAGAGGTATTTGACAGAGAAATTACAGAAGTGAAGGAAATTATGGATGCCATTATAGTTCTACTAGAAAAATGTGAAGAGAACCAAAGTTATGGTTAGACTATGAAAATAAAGAAGATAAAGTGGAAGCTTTTGCAGAAATAGATAGAACAGAAAGTATATCAAATTAAGGGAAGAACTCAGAGTAGCTGAGCTAGAGATGGAAGATAGCTATTGGAGACACAAGCAAGAGGTTTACCTTACTGAGGAAGGAATCATTGATGATTTCTTGAACTGCTGGAAAAGTTCAAACTAGCAGAGAGATGTGATGATTGAAACATCAAAGAAAAAGGAGCTTAGTATTTGTGAAACTAAGGATTTCTTCATGTATGCAGGTAATGAACAACCTTTAGAACATATGTTTAGGCAAGTTGCTGAAGAAATGAAATTGTTAGAAGAGATGGATGTCATAGAACAATTCTTGACTGACCATCTGTTCAAGGACACTAGAGATGGACAAATGTTAAAGACTACTAAAGAAGATGAAGATGATGAATCTAGTAAGACTTGGCAGAAAGATGGCAGACAGTCTGAAGACAAAAGGAAGTTGCAGATTGGAAAAGGAGAAGTATAAAAGAGGTATGAAGATGACCTTGTGGAAGGAGAAAACAAGAGTGTAGATGCAGTACAAACACTTGAGGTAATGGAATTATCTCTTCAATTTTTATTCAAAAATTATGAACTTGTATTGATAGTTAATGGACAAGAAATTATCGTGAAAGGACATAATGGATCATTAATGGAAAGGACTCTTACTAGAGAGTGTATTATGGAAAATGGTAGAATAAAGGTTTATAAAGAAAATTCAACCCAAGGAGGTACAGTTAATCCATTCAAGGTTATGAAGAAGAAAGTAAAAGAGGACAAACAGGAAGTCAAAGAGAGGTTGGTAGACAGTGATGCACAGCTGGAAATTGAAGACAATTTTATTTGTACAAATTGTGAAAAGAGTATAGGCAAATGTAGACAACAAACTAAAAATAGACAGAGAATCTCTGAGGATGAAGGTAAGAATGCTATTGTGAACTATGCATATGCAGTAAGCAACCAAGGGGAGCAATGGAAGGTGATACTCATGGTGTTGATAGTAATTTTCACTGTTGTAAAAGGGATTCTATAGTGGAATGGAAAACCTATGGTACATGGTGATTTTGTTTCTTGTATTGAAACAAATAGAACTTCAGGTTCTAAACTGAGAGATTGGCAGATTTTGATTGATACAAAGGAGGAATGGAGAAGACAACTCAGTGACTTGCAGGTTTGTAAGGAAGGGACATGAAGAATGAAAAGGAGTGTGAAAGGAAGCCCAAGGAGAAGGGTAGAGAACAAAATTCAGAACTTAGGTAGCATTTAGAACAAAGTGAAGACAAAGAAGATCTTTTCAAGACAAGACAACGTGACAAGTTTTACATGTCATATATACATCAATAAGATGAGAAATCAGAAAACTTATGGAGCAGAATTAATGAGGACAGAGATGGAAAATGTAATATATTTTCTGATTTTGAGTTATTAATTACTGAATGTGGTTTTCAAGATGAAGGAAAAACTACACTTGGAGATATGTTTGCACAAGTAAAAATGAAGAAATGTGTAAATTCTGGAGTTGCAGGAAGTGAGTTTTCCTTATGGAAACAAGAAGATAAGAGTAAGCAATGAGGTGACTTAGAAGCTTGGAATAAAGGAAGGAGAGTTGGCATAGCTCTTAAACAAGTTATTGCAGAAGAAGAAAAAGATTTCAGGGGATGTGGAAGTACAATCCATAGACAGATTTATTCTTAATACAAAGAAGACATAAATGTCAAAAGTTTATCTTGAGAATGCAATTGGAAAATTGGGTGAACAGTTCAACTATGTTTGATATGAAAAAGGAGGAAACTGAACAAAGTTCGATAATTAAGATATTTGCAGTGAGAGAACAATATGTAGTTGGAAGACTATACATTCTTGTATTAACCAAAACCTAACCTTCTTTTGAAATTAGAAGGACTCTAGTTAACCTATTTTATAGATGGATGACGAAAACTACAAAGATAATGAGTATAAGGAATTGTCAAAGTCAGCAAATCAAAGGAAGATGGAAGGATATATAGGAAAACATAAAGAAATTGGTTTATAGATAGAAGGAGATGCTAGTGATTGAGTCAAAAGTTAAAAGGAACAGTCAGGTACAAGACAAGAGAAAATACATGAAGATGGAGATCAATTCTATTGGTATGATGACAAGACAGCAGCGGATAGAGAAGCAGAGATTTATGTTGTTTGAGGAGGTGTTTATACAAGGTATCAGCACCAAAACATTATGCAAAGGAGATTCTTATGAATGCAGAGCAAAACAACATTAACAACACAAAGTTTGTCACCTAAGAGAAACAAATGAAGTAGTAAATACACCTGCAGATGAAAGCGATGAGGTAGCCAGTTGGGAAATTAAATTTGATGAAGTTAACAACAGAGGAAGCAGAAAGACTCATGAACAGGAGTCCATGAAATATTTCAACCTTGGGAGTCTGATGCAGGATTATTTAGACCTAGTTAGCAATGTGATGGGATGATCACTTGTTGTGACTAACAAAGGGTTGGAAGGAAAGAGTTTAATTAATTTTATTTATTTAAATATGTGAGAATGTTTTATTTTGAGAAAAAAACGGTATAGTGGCTGATTGATCCTCCTTATGTGGAGATCAGGCCAAACAATTAGATTTATTTGGTTTGAATAGAAAATAAGGAAACTAAAAGATTGATTTTTCATTTCTTTAGAAAAGAGTGGAGATGAAGAGACTTTTTATGAGAGGATGAGATATTTCTGGTTCTGAACCAGAATTGGTTCATGAAACCATTTTTTGTATAAATTGTGATCTTCTTGTATAATTTAGAGGTTAGAGAGGTAGATGTTTTGAGATGTTAGATATTTGGAGTAGTTTTGAACCTACGAGCAGAATGTAAACAGACGCCATTGATAGTAGAAAATCAGGCCTGTGCGAGACATATAGGCTCAATTATGTAATCAATTGTTTATATTATTAATATATTCATCTGAATTCTGAGTGGAATGCGTGTTTCAAGTGTTGGATTATGTGTGAACTCGTAGGTTCTATAACAGGATTGCAGGTAGAACTCAGAAAGACGTGCAGGGGAGAAATTGAGAACTGTTCGAGCAGAACAGCAGAGTGAAACTAGGTCGAGATAGAATCAATTAGAATGCAGAGGGAGAAATGATACAGAGGATCATGATGGGTCATTGAATCCATTAGAGCTCTTTAAGAACAGAGATAAAAGGAGAGTGCAAAGTTAATCTCAGAAGAGATAGCACACAGTGGAATAGCGAAGGACCAGAAACCTTTGAAGAAACCAAGATTACAGAGAAAACACTGAATAATTAGCGTAATTTCTAAGAAAAAGGAGCGAGCAGAGGAACTAAGAGTGAGGGAGAGGAACCGTCAAATCTTAAAGATCAACGATTGAGATTAAATCACAACCGAGTCTTGGGGAATTGCAATGAACATGCGCGGTTAATCGTGGACTATTGGATCATGGCCAGATCAACATTCAAGATTTAAATCGCATGTCGGGAGTCGGAAGTGAAAATGAGCGATTGGCGAAGGTGTGATATCACCGATAGAGATAATCATCGATCAGCATTTGGAAATATCGGTGATCGGCATCGATAGTGGAATATCAGATTCGGTGGGGTGATGTATATATATATGTGGTGTGCTGCGATGAAGTTCCAATAGCCGATTGCAATGAGGTTTAACCTCAGGGACTGTGTCGAGTTTGTACGGGAAGGGGAGAAAGGTATGCTTGCACAATAATTCATTTGTAATGTTTTATAATGAAAATTAGTGTCGATAAAGGTTTTATACATAAACCCATATGTAACCAAGGTTTAATAAGGGGAAAGGTTATATATGTGGATATGAAGGGTTTTATAGTCTCGATAGGAAAGGTTTAAGAGAGAGCCTTAAATAAAGTAATGATTTAAGGATAAGGGGCAATTTAAATCCCTATAGGAGGTTTAGGTGGGGTGATTGGTTCCAATAACAAGGAATTGTTATATTGAGCCTTAACCATTGATATTATGAAGATTTGACTCCTTTGAGAGTCAAATACTTGGGACGAATCATATATATGCATAAGGCATGCATACTATGGGTAAAGCGGGGTTAACTCGACATCACATTCTAGTGCATGGCTCAGCGCAGTATTCCAATCGGGTTGAATCAGATCCAAAGGATCTTGCAGTATCCTAAATATTGCTACTTTAACTTCTTGTAGCGCTTTGTCAATACAGTAAAACCCATATTTGAAGTTAAACGTCATTATGAATCCTTCGTGTAGAATATCCCATTTACCTATGCCATGGTGGAGCTCTGTTTCCAAGTACTAGTTCATTGGGATGACATCCAAGGTGTGACAGAACAAGTGCACCCATTCAGGTTGGGGCTTCACTCCATAAGCCTTAGCCCATTTGGCCAAGTGTGTGTGTGGATCATCCTTCCCATCATATTTTTCTATCATACATACCTTCAGCTTCTGAAAGCCTATTCTCATCATCCTCCTTTACTTGTGCCAATCATCAAAGCTACCCTTGTGCGTACCCCACCATCTTTCAAGCGTAGCGTGCATTGCCCATTCCAAAGCCTGGAAGCACTGCTTCTTTGGTACTTCCCTCTCAAATTCATCAAGAAACACATCCACATCATTCAATCCATCGTAAGTGGGCACACTTCTTACCTATGACGATACACAACGCAATGACTCGATCATCATGTTACAGCTCAACATGGTTACCTCATGTACCAAATTCTGCCAGCGCTCTAATTCTTCATCAGAGTCTGAGGTGTAGGAACTCTCACGATCCCAAGTAATTCATCCGTCTACTGTTGGATTCACCCAATCTTGGTCTCCCACTGTTACCTTATATATGCAATCCAAATCGTCATTGCTCTCGTAATCACAGACTCGTTCAGTATAGCGCAATCCTTCAACATGGTCTAGGGGTACTATTACTTGGAGTGATTTCTTCTCAAGTATCTTCTTTTTCTCCTTTAGGTTGATTACCCTGTTCATGTCAATAGCCTAATCAATGCCAAGGAGCGCAGGGTAGGGGTTATTATCATCCATAATTTCTATCACTTGTCAGCCAATGCACTTGTGCCTTCAATATCTATAGTTACTCCTTGCAGCCATACCACGGGGATGATCTTCTGCTCATTTTCTATCCTTAATTGAATTGGAGAGCACTGTAGCATGGGTCTTCCCATCCGCTCCCAAGTCTACTTTGGTAAAACGTTTGCGTCTCACCCTAGATCTAGAATAACCTGATCGGTTTCATATTCTCCTATCTGTGTGATCAATCTCATCTCTCATCCTACACTTGCTTTATAATTACCAATCTTCCGTACAACCCATGGTTCAACCGGAGTGTTTCTGGCGCATCTATTTGTAAGCTCCTATAACCCCTTCACAACCTTCCTATCGCGCAACAACTTCATGCAGGTCTCTATAAAGGTCGTAAGCATAGAAGGGTCCATTTCCTGATAAGGCGTACCTCTGCTCCCTAAGGTACAAGCCTCAGTGAAGCTCTTCTTTGCTTCCATGAATGTTTCGTGCGCGCACTCCAAACCAAATTCAGTCTCCTTCACCGGAGCTTTGCAAACCCATATGCTATCTTCGGGTTGTTTTACCTTATCATCGCACATTGAAATTCCACTTTGGAATTGTATATTCACATTCGGATCCTCTTCACAGGGATCAGACCTCATCATCTACAGGTTCTGATTCGGCTCATGTGGTAGTGCGACTTTGTTTTGTATTGTCGCTATTAGCATAGGACAATCTCTTGTCTCATGATCAAACTGAGTACAATATTTTCTCAATGGCTATGTTGGGTTAGTAAATTCACGGCCATAGTGTCCTGGTCCTCCGCAATTGTAACACATCAGTTGTCCCCCACGTTTGCCAGGTCCTCCACCGCCTCAACCTCGTCCGCACCCCTCAAAGCCTATTCGCACCATCCCAGTGCTATGGTGAGGAGGCCGTGTTTCTACCTCGACTCTATAGGTGGGTGTTCTGTCCATCATCAATTCATAACTTTCGGAGTTGTGCTCATCATGCCCTATTGACCTCGAGAAGTTACAAAGCAGTTGTTGTAATGTTTGTGCAAACATCTATAGCAAATGACAATTATCCGTCATATGTTTTCCTGCTACCTGACATATATCACACCACAATGCAGACCCCATGCTCGGTCCTGCTTGGGCTTCTGGTCTCAAAGGCCCTACTCCTGCAATATAGCTCGCAAGGACCAGGCAGTGGTCTTTTCCATGCCCCTGAGCTTTACATTTTAGGCACCATATTTCTCCGTGCACCTCTGGTGAGACTGTTCTGTCTTGCTTCAAACTTTGCATTTCAAGGCAAAGATTTTGCAACTGCACATGGATCTGCTAAACCCCCAGATTCGGATCTTGCATTGATGTTTCATGCAGTCTCATTGTAATCTCCAAGGCCTCTACCTAAATCGTAATCTTTTGCAATGACAAAGCAACCCTTAGGTGTGGCACGAGTGAAGCCACAAACCATTCATTGTGTTGTCTATCTGTTAAGTTCATATTAGCTTTGCGGATTTTACACTTCAACCTCTGATGCAATTCCCAAGGTGTCTTGTGGTTTCATCATGAATTCCTTGAACCCCACAATCGACTATGCCTCAAATTTAGGCCTACTGAACTCCTTATTCATTGCGGTTTGTATGTGCGCCAACCCAATGTTTGGGTTATTATTAGAGTACTTGATGTACTAGGTTAGTGCGCGATCCTACAAAGCACTAACCAATGTTGCCTTCTTAATATGGTCATCTGTGATGCCATGAGCTTGCCATACAGCCTTCATGACAAACTAAAACTAGTCTGGTTCCTCATTTCCCAAGCCTTTAAACAAAGTAAGCTTCACTTGATTTGCCATGTTGAACTGCGGTGGAGGTGGAGGTGGTGTGGGCAAAGTCGCAGGTGATGGTGGTGAAGTTGGAGGTGGTGTAGGTGGAGGTGGAAGTCGCAGGAATCCCTTTGTTATTAACTGAATTGCTCTTCACAAGGGAGCCTATGCTACTTCCTCTTCATCACCCAATGGAGGTGAAATGAGTAGGCTATATTTAGGACCCTTTCTTCCTTCTTTTTTTTAAGTCTTTTCACTCTGCATAGCTTCGAACATCAAGGTAGCTACATAACCTGTTTTTCGCACAATAACATCTTAATTGTGGTATTTAAAGACTTCAAGTACTTACCTTGCAGACGTTTGAAAAAGCGTCACTCCGCCTCGCCATAACTGACCAAGGTATTGACCGCGAATTCAGTCACAAATCCTCCTATGATGCGATCAAGCCAATGATCGATAGCACGAGCGATCTTATCCTCAGAGGCTTCTAGTTTCTGTACTAAAGCCAGGGTCTAGATAATAGGACCATCAAGTCTCCACCTTCCTTGGCTATTCGCTAGCTTCACGATCCACTTGTATAGCTCAACTGGAAAGGAACAGAAAATGATCTAGTGGATTTATGTATATAGGTATCTATCGAGCCACTATTCCTTTGTGAGTAGCAGATTTTTGTTCTCATGCACTGCAAATTCGTGGATCTTCCTATCCAATGGGTCCTCGATGTCTTTCTTAGTTGGATTTCAGTGACACGACATCACACGTCTCTCATGCAGATTTTGATCCCAACAACGGAACCATTTGTTGGCTTTGTGGGGCCTCACCGAGGTTTAGCGTTAGTTAACGAAACAAATACCTACACTAGTGGCCCTCTTAGCATGAGCACGTGGAGTGCTAACCGAAGTCTCACCCGAAGCAGTATGGGGGGATGCTAGAACCAAGTTTCCGCACCCTGAGATGGTTGTGATGTCGTGTTATACCCTTTGTTCCTCCTTTCGTACAGGTTCCTAAGCTTTAGGGCTTTGTGAGTCTACCCCTTTATTCCACCCTTTAGTACCTCCACAAAGGTGTACAATTGACCTTCACATAGCCTTAACCCATGATCCGATACTTTCGCACTGCTATGAAAATGTACTGTATAGGTTCCCAAGTTATCTTAAGTCTTTTACTTATCTTACTAATCAATCATAGTTAGCACAACATAAACTGATATTCTTACTCTCTTTCAATTAACCAATATAATCACATATATTCATGCATCACATAAACATTGTAAATAAAAACAATACACAATATAATAAGATGCATTAACACGAAATAAATACATAAAATTTGCAGAATATTGCTCTTTATTGGTATCATCAGATTAATATAGATTCTATCCGCCCTGCCCACACAGCTGCAAGGGTCCAGGCACTCAGCTATAGACTTCCACCCTAGGCGTTTGCGCACTCAGCTGCAGAGCCTCTACCTACGCTAAGACCGGAACACTTAGACTTCTCTACCAAGACTCTTCACTTCATTCTTTGCTATCCACCAAAGACTACTTAGATCTTACTTACTTAGCTCCTTTTATACAATCTCATGGTCTGTGGACCATAGATGGATCTTTACACCTGACTTTTCACTTTGCAAAATAAGGGCGGACAACCCTTTATGACTCTTGACACCTTGGCACTCCGCGACCACAAAATGTGGGGAATTTAGAACTTTATTACAAAATTTACCCATAACATGGGCTTTTAGCCCCAAAACTATCCTTTCGGGATCTTGTTTCCAACAATAGGATTGAACTTTTCAAGTGATTTAATATAGAAATTGAGGATAAAAAACATATTTCTATTACATAAATTATTTTAATAAAGTGATTTACAATATAGTATGCCCTTGGAGAAGTTCTTTCTCAGGGATAAAACTTGTTGCAATTTGTTTATATCATCAATTAATTTCCACTGAGAATATGGTTAATTGAAATTTCATCAAAAACCCAATACAAACACCTTCAAGAGTACAACTTATCAAGAGTGATCACTTTACAATAAGTGATATCGCATCATCACTACATAGATGAAAATTCAACCTAACAATACAACACTTCAACGTCAAGTAAAAATACACTTCAACTCATAAGTAGATATATAAATACATACACACACAAACACTCAAAATTGGCTCAATTGCACATATTTAAGAAAATGACACTACATGTTCAATTTACAAAATGACACCTCATGCCTAAACATGGAAGTATGACATATGGTGGCATTAATAGAAAATGGTTTCAATATACAAACATGATCTCATGCTGAAATATGATCATTTGGCATATGATGGTGTTTATTCAAAATGGGCCCCTTGACAACTTATACTTTCACCACCATCATTTTCATACTCAAAGTTGATCTTTATCCTCTTACTAGAAGACAGAGCTCAACTTTTTTTCTTTTGGTTAACGATTATTCTCTCTTGGGACTCCATAAAGAACCAATATTCTTATTATATTCGTTCTACAATAAATTACACACTTACAAACTAATACTTTATAATTCAATCCCATAAAACTCACGAAATATGGTTTAATAAATCAAAGGGTGTTTTCCTTCTCCTTGCCCCTAACCTCTCTACTATATCACTCTTTAATTGTTTCAAGATTTAGAGCATAGAATTTAAACAAAAAATGCCTATACTCCAATTCATCATAAAGAAAATAAATCTTCAATGGATGAACTCATCTTTATGTCTCACCCACTAATGGAGACCCACTAGGGTGTGGATTAGACTACTACACAACCTATTGAAAAGAAACATCTACTGTTGCATCCACTAAACTTCCATTCTCGGTTTATAGTTGAGGGATTACATGGTTGCTATCTACACAAACCACTTGATATTTTAAAAATGGTTGTGGTGGGACCTGGGTAGAATGGGGCTATCAAATGGTCTACGGATGCAACCTTTTCTAGTGGATGGAAGGGCTAAGGTGGTGGAGGAAGGTAATGATCAAAGCCAATGGGTTATATTGATGATGGAAGTTCCCCATTTGAGTTAATATAGATACAAAACATGGGGTAAGTGTAACCATAATGGTGGAGAAACCATGGGAAAACAATGAATGATGGTGAATGATATGTAGGGGTAAGAGTAGAAAATTCAGAGAATGAAGGAAACTACATACACATTTATAATATTTCAATTAGTAAAAGTGAAAATAAGAAGAAAGGGCTAGGATAGATAAAACCTAATGAGGAGGAGAGCCAAAGAAAAATTTACTAACACAAAGGTTCCACGCTAAGCCAAACAATAGGTGAGTGAAGAGAAGAAACCCCACTAAATAGACCATGAGAGAAAATACCTCCTCATAGTGCTTGTTGTAGGAGAACTCTCCCACCATAAAGAATGATAATGATTTAGAACAAGTGGTGTTTATTGTGACTAGATCACCTCTCTAGTGTCATCTCACACCTTGAACCAAACTTCTCCTATTTTCCATGTAGGTGACATTCTCTAGCCAAAGTAACCATGGATTCTCAATATTACAAGCCATGGATGAGGCTGAACAACACATGAAACAAGCATTCAACCTAGTTGCTTGAAATGAAATTTCTCCTTGCCATGTTCAACAATTGCTCATAATAAGTGTGACTAGTGACAAATAATATTGATGGGGCTAGGTGTCATGCCCAATAGATTAATGGATGTTGGGGTGGTGGCATTATGCTCCTTTGTACTTGTCTTCTAGAAAACACCCCATATGGGGAACTTCAATGTTAACCTTAATTTTGTATTATGTTTATATATAGAGATAAAGTAATTTATGGTGAAAAATCTCTAATTTCCAGTGTAATTGGCTAGTCTCCTCTTTTGAGTGTGAGGGACATGTGTAATTCCTCCATGACTCAATATACAGTTGAAACCTGAAATGTTACACCTAAAATATGTAGGGGTATGCACACTTAGCTGTGGACCTCCACCCTAGGCCTCTGCCCACTCAGCTGCAGAGCCTCTACCTACGCTAAGACCCGAACACTTAGACTTCTCTACCAAGACTCTTCACTTCATTCTTCGCTAACCACCAAAGACTACTTAGAGCTTACTTACTTAGCTCCTTTTATACAATCTCATGGTCTGTGGACCATGGATGGATCTTTACACCTGACTTTTCACTTTACAAAATAAGGGCTGACAACCCTTTATGACTCTTGACACCTTCGCTCTCCGCAACCACAAAATGTGGGGACTTCACAACTTTATTACAAAATTGACCCAAAACATGGGATTTTAGCCCAAAACTGTCCTTTGGGGATCCCGTTTCCAACAATAGGATTGA
This sequence comes from Pinus tabuliformis, assembly GCA_031772625.1. NCBI lineage: Eukaryota > Viridiplantae > Streptophyta > Pinopsida > Pinales > Pinaceae > Pinus > Pinus tabuliformis. The sequence continues at coordinate 807,300,376 of CM062818.1, read as the reverse complement.
AATTTTCAAGTGATTTGATATAGAAATTGAGGATGAAAAACATATTTCTATTACATAAATTATTTTAATAAAGTGATTTTCATATTTAGTATGCCCTTGGAGAAGTTCTTTCTCATGGATAAAACTTGTTGCAATTTGTTTGTATCATCAAATAATTTCCATTGAGAATATGGTTAATTGAAATTTCGTCAAAAACTCAATACAAACACCTTCAAGAGTACAACTTATCAAGAGTGATCACTTTACAGTAAGTGATATTGCATCATCACTACATAGATGAAAATTCAACCTAACAATACAACACTTCAACATCAAGTAAAAATAAACTTCAACTCATAAGTAGATACATAAATACATGCACACACAAACACTCAAAATTGGCTCAATTGTACATATTTAAGAAAATGACACTACAAGTTCAATTTACAAAATGACACCTCATGCCTAAACATGGAATTATGACATATGGTGTCATTAATAGAAAATGATTTCAATATACAAACATGATCTCATGCTCAAATATGATCATTTGGCATATGATGGTGTTTATTCAAAATTGGCCCCTTGACCACTTATACTTCCACCACCATCATTTTCATACTCAAAGTTGACCTTTATCCTCTTACTAGAAGAAGGAGCTCAACTTTTTTTTCTTTTGGTTAATGATTATTCTCTCTTGGGACTCCATAAAAACCAATATTCTTATTAGATTCTTTCTACAATAAATTACACACTTATAAACTAATACTTTATAATTCAATCCCATAAAACTCACCAAAGATGGTTTAATAAATCAAAGGGTATTTTCCTTCTCCTTGCCCATAACCTCTCTACTATATCACTCTTTAATTGTTTCAAGCTTTAGAGCATAGAATTTAAACAAAAAATGCCTATACTCACTTCAATTCATCATAAAGAAAATAAATCTTCAATGGATGAACTCATCTTTAATGTCTCACCCAATGATGGAGACCCAGTAGGGAGTGGATTAGTCTACTACACAACCTATTGAAAAGAAACATCTATTGTTGCATCCACTAAACTTCCATTCTCTGTTTATAGTTGAGAGATTACATGGCTGCTATGTACACAAACCACTTGATATTTTAAAAATGGTTGTGGTGGGACCTGGGTAGAATGGGGCTATCAAATGGTCTACGGATGCAACCTTTCTAGTGGATGGAAGGGCTAAGGTGGTGGAGGGAGGTAATGATCAAAGCCAATGGGTTATATTGATGATGGAAGTTCCCCATTTGAGTTAATATAGATACAAAACATGGGGGAAGTGTAACCATAATGGTGGAGAAACCATGGGAAAACAATGAATGATGGTGAATGATATGTAGAGGTAAGAGTGGAAAATTGAGAGAATGAAGGAACCTACATACACATTTATAATATTTCAATTAGTAAAAGTGAAAATAAGAAGAAAGGGCTAGGATAGATAAAACCTAATGAGGAGGAGAGCCGAAGAAAAATTTACTAACACAAAGGTTCCAGGCTAAGCCAAACAATAGGTGAGTGAAGAGAAGAAACCCCAGTAAATAGACCATGAGAGAAAATACCTCCTCATGAGAACTCTTCCACCATAAAGAATGATAATGATTTAGAACAAGTGGTGTTTATTGTGACTAGATCACCTCTCTAGTGTCATCTCACACCATGAACCAAACTACTCCTATTTTCCATGTAGGTGACATTCTCTAGCCAAAGTAACCATGGATTCTGAATATTACAAGCCATGGATGAGGCTGAACAACACCTAAAACAAGCATTCAACCTAGTTCCTTGAAATGAAATTGCTCTTTGCCATGTTCAACAATTGCTCATAATAAGTTTGACATGTGTTAAATAATATTGGTGGGGCCTAGTGTCATGTCTAGTCCATTAATGGATGTAGGGGTGGTGGCATTATGCTCCTCTATACTTGTACTTGTCCTCTAGCAAACACTCCATATGGGGAACTTCAATGTTAACCTTAATTTTATATTATGTTTATATATAGAGATAAAGTAATTTATAGTGAAAAATCTCTAATTCCCGTATAATTGCCTAGTCTCCTCTTTCCAGTGTGAAGGACATGTGTCATTCCTCCATGACTCAATATAGAGTTGATTACACTTAAAATATGTGTAATTCTATTAATGCTAAAGATCAAGTTGACATGTAATATTGAAAAAGAAATATTAATAACAAAAAGTGTTAACCATAGATAAAATATTTCAATATTTATCTTAAATAAAATAATTTTATATCAATTTTATATCTCAATATGCTTTGACCCATTCAAATTACATAAAAATAAAAAAAGAAATAAAATATAAAATTATTAGTTAAAACATTTTAACAGAGTGCAATAGCATAAAAAAAATTTAGAAAAAAAAATAAAAAAAAAAAATTAAAATTAATACCATGTTCACTTCAGATTTATCAAATTCTGAGAGTGATATTAAAATGCAAATCTTTATTCAAATCTTGCATTCAGAAAATAAGAGAAATAAGAGAGATTTGAAGTTTAATAAATCCGGAATAATCTAAACTAGTAAACACACTGTAATCCAAGTGACCAATGCTTATTATAAAAACAGTCATTAAAGTGCATCACCACGGGTGCGGCACCCAGCAACAGCAAACTCCGCAGCACGGACGCTCCTTCCGTGGAAAAGCAGCGTCAACACCAACAGCTGTCTCATTGTGATCCTCGCTAAGCCCTAAAAACACACCCAGATCAAACAATTTCACGGATTAGTAACAAACTAGAATTGTTATATTTACCCAGATTTTTGTTGCAAATTGGAATTGTTATATTTACCCAGTGATGGCACCGTTGTCGCCCCCGTCGCCGCTGCTATGGTTGGCAAAGGAGATACGAGGAAGAGGAAAAAAATGCAAATGCCCAAAGCCATTTTCTTGGTATTCGAAGCAGCCATTGATATGGAACAGAATATTTCAGAAATTCCGAATGAGGAAGCACATGTTTACAGTTGTACTTTGCTTTGCGGTTTTGGTCGTTCAACGAGGCTTTTCGAAATGGTATCAGAGCAATCGGGGAAATGTCCTTCTGAGTTTTGCATCTGTTCTTTGGATTTGGGGCAGTCTGAAACTATTCCTTGTAAACAATCTTGAGCTCAGTTTTAGTTTTCCATGTGGTCTTGGGGATGGGCATCTATTCAACTTCATATTAAATATGAGCACTGGAGAGTTGTCGGACCGGAAGAAGATTTCGTTGGGTACAAAAGCTATCACCTTCAGGACCTTTCGCTCTAAGAACACAACACATGTTTTTGCAGCATCAGACAGGCCGACAGTTATTTACAGTAGCAATCGGAAGTTGCTGTATAGCAATGTGAATCTCAAGGAAGTCAATCACATGTGCCCTTTCAATTCAGTTTCCTTTCCAGACAGCTTTGCAATTGCAAAGGAGGACCTGCTTACTATTGGGTCAATTGATGACATTCAGAAACTTCATATCCGTGCAGTTCCTCTTGGAGAGCATGCTCGTAGTATTTGCCATCAGGAGCAATTTCGCACCTTTGCCATTTGCAGTGTGAAGTATTCTCAGACAAATATTGAGGAGAATGAAACACACTTTGTGCGCATGTTAGATGATCAAACATTTGAAGTTCTTTCATAATATCAACTTGATACTTATGAAAATGTAGTTAACCAATCGTGCCACAATTTCCTTTTCCCTTGGAGCTCAACTCTGCAAACTATTCGTTTCAAAGTGAATGCCCGGCCCAGAAAAAGAAAGAACTGATCAATATTAAGGGTGAAAAGAAGGGGACCTTAAAGCGCTGCCCGGCCCGCATTGATTTATTTCAGGCGAGCCCCCGCCCACGATCATTCAGCTTTCTGTTTAGAATACCCCGTGATGGATGTGCTGTGTTCGAGAATGAATCCGTTTGGCTTTACCCTGATCTTGGCGTAACGAAGTGATCCCGGTTGGTTGGAATCGCCTCACTGATGGTTCACGGCATATGTATTGCCCGAGGAGAACGAACCTAACAAGGGCCAAATTTCAGTATTTTTAGTTGAAGATGGTAAACTGCAACTTGTTATTGAGAAGGAGACAAAGGTTTCTGTTTACAATCTGAATGCATTTAATGGAAATTTGCTTGCTGGCATCAATCAAAAGATTCAGTTATACAAATGGGTGCTTTTTGATGATGGTTCAAGAGAGTTGAAGTCTGAATGTGGCCATCATGGTCATATTCTTGCACTATATGTTCAATCTCGTGGAGATTTTATTGCAGTTGGTGATTTGATGAAATCAATCCCTTTATTGATATACAAACATGAGGAGAGAGCAATTGAAGAGAGGGCTCATGATTATAATGCAAATTAAATGACACCAGTTGAAATTTTGGAAATTTTGGATGATGATATATATCCTAGAGCAGAGAACATTTTCAACCTTTTTACAGTGAGGAAAAATAGCGACGCTGCAACTGATGAAAAGAGAGGAAAATTGGAAGTGGTAGGTGAATACCACTTAGGAGAGTTTTTTATATCTTTTTAGGCATGGATCTCTTGTTATGCGTCTGCCAGATTCAGAATCTAGCCAGATTCCTACAGTGATATTTGGAACAGTCAATGGTGTTATTGGTGTCATTGCATCTCTTCCTTAGGAGCAATATCTGTTTCTTGAAAAGTTGCAAGCAAATCTTGTCAGCAATGCAAAGAGGAATTCCATGGAGGGGTCAGAAATACAAAGAGGCTCAAGACAGTCGAAATTTGGCATTTAAACTGTGTTTTTGTGATTGCAGAGTAGTAGTTTCGTAAGGCGCTACTAAACTGTTGTAGCTACATATTTTGATAAAGTTGACCAATTTTGAGGGACAAAAGGGAAACCTTTTCGAAAAGGAGTTTCTAAGGAAGAATCATTTACACAAGACAAGCATTCAGCAAGAACAAAACGAGCAATGGAAAAACATATATAAACCATAAGCCATTTGTCATAAAACTGATCACAGCCAAGTATTGTTCATCATACTTCAGGTAGAATTAAATAGGTTTTATCCTCATACACATGCATGGGTAAGGTCTATAGCATATCAAGAACGTGGCACTCCAATACACTTTTGTGTAATCAAAGAAGAACAATATGGTTAATTGGTTTCAAATATCCTCGAGGAAACCAAAAGCAGAAAAACAGGGGTAGCTTCCTACTTTTCAGGAGCAGTAAAGGAGATGAGACATTAAGGGCCAGCAAGGATGTTTCAAATCATCACCATAGCTAAACTAGAGAAGGACATGTGTTAGAGAATGAATTTGGGTTGTATTAAATGCTATCATCAGCATGATGTAGAGTTAGACTCCAAATTGTCTTAGGTTTCTAAAGCTCCCAGTTAGCAGTTTATTGCATTTAATAGTTAGTTAAAGTTTGAATAGGTGTCATAGCAAGCAGAATTCGAGTTCCCCTCATGTTGGAGGAGGAATATCAGCTATGTAAAGAATTTTATATATAGGAGAAAGGGCAATGTATGAAGGTTGGAAAATTTCAGAGGAATTGGAACTATTGTGCTATGTATATGACTCTGTTTTAGTAATACAAGACTTGGCTTTACTTCTTAGGAATCAGAAGGAGTTTACTGTTTAGAATGTTGTGTATTGTCCTCTCCTCAATATTTGCAATGGTATAGATGTGTGATTACTTAGAAATCACTGATTGTGCTCTAATTTCCTTCACATATTTATAAACTGTGTTGTCCTATATGTTTCTGGTATGTTCTGAATGGTAGAAATCTAAATGCCCTGACTTCTATGTAAGGTTGATATCATTGTTATACTTAAATGATTTTGACTCCATAAGCCCAATGGATACTTTCTAATTGTTTTCCACTACTTACATTTCTGCATTTGTTTCATAAGAGTTAGCCATCTTATTCATTATCCAAATCATTAATCCTTTGAGAGATCCCTATCAGGTTGGGGAGGCTAAGCCTCAGCCTAAAGTAGGTTTGAAATAGTTACTTAAGGTCTTCCTTGTCAGCAGCCTTCGAGGGTTTGATTTTGAGATAACAAAGGGGAAAGGTTATATATGTGGATATGAAGGGTTTTATAGTCGTGATAGGAAAGGTTTAAGAGAGAGCCTTTAATAAAGTAATGATTGAAGGTTAAGGGGTGATTTAAATTCCGATAGGAGGTTTAGGTGGGGTGATTGGTTCTGATAACAAGGAACTATTATGTTGGGCCTTAACCATTGATATTATGAAGATTTGACTCCTTTGAGAGTCAAATACCTGGGACAAATAAGATATATCCATAAGGCATGCATACTATGGGTAAAGCGGGGTTAACCCAGCATCACATTCTAGTGCATGGCTCAGCTCAGTATTCCAATCGGGTTGAATCAGATCCAAAGGATCTTGCGGTATCCTAAAGATTGCTTCTTTAACTTCTTGTAGTGCTTTGTCAATACAGTCAAACCCATATTTGAAGTTGAACGTCATTATGAATCCTTTGTGCAGAATATCCCATTCACTTGTGCCATGGTGGAGCTCTATTTCCAAGTACTAGTTCATTGGGATGACATCTAAGGTGTGACAGAACAAGTGCACCCATTCAAGTTGGGGCTTCGCTCCATAAGCCTTAGCCCATTTGGCCAAGTGTGTGTGCGGATCATCCTTCCCGTCATATTTGTCTATCATTCATACCTTCGGCTTCTCAAAGCCTATTCTCATCATCCTCCTTTACTCGCACCAATCATCAAAGCTACCCTTGTGCGTACCCCACAATCTTGCAAGCGTAGCGCACATTGCCCATTCCAAAGCCTGGAAGCGCTGCTTCTCTGGTACTTCCCTCTCAAATGCATCAAAACACACATCCACATCATTCAATCCATCGTAAGTGGGCACACTTCTTACCTCTGATGATACACAATGCAATCACTGGGTCATCATGTTACAACTCAACATGGTTACTTCATGTAGAAAATTCTGCCAGTGCTCTAATTCTTCATCAGAGTTTGAGGTGCAAGAACTCTTGCGATCCCATGTAATTCATTCATCTGCTGTCAGATTCACCCAATCTTGGTCTTATGCTGTTATCTTATATATGCAATCCAAATTGTCATCGCTCTCGTAATTGCGGACTCGTTTAGTATAGCGCAATCCTTCAACATGGTCTAGGGGTACTATTACATGGAGTGATTTCTTCTCAAATATCTTCTTTCTCTTCTTTAGGTTGATTACCCCGTTCATGTCAATAGCCTAATCAATGCCAAGGAGCGCAGGTAGGGGTTGTTGTCATCCATAATTTCTATCACTTGCCAGCCAATGCACTCATGCCTTCAATATCTATAGTTACTCCTCGCAGCCATACCATGGGGATGATCTTCTGCTCATTTTATATCCTTAACTGAATTGGAGACCACTGTAGCATGGGTCTTCCCATGCGCTCCCAAGTCTACTTTGGTAAAATGTTCGTGTCTCACCCTAGATCCAAAATAACCTGATCGATTTCATATTCTCCTATCTGCGTGATCAATCTCATCTCTCACCCTGTACCTGCTTTATACTTACCAATCTTCCGCACAACCCACGGTTCACCCAGAGTGTTTCCGGTGCATCTATTTATAAGCTCCTGTAACCCCTTCACAACCTTCCTATTGCGCAACAGTTTCATGCAGGTCTCTAGAAAGGTCGTAAGCATAGAAGGGGCCATTTCCTGATAAGTCGTACCCCTGCTCCCTGAGGTACAGGCCTCAGCGAAGCTCTTCTTTGCTTCCATGAATGTTTCATGCGCGCACTCCAAACCAAATTCAGCCTCCTTCGCCGGAGCTTTGCAAACCCATGCGCTGTCTTCGGGTTGTTTTACCTTATCATCGCCCATTGCAATTCCACTTCAGAGTAGTATATTCACATTCGGATCCTCTTCACAGGGATCAGACCTCATCATCTACAGGTTCTGAGTTGGCTCATGTGGTAGTGCCACTTTTTTGTGTATCCTCGCTATTAGCGTAGGACAATCTTTTGTCTCATGATCAAACTAAGTACAATATTTGCTTGACAGCCGCGTTGGGTTAGTACATTCACGGGCATAGTGTCCTGGTCCTCCGCAATTGTAACACATCAGTTGTCCCTGACCTTTGCTAGGTCCTCCACTACCTCAGCCTCGTCCGCGCCCCTCAAAGCCTGTTCGCACCATCCCAGTGCTATGGTGAGGAGGCCATGTTTCTGTCTGGACTCTATAGGTGGGTGTTCTGTCCATCATCAATTCATAACTTTGGCAGTTGTGCTTATCATGCCCTACTGACCTCGAGAAGTTATAAAGCAGTTGTTGTAATGTTTGTACAAACATCTGCAGCAAATGACAGTTATCCATCATATGTTTTCCTGCTACCTGACATATATCACACCACAACGCAGACCCCACGCTCAGTCCTGCTTGGGCTTCTGGTCTCAAAGGCATCAACCCTACTCATGCAATATAGTTCGCAAAGACCAGGCAGTGGTCTTTGTCATGCCCCTGAGCTTTACATTTCAGGCACCATATTTCTTCACGCACCTCTGGTGAGATTGTTTTGTCTTGCTTCAAACTTTGCATTTCAAGGCAAATATTTTGCAACTGCGCATGGATCTGCTAAACCCACAGATTCAGATCTTGCATCAATGTTTCATGCAGTCTCATTGCAATCTCCAAGGCCTTTGCCTAAGTCATAATCTTCCGCTATGACAAAGCAATCCTTAGGTGTGGCAGGAACAAAGCCACGAACCATTCATGGTGTTGTCTATCTGTTAAATTCATATTAGCTTCGCAGATTTTACACTTCAACCTCTGATGCAATTCCCAAGGTGTCTTTGCTGGTTTCATCATGAATTCCTTGAACCCAACAATCGACTGTGCCTCAGATTTAGGCCTACTAAACTCCTTATTCAATGCGGTTTGTATGTGTGCCAACCCAATGTTTGGGTTATTATTAGATTACTTGATGTACTAGGTTAGCGCGCGATCCTACAAAGCACTAACCAATGTCGCCTTCTTCATATGGTCATCTGTGATGCCCTGAGCTTGCCATACAGCCTTCACGACAAACCAAAACTGGTCTGGTTCCTCATTTCCCAAGCCTTTAAACAAAGGCAGCTTCACTTGATTTGCCATGTTGAACTGCGGTGGAGGTGGAGGTGGTGTGGGCAAAGTCACAGGTGATGGTGGTGAAGTTGGAGGTGGTGGAGGTGGAGGTGGTAGTCGCATGAATCCCTGTCTTATTAACTGAATTTCACTTCGTAGAGAAGCTTGCGCTACTCCCTCTTCATCACCCAATGGAGGTGAAATGAGTGGACTATATTTGGGACCCTTTCTTCCTTTGTTTCTGTAAGTCTTTCCACTCTGCGTAGCTCCAAACATCAAGGTAGCTGCATAACTCGTTTTTCGCACAATAACATCTTAATCATGGTATTTAAAGACTTCAAGTACTTACCTCGCGGACGTTTGAAAAAGCATTGCTCTGCCTCGCCGTAACTGACTGAGGTATTGACCGCGAATTCAGTCACAAATCCTCCTATGCTGTGATCGAGCCAATGATCGATAGCACGGGTGATCTTATCCTCAGAGGCTTCTAGTCTCTGTACTAAAGCTGGGGTCTAGACAATAGGACCATCAAGTCTCCACCTTCCTTGGCTATCCGCTAGCTTCACGATCCACTCGTATAGCTCAACTAGAAAGGAACAGAAAAATATCTAGTGGATTTCTGTATATAGGTATCTATCGAGCCACTATTCCTTTGTGAGTCATGGATTTTTGTTCTCCTGCACTGCGAATTCGTGGATCTTCCTGTCCAACGGGTCCTCGATCTCTTTCTTAGTTGGATTTCAGTGACATGACATCACACGTCTCTCATGGAGATTCTGAACTCGTCAACGGAACCATTTGTTGGCTTTGTGGGGCCTCACTGAGGTTCAGCGTTAGTTAGCCAAACAAATACCTACACTAGTGGCCCTTTCGGCATGAGAACGCAGAGTGTTAATCGAAGTCTCACCCGAAGCAGTATGGGGGGGATGCTAGAACCAAGTTTCTGCACCCTGAGATGGTTGCGATGTCGCGTTATACCCTTTGTTCCTCCTTTCGTGTAGGTCACTAGGCTTTAGGGCTTTGTGAGTCTACCCCTTTATTCCACCCTTCAATACCTCCACAAAGGTGTACGATTGACCTTCGCACAACCTTAACCCACAATCCAGGTACTTTCACGCTGCTATGACAACATACTATATAGGTTCCCAAGTTATCTTAAGTCTTTTACTTATCTTACTAATCAATCATAGTTAGCACAACATAAACTGATATTCTTACTCTCGTTCAATTAACCAATATAATCACATATATTCACGCATCACATAAAAATTGTAAATTAAACCAATACACAATATAACAAGATGCATTAACACGAAATAAATACACAAAATTTGCAGAATATTCCTCTTTATTGGTATCATCACATTAATGTAGACTCTATCCGCCCTACCCACACAGCTGCAGGGGTCCGCGCACTCAGTTGCAGACTTCCACTCTAGGCCTTTGCGCACTCAGCTGCTGAGCTTCTACCTATGCTAAGACCGGAACACTTAGACTTCTCTACCAAGACCCTTCACTTCATTCTTTGCTATCCACCAAAGAATACTTAGATCTTACATACTTAGCTCCTTTTATACAATCTCATGGTCTGTGGACCATAGATGGATCTTTACACCTGACTTTTCACTTTACAAAATAAGGGCGGACAACCCTTTATGACTCTTGACACCTTCGCGCTCCGCAACCACAAAATGCAGGGACTTTACAACTTTATTACAAAATTGACCCAAAACATGGGCTTTTAGCCCCAAAACTATCCTTTGGGGATCTCGTTTCCAACAATAGGATGGAAATTTTCAAGTGATTTAATATAGAAATTGAGGATAAAAAACATATTTCTATTACATAAATTATTTTAATAAAGTGATTTTCATATTTAGTATGCCCTTGGAGAAGTTCTTTCTCACGGATAAAACTTGTTGCAATTTGTTTATATCATCAACTAATTTCCACTGAGAATATGGTTAATTGAAATTTCATCAAAAACCCAATACAAACACCTTCAAGAGTACAACTTATCAAGAGTGATCACTTTACAATAAGTGATATTGTATCATCACTACATAGATGAAAATTCAACCTAACAATACAACACTTCAACGTCAAGTAAAAATACACTTCAACTCTTAAGTAGATATATAAATACATACACACACAAACACTCAAAATTGGCTCAATTGTACATATTTAATAAACTGACACTACATGGTCAATTTACAAAATGACACTTCATGCCTAAACATGGAAGTATGACATATGGTGGCATTAATAGAAAATGATTTCAATATACAAACATGATCTCATGCTCAAATATGATCATTTGGCATATGATGGTATTTATTCAAAATGGGCCCCTTGACAACTTATACTTTCACCACCATCATTTTCATACTCAAATTTGACCTTTATCCTCTTACTAGAAGAAGGAGCTCAACTTTTTTTCTTTTGGTTAATGATTATTCTCTCTTGGGACTCCATAAAGAACCAATATTGTTATTATATTAGTTCTACAAAAAATTACACACTTACAAACTAATACTTTATAATTCAATCCCATAAAACTCATCAAAGATGGTTTAATAAATCAAAGGGTGTTTTCCTTCTCCTTGCTCCTAACGTCTCTACTATATCACTCTTTAATTGTTTCAAGATTTAGAGCATAGAATTTAAACAAAAAATGCCTATACTCACTTCAATTCATCATAAAGAAAATAAATCTTCAATGGATGAACTCATCTTTAATGTCTCACCCAATGATGGAGACCCACTAGGGTGTGGATTAGTCTACTACACAACCTATTGAAAAGAAACATCTATTGTTGCATCCACTAACTTCCATTCTCAGTTTATAGTTGAGAGATTACATGGCTGCTATCTACACAAACCATTTGATATTTTAAAAATGGTTGTGGTGGGTCCTAGGTAGAATGGGGCTATCAAATGGTCTACCGATGCAACCTTTTCTAGTGGATGGAAGGGCTAAGGTGGTGGAGGGAGGTAATGATCAAAGCCAATGGGTTATATTGATGATGGAAGTTCCCCATTTGAGTTAATATAGATACAAAACATGGGGGAAGTGTAACCATAATGGTGGAGAAACCATGGGAAAACAATGAATGATGGTGAATGATATGTAGGGGTAAGAGTGGAAAATTGAGATAATGAAGGAACCTAGATACACATTTATGATATTTCAATTAGTAAAAGTCAAAATAAGAAGAAAGGGCTAGGATAGATAAAACCTAATGAGGAGGAGAGCCAAAGAAAAATTTACTAACACAAAGGTTCCAGGCTAAGCCAAACAATAGGTGAGTGAAGAGAAGAAACCCCACCAAATAGACCATGAGAGAAAATACCTCCTCATAGTGGTTGTTGTAGAACTCTTCCACCGTAAAGAATGATAATGATTTACAACAAGTGGTGTTTATTGTGACTAGATCACCTCTCTAGTGTCATCTCACACCATGAACCAAACTACTCCTATTTTCCATGTAGGTGACATTCTCTAGCCAAAGTAACCATGGATTCTCAATATTACAAGCCATGGATGAGGCTGAACAACACCTGAAACAAGCATTCAACGGAGTTCCTTGAAATGAAATTGCTCTTTGCCATGCTCAACAATTTCTCATAATAAGTTTGACTTGTGTTAAATAATATTGGTGGGGCCTAGTGTCATGTCCAGTCCATTAATGGATGTTGGGGTGGTGGCATTATGCTCCTTTGTACTTGTCCTCTTGCAAACACCCCATATGGGGAACTTCAATGTTAACCTTAATTTTATATTATGTTTATATATAGAGATAAAGTAATTTATAGTGAAAAATCTCTAATTCCTGTATAATTGCCTAGTCTCCTCTTTTGAGTGTGAGGGACATGTGTAATTCCTCCAAGACTCAATATAGGCCTAGTCTCCTCTTTTGAATGTGAGAGACATGTGTAATTCCTCCAAGACTCAATATAGAGTTGAAACCTGTATTGTTACACCTAAAATGTGTGTAATTCTATTCATGCTAAAGATCAAATTGACATGTAATATTGAAAAAAAAATATTAATAACAAAAAAGTGTTAACCATAAATAAAATATTTCAATATTTATCTTAAATAAAATAAGTTTATATCAATTTTATATCTCAATATGTGTTGATGGATTCAAATTACAAAAAAATAAAAAAAAAGAAATAAAATATAAAATTATTAGTTAAAACATTTTAATAAAATGAAATCACATAAAACAAAATTTAACTAAAAAAAATTAAAATTAATACCATGTTCACTTCAGATTTATCAAGGTCTGAGAGTGACATTAAGATGCAAATCTTTATTCAAATCTTGCATTCAGAAAATAAGAGAAATAAGAGAGATTTGAAGTTTAATAAATCCCGAATAATGTAAACTAATAAACACACTGTAAAAACAGTCATTAAAGTGGCAGGGATCCCTCTCTGGTGCGGCACCATTCTCAGAGCGAACAACGTTGTCATGGTATGGGAAAATGAAATATGGGGCATGCCCAGCAACATCAAAGTCCAAATTCTGAGAGAGAGATATTTTTGCATTCTGAAAATAAGAAAAATAAAAGAGATTTGAAGTTTAATAAATCCCGAATAATCTAAACAAATAAACACACTGTAATCCAAGTGACAGCACCACGGGTAGCAGGGATCCCTCTCTGGTGCGGCACCATCCTCAGAGCGAACAACAAGTGTGAGGTCGACAAAACCAACAACAGCACCATCCGCAGCACGGATCCCCCTTCCGTGCAAAAGCAGCGTCAACAGCAACAGCTGTCTCATTGTGATCCTCGCTAAGCCCTAAGAACACACCCACATCAAACAATTTCACGGATTAGTAACGAACTGGAATTGTTATATTTATATTTAGTAACAATTTCACGGATTAGTTGCAAATTGGAATTGTATCGTTATATTTACGCAGTGATGGCACCACGGTCGCCCCCCTCGCCGCTGCTATGGTTGGTAAAGGAGATAAGAGGAAGAGGAAAAAAATGCAAATGCCCAAAGCCATTTTCTTGGTATTCGAAGTAGCCATTGATATGGAACAAAATATTTTCAAAAATTCCGAATGAGGCACAGAATTTTAAATCTTGGAGTTTCATAAATCTTGAAAGAGTACTTAAATTTAAACTTTGAATTTTTGTTTTTTTAAGGGTGGTGTTTTACAGGAGTGACATAAATGTTGAAAGACTTTTAATTTTAAACTTTGATTTTTTGTTTTTCCTAGAAGTGGTGTTTTACATGGCTTAATTATAAATAAAAGAATAATATTTATAATAATTTATATTAAAATAGGAGTGACATAAATCTTGAAAGACTTTTAATTTTAAACCTTGATTTTTTGTTTTTTCTGGAAGTGGTGTTCTATATGGCTTAATTATAAATAAAAGAATAATATTTATAATAATTTATATTAAAGCAGGAGTGACATAAATCTTGAAAGACTTTTAATTTTAAACCTTGATTTTTTGTTTTTTTTAGAAGTGGTGTTTTACATGGCTTAATTATAAATAAAAGAATAATATTTATAATAATTTATATTAAAACAGGAGTGACATAAATCTTGAAAGACTTTTAATTTTAAACCTTGATTTTTTGTTTTTCTAGAAGTGATGTTTTACATGGCTTAATTATAAATAAAAGAATAATATTTATAATAATTTATATTAAAACAGGAGTGACATAAATCTTGAAAGACTTTTAATTTTAAATCTTGATTTTTTGTTTCTTCTAGAAGTGGTGTTTTACATGGCTTAATTATAAATAAAAGAATAATATTTATAACAATTTATATTAAAAATAATAATAATAATTATTATTAGTTATTAATAAAATATTTTAATTTCTATCTTAATTTTACATCTATTTTATATAAAAATAAAAATAAAGTAATTGAAATTAAAGAGAAAACATAATTTACTTTTAAAATATTAAATTTAAATCTTGGACTTGAAGGAGTCCCATAAAGCTTGAAAGACCACCTAATTTTAAATCTTGAATTCTTGTTTCTTCTAGGAGTGGCGTTTTACACGAGTCTCATAAATCTCGAAAAACTTTGAATTTTAAATCTTGAAATTTTGTTTCTTCTAGTGGTGGTGTTTTATTCTTAGGGTTTCCCTAAAGCCATTTAGGGAAATAAAAGGGGAAAAAGAAAAGAGAGACTGCATTCATTCTTCATGAGCAGATTGGAGAAAGGAGGCTGAGCTCGAGAAAAGTTTTGAAGGAGAAATTTGTTGCAGCAAGTTGAAGGAGTGATTTCTCGATAAAGCTCGGCACAAAAATCAAGGCATAGAAGACAACAGAAGCTACAATACAAACAACATTTAATGCTATGAGTTGCATGCTATTCAAGAGAAGTTTTTGGAACTAAAAAAATATGTACAGTCTGTACAATGGTACGGAAATCTGTATAGTTCGTACGGAATCCATAAAGTACAATTTGTATCTATATAGTACATATTTTTAGCTTCAAAAGGGCACGAAGATCGAGGCAAAGTGGACATGGTTTTCAAGGAGTTTTGGGCTGAAGAGATAAGTTGTATTTTGTTGTTTTCTTTTGTGCAAATGTATTTTTCCTTAACTTGAAAGTTAAATAAATTTGAAGAGCTCTCTTATAGGTTTTCCCCGGAGAAGATTGAAGGTTTTTGCCTTGGTCTAAGTTGACAAAAAATCTATGTGTATTTTTATGTGTTGCTGGTTTGTTTATGCCCATATTTATTTTGAGCATGTGTTGACAGTCCCATGTGTTTTAATCTGAAAATTTTATCTCCAAAATTCTATATGTTGAATGTATGTTTATGGAAAAGGGCATTTAACTCCGTGGGAGTGATATGGTGAAATTAAAACTGGGTTGGGATTGCAGGAAACTTTCTAGTCATCAAATTTCAACACCTCCTATGGGAAACGTCCTCCTCCTCTTGGTCCATAGAGTTGTCCAGCCCTCTGCGTCTTCATTTCAACCTTTTTTAGGGTAGAACGTAACCTCTAGGGGTCTTGACCTCCCTTTATCGGTCCTCCGTTAGGGCCTTTACGCCTTGAAAGGCCTAGGAGGCCTCGAATGACCTCCTTTGCCCCGAATGGTTGCCCTTTGGGCTAGTCGTGGCCCTTTAGGGCCTTAAATTTCCCTATAGGCCCCTGCATCGAGCCCTTTAGGGCTTTCTCCCTCTAGCGTTGCCCTTTCTTGGTCTCCTCCTTCGTCCTTTGCCCTCTATTTGGCCTCCTAGACCCTTTTGCCCTCAATGCTAGCCCTACTTGGCCTAGCATTGGCCCTAGTTTGCCCAAAATCCATCTCTAAATTTTATGTACTGAATACTTGGTGATTTTGCAGGTTTTTGGCCTAAAAAAAATTATTTTTTGGTGGCAAGCTCATCCTAAAGTTTCAACAAATTTGGACTATGGGATCTTCAAGGTATTAGGCCTAGTGTTTACTCTCTAAACCCTAGTTTTCTCACTGTTTTTCTACTGCTGTAAATTTTGTCTTATAACAGTGATGTAAGTGCCCTAAAATCATAATAAGTTTGTCAAAATAAATCAAAAATATTAAAATTAATTTTCTCAAAATCGGGCCACTTGGGCATCAAAGATCTAGCCTAGATCAAAAATTTTGCTTGCTGGAATTTTCTCCGTAAATCAGTGAATTAGATCTGTAATTTTCGGAATAATTCACGTGAAAAAGCTCTCACTCGGCAATATAATGATGAAGATGATCCAAGTAACATATCTATTGCATAATACAAACAGTGATCAGAATTACAAGAAGCCACGAGGGTCACATATTGGCATCTCTGTCTTAACATTCAGATTTGTATAGGCATATCACAATAGCATAACTAATGACCTCGACGTACCTATAAGGATCTCGGTTGGATGAATAAGATCTCGGACGAAGGAACTGTGTTGATGGATCTTGCACAACAGTCCTAATATATAGATCTCGGTGACATCCTTATGGCAGTACAAACATCTTGTACAGCAGTGACGTGGAGTATTAGATGATGTTCCAATATGCAGTGATGAAAGAAACAATGATCACCTCTGTGAAGAGTGTCAGTCTCATCAAAGGTAAAGAGGCAAGGATCATAATCTTATAGTGCAGTAAGGAGCAGTTATGATCTCAAGGTATAGAGATATCTCAGCCTCAAGGAACAATCATGGTGTATAATTCTCTCATCAAAGTAGTGACGAAGTTCTTGAAGATGCAATAATAATCTCAAAGGTGCAACAAGATAATGGTCTCAGTAGTGTTCAAGCAAGTGGATGGATGTCTTGGTCTTGGAGAGGCAGAGTGTGTCAAAGGTCATGGTCTTGGTATTCGTCAATGGAATCACTATAAGAAGAATTTATGCATGGGTTTTCCTCTCCAAGAGGTAGGGGTTTTGGCCCTGGAAGATAACCAAACATTTCTGTTCTTGTCTCTTTTGTTTATTATAGCACTTTGATGAAGTTAACTTACACATGCTAATAATGAAGTAAACAACAAGCTAAGATAAAGATTGAATAAACACTTCACAAATTGTTATCATGTGTCAATGAATCACCCTAATTATGGATGCCCTAGATTCTTCAACATGGTATCAGAGTGAATGTTTCAGTAGTCAAGGAAAGGGGCCGAAAAGAGACATTCAGAGGTTAAGCTAAAGGATCTACAATCAAAGAACAAAGCCTAGATTCAAGTAGCAGTCTACATCAAAGGGTTTGAAGAACAACAGTCAAGGATGAGTCATTCATAGCAATGACTTTGGTGAGTCCCACAGTTTTGATCTATACCACAGTGATCTCTATCATCTTACAATGGCATGATCTCAACTTCTTGACAACTTGGATTGTCAAAAGCTTGATGCTCAAGGGCATACAGAATCAGATCATCTACAACATACAACCTCAAGTTGATGTTGCTATTCAAGTCAATTATTTTTAAGGCTTTAAGATAAGAATCAAAAACAATTCTATCCAGAGGAAGCATCAATGCATCTACCTCTACAACTGCCAACACAATCAAGGTGAAGATCTCATCTTCACATATCAAGTAAGTATCTTTATATAATCAAGTTTGGTTTATTGATTACATCATTACAAGAAGATTTATGGGTTAGATAGGTCATCAAAAGTTCTTGCAGTAGGATTGACAGAATCCTTATGAAGAAGTGAAGTCAGTACATCAAGGTCTCCTTTGAAATCACGAGAACTCTTAAGGTTCTATGAAGTGAGAAAGGAGACATAAGAAGGTTACATAAAATGCTAGAGGATATACTCTCTGAAATGAAGTGTAGAAGGTGCCAAATAATGAAGAAATATCTTCATGGGATCTCAATTGAGAGATCTAGGAAAATGATGAATAAACAATCATCATTGATATTGATAAGCAAGGTAACAAATGTCCATGATCAATAAGGTTATCTCGATCAACAATCTATGGTCTCTATGTCAGATAGAGAAAGGAAATTTGATAGGACACAAATAAGTGTAGATAAGCATAAGAAGGTTAGTACTATGGAAAAGTAACTCATATTGCTAGAAGGGTGGAGGAAGCTGAAGAAAGATTAGAGAAAGAGGGAATAATAGATCTCCATTATGATTGATATGGTGTCCCTCTCAGAAGGATCCTATCAAAAGTCCTCGTAGATATGATCCTAGTAAGAAGATGCACCTTGGCATCATGGAAACAAGAGCTCGTATGGAATCATGAAGAACATAGCTCTTGGGAATCTCAGTGTACATTGAAGGAAAGGAAGAATTCATCCAAGGAAACATTTGCTAGATGGGGATATACTAGATCCTGAAGGATCTCTGATAAGAGATGTCAGCGGAGGATCTCCTAGTCCGGGAAGGTAGAAAATGTCTCGTCAGAAATTCCAACTCTTGGAACTCATGAGATGGTGGCTCAATGACATGAAGAATGATGCAGAACAAGGGATTGAAGGTATTTTCAATCAAGGAAGCTACAGGAAAATACCTGAAGGAAAATGAGGTATGTATGATTGTATTTATATTTGCATTTGATATTGTAATGTCATGATATGTGGTTGCAGATAAAATGGATCAAGCATGATCAAAAGGGAATAGATCTCCTCCTCTGAAAGGATGCAAAAAGACATAAGTCAGACTAAGATGAAATCAACATAATATGACCTCATATGAAGTATGAGATAGTTGATTACAATTGAAGAACTATGAGAGCTCCTCAGAATGAAAGACATGAGGATGAAAGAGATCGTGAAACATGCAACCATGATGAAGGCAGTTTACATCCAAAGGACCAGGAAGACTTGACCAGGAAACCTCCTTGAATGATGTGAAGACTTTGATGGAAGTGTGAAAAGATGAGGACCCTTGACAATATATATCATTGGGAGATGTGTCAACATGTACGCAGGATGATTGATACCTAGAAGAAGATGTCACTCGAAGAAAGCCATCACCAAAAGGTAATATGTGAATTGTTTTTGGTGTGTGACCTCTTGGAAAAGTCTGGGTATGTGTGTACAATCAAGGAAAGGAGAGTTGTGAAGGATTTCACAACTACGTACCTTGTGATCCAGAGAAATCACTGTTGAATAAAAGTGAAGACAGATGAGCTTATGAAGGAAGCCCCAAATGTAAAGCCAAGGGGGACACTTTCCTAGAAAGAAGGAATGACATGACGAAGGAAAGTGATGGATGGATGAACCCTACATGTGAAGAAATTGTTGACATCAAAGTATTGGATCGTCAGTCAACTAGAAGACCCTATAAAGCACTAATGATAGAGTCCCTGGGTAAGAGGGAGCTCTCGGAAGTTCCTATGAGCAAAGGAACTCAGGCAAGTTTCTGAGAAAAGAGAAACTTGGAACTCGTCCCTGATTAAGAGGGAGAGTTAGACATGACATTCTTGTCTTCAGTTTGGATGAAAGAATGGAGGATTGTGTAATCATTTGGCATCCGACACTCTTTGAGGATGTGGTAGGGCATCCAAGACAAGAGTGGGCAAGAGGACCGATATTCTTGAGGGTTGGGAACCCAAGATGAGAATAGTCCTAGTAGGGCGTACTCGGAGAACACTCAGATGGGTATGACCCTAAGAGAGACAATGATGATGCGTGTCAATCAATCATTGGTCTCGCCAACATTGTGTGCTCTGATCTAAGAGAGAGATATACCTGTTAGTCAAGGCCTTGCTAAAATGATGCTATAACAGATGGATTTCAAATCTGATTCTTCTTATGAGAAATTCTTCAGATTTAGAATGACCAAGTACCATTATGAATACCTCCCTAGTTAAGAGGGAGTGTTGAAGAAAGTGTAACTAGGTTCGGTCTTCATGATGACATGATCTTTGTAATTGATGTAATAAATTATTTTTGTAATCTTGCTACATGGGTTTCATGAGCAAGAAGTGTAACTAGGTCAAAGACTTCTTCTTGATGTCTTTAGGATTTTATTTAAATGTCAAAGAGTCATGTCATGTATTAAGAAGCTCTGAATGAACCTATGTGCAATGCATTCTAGCCTACAAAGTGTGTAGTAGCCCTCCAAAGACCAAGCATAATCCTCCAACAAATTTGCAAGTGAAAATAAGGAAGAATACTTCATGTCGGCTCCAAATAATGAAAGTTATGTCGGCTTGATAAAAAGACACGTTAGTTCATGAACGTATGTCAGCTCAATATAGGAGGCTAACCACTATAAATACCCATGGAGGGTCAGTGCAAAAGTACACAAGAAAAGTTCAGATGCCTCTAAGTTTTCTCATGGAGGAGCAGAACCGCAGTTAGGGCTTGATTGCACCTTAGTTGGGGTTGAGGTGCAGTCAAGACCTCGCATGAATGAAGCAGAATGATCTTAGGTAATATACGGAACAATGATGTGAAGTATGAACATTCTCGTCATTAATATGAATGGAAATCTCAACATTACAGTGGTAAGCTAACCTCGCATGGGAAGGAGCAGTATTAACACTAGATCTCGGTGGAGCTCATGTAGCATTGGTAGATCTATCACTTGGCAATATAATGGTGAAGATGATCCAAGTAACATCTTTATTGCATAATATAAATAATGATCAGAATTACAAGAAGTGACGAGGGTCACATCTCGACGTCTTTGTCTTAACATTCAGATTTGTATAGGCATATCACAATAGCATAACTAATGACCTCGACATACCAGTAAGGATCTCGGTTGGATGAAGAATATATCGGACGAAGTGACTTTGTTGATGGGTATCACACAACAGTCTTGATATATAGATCTTGGTGACATCCTTATGGCAGTACAAACATCTTGTACAGTAGTGATGTGGAGTATTAGATGATGTTCCAATATGCAGTGATGACAGAAGCAGTGATCATCTAAGTGAAGAGTGTCAGTCTGATCAAAGGTAAAGAGACAAGGATCATAATCTTAGAGTACAATAAGGTGCAGTTATGATCTCAAGGTGTAGAGATCATCTCAGCCTCAAGGAACAATCATGGTGTATAATGCTCTCATCAAAGCAGTGACGAAGTTCTTGAAGATGCAATAGTAATCTCAGAGGTGCAGCAAGATGATGATCTCAACAGTGTTTAAGCAAGTGGATTGATGTCTTGGTCTTGGAGAGGCAGAGTGTGTCAAGGGTCATGGTCTTGGTATTCGTCAATGGAATCTCTATAAGAAGAATTTACACATGGGTTTTCCTCTCCAAGAGGGAGGGGTTTTGGCTCTGGCAGATAACCAAACATTTGTGTTCTTGTCTCTTTTGTTTTTGATAGCAGTTTGATGAAGTTAACTTACACATGCTAATAATGAAGTAAACAACAAGCTAAGATAAAGATTGCATAAACACTTCACAAATTGTTATCATGTATCTAAGAATCACCCTAATTATGCATGCCCTAGATTCTTCAACATTTAGTGGTTAACACAGTGACCTTGCAGTGGTCAGAGCCACAGTGTCTGTATCGCTGAAGACACTAGGTATTTGGAACACAAGGGGAGGTATCATTAATCAGACCACTACCTGCTTCTCGATGGTTCCCATCTCACAACCTGCTTTGAAGATTGTTTCTCAAAACAGTTAAGGGAAAGGTTCAACTTAGATTAGGCATTTAATCTAAAATTATCCAAGATCCTTGCATCATACCTAGTTTTTAGGAGTTGCATCTTCATATAGGTTAGTTCATCATATAAGCTACAATTGTCCATCCGGTTACTTGGCTATAATTTCTGATAAGCAAGATGTTTTGACTCCATCGGGCACTGGTCTCAATAATAAATTTAATCAAATCCCTAATCTTGCTAATATCTACCAAGTAGCTAGGCCACTATACCGTGTCTCCCAAACAAGTTGGTTATGTTGGAAAATGTAACTAGCTTCGGTCTTCATTATTGTACTTGAAGTCAAAATGTAATATATTTGTCAAAAGAAAAAGAAAAAGAAAATAATTTATTATTAAATTAAATTGATTTATTAAAGCACGGGTTTCATTCTTGGGTCAATTATAGGTCAAGCCTCCATTGTAAGCATTAGGTTATTGTCAAAGTCATTTATTGTTGGGTCAAAGGCTCCTCCATCAAGTCACCCTCTTCAGTAAATTACCTACTTGAAGTATTCAAGTAAGCCTCAAATAGATTATCTACAAGTCGACTTCAATTAACATATCTCAAGTCGGCCTAACCATAAAATAGAGACACAACTGTTCATAGTTGTCATGTCGGCTCATTTAAGATAGGAAACCTACTATATATACCAAGCTGAGGTTTCACATTACTCACCACATAATAGTTTGGATTTCAGAGTAGAGGTTACGGTGAGATGACAGAATCAAGAAATTTCGGGGGTAATGTTTCGGTGCTACTACAGGACAAGAGTTCGGATAGATCACAAAGATCATCATAACAAAGAATATTTCGTATAAATATCAGAGGAGAAGTCTCGGTGCTATCTCAGAGATCTTGCTACTATCTCAGAGATCTCGATGTTATCTCAAGGACAAGGTCTCAGTGAAATCTTAGGAAGAAGGTTTAAGTGGATCACAGTGAGGAGATATCGGTGTCATGACTGTAATAAGGACGATGTTAGGAATAAGGTTTCAGCGGAATCACAATGAGGAGATCTCGGTGTCATGACTGTAATAAGGATGATGTCTCAGTGCACATACAATGACAAGTACAATGAATGAAAGATGACTTGATGGAGGGAGTCTAGACTAGTTTGTAAGAGTCATGGTCGTCTTATCTTGAATCTAATGAAGGAAGAATTTTGTGACTGGGTTTTCCCCTCGAGGGGGGTTTTTCCCTTGCAACATGCCTATATCTTGTGTTCTCTTTCATTTGTTGATTGCCATTAATTTTGATGATAAGAAAAGATAACTAAGAGATTAAATACTAGTAATGAAAATATCACAAGTTAATGTCATTAAGAGGAAAATCGTTTTAACTACCATCTATATGGATTTTCCAACATGGTTTCAGAGTTATGGTCAAGGGCAGTTTGAAGATCACTTGAAGTATTCTAAAGTGAAAAGATATGTTTGCATTGAATATCAAGATTAAGATCCTAAGGACTTCGCACAAAATGATAGAAAAGGATATTAAGATCTCTTTGAAATCAAGTTCAGTAATCACAAAGTTAGAAGTTCGGACAAGAGATAAGTGTTTTCAGTGTTAGTACATGAGCTTGAATAAAATATAGAGACTACAGTTCGATGCTATACTACAGTCTGGTGCTATTTCGCTACTCTCATAATTCGGTGTTACCACAGTTCAGAACTCTCATTGTAAGAAGGGATTGAAGGTCACATAATTTCGATGATATGTCACAGTAACTCAGTGCTACAATTTGGGTACCATTTCAATTTGATGACAATGCAATGACCACAATTTGGATGACTTCAGAATTTGTTATTACAGTGACCTCCATTCTGTGATCTCATAACCACAATAACTTCATCTCAACGTGTTGCAGTAAATTCAGTTTGATGGTACTACAATGATATTTCTAAAGTACCTTGGTATTATTATAATAAAATCACAAGATGAAGAAGCCCGGATAGGGTGGAATGATGATATCTATGCTTCCACAGTTCAGTTTCATAATCTCACAGTTTGCTATTATGCTTCCACATGAAGAAAACTTGGTCATCACATAAAGAATCCAAAGTCTTTGGAAAACAAAATTGGCAATTCAAGGTGTTAACACCCAGGTTGTTCCCTTTGACTCCTGAGGGAATACGGTCGGGGTAACCACTAACCAAGCTTTGGATTACAGGTCCTAGCCTACCTGTAATCAGAGAGGGCTCTCTCTTTTAGTTTTAACTTTGTTTTTTGAAGATTTTGGGCTAGTTGTGAGGTGAGGGTTTTGTTTGAATTTTGGTTGAAGGCTATTGTTCAAAGAAGGGCATGCAAGCATCAAAAGTTCAGTCCATTGGGCATGTGGAGTCTAGAAATAAGTAGGCTTAGACGTCTGTGATAAAGAAAGGTTCACTGCAAGGCTAAATGGTATTCATGATACAAGCTTTGATTTTTAGTAAAGAAAATAGTATAAATTACACTAGGAAACGTAATTAAGAGTTCTTTCACAGTGCAATACGAATTGAAGATTAAATCCTACTCAACAGCAACAAAGAATTACTGAATAAAGATTTATCATGTGATTAGAACAAATAGGAGCATTTAAGAATTCCATAGTTGCAGCTAATCTTGAAGAAAACATATTCGGCAGTAACGATTGAGCTTATGGTGTCTCTAATGGACAAATCCTGAACTAGTCTTTTACCTTTTCTACCGAGATTAAACATCATACATCACAGACATATTACAGAAGAAATATAACATAAATACAGTTAGAAAACACTTATTGTATCAGGCCATAACACGAGAATCTTGCAGCAGTCAGTAATTTTATCACAGCACATCCAAGCCAAACATATCTCCTGGAAACCAACAGCTTCTTTGTATTATATCTTTCAGAGGATATACAGCCGAGTTCTCTTGAACAAATTAGTAACAACAACCCACAATAAGCAGTGCGGGGTTGCATATATACAAAAATATTACAAAAATATCTCAATAGCGAGTTATTGCATAATAACTGCTCTTACCAACTTTCTAAGATATTTCTTACAAAATTAAAAGCTACTTAATGAATATACAACAGCTGCTTGCTGTTTGTCAGAAGTTATTGACTTTTGAGGGCAACTGGGTCTGCCTGGTGCTTTGTATTAATTTCTGAGTAATACGCCTTTTTTTTGCTTTGTTGTGTTGTAGCTTTCTCAGCCCTGTCATCTGTATCTATCAGTGTTGCTTTAGTGTCTAGATTTGCTTGCTGAGTTGGCTCTGTCCACTCCTCTCCAGTCATAATGAATATATCATTTTCTGAACATGATGACTTATAATTGATGTATACAAATTTGGTGGAAAATCTGTCTCTTCATAGCAATGTCTGTATCATGCTTGTCCACCATTCATGAGTAGGCAACTGATGTCTCAAAATTGCACCTAGGGTTTCATCTGCCTCAGTATATTTGTAATAATTTGGAGGCACCTCAAATAAATGTCTAATTTCATTCATGATAAAGAACAAATTCTCTATTCTGTCATAGAGGCTCTGCCCAGATGCAGGCCCTGCTTCCTGTGGAGCACTTGATGCTACAGTGATCTGATTGGTAGCAAATGTGTTTACCCTTTTGGCATAGTTTTCATGAGAAAGTAGCCTTCCTGCACTGTTCAGTAGGCTGGGAAGGCTCTGTTATGCAATGCTGTGAATTTTTCCACAAATTTGTTCACCTCTGTTTGCATTTCTTGGCATCTTCTATCCAATGTTTGTACAAGAGTTCTCAAAGTGAGAACCCTTTTTACTAGTAGGATGGTATCAGTTCTATTAGCGATACCCATGGCTGCTAGCTGATGTCCTGTGCGGTTGTTAAGGACATGGATCATCCTATTTGCTATCTCAGGCATGTTGCCTAGAGCTGCTCTTGCTTTTTGATTTTCTTTGTGGGCCCTGCCTATGAGATCCATGTGCTCATGGATGGTCTCAATATATTGCCATTGATCTGTTATAGACTGATCGATATTGGCCCACAGGACTTTCTTGATTTCAGCTACTACTTTGTCAAGAGAGAGCTCTTTCTCCAGTTCTTTGATTCTCTTCTCAAGAGCTTTTACCTCTCTTGCTTTTTCAGCTACACTTTGCTTTGATTTATCATATTTTTCATTAAGTGTAACCAGCTTTTCCCTGGCCTCATTTAATTCTGCCATCTGGGCTTCCAGAACTTGAAGTTCTTTCATCATTTTTTGCATGTCAAGGCTGGGTGCCTGTCCTGAGGTTGTTGCTGGCTCTGCTGCTGTATCTGGTGCTGTTGTTGAAGGGCCTGTTCTAGCTGTTTGCACCGTGGGAGGAGTTATAACCTGAGAAGGCTGAGATGCTTGCTCTCCTCCTTTTTGTGTCAGGGCTGCCTGTAGTGCACCCTCTGTTGCTACCAATCGGCCTTCTGTTTCTACCAATTGCTTGTGTAATGTCAGCAGCATGGCTGCTACATCTTGGTCCTTTCTCTGCTGAGCAACATCTTCTGTTTGAGGGTGAAGGGTTGCTGGAATTTTGACCATTTTCCTCAAAGCTGCTATATCTGCCTCTTTTTCTTTCAGTAATGCCTGCACAGCTTTGGGATCACTTGGGTCATGCCAAAGCTCTATAATGATATCTTCCAAAGACCTAATCCTGTTTTCTTTGGCTTGAGAAGATGCTTTCTCCAATTCTAGTTGGGCAGTAGTATTATGGAGACTATTTTGCAGTTTGTGTGCTAGAAAGGTTTTTTGAGCAAGAAAGGAGTAGACCATCTCACCTGTTTGCTTATGTAGCTCAATTTGATCCATTGGGGGGATGTCCTTTGCAAATACCTCCAGGTTGGTTCTTATGTAATCTGCAGCTGACTGCGGTTGCAGCATAGTAGGCATGAAATGACTCATAGTCATTTTCCCCTCTGTTATATCATATGCCGACATAAGCCTCTGCTGATTTGTGGGAGCCATCTTGAGCAAGTGATTATAAAGCTGAAGTCTTACTGGCTCATTCCTCTTCTTAATATCAATGAATTGCTGCTTTATACCGGTTTCTTCCCTTCTTTGCTGGCTTGAGGAGCTGACCTCTCCTCCAAGTGGTCTTTCTTGTCCCTGTTGGAAGGAACTGGCTGATGCTTCCATGCTAGGGGGGCCCATACCTATGGATGGCCCAATAGGAATCTCTTCTTTAGAAAAAGGGTTTAACCTTTGCCTTTTCTCCCCTTGTTGACTTGCTGATGTAGTGAGGGGAGTTTCTTGCTCTCTGTCCCTCTTTCTAGTTCTTTCTTCATTCAATGGGGTTTGGAGCACCGAGGCATCCACTATTGTTTCCTGCCTTGGAGGCACACTTTCTTGAGCCTGTTGCTCTGTAGATATAGGGGCGTCAGCCATTTCTTCTTGTTGTTTGGGCTACTCTTTCTGCTGTTCTGCTGTTGTAAGTAGCTGATCCTGCTCCATCTCTTTTCCCTTTTCTGTGCTAGCTGCTTGAGGAATAGTTTGAGCTGCTTGGTGGGGAGCTGTGGAAGATGAGGTAGCTGCTCCAAGTTGAATATGAGGAAGAGAAAAAACCTGCCCACAATGTTCCAAGTCAGCTTCCTTTTCAAGTATCTTTGCTTCTTTTAGTGCTAGTTCCTCTTTAGTACTTGCCTCTTCTAGAGTGCCTTCTTTCCATGTCAACAGATTTGCATATTTTTCAATGTGAGGCAACCTGATATGATCATAGCTAGCCAATTTATATTTGACCCTTCTAAGACTAATGAAATGATTTGGATCATAGGGTTTCCAAAGGAAACTGGTTTGCAATCTGAGGCGTTGCAGCATGTCATCTGCCTCTTTCCATCCTTCCTCCCTTTTATTATAAAGAAATGGTCCTAGCTGGTTTCTGATTTTGAGTTGTACCTTCTTATTTTTGCTGTGGAAATAGACCATGTCTGCATTTCAAAATTGCCTGAAATATTCTAAGGCAAAGAGTCTCATAGGGACATATCTTGGTAGTCTATATGGGCTTAACTCACAACCATATATTCTGATTACTGTATGGTGTTGGTAAAAGTACCAATCCCCAATGTTGTAGGCCTTTGAGAGCTGGAGGATTATTTGCATCTCATTTGTCAATCTTGGAGGAGGGGCACTCAACAGTAAGGACATTGCTGGATGGATAAAGAGGTCTATGAATTCACAGTAGCTGTATGGTGAAAAAGATATGTGATGAAAGATTGAAGACCAGTACACCACAGACCTCGGGTTCCCCTGAGCATCGAACTTCTTGAGAGTAATAGGGAAGCTATCAGGCTGATAGAATAGGAACAAGTGATAGATGTAAGAAGTGTATCTAAATACCTTCTCCCTCTCTAGATTCATCAATTGCTCATGAATTTTATTGGCAATGTATGCAGCATAATCATAGTGAACAGAAGGAGGCTTCCCAGGGGAGAAGATAGACATCATTGCCATAATGGTTTCATCAGCATCTTCAGTTGATCTATAACCCAGAATATAACTGATCATATCCACAAGCATCTTGCCCAACTCATTGAAATATGCATTTCCTATAGGAGGGGTCCTCACAGTTTGAGAGCCTGATTCAATGAATAGATGATTAATATGTATGATTTGGGCACTGGACAGCTTGGCTCCTTGGTCTATTAGGTGCATCATGGACGGAGGAGTCAATGGCTTTGCGGTGTGAAAGTGCAGCATTTGATTTATGGCCTCAAGGGTGACATGGAACAAAACTGAACCTGAGTGACTGAGGACAGCTCTTTGACATGAATCATAGTTGGCACTGCATCGATGAATTAAATCTGGGAGGACATTGACTTGAGGAAGATTAAAAATGGGCAAATTGGAATCCCAAATCCCTAGAGTATCAGCTCCACTAAGGTGCTTGGCTTTCAGCTCATTTAGTACATGAATATTGTATTTTGTGTCCATTGAGAGTGTTTCTGTCATTTGGTAGTCCCTATCACCCACGGCTTGCCATTCTAGCTCTCTGTGTGGGGAATTTAAAGGTGGAATGCTCAGAGCTACGGGTGACTCCATGGTCAATTCGTACTTTGAATTGTACTTGAACTCGTTTTTTTTTTTTGGCAGAGCAACACAGAGTATTGAATTTTGCAGGAGGAGGGCAATTTGCCGGGGAAACAGGGTGAATTAGGGTGAAAACAAGTTGAAATGCTCTTGGAAAAGGTTTAATGAGCAAATGCTGGTACTTAAGTGTTGTTTTCCCGGCGGACTTGTGTAGCAGCGGTTTTATTTTTCGAATGCACAAACAGACTGTAAATTCGTGGAAATTGGGCACAATGGGGACTTCTGCAAGTGAAATTGGGCTTCCAGTGTGGAGGAAGAGTACTGGTTCATGAGGATTTTTGGAATTCACTGTGTTTTTCTTCTCTTCTTAGTTTCTTCTGTGATTTATGTAAAAACCAGGCTCGGAGGGGATGATTTGATAAATACCTGGTAAATTCTGGCAATGGTGGTAATGCAGATGGATTCGGGGCATCGGGAGCACGGAAACAGTCCTCAAAGTTGGCGGGTGAACGTCGTGGTTGTTCATGTAGCAATGCAGTGCGTAAAAATGTAAATAACACAAAAAACGAGCTTTTTGGGCCAAAATAGCGAAAATTTGGCTTTTGGCGATTTTTTTGGATGACGTCACCATGTCGTCATCGGGTGGGGTTGGGTACAGAAAGGTGACGTGGTGGCCTGTGAGTGGTCCGCGTGGATGGGGGGCGTGGCAGATAGCTCAGGGCGATGGCGAATGGAGCGGTGATGCGATGCTGAGGTGGCAGTGACGTGGGCGTGACATGGACGTGACGTGGGCAGGCGGTATACGGAGGACGGTAAGTGGTATTATCGGACCGCTTATGGTACGGGCCCAGTATTGGCAGGAGGCCGCCCGATAAAACACGGGACTGACGCGTGGCAGAGCCCTGACGTCACCCTCTGACAGTTTTCGGGTGCTATCGTCCGGGCATCGGGGGCGGTCCGATATTGATATGGGCCGTCAGATGGGAAAGCCCAGATCCGACGGACGACAGGAGGCAGAGGTGATAGGACAATACGGCGGGACCCGGCGCATTTAAATAATATTTCTTTTGTTTGTTGTGAAATGCGCGCTGTAATCAAAACTTTGGGATAAGCGGAGAAAATGGGTTTATACAATGTGTTTTGCAAATAGTGCGGGTTAGACATCATAGTGGGTTTTGGGTTTTCCAATTTTTTGTAGGCAAAATGGGTTCTTTTGACATTTTTTGCAAAAATGGGTTAAGGCTATTAAACCAAGCAGATCTTGGTTTAATTCCAAGACTTTGTTATCGCACTCTGATTTTTTAGAACTATTAGGCTATATTGCCTAAGGGAAAGGGAATATACATATTTTTTGGGGCTTTATATCTACAATGGTGATATAGTAATAGGGAAAGGGGAACATAGGGAATTAAGTAATAATGTGGTTAGTAGTTAGTTTTGGATGGGATATATGGAAGAGAGGAAGCAAAGACTAAGTTCTTTAGGAAACAAGCTTAGTTAGGAGAGTAGATCAAAATGAAAAGATTTTTACACAAGAAATGTGGCTCTTCTATACAACAAGGATCATCAAATAAGTTTGATTTCTCTCAGGAACCAAGGTGGTATTGGGATGTTAGCAAGGAGTTTGATAGGGGATGATTGGGAAGTTAGACATGCTACACTTTGTTGCCTCAAAACTGCTGAAATAGGTGGATCTGCTCTGGCTAGTATATGTTTGCTTTGCTTAGGCCAGCAATATGGAGAAATCATGCTTCTGCAACCCCATCTACCTACCCATTCTATAGCTTAGCATTTTTTATTACTTCAAGGAGGGTGCACTTAGACTAGCAGACCCTCAATTTCTCTTTTTCTTTTCTTTTGGCATTTTCTTTTGATTTTCTATCTAAGGCTAGCCTTATTACTTCCAAGGCCCCAGATTAAGCAGTTGGGAACCTTCATTCTCTACCTAACTACTCATCTGCCAAGATTGAACAGTCTGGACAGATTCCTTCCTCTAATCTACAACAAAAAATTGAAATATGGCATCACCCAGCTTAGACTGTTGGATCACCCATTCAGAAGTAGGACCACATCAAACAACTGTGGATAGGTGTTTTTCCACACAAAATATGGGATCTTTGCATCACCAAAGTAGAGCATATTTGGCACTTCCACTGCTAATCATGAAAAATGAAACCTATTGGTATAGGTAGCTAACAGTGGCTCCACTTGGGGATGGTTTTTCTGCTTGAAAGACCAAGAACAACAGGTCAGATTGCCTTGGCTTTTGACTTCTTATCAAAACTTGAAAACTTTCTCTTTGGATCTCAAAACTAGAATTTGTTACCATTGTGGGACTTCTGAGACAAAAAGCCTTTTCTTGCTTATTTACAAAACTCCTGAAACCGAACTATCTATATGCTGAAAGAAAATACTATATACAGCTGATAATGTACAGGGAAGCGCCATGCTATATACATGGAAAGTAGTCAAAATAATGCTTTAACATCCGGCCATTCACAGGGCCCTCTTCAGCTTCAGTGTCATCTAAATTCTTCAAGAAATAAGTGTTTTTTCCTTGCACTGCTTGAATTACAAAGGGTCCCCTCCAAAGGGAGTCAAATTTTCCATGCTTAGCTTTGTCTTCTCTTCTTGAATCCCACTTAAGCACTTTATCACCAACAAAGAAATCTTCAGCCTTGGTTCTTCTATCAAAGGCTTTCTTCAGCTTCTCTTGTAGGACTTGAACTCTGCTATACACTTGATCTCTAGTTTGTTGTAAACAAATGATCTGATTGATTCTTCTTTGCATGTCATTTGGTTCAGCCTGACTTTCTTGAAGCAGCTTCATAACAGGGACCCCTAATGATGAAGGGAATTTGGCTTCCATTCCATAAACCAATTCATATGGGCTGACCCCAATAGATCTTTTGGTTGTTAACCTATCTGCCCATAGGGCATTCACAAGCTTCTTATGCCAATTTTTCTTATTTTCTTCCAATATCTTCTTAATGATGTTGATAAGGCTTTTATTAGATGATTCAGCCAAACCATTGCCTTGAGGGTAGTATGCAGTAGAATGGCCCAAAGTGATATGGAATTTGTGACAAAATTTCACCATCTTCTTGGATCTGAAAGCAGCAGCATTGTCTGTTATAATTTTGTCAGGACAACCAAATCTGGAAAGAATATTAGTTTCAAGGAACTGGATGATAGTTGAATCATTTGCTTGTCTGCATGGAATAGCCTCAACCCATTTAGTAAAGTAATATGTGGCTGTTAGGATCCATCTATGTTGGCCTGATGATGAAGGATGAATCTCCCCAATGAAGTCCAAGCCCCATTGCTGAAAGGGCCTTTCTGTGGCAATAGGTTTTAAGGGAAGTGGTAGTAACTTTCTTTTTCCCTCAAACACTTGACACTTGTGACATGAAGTGGTAAAATTTTTAACATCAGAGAACAGAGTGGGCCAATAGTAACCTGCCCTTAATATCTTATCCACAGTGGACTTCCAGTACAAATGTCCACCACAATCACCTGCATGAAATTCATTCATAACATTGTTTGTTTCATGCATATTCAAGCAATTCAGCAGTATACCTTCATGATTTTTCCATAGTAAATTACCATCTATAACACAAAATCTTAAGGCTTTCATTTTTAGAAATCTCGACTTAGTTCTGGACAATTCTGGGGGAGCACACAGGTTTTGCAATATATAACAGATATCAGAGTACCACAGAGATTTTTCAAAGGCTGCATTGATCTTTGGAGTCGCCAGCTCCAGTTCATTGTCCAGTTGGTCAATATCCAAGGCTTGGAAGTTTGATTCTGACATCAATTTAGCCAAACCTTGCCCTTTTATCAGTTTTGTAGGTCTTATTTCAATGTCAAATTCTAAAATGTTAGCAATCCATTTTCCTCTTCTGCCCTCTAGATTTTCTTGAGTCAATATGTCTTTTACAATGGGATTTGGTACATAAGCAATAACATGGGAGTATAGGATGTAAATCCTAAAGTCTTTGATGGCCTTGACCAAAGCATAAGCTTGCTTTTCCATGATCTGATATTTCAGAGGTGCATCTCTAAGGGCTCTACTAAAGAAAGCAATAGGTTTTTCATTCCCTTGATCATCTTTCTGCAATAAGACAGCAGCAATAGTATGCTGGGAGGCAAAAGAGAAAATGATAAACTCTCTATCAAATTGAGGATTTGTTAAGACTGGGGTTTGGGTAAGGGCCAATTTGATACCTTCAAAAGCTTGATTTGCTTCTACTGTCCACTTCACTTTAGAATCCTTTTTTAGCATGTTGTTTAGTAATCTGATTAATTCTGCTAAGTTTGGGATGAATCTCCTTAAAAAGTTGATCTTTCCCAAGAAGGCTTGTAATTCTTTAATATTTCTTGGATGGGGCATCTGCAAGATGGCCTGTATTATGTCTGGATCAATTCTAATGCCATCCTTTGAAATGATATGGCCCAATAGCTTACCCTCTTCCAAACCAAATAGAGATTTCTTAGGATTTAAGGAAATCCCATATTTCCTACATGTTATGAATATTTGTCTCAAGTGTTTCAGATGTTCTTGGTCAGACTTTGAGAAAGGTGTGAGGTCATCCAAGTAAATAACAAGGAAGTCACGAATCTCTTTAGCAAAAGAAATATCCATTACTCTCTGAAATGTAGCTCCTGCATTTTTCAACCCAAAAGGAATTTTGACATACTTGAAAGTTCCCCATGGGGTTGTGAATGCTGTTTTATCTTGATCATCAGGGTGGACTAGGATCTGATTAAAGCCTGAAAACCCATCAAGTAATGAGATTCTTGAAGCCCCCACAACTCTTTGGAGAATGTGATCCATTTTAGGTAAGGGATAATTGTCTTTGAGGGACACTTGATTCAAATTCCTTAGATCAACACAAAGCCTAATCTCACCAGTTTTCTTTCTTGTGGGGACCAAATTTGAAATCCAGTCTGAAAACCTAATTGGTGCTATGATACCAGCTTTGAACATTTTTTGTACCTCTTTCTCAATGGAAGGGAGAAGCATAGGATTGATTCTTCTTAATTTTTGCTTGAATGGCTTTTGATTGGGCTTGAGAGGGATAGTGTGCTGAATAACAGAGGTGTCATAGGATTTCAAATCTCATAACTCCATGCAAACACATCTTGGAACTCTTTAAAGAGGTCAATGTATTTGGGCTTTTGGTCAGGAGGTAGAGATGCAGACAATTTTATTATCTTGGGTCTTTCAGTAGTTCCAATGTTACATTCTTCAATGGCAGCATTAAGGGGTTGCATTTTTGGCTTCCTAGGAACATCATTTGAGTCAAAAATGTCCTCCAAGGGAGTCAGGGCTGTTGGTAGAAAGTTGTCTTTCAGCTGTATGACTTCAGCCTCTGCACCAGCTATTTCATTAGAGTGTAATTGCTTGAGCTCTTATATATTTTCCTTGTCAAAGGTTGTTGGACAGAGTATTAGATTTGCTGTTTTGGGTGATATAGCTGTTTGGTCCTGTTCACTTAGTGGTTGTGTGTCTTTCACAGAATCAACATCAATGTTCAAACCTGAAAATTCATGCTGCAAGGTCAAGAAATTATTTATCTGTGTGTCATCTTCAAATACTTGCCAATATTTTACATTGTTTGGGATAGAAGGTCTGTGTTTTATCTCAGCTGTAAAACAGTGGTTGGGTTCAAAAGGCAGTTTGCATGTACTGGCAAATGTAGCTAAACTATGTGCATGAAGGTTGTGGGTTCTAGATATTTTGGTCATTTGAAATTCAGTAAAGGCCTTGAGTATTTCAATAGCAGCAGACCTGTATGACCTTAGTCTTTTGTCATTTGTGACAAAATTGCCCTTCACTTGTTGAATAATGAGGTCTGAGTCTCCCAGGATTGAAACTTTTGTGGCCTGTAAGGATTTTACCAGTTTGAGGCCTAGCAAGAGCGCCTCATATTCTGCCATATTATTAGTACATCTGAAATTAAGTCTATAAGCTCGACCCTCTGCATGATTGCTTTGTTTGTTATGAATCCATACTCCAGCTCCTGCCCCTAATTTGTTGACTGATCCATCAAACTCAAGAAACCAAAGGATTTCTTGATTTAGGGGTGACTTGATAGCTTCTCTATGACTTGGAATTATAAGTTGGAGTTCTTGTTTTTTATCTGGTTTGTCTTCTAGAACTGTCTCATCATTTGGTTGCTCAACCTTGATTTCTTGGGAACTTGAATTCTCATTCATATGCAGATCTTATTTAGGTAGGACAGATTTGGCATCACATGCTGGGCTCATATCATCATTAAACAGAATGAAGGAATCCATGTCTGAATGGACTGCATAAATAGGGAAATTTTGAGGTTTTTCTTCACTGCTCACCATGTATTTCGTGAGTGACTCTCTGTATAGTCTCTTTGGTTGCCCAAAGACAGAGATGGTGGCATATGACATGTCCAATTGCAGGGAACCTTGGAGTTTAGCTCCCCATGATCTTGATAATAACATTCCATATTTAGGTGGGATATCAGCAACCACAACATCCATTAAAATTGTTTTATTTAGGTACTGAACAAGGGAAACACATAGATCTTTTATCAAGCCTAAACATTTAACTTGGCTAGAGTCAAATGAAAATAGGTCCTTATATGGTCTTGTGATGTCTAGATTCAATCTCTCCATTACTGACTTAGGCATAAGGTTATGAGAGGCGCCTGAATCAAACATTGCATTGTGTAATATCTTATCATGAATATGCAAGCTGACATAAAAAGGTAAGATTCCAGTATTTCCTGTCTTCCCATCAACTTCTGGACCGAAAAGTAATTCTGGGGCATCATCCAACACATTGACATCATCTTTGTTGTGGGTCAGTTGAAGGGATTTCTTGATTTGTTGTTTGTAGATGTTATGTTTAGCTAGCTCTGAAAGAGGAATGGCTATCTTTAATTTGCCAATTTCAGCTTCTAAGTAAAAGATTTCTTAGATTGGATCTTGGTGTTATGGTTAACCACTTTTTCTTTCTCAATTGAGTTTTTAGATGCTTCTTGTTGACTTTCAATCTGATCTTGAGGTTTGTCCTTTTTGCTCACCTTTTGGAAAGTGTTACTTGGATTGTGCTGTAAAGGTGGTGTAGCCAATGGTTGTTGATTTGAGGGAAATACTTCAGTTACCTCTTCAACTGTTACTTCATTTGTATTTGAATCAGTTTTGTCAATTGGCTCAGTGACAATAGCCTTCTTAGGCAGTGAGGTGTCCTTTGTTTTCTCAGGCTGTGTCACATTTATTGTTCTACTTCTCAATTTGTATTGTTTATGCACTTCAAACATAGTTGTGTCATAGCCTTGTTTGAAATCAAATGACTCACCTGATTTGGTTTGACACTGCTTGATGTCATCATCCTTATGATCTTCTTGACTCAGAAAAACTTGCTGATCATCATTCAGGCCCATCAAGTTAATGTGGGTATCATCTATCTGCTCATTTGAAGTGGATGCTTCAGCATAGTTTTCTTGGAACGGAGGCCTAATCTCTCATTCAGGGCTGGCCTTGCCAGCATTAGGATTTTGATTTCTTCTAAATTGGGAGTCCTAATAGGATTATTCTGTGGTGCCTCCCATGATGATTTCCTCTCAACTGATTCTACTCTGTCACCTAATCTGTGCATACCAGTGATTATTGCATCTAATTTCTGATCCCAGCTTGAAGGATCTTCTTTGAAGGTAGTTTTTCTTTCAGTTCTTGTCCTATTTCTCTTAGCTATCAGGTTGGCTTCTACACTAACTGCTATGTCTTTCATATCAGCTAAAGTTTGGGGAGCTCTTTCTCTCAATTGGTAGGCCATGTTTGAATCAAATCCATCAGGGAAGGTGTATAGGGCTAGATCAGGTGGGGGTCTGAGATTTCGGGGAATAGCATTATAGACATTGTTAAACCGCGCACAATAGTCCAAGGCAGTTTCTTGGGGACCTCTTTTGATAGGATTGTATTCAGATAAAATATGGAGTGGATCCTTTTTCTTCTCCCATCTGTTGATAAATGTTTGATACAGGGCTTCAGGGTCAGCTATGGAGTTTGCTGCAAGTGACCTAAACCATGATCTTACATCTCCTATTAGGCTTTGCACAAAAATTTTCATTCTAACCCCATCATCATCTATCTCATAATTTTCAAAGTAATCCTGCATTTTCTTAGTATGTTGAAGGGCTGGATAAGAGCCAGTGCCATCAAAATATGAAATCTTTCTTTGGTAATCTTGAGGCATAGGCCCTGGGTTGGCAGGTAACTGCATTGGAGCATATCTATTAGCCATATTTGGTGGGACAATAGGGATAACAGGAACGAATGGGACAAGTGGAGGAAAGGGGATGAGGGAGATCTGTGCAGTTGATGGAGGGGTTGAAAGGACACCTTGTGAAGTGGACGAAGAACTAGGGGAATGTGGAACAGTGGTATGAGGATGTAAAGAAACCTTAGCAGGGGTTGGAATATCAGTTTGAAATCCTGCTTCAGAACTTGAATCTGATAAAGTCCCCTCTAATTTTTGTCTCTTAAGGATTCTTGAAATCAAGTTTGGATTTTGAAACTCAGGTGATGGATCTGGATCTGGGTTAGATCTTGTATAACGAGTTTCCTTTTTAGGAGCCAGTTTCTGTGATTTCCTTTAGGAGAAAAGTATTGATGTTTCACAAGGACTGATCAAGTATAGCAGAACTGTATCGGACTTAAGACTGAATAAAGATGGATTGAGGCAGATTTTATATACTCCTGCAAATGCAAAGCAGAGGGAGTTTCTAAGGCTGTCTGGCTGTCGCTCAGGCTTTATCTACAGTATTAAGAATCAGACAGGGGTTTATAAATTTTATTCAGGTCCCCAGTGGAGTCGCCATTTATGTTAACACCCAGGTTGTTCCCTTTGACTCCTGAGGGAATACAGCCGGGGTAACCACTAACCAAGCTTTGGATTACAGGTCCTAGCCTACCTGTAATCAGAGAGGGCTCTCTCTTTTAGTTTTAACTTTGTTTTTTGAAGATTTTGGGCTAGTTGTGAGGTGAGGGTTTTGTTTGAATTTTGGTTGAAGGCTATTCTTCAAAGAAGGGCATGCAAGCATCAAAAGTTCAGTCCATTGGGCATGTGGAGTCTAGAAATAAGTAGGCTTAGATGTCTGTGATAAACAAAGGTTCACTGCAAGGCTAAATGGTATTCATGATACAAACTTTGAATTT
Source organism: Pinus tabuliformis (assembly GCA_031772625.1). Classification (NCBI taxonomy): domain Eukaryota; kingdom Viridiplantae; phylum Streptophyta; class Pinopsida; order Pinales; family Pinaceae; genus Pinus; species Pinus tabuliformis. Next base: position 807,262,036 of record CM062818.1, on the reverse strand, counting down.
AGTAAAGAAAACAGTATAAATTACACCAAGAAAGGCAATTAAGAGTTCTTTCACAGTGCAATACGAATTGAATATTAAATCCTACTCAGCAGCAACAGAGAATTACTGAATAAAGATTTATCATGTGATTAGAACAAATAGGAGCATTTAAGAATTCCATAGTTGCAGCTAATCTTGAAGAAAACATATTCGGCAGTAAGGATTGAGCTTAGGGTGTCTCTAATGGACAAATCCTGAACTAGTCTTTTACCTTTTCTACCAAGATTAAACATCATACATCACCGACATATTACAGAAGAAATATAACATAAATATAGTTAGAAAACACTTATTGTATCAGGCCATAACACGAGAATCTTGCAGCAGTCAGTAATTTCATCACAGCACATCCGAGCCAAACATATCTCCTGGAAACCAACAGCTTCTTTGTATTATATCTTTCGGAGGATATACAACCGAGTTCTCTTGAACAAATTAGTAACAACAACCCCCAATAAGCAGTGAGGGGGTGCATATATACAAAAATATTACAAAAATATCTCAATAGCGAGTTATTGCATAATAACTGCTCTTACCAACTTTCTAAGATATTTCTTACAAAACTAAAAGCTACTTAATGAATATACAACAGCTGCTTGCTGTTTGTCAGAAGTTATTGACTTTTGAGGGCAACTGGGTCTGCCTGGTGCTTTGTATTAATTTCTGAGTAATACGCCTTTTTTGCTTTGCTGTGCTGTAGCTTTCTCAGCCCTGTCATCTGCATCTGTCAGTGTTGCTTTAGTGTCCAGATTTGCTTGCTGAGTTGGCTCTATCCACTCCTCTCCAGTCATAATGAATATATCATTTTCTGAACATGATGACTTATAATTTATGTATACAAATTTGGTGGAAAATCTGTCTCTTCATAGCAATGTCTGTATCATGCCTGTCCACCATTCCTGAGTAGGCAACTGATGTCTCAAAATTGCACCTAAGGTTTCATCTGCCTCAGTATATTTGTAATAATTTGGAGGCACCTCAAATAAATGTCTAATTTCATTCATGATAAAGAACAAATTCTCTATTCTGTCATAGAGGCTCTGCCCAGATGCAGGCCCTGCTTCCTGTGGAGCACTTGATGCTGCAGTGATCTGATTGGTAGCAAATGTGTTTACCCTTTTGGCATAGTTTTAATGAGAAAGTAGCCTTCCTGCACTGTTCAGTAGGCTGGGAAGGCCTCTGTTATGCAATGCTGTGAATTTTTCCACAAATTTGTTCACCTCTGTTTGCATTTCTTGGCATCTTCTATCAAATGTTTGTACAAGAGTTCTCAAAGTGAGCACCCTTTTTACTAGTAGGATGGTATCAGTTCTATTAGCGATACCCATGGCTACCAGCTGAGGGCCTGTGTGGTTGTTAAGGACATTGATCATCCTATTTTCTATCTCAGGCATGTTGCCTAGAGCTGCTCTTGCTTTTTTATTTTCTTTGTGGGCCCTGCCTATGAGATCCATGTGCTCATGGATGGTCTCAATATATTGCCATTGATTTGTTATAGACTGACCGATATTGGCCCACAAGACTTTCTTGATTTCAGCTACTACTTTGTCAAGAGAGAGCTCCTTCTCCAGTTCTTTGATTCTCTTCTCAAGAGCTTTTACCTCTCTTGCTTTTTCAGCTACACTTTGCTTTGATTTATCATATTTTTCATTAAGTGTAACCAGCTTTTCCCTGGCCTCATTTAATTCTGCCATCTGGGCTTCCAGAACTTGAAGTTCTTTCATCATTTTTTGCATGTCAAGGCTGGGTGCCTGTCCTGAGGTTGTTGCTGGCTCTGCTGCTGTATCTGGTGTTGTTGTTGAAGGGCCTGTTCCAGCTGTTTGCACCGTGGGAGGAGTTATAACCTGAGGAGGCTGAGATGTTTGCTCTCCTCCTTTTTGTGTCAGGGCTGCCTGTAGTGCACCCTCTGTTGCTACCAATCGGCCTTCTGTTTCTACCAATTGCTTGTGTAATGTCAGCAGCATGGCTGCTACATCTTGGTCCTTTCTCTGCTGAGCAACATCTTCTGTTTGAGGGTGAAGGGTTGCTGTAATTTTGACCATTTTCCTCAAAGCTGCTATATCTGCCTCTTTTTCTTTCAGTAATGCCTGCACAGCTTTGGGATCACTTGGGTCATGCCCAAGCTCTATAATGATATCTTCCAAAGAACTAATCCTGTTGTCTTTGGCTTGAGAAGATGATTTCTCCAATTCTAGTTGGGCAGTAGTATTATGGAGACTATTTTGCAGTTTGTGTGCTAGAAAGGTTTTGTCAGCAAGAGAGGAGTAGACCATCTCACCAGTTTTCTTATGTAGCTCAATTTGATCCATTGGGTGGATGTCCTTTTCAAATACCTCCAGGTTGGTTCTTATGTAATCTGCAGCTGACTGTGGCTGCAACATAGTAGGCATGAAATGACTCATAGTCATTTTCCCCTCTGTTATGACATATGCCGACATAAGCCTTTGCTGATTTGTGGGAGCCATCTTGAGCAAGTGATTATAAATCTGAAGTCTTACTGGCTCATTCCTCTTCTTAATATCAATGAATTGCTGCTTTATACCGGTTTCTTTCCTTCTTTGCTGGCTTGAGGAGCTGACCTCTCCTCCAAGTGGTCTTTCTTGTTCCTGTTGGAAGGAACTGGCTGATGCTTCCATGCTAGGGGGGCCCATACCTATGGATGGCCCAATAGGCATCTCTTCTTCCGGAAAAAGGGTTTAACCTTTGCCTTTTCTCCCCTTGTTGACTTGCTGATGTAGTGAGGGGAGTTTCTTGCTCTCTGTCCCTCTTTCTAGTTCTTTCTTCATTCAATGGGGTTTGGAGCACCGAGGCATCCACTATTGTTTCCTGCCTTGGAGGCACACTTTCTTGAGCCTGTTGCTCTGTAGATATAGGGGCGTCAGCCATTTCTTCTTGTTGTTTGGGCTGCTCTTTCTTCTGTTCTGCTGTTGGAAGCGGCTGATCCTGCTCCATCTCTTTTCCCTTTTCTGTGCTAGCTGCTTGAGGAATAGTTTGAGCTGCTTGGTGGGGAGCTGTGGAAGATGAGGCAACTGCTCCAAGTTGAATATGAGGAAGAGAAAAAACCTGCCCACAATGTTCCAAGTCAGCTTCCTTTTCAAGTTTCTTTGCTTCTTTTAGTGCTAGTTCCTCTTTAGTACTTGCCTCTTCTAGAGTGCCTTCTTTCCATGTCAACAGATTTGCATATTTTTCAATGTGACGCAACCTAATATGATCATAGCTAGCCAATTTATATTTGACCCTTCTAAGACTAATGAAATGATTTGGATCATAGGGTTTCCAAAGGAAACTGGTTTGCAATATGAGGCGTTGCAGCATGTCATCTGCCTCTTTCCATCCTTCCTCCCTTTTATTATAAAGAAATGGTCCTAGCTGGTTTCTGATTTTGAGTTGTACCTTCTTATTTTTTCTGTGGAAATGGACCATGTCTGCATTTCCAAATTTCCTGAAATATTCTAAGGCAAAGAGTCTCATAGGGACATATCTTGGTAGTCTATATGGGCTTAACTCACAACCATATATTCTGATTACTGTATGGTGTTGGTAAAAGTACCAATCCCCAATGCTGTAGGCCTTTGAGAGCTGGAGGATTCTTTGCATCTCATCTGTCAATCTTGGAGGAGGGTCACTCAACAGTAAGGACATTGTTGGATGGATAAAGAGGTCTATGAATTCACAGTAGCTGTATGGTGAAAAATATATGTGATGAAAGATTGAAGACCAGTACACCACAGACCTTGGGTTCCCCTGAGCATCGAACTTCTTGAGAGTAATAGGGAAGCTATCAGGCTGATAGAATAGGAACAAGTGATAGATGTAAGAAGTGTATCTAAATACCTTCTCCCTCTCTAGATTCATCAATTGCTCATGAATTTTATTGGCAATGTATGCAGCATAATCATAGTGAACAGAAGGAGGCTTTCTAGGGGAGAAGATAGACATCATTGCCAGAATGGTTTCATCAGCATCTTCAGTTGATCTATAACCCATAATATAATTGATCATATCCACAAGCAGCTTGCCCAACTCATTGAAATATGCATTTCCTATAGGAGGGGTCCTCACAGTTTGAGAGCCTGATTCAATGAATAGCTGATTAATCTGTATGATTTGGGCACTGGACAGCTTGGCTCCTTGGTCTATTAGGTGCATCATGGATAGAGGAGTCAATGGCTTTGTGGTGTGAAAGTGCAGCATTTGATTTATGGCCTCAGGGGTGACATGGAACAAAACTGAACCTGAGTGACTGAGGACAGCTCTTTGACATGAATCATAGTTGGCACTACATTGATGTATTAAATCTGGGAGGACATTGATTTGAGGAAGATTAAAAATGGGCAAATTGGAATCCCAAATCCCTAGAGTATCAGCTCCACTGAGGTGCTTGGCTTTCAGCTCATTTAGTACATGAATATTGTATTTTGTGTCCATTGAGAGTGTTTCTGTCATTTGGTAGTCCCTATCACCCAGGGCTTGCCATTCTAGCTCTCTGTGTGGGGCATTAAAAGGTGGAATGCTCAAAGCTACTGGTGTCTCCATGGTCAATTGGTACTTTGAATTGTACTTGAACTTGTTTTTTTTTTTTGGCAGAGCAACACAGAGTATTGAATTTTGCAAGAGGAGGGCAATTTGCCGGAGAAACAGGGTGAATTAGGGTGAAAACAAGTTGAAATGCTCTTGGAAAAGTTTTAATGAGAAAATGTTGGTACTTAAGTGTTGTTTTCCCAGCGGACTTGTGTAGCAGCGGTTTTAGTTTGCGAATGCACAAACAGACTGTAAATTCGTGGAAATTGGGCACAATGGGGACTTCTACAAGTGAAATTGGGCTTACATTGTGGAGGAAGAGTACTGGTTCGTGAGGATTTTTGGAATTCACTGTGTTTTTCTTCTCTTCTTAGTTTTTTCTGTGATTTATGTAAAAACCAGGCTCGGAGGGGATGATTTGATAAATACCTGGTAAATTCTGGCAATGGTGGCAATGCAGATGGATCTGGGGCGCCGGGAGCACGAAAACAGTCTTCAAAGTTGGCGGGTGAACGACGTGGTTGTTCATGCAGCAATGCAGTGCGTAAAAATTCAAATAACACAAAAAACGAGCTTTTTGGGCCAAAATAGCAAAAATTTGGCTTTTGGCACTTTTTTGGATGACATCAGCATGACGTCATCGGGTGGGGCCGGGTACGGAAAGGTGATGTGGCGGCCTGTGAGTGTTCCGCGTGGACGGGGGGCGTGGCGGACAGCTCAAGGCGATGGCGAATGGAGTGGTGATGCGATGATGAGGTGGCAGTGACGTGGGCGTGACATGGACGTGACATGGGCAGGCGGTATACGGAGGACGGTAAGCGGTATTATCTGACCGCTTATGGTACGGGTGCGGTATTGGCGGGAGGCCGCCCGATAAAACACAGGACTGATGCGTGGCAGCGCCCTGACGTCACCCTCTGACAGTTTTTGGGTGCTATCATTCGGGCATCGGGGGCGGTCCGATATTGATATGGGCCGTCGGATGGGAAACCCCAGATCCGACGGATGACGGGAGGCAGAGGTGATAGGACAATACGGCGGGACCCGGCGCATTTAAATAACATTTCTTTTGTTTTTTGTGAAATGCGCGCTGTAATCAAAACTTTGGGATAAGCGGAGAAAATGGGTTTATACAATGTGTTTTGCAAATAGCGCGGGTTAGACATCATAGTGGGTTTTGGGTTTTCCAATGTTTTGTAGGCAAAATGGGTTCTTTTGACATTTTTTGCAAAAATGGGTTAAGGCTATTAAACCAAGCAGATCTTGGTTTAATTCCAAGACTTTGTTATCGCACTCTAATTTTTTTAGAACTATTAGGCTATATTGCCTAAGGGAAAGGGAATATACATATTTTTTGGGGCTTTATATATACAATGGTGATATAGTAATAGGGAAACGGGAACATAGGGAATTAAGTAATAATGTGGTTAGTAGTTAGTTTTGGATGGGATATATGGAAGAGAGGAAGCAAAGACTAAGTTCTTTAGGAAACAAGCTTAGTTAGGAGAGTAGATCAAAATGAAAAGATTTTTACACAAGAAATGTGGCTCTTCTATACAACAAGGATCATCAAATAAGTTTGATTTCTCTCAGGAACCAAGGTGGTATTGGGATGTTAGCAAGGAGTTTGATAGGGGATGATTGGGAAGTTAGACATGCTACACTTTGTTGCCTCAAAACTGCTGAAATAGGTGGATCTGCTCTGGCCAGTATATGTTTGCTTTTCTTAGGCCAGCAATATGGAGAAATCATGCTTCTGCAACCCCATCTGCCTACCCATTCTATAGCTTAGCATTTTTTATTACTTCAAGGAGGGTGCACTTAGACTAGCAGACCCTCAATTGCTCTTTTTCTTTTCTTTTGGCATTTTATTTTGATTTTCTATCTAAGGCTAGCCTTATTACTTCCAAGGCCCCAGATTAAGCAGTTGGGAACCTTCATTCTCTACCTAACTACTCATCTGCCAAGATTGAACAGTCTAGACAGATTCCTTCCTCTAATCTACAACAAAAAATTGAAATATGGCATGACCCAGCTTAGACTGTTGGATCACCCATTCAGAAGTAGGACCACATCAAACAACTGTGGGTAGGTGTTTTTCCACACAAAATATGGGATCTTTGCATCACCAAAGTAGAGCATATTTGGCACTTCCATTGCTAATCATGAAAAATGAAACCTATTGGTATAGGTAGCTAACACAAGGAACCAACTTGAAGAGGATCTGAGTACAAGGAACCAAGTACAAAAGATGATGGCTTAACACTTCAAGAAATACCTACAAGGTTTGTTAAGAAACATCCGCAGGTATGTCTATATATCTTATAAAATTCTCTTTATCTTATTTTTGAAGTTTGCATTACATTACTAACATCGTTATGCCTAGATATCTTGAATCATAAAGATTCTTGTTTAGGGAGATCCATCTCTCAATAAATCTACCCCTCTACATTCTTAATTGATTTTATAGAACCTGTCTAGGATTCACTGGAAAACCCTAACCTAAGGGTATGCTGACAATGTGTGAAACCCAATCCTGCTTAGGGTTATTGAAAATGCTATTTGAAGTTCTTGTTGATGATGTCATGTTTGGGATTTCGGTATGATCATGAAATCTTAACTCGTTAGGGTTGAATGATGTTTGTCCAAGATCTTGAACCTTTGAATTTTTGGTATTGCAGGGTTTGCTTTGCTATGTTATGTAACCCTATATTCTTAGGGGTTGGTTGGGTCTATAAGAAAAACCCTTGTTATAGAGGCCTAGGAACAAAACCCTAGGTATGTGTCCATTTGGTTGAAACCCTAGACTATTCTAGGATGGGATATGTCTAATATATTAATGTTGTTTGACATATGATATGCTTTTGCATGGTAATGAATTCCTAGATACAAGTGTTGACATAGTTATTGATGGTCCTAAGTATTAGGATTTAATATAAGTCCTTGTTTGAGATTCTAGGACGATGATATTTGGAAATCTAGGGTTTTGCAGCGAAACCCTAGCAGTAGTTAAATTTTCTAGAATTTGTGATATAACAATCTGAGATCTATTTATATGATTATTGAGATTGTGAAAATGAAATTTTAGGGTTTTGAAGTTGAACCATTATTAGAAGTAAAATCTCTGATGACAATATGATGATTTGAGATTTGTGTAAGATTATTGAAATTTGAGTTTTGGTTGATGATTGATTGAAAATATATGGTTTGCAACTAACCCTAGTGGAAGCTAGTCATGTTAACGACTAAGCTGTGATTGACTTTGATTGATTCTTTTGTATGAAATATAGGATTTGTATGGAACCATAGCGGAAAATCTAACATATGAATTCTGAAAGTTGTTAGATGCCTGGTAGATCTATATTTGTTTGAATTACTTCTATGGTTTGCTATATGGTGTAGTAGGGTATGTTTCACCTTTGAAAGAAACATTGAAACCCTAGATGGAATTAAAGTTGCTATGAAGTAGTCTAGGGTGTATGACAAAGTCCCTAGCGAGATGTTGAAGAGTATATGTCTCTTGTTTGTAATCCAGTTTGGGTATCTGATATGTATAAATTTGAAATGCTTCCGTGATTCCAATATGGCTAACTTCATGCTTCTATAGATTTCACTATACTTGCTATCTAAGTTGTGTAGGTACACAATCTTCAATATGGTGAAGATGTTCGTTATGGGGATGATGACGACTCTGATAAGAAGGATGGAAGCCATGAAATATTCTTCGATGTTGTAGAACACCCTAAGTTAAGAGGGAGCCTGGATGAAATCTCCCTAGGATAAGAGGATGGTTGAAAATATTCATTGTACAGGAATGATTAGATCCTCTCTGATTAAGAGGGAGTGATAGATAATTCTCTACTCCATGTGTCATGCACTAGACGGGACTAACAACCGTAAGTCTTAGTGAAGGCCATGAGTGAGAGAAGAAAATTGGAGAATGCATTTTGAGTTGCTACTGAAAGAAGGAAAGCAAGATCCGATTGAAGAATATGTTGCTAGATATGAAGTAGGAAAGAAAAATGTATGATTGATGGATCTTCTGTCAAAGATTCGGTTGATAGTCCTACTATGGAAAGTTGAGAAGAAACATGAAGTTGTTTGGAAGACCTCGGAGGTTGGTATTTTGATTATGCATATGTGAAAGTATATTATTGATTGGGGTTGTGTTTGTACAGATGAATCTCTCGAAGGTTTTGATAGCATGCTGGTTACCAATCAGTTTGATTGGGAGAGATTGGTTATCATTGATCTATTGGATCAAGGAGTGTTGAGGCTTTGTGAGTGAAGCATTGCCTGGGAGGACATCTGGTCGACACTTTCTGTTGATGTCTAGATCCTGAAGTTGGAAAGGTGGTGTTGGTTATTGAGCTCTATTTTTGGATACACACCTGGATCTTTGGGTTGATGGTTAGCAAGTAAGCTTGATGGTACCTAGAGAGGCTGAAAGCTTGAGTCCATCTTAGTCCCACCTGGATAGATTGCCTTGGTCAGGAATCTAGTCCGTGGCATTGCGGTGCCTAAATTGTTGAGAGACCAATGGATAAATTGCCCTGGTCAGGAATCTAGTCCATGGCATTGTGGTGCCTAAACTTCTTCATAGATGATGTATTAACTAGTGTGGAAAAAGTCTGCAAAAAATCGCGATTTAATCCTAAAAATGTGATTTTTTCAACTAAACGATTTAATCCCTCGAACTTTTGGCGACTTTTTCAGAAAGGAAAAAATCACGATTTAATAGTTATACTCCCAATTTAATTGGGAGTCGACCCAAAAAGTTGGCCTCCCTCCCAGGCTGTGGATAGGATAGAGGCCACCTCAAAAAGTCGGCAAAAGTGTTTTTTGCCGACAGAGTGTTTTTTCTACAATTTTAAGGTGTTTGGATGTTAGCATGATCCACCAGTGTGGTAGGGGAATGTTGAGGCATGAAAGAAATTTTGTACTTTGTCAGGGGCATTCCTGATGGGTTGGAGGATTTCCAGATATTTTGTCCTTATTTGTTTTGGTAAATTAAAGACTTTTTATATTAACATACAACAGTGTGCATTGTCACACTCTAGCTTCAGTGCCTCAAAATTAAAGTTTCATTGTTTGATGATAAAGGCAAAAAAAGCTTTGCTTGAATACATCAGTCTCAATCCTTGTCCATACTAGCTAGACTCTGCCTTACCATGCTTGATCATATCATAGATTCAGTTTTAGGATTTGATATCTATTGATTACGGGGCAGAATAAAATAAAAAAAGTTTCCAATCTCTGAAAGGACTACTGGGCATACCCATAGAGCCCACTATAATCTTTAAACTAGCAAACTAATCACCAAACCGAATCCTATATATATGTTTTCGTAAGCAAAGTTTAAGGCTACCCCAAATCAAACAACTAAAAGAATAATCAGAATGCTTAATTGAGTTGGCAGCATTTTCGTCCAACAAACATAGGGAATGTGTTGCTTGATTGGTTGCGTTGAACTGTTGCAGAGCCCTCTTTCCATCTTCCACATTAGTTGGTCCTTATCTCTTGGAGCAGGTAGTTCAAGTAATTATTTGTCTCCAAAGCATGCTTCTGCTATCAAATTTTTCTTCAGGAAGCTCACATGTGTTACCGAAGTTGGCAGGTATCCTTCAGAGAATGGAAGCATTCATTGATGGCAATCCTGATGCAGAGTCTTTAGGTTGTTGTTTGTTACGCCAAGAATCCCATGAGGACATACTTTACCATCCACTGGGAATCTATAGGCACCTTGAAGACATTTTGATATCCTGGAATATTTTTTGGGTTGTCTGGTGAGAATTAGAAGGGTTCCTCATCTCTTCCTTAGTCTGTTGTTCCTTCATAATTTTGCTGGCATGCTGCCAAGTGTAAATTTGTCGTGTTGGATGGCAAATTCTAAATGCCCGTTCATGTCTTCCCACTAGATCTTCATACTTCAAGAGTGGATGACAGATGACCTCAGTTCTTCCCACTAGGATGCATGTCCGTGGACTCAAAACCACCACCCTAGAGTTTCTGTTGTGCCCAAAACATTTATAGGAGGTGACACCATCTAGGATGGGCAACAACAGCATAGGACAGAGGCCACCTCTTCCATCGGCTTCTAGAGGACAATTGAGTCCATTTGTATCCCCAAGGGAAAGGTTTTCTTCCTCTAGAGGGAAAGGAAAAGCCATTCCCTATTCCCGTAAAAGGGGAAGAGGATCTCAGTGACTGATTACTTTATGAATTTGAGATGACTCATGATATACATTTATTATATTTTTTGTTGATATTTTGACTCTTGAGAGTTGAGACTCAGACAGGACTCAAGATTTAGGAGTTGATTCACTATTTTGATATGTGATGTAGCACTAGACTTCATATACATATTATATATTAGCTTTCTTTACATGTTTTATGTGGAAATTCATTTATTTGATGTTGTGGATACTCTAGATGTTAAAAAAATAAAAATAAAAAATGAATAATTTTGTGTTTTTTTAATTTTGCCGACTTTTTCAAAAAACTCTGGACTTTAAGGAGTTTTTTAACTTTTGGACCCTTGCCGAATTAATCCCGACTTCGAATTTTTCCACATTGGTATTAACATCTTCCATGTACCTCTTTGATTATATGTAAATATGAATACCTCCCTAGTTAAGAGGGCGTGTTGGAAAATGTAACTAGCTTCGGTGTTAATTATTTTACTTGATGTCAAAATGTAATATAATTGTCAAAAGAAAAAGAAAAGAATTTATTATTAAATTAAATTGACTTATTAAAGCATGGGTTTCATGCTTGGGTCAATTATAGGTCAAGCCTACATTGTAGGCTTTAGGTTATTGTCAAAGTCATTTATTGTTGGGTAAAAGGCTCCTCCATCAAGTCATCCTCTTTAGCAAATTACCTACTCGAAGTATTCAAGTCAACCTCAAATAGATTATCTACAAGTCAACTTCAATTAACATATCTCAAGTCAGCCTAACCATAAAATAGAGACACAATTGTTTCATAATGGTCATGTCAGCTCATTTAAGATAGGAAAACTACTATATGTACCAGGCTGAGGGTTCGCATTACTCACCACATAATAGTTCAGATTTCAGAGTAGAAGTTTCGGTGAGATGACAGAATCAAGCAGTTTTAGAGGTAATGTTTTAGTGCTATTACAAGACAGGAGTTTGGATAGGTCACTGAGATGATCACAACAAAGAAGATTTCTTATAAATCTCAGAGGAGAAGTCTCAGTGCTATCTCAAGGATGAGGTCTTGGTGAAATCTCTGGAAGAAGGTTTTGGTGGAATCACAGTGAGGAGATCTCAGTGTCGAGACTGTAATAAGGATGATGTCTCAATGAAAATACAATGACAAGTACAGTGAAAGAAAGATGACTTTATGGAGGGAGTCTAGACTAGTTTGTAAGAGTCATGGTCGTCTTATCTTGAATCTAATGAAGGAAGAATTTTGTGACTGGGTTTTCCCCTCAAGGGGGGTTTTTCCCTGGCAGCGTGCCTATATCTTGTGTTCTCTTTTATTCATTGATTGACATTAATATTGATGATAAGAAAAGATAACTAAGAGATTAAATACTAATAATGAAAATATCACAAGTTACTGTCAGTGAGAGGAAAATCATTTTAATTTCCACCTATATGGATTTTCTAACAGGTTCCCAACTTGTTTTCCTCCACCTCATTTCCATAGGGACTACCCCCCACAACCAACTGTTGGGAGACAACTAGAATGGAGTGGGCGGGGATCAAAGTGACAACCCCCACTCTGAGCAGTTGTCATGGTGCCTGTACAATCCGAGCGACAACATTTTCTGGCGCTGTTGCTGGTGACAAGTTTCTTGTTTCCAAGGTTTACAATAATTTCTCATAATCTTCTTCTCGCATCATTCTTCATCTTCTCATCACCTTATCTTTTGTTCTCTCACTAATATTCTCATCTTGTTCATTCACACCATTAGCACCCAGACATTTAGGTTGGTTTCTTGTTTAGGTGGCAACTCCACTCATTTATCCATTCACAAGAACATACTCTAGAAAAAATCCTGGTAGCTTGGTTAACCCCACTCCTGATCCTGAAAAGGTTCTAAGAGCTCGGTTAAACAAATTACATTCTAGAGATTGTTTAAATTTTCTCGGAAAGGAAGTTCTCCTTGATCTTCATTTTCTTTTCATCAACTATCCTATAAATCAAGACATCATGGGTGACTTCTACAGGCCTTGCAACTCCACCAACATTCAAGGAAATCCACATGATTTGCTGAATGAGTTCGTTATGAGTAAGATGCCTCTCTTCCAAGGGAACAATGTTGTTAATGCTGAAAGTCACATAAAGAAGTTCAACTTCTTTATCCAAAGATTCTCTCATGCTACTGCTTATAATTACGAGGATGTTCGAATGAAATTGTTTGTGCTTTCTCTAGAATATGATGCTCTCGATTGGTTTCAAGACAAAGCTAATGATGCCTTTGACTCTTTGAGATCACTTCTTGATGCATTTACAGATAAGTATGGAGATAAGAGGGAAGAAAAGTATTTTGTTAAATAATTCAACACTATTAAGAAAAGAGAAAACAAAATAGTTGAAGAATTTAGCCAAAGATTTAATAAACTATTAAGGGATATGACTCAAGATTACAAGCCTCTTGAAAAGACAGTTCTAGAACAATATCTTGAGGCTTACCTTGTAGAGACGAAAGTATGAGATAAGACGCGGTCATCCCAACACTTTAGCTATTTCCCAAAGCACAACTGAGGAATTGGAAAAGGACAAGAAAGCCTCAGGAAAGTCAAAGATCCCTGGTTTTGAAAGAGTCCAAATCAAGTCTAAGGGGAAAGAAGTTAAAGAAGAAGAATCTGAGTCATTTAAAGAATTGACCCGATTAATGAAAGAAATGAAGGTTGAACATGCCAGATAGGTAAATGAGATGCAAAATCAACTAATACAAATGGAAAGGTCCTGAATGCAGAGTATGCCGCCTAGAAATAATAATAACAACAGGGGTAACAACAACAATCCATGGCCAAGAAGAAATCCACCCAATGATTAAAGGCCTCCTACACCACTTGAGTCTACTAATGTGATTGATAAGCCTGCTTTAGGTTATAATCAAAGTCATTTATTGTTGGGTCATAGGCTCCTCCATCAAGTCATCCTCTTTAGAAAATTACATACTTGAAGTATTCAAGTCAACCTCAAATAGATTATATACAAGTCAACTTCAATTGACATATCTCAATTTGGCCTAACCATAAAATAGAGACACAACTGTTCATAATGGTCATGTCAGCTCATTTAAGATAACCAAACTACTATATGTACCAGGCTGAGGTTTCACATTACTCACCACAAAATAGTTCAGATTTCAGAGTAGAAGTTTATGTGAAATGAGAGAATCAAGCAAGTTCAAAGATAATGTTTTAGTGCTACTACAGGACATGAGTTCGTATAGGTCACAAAGATGATCACAACAAAGAAGATTTCATATAAATCTCAGAGGAGAAGTCTCGGTGCTATCTCGGAGATCTCGGTGCTATCTCAAGGACAAGGTCTTGGTGAAATCTCAAGAAGAAGGTTTCGGTGGAATCACAGTGAGGAGATCTCGGTGTCATGACTGTAATAAGGATGATGTCTTAGTGCAAATACAATGACAAGTTCAACTGCTTTATCCAAATATTCGCTCATGCTACTGCTTATAATTATGAGGACGTTCGAATGAAATTATTTGTGCTTTCTCTAGAAGATGATGCTCTCAATTGGTTTCAAGACAAAGTTGACGATGCCTTCAACTCTTTGAGATCCCTTCTTGATACATTTACATATAAGTATGGAGATAAGAGGGAGGAAAAGTATTTTGTTAATGAATTCAACACTATTAAGAAAAGATAAAATGAACTAGTTGAAGAAATTAACCAAAGATTTAATAAACTATGAAGGGATATGACTCAAAATTACAAGCCTCCTAAGAAGACAATTCTGGAACAATATCTTGAGGCTTACCTATAGAGACGCGGTATGAGATAAGATGTGCTCATCCCAACACTTTAGCTATTGCCCAAAGCACAACTGTGGAATTGGAAAAGGACAAGAAAGCCTTAGGAAAGTTAGAGATCCCTAGTTTTGAAAGAGTCCAAATCAAGTCTAAGGGGAAAGGAGTTAAAGAAGAAGAATCTGAGTCAGTTAAAGAATTGACCCGATTAATGAAAGAATTGAAGGTTGAACATGCCAGACAGATAAGCGAGATGCAAAATCAACTAATACAAATGAAAAGGCCCCGAATGCAGAGTATGCCGCCTAGAAATAATAATAACAACAAGGGTAACAACAATAATCCATGGCCAAGAAGAAATCCACCAAATGATCAAAGGCCTCCTACACCACTTGAGTCTACTAATGTGATTGATGAGCCTTTTACTTTTTGTAAACCTTATGAGAGTTTCAATGAAGAGAATACATGTGCCTTTGCTAGAAGAATCTTGGAGGAAAGTAGAAACCAAGAAGATCATAATGCAAGTCAATATAACTCCCAAGGAAAGTCGATGCCGATATGATATCTTCAACTTTTGCCATCAACACCTTCAATGAAGAGGAAGACCCCATTACTCAAGCATATAGTGAGAATCCATCTTAGGAGAAGATTCTGGAGCTTGCAAAAAGTAAAGGTTATACTCAGAGAGGTAATGATCAGAGTCAAAATACACAAGTTCCATTCCAAAGGTATAAGTCAGGATTAAAGGTAGATTGGGCAACGTGGATCAATAACGTTAAGATGTCAGTTCCAGTCTTCAAATTACTGAAGATTTCATCACAAAGAGATTCATTTTTTAAAGCCTTAGGCATTTCTCAACAAGAAAGATTTGATACTCAACCTAAAGATGAAGAAATCAAGTTAAAGGAATTCAACTGCTATATGACTAATGAATACCATCAACCTTTCTTCTTGACATTGGACATAAATGATCGTTTGCTCCATAATTGCATGCTTGACTTTGGTGCATCTACAAATGTTATGACTAAGAAAGTTATGGAACAGTTGAACTTAAGGATCTCTAGACCTTATCATAACATTTTCTCAATGGATTCTAGAAAAGTTGAAGTCCTTGGTGTGGTTAAAGATCTACAGGCTGCATTAGTTGATTACCCATACAGGAACATCACCGTGGACACATCTGTAATTGACGCCTCAAATGTGTTGGGAATGCTTCTTTCTAGGAACTTTGCAGCTGATCTTGGTGGTTCTATTCAAATGGATCTATCTTACATCACTATTCAAGTAGTAGTAGGTGGCATGGTCAAATTATAAAGAGAAGTAGAAAGAAGATATCATGTGGAAGTTCCAAATAAATTGGAAAAATGGTGAAGAAGTCATGCCACAGGGTCATCCATTGCACTTCGAGTCAGAAATTTTCCATCCTTCTATCACTTTTCTTCATTCCACCGCCCATCCCCTCCTCTGTGTAGAAAGAGAAACAAATTCTAGTTGGATAGAGATATGCAACACAATGATGAGTAGTTACATCGACCAAAGAGGGTCAAATTTCAACAAGGGATATCTGATAAGCAACTTATTGATCTACTAATAGTCAACAGATGCACATGATTGATCCACATCGATGACATTTGACGCCATAGGGCACCGTTTTGTATAATATGTCTAACCCTACTCCTTTTTATTTCATGTCATTAGATAGTTTTATTTCACACATTTATATTATGTCTTTTATGTTTCAGTTTGCTAGAGTAGAATTTTATATTCTGGCGACATTTATAATGTATGGATGATGATTTTTATTTTGAATGGGTATCTATTTGGACTTTTGTTTACTTGTATTCAAGATTCTGGGGTTCTCACGTTACTTTTTGAATCAACATGTCCCCATATGGAGCTAGATGTTGCACAGTTTTTTTGAAAGCTATAAGGAAGCGGAAGTACCAATTTTTTCAATAGGAACAAATCATCTATCAATAGTTTAAGTGCCATTATAAATCCATTATGCAAGTTATGTAATGTAAACGATGCTAGTAAGACCGTGAATGTATGAAAAACCTAGGCAAGCTTATTATTTTGGTGAGAGTTTCATCCTAGGAGGTTTTATGTCTCACTGATTCATTTATGTTTCTAAACACGGATGGTCGACAAAGTTTTTCTCTCCAACCTCACCCTAAAGCTAGGGTGGAATTCTTCATCAAAGTCATAGGTGAGTCCTAACGTTCTAGTCGAGTCTTATGTAAAAGTGATTTGGGAATAATTTAAGCTAGTTGGCTAAATTATTTTATTACAAATCACTTGGTCTACTAGATCATATTGTGTCACAGATTGGGTATGCAATTTGAGGGTCTGAGTGGAATCGGTATTCCCACTTTGAGGGATGAATTGTAAAAAATCCCATGTAAAAAATATTTTAATGCATGGTCCCTCATACTTAGACACCATGGTTAAAATATTAGAGGGTGGAAAAAACATTAAATCCTCTCAAGTGTTAATTAATTAATTTTTCTGGCAAATAAAATTAATCCTAAGCCAGAAAATTAATTAATTAGAGTCAAATTAAAATGTCTTAGGAAAATTACATTCTCTGAGTGGGAAATTTGTGGGTATCAAAAGAATTAATTTTTGGAGATCAGACCCTTGGACCTTGGTGGTTAAGTCAAAGTCATTTTTTTGCGGAAGTTAGCTCAAAATAATTAATTTTGAGCTAATAAAAATAGAATTAAATGAGAAATTCGAAAATTCCTCAAAAATAGAATTTCAATGGCTAAGAGTAAAAGATGATCAAGTATTTTTCAACGACTGAGATTATTTTGACAAGGATCAAGCAAACTAGCCGCTGTTTTTCCACTTGGAGGATCTATCTATAAATTAGAGAGTCATTTGAGTCTCTAGCCATCTGATTTCTGGCTAAGAAATTGTTGTTGAAGCATTGATGTAACTCTATTGCCCCATTGGGAACTTTTATTTCGATCATAATAAAGACTTTGGGGTGTAGTTCAAGGTGTTTAGTGTTGATTGATTTGTGGTATGCGCTGGCTACAAACTTTCCTATGTTGTGTTGGTACCCCAGTCCTTGGTCTCCAAGTTCACAAACTGTGGGCATGAACCGACTTTGTTTGGATCTTAAATATTTATGTGGTTCATTTAAACTTCGCTAAGGCTATATTATGCATTGGGTTTCTAAAGTATTTTTAGCCATTTATCAAAGAAAAAAGGTCCATAATTTTTTTCTCAAAATTTATTTTAAAGCCCTTGTATATTTGCAAAATAATTTTGTTAATTACTTTGTAAATTATTTTTGCTAATTGGCATTTTGAGATTTTGTATAGATTTGGGGTTTTGTGTGTTTGTGAATCTATTTTTGCAAGCGAAAGCAAGAGAAGAAGCTGAAATAGAGCTAGATCTAGGCCCTTTAGGGTAAGATTTAGTTTCTAGAATTTTTGGCAGGGCCAACTATTAGAAAATTTGTAGAAAATAATTTTTTAAGAAGTCAGGGTTCTGAATTTTAGGCCTCCTAGGGCCAACGTCCTCCTCCTCTTGGCCTGCGTCAACCATCCAACCCTTTGCATCTTCATTTCAACCCTTTTTAGGGTAGGTCGTACCCTCTAGGGCCTTGACGTCCCTTTCTTGGCCCTGCGTAAGGGTCTTTAGACGTTGAAAGGCCTAGGCGTAGGCCTAGGAGGTCTCGACTGGCCTCCTTTGCATCAAATGATTGCCTTTTCCCTTTAGGGCCTTAAATTTCCCTTTAGGCCCCTGCATCAAGTCCTTTGGGGGTTTTTCCCTCTAGCGTTAACCTTTGTTGGTATCCTCCTTCCTCCTCTGCCCTCTATTTGGCTTCCTAGCCCCCTTTTCCCTCAACACTAGCCTTATTGGGCCTAGCATTGGCCCTATTTGGTCCTAGCTTGCCCTAAATCCATCTCTGAATTTTCTGGATTGAATACTTGGTGATTTTGTAGGATTTTGGCCTTTTTTTATTTTTTATTTTTTGTGGCAAGCTCATCCTAAAGTTTCAACAAATTTGGACCAAGAGATCTTTAAGACATTGGGCCCAAGGTTTTCTCTTTAAACCCTAGTTTTTTCATTGTTTTTCTACTGCTATAAATTTTGTATTATAGCAATGATATAAGTGCCTTAAAATCATACTAAGTTGGTAAAAATATCTCAGAAATATTAAAATTTATTTTTCTCAAAATTTGGCCACTTGGGCATCAAGGATCTAGCCTAGATCTAAAATTTTGCTGCAATTTTCTCCGTAAATCATTGAATCAGATCTGTAATTTTCTGAATAATTCACCTAAAAAGGCTCAAAAACTAATTTTTTCAGTTTTGACAAATTTTTCCTTGTTTTGGGCATATTTGGCACTTGTTCTAGCATCATTAACTCATTGATTTTCTGATTTTTTTACTGTTGTAACAAGATTTATTAGATCTAATCTAATTCTGAAAATTGCATTTCAAGTGAGCTAAATTCACTATTTCACTTTGTCAAGTTGTTGGATAGTTTAGCAATCAAATCTAGTTGCTTTAGGCTTGTCATATCTTGGGTTTAAAGTGATTTCCTTACTACTGTTATAAGTCTCTTACTACTGTCATATCATTCACTTGTTGCTTATTAAGAGGTTATTGGAACATAAATTGCATAAAGTGCTATCATATTGGTACATTCTATTATTTCTTGTTCTTAACATTGATATTGTGGAGGTGGCTAACAATGTGTTTTCCTTGTGAGTTTATATGCTATAAAGTTTAATGTTCACATATAATAAACTCACTCACTAAAAACACTATAATCTTAACTTTTCTAAATATTAATTTTGAGCACTTAACATCTAATTGGAATTGTGATATTGGCATAAGAGCATCTTCAATAATTGTTATTGGCATCTTGTGGATAGGTGCTCTAAGTTCTTTTACTTATATGATTGGTTCAAGTATCTTGTGGATTCATTTTTTATTAGCACTTGTATCTTTAAACACTTATCTTGTTTTAAGATTGTCTTCTAATTGTTGTTAAGTACTATTGTCATAAAGAGTAATAATAACTTAAGCACTTAAACGCTTGAACAATCTTAACTCAGGTGACCTCACTCATAATCATTGCATAAGAAATCTAGTATTAGTTTTTCACTTAATAATTTAACTTACTTAAATCCAAGCATAAGCTTGGTTCATAGACTTCTAGGACAACCCTCTCTCATCTAGCTTGAGGGATTCAACCTTTCTTAGTGGTTAACACAATGTCCTTGCAGTGGCGAGAGCCATAGTCTCTACAGCGTTGGAGGCACTAGGTGGCTAGAACATAGGGGGAGGTATTGTTAATTAGGCCACTCCATGCTTCCCATTGGCTGCCATCTCACAACCTACTTTGAAGACTACTTCTCAAAACAGTTAAGGGAAAGGTTCAACTTAGATTAGGCATTTAATCTAAAATTAACCAAGATCCTTGCATTACATCTAGTTTTTAGGAGTTGCATCTTCATATAGGTTAGTTCATCATATAAGAGGCAGTTGTCCATCCGGTTACTTGGCTATAATTTCTAATAAGCAAGATGTTTTGACTCTACCATACACTGGTCTCAATAATAAATCTAATCAAATCCTTAATCTTGCTAAATCCTACCAAGTATCTAGGCCACTCAACTGTCTCCCGAACAAGTTGGTTCCCAATTTGTTTTCCTCCACCTCATTTCCATAGGGAATACCCCCCATAGCTTGATGTTGGGAGACAACTAGAATGGAGTGGGCGAGGATCAGAGTGACAACTCCCGCCCTAAGCAGTTGTTGCGGTGCCTAAACAATCCGAGCGACAACAAGAACTTCTGTGGAGGAGAAGGAAAATTTGATTAATCTACTCATTGAGTATTGTGATGTCCTAGCCTTTTCTTACGATGAACTAAAGGGTTACAAAAAAGATTTTATTGAGCACACTAGTCGCTTGAGTGATGAAGATTCTAAGCCATTTAAGCAAAAACTTAGGAAAATAAATCCTAAGTTGGGTCCACTCGTTCTTAAAGAGTCGCAGAAGATGCTTGCTGTTGGTATTATTAGAAAAACTTGACGTTCTTCCCAGTGTTCAAACTTGATGATTATTAGAAAAAAGAATGGTACTATTAGACTATGTGTCGATTTCAAAAATCTTAACTTGGTTTGCAAAAAGGACAATTATGCTTTACCTAATATGGAAAATATGCTTCATGTTGAATTTTCTAATTCTATCAGTTAGAAAATTACTTTGTATTCTACTGGTTTATTTCTTCTACTTGTAAATTCTGAAAAAGTTATTTAAAACATCTAAATACCGAAATAAACACAATACAATCACAATATCTACAGATTATCAATTGAAAGAAAACAAGCACACAAGTGACACTGTTATTTTTGGACAAATGTCCCTGGAAAAACCCAATGTAGGAAAATCGATGCATCTATTCTGAGGGTTTATTATTATGCAGTATTTCCTTGAGTACAATTGGGTGCCTAACCGACTCACCCGACAGAGAAAACTACATAACAACAATACCTCTATATTTGGAAATAGGTATTTAAAAAACCTGTCTCACGAAACCCTCTCCGACGACTGCGAACCTTAGCGTTGGCCCTTCTGGCCTCTGTGCCAGCCTCCTACTAACCTGCGTCAGCCCCAGGACCCTCTACATTAGCCCTTTGAGGCACTGCACAACCTCTGGGACCCTCTACGTCACTCTAGCAGCCTCTACGTGGATGATGTAGTTCCTTTGGCCTCTGCATTGTCTCTGCTGGGTTCTGCGTGGTGTGAACTAGCTGCTGCTCTCGCTCTCTCTGCTTCTGCGCTGGTCTCTCAGTATTGTCTCTGCCTCTCTGTCAAATACTCACTGCCCCTCATTGCTAATCACTAATTCACTTTTTCTTAGCAACCCCGCTCTAGCAAAATGAATGATTGATCACTCTGGTGTGTTCTCCAACTAACCCTCAAGCCTCTTCTTATACTTTTCTCGTTGATCCTTCAATGACCGAGATTAAATCTCTAATCAAT
This sequence comes from Pinus tabuliformis, assembly GCA_031772625.1. Classification (NCBI taxonomy): domain Eukaryota; kingdom Viridiplantae; phylum Streptophyta; class Pinopsida; order Pinales; family Pinaceae; genus Pinus; species Pinus tabuliformis. Next base: position 807,240,485 of record CM062818.1, on the reverse strand, counting down.
GGCTAAGATTAGATTTGGTTTGATCCATGACTTTTGGAACCTTCTAACCTAGTTTTATATTAATACCCATTAATATTTTTTTTCCTAAGTTTAGACTTAGAAACTCCATTAAAAATATTAATTATTTTAATATCTCCCAAACCTGGTACAATCTGTCCAAACCATTTCTCGGTCTTGGAGATCTCATGTGCTTTAGCCTCTCCACCAATTTTCATGGGTAGAGCACATCCAATGCTACCCAAAATCAACACTTCAAAGGATAACAAGGTCTAGTATGATGTCATTGTTGCATGGATACTTTGGCTATAATTAGTTATGGGTTAAGGAGAAGGACTTTCATAAGACTACCTTCACTACACCTTAGGGAACTTTTGAATATCTCAGAATATATTTTGTGTTAACAAATGCAGGAGCCACTTTTCAGAGGGCTATGGATTATGCTTTCAAGGAATTGATTGGAAAAATCATTGAAATTTACCAAGATGATCTCACCATTTTCTCAAAATATGGTAAAACTCATATAAATCATCTTAAGTAGGTTTTTGACTAGTGTTGAGAGTTTGGCATATCATTAAACCCCACCAAATCTGTTTTTGGGGTAACTGAAGCAAAATTAAGGGGTCACATCATTTCCAAAGAGGGTATCAAGATTGACCCTAAAAGGGTTTGTTATAGACATTTTTGTGCCTTATAGCTCTAATCATGAAATGTCCATAATCCAAGGGATCCAAAGTCCCTGAACATGTTGTTCCTACCCCTAGAGGAACAAGGCCAGCAAACCACAGCAATTCACAGAAGTTCTCCACCAGAAACTGCTCAAAAACAAGTCAAATCAGGATCATTTCAGTGGCTACACTGGCCACCTACGTTGCAAAGCACCCCAGTACACTAGCTAGGTGCGTTGCAACGCACCGAACTGCACTACCAGGGTGCGTTGAGTGGGAAATGACAAATGGCAGGGTCCTTTGTGCGAGGTGTAAAGACTGTGGAAGCTTCTAGAATCTTCCTCCATGACACTTGCCTGGCTGAGTTCGACTAAGTGATGAGTAAGAGGCTCTTAGTCTCCAAGTGGAAGCAAGAACTGACAGAGAGAGAGGACACTAGTCAGATCTCAAGCTGACTCATCCTCTCTCCAAACATCTATATATAGATCTCTCCTCCATGAGATCTAGAGGCTGGAATTTTGTTATTGCAAAGAATTGTTGTTGGTTTGAGATTGAGATCATTGGGTGCTTAATGCTTTGAAGGGAGGTGAAGAAAGGATTTCATTCGCTGGGAGGTAGATGCTGGATTGGAACTCTCTTGGTTGTATCTCCTCCTGAACCTTGTTATTTCATCAATAAAGCTATCTTGGTTTCTCCTATATGTTGATGTGTCTTTGATGTATGATTGCATTAGTATGTTTAGTTTATTTCTAATCCTGAACTAGTTATGAATATGAATCTATGTCTTTGCGTAGTGTTCCCTTCTTGTGATCTTGCAGAAACTTGTTGAAGCTGGGCGAGCGAGAAGGCAAGTAGCTGGGAGCTCTCAAAGAGAAGAGAAACTGGATCGAGGGACAAACGGAAGACACCGGTTAGTCCATCCATCTCTCTTCATTCTTAATTCATAAAGGAAGAATACTAGAATAGCTGTTTCTGTTTGTTGCTAAGGCACTGTCACACCTTAGGTGGATAGGATCGTCCTGCATAGGCATTTTTCCCCACAAAAAATTGGCGACTCCGCTGGGGAGATCTGTTTAGTCATTTTATTTGTGTTTCTGTCATTGTTTGTTTCATAGACTCAAGAACAGCAATCGAACTGCATCTGCTATTTTCATATGCAAAGTAGACAGCTGCTGCTTTGATCCAATCGCTGGATTTGTCTATGATCTGAACAATGGACTCACAAATGATTTGATGATCCTTTGTGATAGATCTTAGCCCTCCTTCAAATCATCCCTTTGATTGTACCTTGCTTGTTGCTTTTATTTGGCCTGAAACTGTAGATTAAATTGCAAACCGTGACCCAGAACCCGGAGAGAACTCTCGTTTCTGCTCCAGCGCAGGCTCTGTGAAGAGACTCTGCATTTCAACGCAGGTCCCGAGAGGGCTACCTGCGCTGCAATTTAGTTTCTCTGTTATACAGGTGCGCTGATCCAGCTTATGCCTTGTGCAGCTGGGGTTCTTTGATCTGTTTTGCCTTGTTTTGATCTCTGATTTTTGCAGCCTATAACCAGCATAGGTACCTGTCCGATAACCTCTTTTCTCTGCCTTAATTCCGCCTCCTTTGTACAAAAATACTGTGAGTGTTTTTATGTGTTTGTAGCGTCATTTATAGTTTTCCATTGCAAGATTGAAATAGTCATCCTGTAGCCCTTGATTCAGATCTGTTGATTGTGGTCTTAGGAGAGAGTTCATTGGCTGTTTACAGTTGGTTATACATTTACTTTTGCTTTTGGTTTGAGTTTGTCTCTTTTAAGTGTCGAAACAAGTGTTCATTTCGAAAATCGTAAAGTGTTGTATTCTCTTCTACCCTTTTTGATTTCGAAAAAGTAAACTTGTTTGTAGTTGTCATTTAAAAGAAAATTCAAAGTTGTGCAAAAAGCTTTCTTCTTAGGCATCAATATTAAGAAAGCAGAAAACAAACACTTGCATTGTGCATTTGCATGTTGATAGTTTGCATGCTTGATTTAGGAAAAGTGCATTTAGAGTGTGCTGATTGCTCTTTGAGAAAAGATGGTTTCTTTCTTTTCCCTTTGTAGCTAAGATTTTCATTGTTGAAAAAGAGATAAATATTTGCTTATCATCTTTAGATTGCATTTAGGAAGTTGTATCTACATCTCGTGGTGAACCTCAAAAGGCAAACTTCTAAAAAGATCAACTTAAAATAAACTGAATGAACTTAATAACGCTTTGTAACATAACGCACAACATAGAGGTCTAGGCTAGAGACTTGTTCCGGCGTTGTAAAACCTGGTATCTATTGGCCTCGCTGATGGTTGGGTGATTCCTCTTGAGGGACCAAAAGTGCCAGTACGGATTGTGCTCCCACGTACCGTCGCGTATATATTGGGAGACCCCTATAGGCTTAAAACCTTTATCCTTAGGAAGCAGTGTCGACCGCCCTACTGATCGCAATGCACCGAACACAGCATTCGGGAAGATTGACTGCCATACCGTAAAACGTATTCTGCAATTTTGTGATTGGTTTGGCACACCCTCTACCTAGATCTCCAGAGCAGTTCCTTTTGGCCTTTTTCAGACTCTATAACGGAAAAAGTCCATCCGAGCATTTGTCACTTCGGGCTCGTTAAAACATCGAAGGCGACTAGAGTCATCTTTTGTTTTTTCTTGACTCTTTAAAATTGAAAAAACAAGTTGTGTCTAAAGCGTCGTTAAAATTTATTTTAAACGGAATAATAAATCACCCTTATTCCTGCGTTGATCTTTCAGTTGAGAAAATGGAGCCCTCCAACCAAGGAATTCCCCTTGGTGGAAGTCCTAGTCCCTTCTCCTCTTGGGGAGATGTTGGAGCGCCCCATATGGCCACATTGTCGCTTCCAGGACTGACAATCGGCTTGCCTGTCTGGCTCTTCTCAACTAATGTTGTTCAAAACACCACTATTCCTGAACAATCGAATCAGCAGTTAGACCAGTCCAGAGCTGCCCACCAGCCTTCCACTTCCTCTAACTCTTCCTCTCCTCCTTCCTCTTCGCTTGATGGAGCTGGAAAAGCCAAAAGCCAAGCTCCTAAGGAGAAGAAGGAAAAGAAGAAGAAAGAGAAGAAGAAGAAGGAGCCAAAGGCGACTGGGGGCAAACGAATGGCGTCTAACGAAAATCCACACACTGCACTGACCAGGCCTAAATCGCCATGTGTCATATGCAAGGGAGACCACTTTCACAGAGATTGTCCTTGCATCCCTCGTATACTAAGGGACTGGTCTCCCCGCTTGCACAATTCGGTGGCGTCAACCTCTGATAGCCATGTTGATAGCACACCGTCAACTAGTGAAAGTGAAGTCACAGGACAGAGAGGGAAAGCTAGATTTCCCTGCAAACTGTGTGAAGGCGACCATGCCATCCACCATTGTCCCTTCTTAGACGAGGCTAAAAGAGTTTTGGAAGATCATCCGGTTTTACCAGCGCGACTTCCTCCTGGATATCAAAAACTCCTGCCAAGTCCTTCACCAGTTGAGAACCCGGCTGGCCCGCTCAGGTGGTCAGCCGAAGCACCTATCATTGAGGATAAACCGTCTGAATCCATACCTGACGAAAGTCAAAAGGTCGAGGCGGCAGTTGACCCGGTCTTGCCTTCAGAGGTTCTATCTTCGAATGATACCATCACAGAGGAGAATAAAGATGGCAACGTCCAAATTCTCTTCATCAACACAGACTCCGACGAACAAGGGGGCAATTTGCCCATTCCTTTATCGCAGGAAGGAACTTCGTCAGAGTCATACCCGGCCGTATATTCGGTCCCACCTCCAAGCAACCTAGTTGTCTCCTTCGACTGGAATCAACTAGGCAGACCCCGCTTACCAGCAAGCATACCATTCAGAATTATCGTCCAAATATATAGAATGGTTATGGCTGGTACCATCATTGATGAAGGGGCTTCTGTGAGTATCCTTTCCTCTACTGCTTGGAAAGCGCTTGGTTCGCCATCGCTTTTGCCTGAAATGAGAAATCTGACAGGCTTTGATAAAGGAACCAGTCGACCTTTAGGGATTCTTCCCAATGTGCCAATAACATTGAAAGGGAAGACCGTTCAAATGAACGTGATGGTCGTTCAAGGACCCTTGGATTATAACCTACTCCTTGGATGAGACTATATTTATTGCATGGGAGCTATAGTCTCCTCACTCTTTAGAGTAATGTGTTTTCCGCATGAAGGAAGAATGGTCAAGCTCGTGGACCAACTTTCATTCCCCAGATCACGCATCGCAAATAGTCATATACCATCCCTAAATGGTCTCTTCACTCAAGAAATGTCTCAACCCACGTTCCGTCCTCCCGATGAGCGCGAGTAATCCAGAGGGATATGACTGGAACCCAGGGGGCATGCGTCCTCGTCTGCTTCGACAGGAAAACTTTGGGTATAAGATAGGTTTCCGCGGGAGAATATGACTAGTCTGTACCCTATCTGTGGGGAAGAGGGGTTATTCTAGAATAAGATTCTCTTGTCAAAGTTATGTGAGTTGGCGGGCATCGTCACTCACCTTTGTTTGTTTCGAGAAGCATTGCAAAAGAAGTGTTTTGTTTACATCGTAAATAGAACAATCTTTGGGTAACCTGAAAGAGGTAGGCCTTTCCCGATAGAACAAATGTTTTGTCTGAAAATTGAGGGGTAACCTTGAAACCATATTTTATACCTGGGGGCATGCAAACCTTTTGGAGTGCAAGCAAAGAGCGGTTATTTATCTGTTTTTTTTAGATTAGTCGTTTCCTAACTTGCATAAAGAAAGGATGTGGGGCAACGCTTGAAAGATTGCCTGGTTTTACAATGAGACATTCTTATCATATGATTGGATTAATCGAGCAGTTTTAGCACACAGTTCATGCTCGTTAAAAAATAAACGCAAGATCCAAGTAGTTTTAGCACATATTTCATGCTCGTTAAAAAATAAACATAAGATCGAGCAAATATTTCCACCCGCGTTTAAGCTCGTTAAAAAATGAACTATTCCGGTAAATAACCACCGTGAATGTAGTATCATCAGCCATTAAAGCCTTGGTCGTGTTTGCCCATCACCTCCACTTTTTCATTGGCCGATCATTCACCTCCATATGATTGTTTACCCATTTTGAGGAACAGCTGCGAAGAGTGATTTCACTAGCCATCCTTGTGACACTGCCGTGATTTGGAAATTCCAATCCTTACCTGGAATCAGCTGCTACCCATTTTATCACTTGTTCCTCAAAAGACGAGTCTTCTTTAAGCCCTTTTCATTTGACTCTTAAAATATGAAAAGATTGCCGAGCTTTGGCCTTCCAGCTCGTTAAAGTGACCGGAAGAGCTATCCCTCCTCTAGATTTTAATCTTTTTGGACCTGAGGGATTATTGCACAAAAAGATCGAGTGCTTGTTTTATTCGGCTCGTTAAAGAGATCGAAAATTCATCCCTTCTGTATTGTTTTATACTTTTTCGGACTTAAGGGATTATATGACGAAAAAGGACTTTTGGAGTTAACTTTATGTACCTTTTCAGACTCTCTAAAAATGAAAAGGACCGAGTTATCCTTGTCGTTAGACTCGTTAAATGCATTAAATAGCGACAAACTTGTCTTTAGACGAGAACGAGTTTCACTATTGCTAGGCTCGTTAAAACATAGCGATGGGTTTGCCCGAAGGGAAAATTATAGAACAAGCATATGTTATCCTCCTCAAGCTTGAAAAAAATAAAGAGGTACTGGTCAGCAATGACTGGGGAAAAATTGGGAGAAACTCAAAGAAACTTTGATGGTAGCAAGTCGCTCTTGAACATGACACTTTTCCTCCGTACCACAATCGGGTTGGGTTGTTTCATTCACCGGTCACATCACCATGGTCTCGCCATACCATCCATATTTGGGGTAATGCTACCAATCCATCGCATAAGTGTCGCCATATGTTCAAGAGAAGTCGTTCAGAGAAGTCACATGTGTCCCATCCACTACCATACATTATACTCTTTCATGACCACCACCCTGAATCATATGTCATCAGATCGTTTTCACCTCCATCAAAATCATTAGCTCCGTTCCGTGTCATTGATGTGGGATTCATCAAGGCCCTCCTTTGACGGATTGCTTCTTGTCGACATCAGCTCATTATCCAAGAAGTTGATCTAGGAACACCCCCTTCAGTACTTTGAAGCTTGCATGCCTCAATGGCAATTTTCTCACTTCCGGCGACAGGTATACATCAATGACCTTCGACCGAAAGATTTTGCGTGGTGTTCGATGCCAAGTCCTCTATTCACACCATGTGAATTGTACTGTAGTACCTTGAGGGTCATCATCATTATCGGTGATTCCTCTCGCGCTTGTTAACAGTTTACATCATTGACTGGTAATCAAGCGATGTCTTTCCATGTTCGACTTCAGAGAAATTCTCACATGGATCGACTTGTACTTAGAGTGAAGATCAGACAAGATTGAAGACCCCGGATCTAGTTTCATCCATCCAGGCTGCGATATATATTCAGAAAATAAAGACATGGAAATGTACAGCTTTGCAGCATAGATAATCATCCTACCAAAAGGATGATGGCTCTATCAGAATCATCAGTATATCATCAGACGATTGTCTGTTATATGTACATGAAAATGAATTTATAAAGCTGAGCATGGGAATGCCCGCCTTAGCTAGATCATGAAAAAAGTATGAAAATAATGTATTGTATTGTATTGTATTACAGGTCTCCTCCCAGCATTGAAAGAACTTCGGATCCTCCTAATAAAGCATTTCACCCGATAAATGGCCTCATACTTTAGGGGGCAACTGTTATAGACATTTTTGTGCCTTACAGCTCTAAGCATGAAATGTCCATAATCCAAGGGATCCAAAGTCCCTAAACATGTTGTTCCTACCCCTAGAGGAACAAGGCCAGCAAACCACAGCAATTCACAGAAGTTCTCCACTAGAAACTGCTCAAAAACAAGTCAAATCAGGATAATTTTAGTGGCTACACTGGCCACCTGCGTTGCAAAGCACCCCAGTACACTAGCTAGGTGCGTTGCAACGCACCCAACTGCACTACCAGGGTGCGTTGAGCGGGAAATGACAAATGGCAGGGTCCTTTGTGCGAGGTGTAAAGACTGTGGAAGCTTCCAGAATCTTCCTCCATGACACTCGCCTTGCTGAGTTCGACTAAGTGATGAGTAAGAGGCTCTTTGTCTCCAAGTGGAAGCAAGAACTGACAGAGAGAGAGGAAACTAGTCAGATCTCAAGCTGACTCATCCTCTCTCCAAACATCTATATATAGATCTCTCCTCCATGAGATCTAGAGGCTGGAATTTTGTTATTGCAAAGAATTGCTGTTGGTTTGAGATTGAGATCATTGGGTGCTTAATGCCTTGAAGGGAGGTGAAGAAAGGATTTCATTCGCTGGGAGGTAGTTGCTGGATTGGAACTCTCTTGGTTGTATCTCCTCCTGAACCTTGTTATTTCATCAATAAAGCTATCTTGGTTTCTCCTATATGCTGATGTGTCTTTGATGTATGATTGCATTAGTATGTTTAGTTTATTTCTAATCTTGAACTAGTTATGAATATGAATCTATATCTTTGCGTAGTGTTCCCTTCTTGTGATCTTGCAGAAACTTGTTGAAGCTGGGCGAGTGAGAAGGCAAGTAGCTGGGAGCTCTCAAAGAGAAGAGAAACCGGATCGAGGGACAAACGGAAGACACCGGTTAGTCCATCCATCTCTCTTCATTCTTAATTCATAAAGGAAGAATACTAGAATAGCTGTTTCTGTTTGTTGCTAAGGCACTATCACACCTTAGGTGGATAGGATCGTCCTGCATAGGCATTTTTCCCCACAACAGGGTTGAAGCTATTCAACAGATTCCCTTGCCTCATAATCTTAAATCCATTCAATCTTTCCTAGGAGAAACAATTTTTCTAAGGAGATTCATTCCAAACTATGTCGAAATTGCTAAACCTATCCAATGTTTGCTAAATAAGGATGCAAAGTTTGTTTGGAATGATGAAGATAAAAAGGGATTTCAAGATATTAAAGATTCTATAGCTAAAAATCTTGTCCTGGTCAACCTAGATTATTGAAAGGAATTTATGGTTTTTTTCGTTCGCATCTGAAGAAACTATAACAAATGTTTTATTACAAAAAAACAAAGAGGGTCATGAGCAACCAATAACTTTCATGAGCAAGTCCTTGCATAATTCAGAATTGAATTGCAACATTATGGAAAACAAGCTTATGCATTAGTCAAGTCCCTTAAGCATTTCAAAACATATGTGGGTTATTGCAAAATCATTGACTTTGTTTCTTACTCTGTATCAATGATATAATTACTGAAACTGATTGCATAGGAACTCGTGCTAGATGGGTAACTAAAATTCAGGAGTATGATCTTGAGATTAGACCAATCAAGCTTGTCAAAGGTCAAGGATTAATTCAGATGTTAATAGAAAGTAACAAGAAATCTTTAGAGGTAGTTTGCCAGAATGAAATGGATGAGTCATCTACTTTCCCCGAGCTTTAGAAGTTGAAAAAAATAGAATGGTATAAGGACATTATTTATTATTTGACAAATCTGACATGTCCTCATCACTTGGTAGCTCATAAAAGGAGGGCTCTCAGATTAAAGGCGTCTAAATATTGTATTTTAAGAGATGGACTTGGATGGAGAAATCCAAATGGAATAATACTCAGGTGCATTAATGAGGATGAAGCTAAGAAGCTTATTGCTGAGTTCCATGCAGGATTTTGTGGGGGTCATTATGCATCGAAGACCACTACCCACAAGATTCTACGTGTTGGATATTATTGGCCTACCATTTTCTGAGATGTGCATAAAGTTGTCAGAAATTGCCAGAAGTGCCAACTTCACATAGGAAAGTAGAAATTAACAGCCTTGCCTCTTCAACTGATTGTAGCTGAAGCCCCTTTTCAACAATGGGGGTTAGATTTCATTCGTAAATTTAGCCAGAATTCTAGTGAAGGTTATTGATGGATTTTGAATACGATTGATTACTTCACAAAGTGGGTTGATTCCATTCCAACAAAGCAAGCCATAGAGAAGGTTGTCATGGACTTTCTTGAGAATCATATTATCATTCGATTTGGTGTACCGAACAAAATCACAACAAATAATGCCAAAGCCTTCATCGCTTTCGAGTTCTCTTCTTTCTGCTTAAATTATGACATTGTTCTATCTCATTCTTAAAATTATTATCCCCAAGGAAATGGTCTTGTTGAATCAAGTAACAAAAATGTGATAACCATCATTAAGAAGATTGTGGGGGATAATAAGCGGCCTTGGGATAGTAAATTCAAGTATGCATTATTGGCAGACATGATCACAAAGAAGAGAGTTACTGGGAAAAGTCCTTTTGAGCTTGTTTATGGTTTGGAAGTAACCTTACCAGTTCATCTTAAGCTTTCGGTTTATCATATTCTGCAACAATTTACAAATAATAAAGATGCAGTGCAAAAACGAATTGATCAAACTATGGAACTTGAGGAGGCTCACAGGAATACTTTTGATGAGTTATGTCAGGGACAAGGCCAAAACAAATGATAACTTTGACAAATCATCTTGAAACATGTATCTACAAGTTGGCGATATGGTGTTATTATGGGATCGCAAAAATGAGAAGCCCGACAATCACATAAAGTTTGAAAGTCTATGGCTTGGGCCGTATATTATCAGAGGAATCGTTGGACAAAATTCTTTCTATCTAAATACATTGGAAGATGATCTTGTGGAGCTGCCAGCAGATGGGAAAATGCTCAAATTTTACTACAAAGATGACATCTGATGCCATGGGGCATCTTTTGTATAATATCTCTAACCCTACTCCCTTTCATTTATGTCATTAGTTAGTTTTTTTTCATGCAATTATGTTTAATGTCTTTACATTTAAGTTTATTAGAGTATATATTTTCTATTCCAGCAGATATTCTATATATGCATGTTGATTTTGATTTTGAATGGATATATATTTGATGGACTTATGTTTTCTTGGATACAGGATTCTGGATTCTCACATCGCTTCGATGAAGTAACGTGTCCCTATATGGAGCCAAATGTTGCACACATTTTGTCACATTTTCGAGGAAGTAGTTGTGCCAATTTTTTCAAAATTCAGAATCATCAAGCAACCAGTTCTCATCTTATTGTAAACTCAATTTTTGCAAATTTGTAATGTAAATGATGCTAGTACGACTGTTTAATTGTGTAACAACCTAGGTAAGCCTATGATTTTGGCGATGAATTTCATCCTAAGAGGTTTTTCATCTCACTGAATTATATGTGTTTCTAAATGCAGATAATTGATAGAGTTTATCCCTCGAACTTAAACCCCAAAGCTAGGGTGAAAATTTGAAATTTATTGACAAAGTCTTAGGTGAGTCCTAGTGTTCTTAAGTCAAAAATGAATCTTTTAAGGAAAATTGAGCCCTTGGACTTTGGTGGTTAAGTCAAAGTCAAATTTTTGAGGAAATTAATCCAAACTATTTGTTTTTGGATTAATAAAAAATGGGTTTTATGAGAAATTTGAAAATTCCTCAAAAATAAATATTTTTGATGGCAAAGATTAAAAGATGATCAAATATCTATGGACGGTCGATATTATTTTGATGGGGATCAAGCTAGCTAGATATTAATGTCCACTTGGAGGATTTTCTTATAAATTAGAAGCCATTTGCTTCTCAAGAGACGATGATGAAAGCTCTAACTCTAGTCGATGTGATTTTGTAACATTGGTTTTCTTCCACTGATCTCCTGAGAATGTTTGATAAATCATAATAAAAGACTTTTGGGTTCAGTTCATGGTGTTCTCTATCTAATGATCCGTGGTATGTGCTTTTCTATATTGTGCTTAAAATTTTATAAGCTTGTTTATTCATTAGATGGTGATAAGAACATTTTATTGGTAGATTTTGGATCTATATTAGGTGATATGGTTCGCCATATGTCTAACAAGTTTTCTTGAAGAAAATATATAGAGTTTGCAGGTTCCCTTGCCCTTGGGCTCCAAGTTCACACACTTTGGAGGAGAGCTGCCCTTGTTTGGGCTCTAGTTATTTTATGTGGTTTTCTTACTTCGCTAAGGCTATGGACAATACCATAACTTTCAAAAACACATATAATCTATTTTCATTGTTCATCATTCAAAAAATCTGTTTTCTCAAATTTTTTTTTTCAGAAGCATTTTATATTTGTATATAACTTGTAAATTAGTTTTGTAGAGTAATGTTTTGTAAATAATTTTTTTAACCCTTGTTTTGCAGCAACTAGGGTTTGGGGTTTTATTTTACATTTTTGTATATATTGGGGTTTTGGGTATTCTTATTTTCATTTGTGCAGGTGAGATCCAAGCTATTTCAAGAAGATTTGCAGGGGTTTGAGCTACATCTAGGTTATTAAGCATAAGATTTAGTCTCCATTTTTCTTTTTGTAGGGCCAATATTGAATAATTTTGCAGTGATTTGGGCTAAATTGAAGATCTGAAGCAAAATTATTCTTTTGGGCAAGGGTTTCAAATTTTTTAGGATCTCCAGGCCCAACATGGCCCTCTACCTAGCCGTCTTCCCTCTCCCAGCCTAGCCACAGGCCAGTTTTGGCCTTTCACCCTTAACCATGAGCCTAGTTGCCCTAGCCGTCAAGCCCTAAGGGCTTTTCTCCTTGTTCACAGGCCTATTAGGCCTTGCATCATTCCTTTTTTAGCCTTTTAGGCCTGCTCACATGCCCTAGCAGCCTTCCCTTCCCCTCAGCCTACCTTTTTCCCTCTCTGTTTGCCCTTGGTTGCCTCCTCAACTATGGTTGTAGGCCTTAAGGCTCCTTTCCTACCCTATATTGCATTCCCTTCTCCCTAACCCCTGTCGTGGCCTCTCCAACGCCTCTCTTCCTCTACTGCTGCCTTTTGTGGGCTCAATCCTTAGGCTGTGACCCCTCTATGGCTTGTGGCAGGCTTCTAGGGCCATTTTCACTTCAACGCGGGACTATTTAACCCTTTCTCCCTTCCTCCATCTGCCTCCAAGCCTATCGTTTACATATTTAAGCCTTAATTTGGCTTGTTGTCGCTTAGATTGTACATGCATAGTGCAACAATGACTTAGGGCGAGGGCTACCATTCTGATCCCCGCCCACTTCATTCTAGCTGTCTCACAACAATAGGCTATGGGGGGTAGTCCCTATGGAATATAGAAATGAAAGACAAGTTGGAAGCCAATGAGTCCGGGGGACACGGTTGAATGACCTAGACACTTGGTTGATTTAACAAGCTTTTAGAGATTAGATTTAATTATCAATGAGACCAGTGCCTTATGAAGCCAACTTATTTGCTTTATATCAATTAGGGACCAAATTACTGGATGAAAAACTACTGCTTGAATGATTAACTAACCTATATGCTATACAAATCCTAAGACTTAGTTGAAGTGAAATAATCTTGGTTACTTTTAATTATATGCTAGTCCTAGATGGTTCCTTCGTCTTAACTATTTTGGAAGTATTCTCTAGAGTAGGTTGTGGGATATAAGCCAATGGGAAGTAAACAAATGCTTGATTAACGATACCTCCCCATATGTTCTAACTGCCTGATGCCTCCGACGCTATAGAGACTGTGGCTTTGACGATTGCAAGGTCACCGTGTTAACCACTAAAGAGGTGCTAGGTTCCTAAAGCTAGGTGAGAAAGGTTGTCTTAAATGTCTATCAACTTATCTTATCCTTGGAGGTAATTTATTAGATGCAAGAATATTTCTAGAATGATATGCAAGGATTATGAATGAGTCTTGAGCTAATATTGTATGTGATTCAAGTAATTGATATTGATGATCTTATAACAAGAGTACTTAACAATATATTGAAACACAATCTTAAACAAAACCAAGTGCTCAATGATACAAGAGAGAAATTTAAATCTCTTAGCATAATTATTATCAAAATAACATCCACAAGAGATATCAAATTTAACAATGAGCAATGAATCCACTCAATGACAGTAATGACAATGAGAAATTAAGAGCATTAATCCACAATTTCACTTAGAGCAATTAGCCATTTAAACACTTATCAACTTGATTGGAACACTTGTGTGAATGCAATAGTGTAAAAGATGCCAATGACCAAAATTAAGCCCAAATCACTTCAACCATGAATGAATGGTTATGGTTATTCAACAAAATAACCATGTATGTATTTGCGCAACCACTGGATAACAATGAATTGCCACTTTTGTACCCTATATGTTGGAGACCATGTACAATCAAACTACCATGAAGAAATCTACATCTAATGCAATTGAGTTCTTTTGTTGATTTTATGTAATTGAGACCATTTGCATCACGAAGCCAAACACCTCTTAGGAATTTATTTCTCCTATTGTTGAAAAAACACTTGAGAACTTCCCCAATTCAAAAGCATGTGCTTCTGCTATTTGCAAATACATTTCTTCAACCACAAACCTATTTAGACCAATGGAGAACAACAAAGTATAATTGGGAACAACATACACTAGTCATTATGTGTTAAAAATTGATAGCTCAAGGAGAAATTCTATCTAGTGGGAACCCTTCTTCATCTAAAGAAGCCCCTACTAGCCCTTGGAATATTTTAATTTGGTCAAGGAAAAATATTATTTTTGATGAGAAACCCACATGTGCACAAAAGTACAGGTCAATGTGGGCAAGCTAATTTGTTGAAATTGGCAACTAGGGCCAAACTCCATATGGGTCTCATTATTTATGGCAATTGATATTTTTCTTGGATTCCTCTCCTCGAGAGGTATAGGATTGATCTGAAGATCATCCAATTCTGACATGTATTCATGGAGATATGAATTTATTTGCGTTATGGGACAATTCGTCAGGGTCAGCCAACAACCAAATTGCGCCCACTTAGCCTCCACATTTTAGTATAAATAGAAGAGGACTTTAAGTCATTTGTCATACAAACTCTTTTGATCTCTCTTCATTTTGTTTTGGGTTTGATGAAGATGAGATCTAGAGGGAGTTCCCTAGGATATATGCTAACCTAATGATGCCCTAATCTGCAATGAAAGGAAGAAGCCTCATGATGCCCTAATGCTTCCCTAAGGAAGATCAAATCACAACCATGGAAGGAGATACCCTATAACATTGTGAAGAAGGTGAAGGATAATTCCATTATGCAACAAGGAAAGGCCTATATGCTAAGAAACCTAACGTTATCCTGAAGGGGTCATAACGGCAAAGAAAGAAGACTCCTAGGCCGCAGTCAATGAGGGCTTCTTAGGCACCAAAAGGAGGCATATATTCACTATAAAGAGAAGGGATTGACAAGTTCTAACCACAGTCCAATCAGGTGTCACAAGCTGGTGCCCTAGACGCTGTCAAGGAAGATATGCACACAGTTAAGGAAGAAAGTTATATGCTGTCCAAGGAAGGGATCTAATCCGTAGTATAAATACAGTCAAGAGGCACTAATACGAATCTCAATCTAGGATCCCTAATCCCCAGTTTGATGAGGCTCCTATCTGCCATAGCTGCAGTCCAAGAAGGAGGTTCAAGCCCCTGCTAACAAGGTTCCTAGCAGCTATCAAATTGTCCATTAAACCTCTGTCCAAACATGAGGTTAAGATGCATTCAGATATGCCCTCATCCACCGTCAAAGGAGGGCTAGCGTTGCCCTTGTCACAGTCCCAAAGGAGGACATCCCGACTACAACAAATATAGGAGGAAAACCTTAATTGAAGGAGCCCTTATCTATGTATGAAAGGACCCTTAGTCACAACAAGGAAAGTGGATCTAAAATTGCAGCAAGGGTAATTGTATTACAACATGGTGTTGTAGGTGGCAACATATCTCTTTGGTCATGATTGGTTCCTAGGACTGTTTACTTGGTTGGTGAATCATAGTGCTGACAACAAAGTCAAGTATACCAAACAACGTTGTATCAAGATTATGTCTGGGTATGTATAAAGGGTTCATGAGATTTGTTGGAAGAATATCTTGCTATAGCTAGCTACTTTGCTAGGCTACAAGCCATAGCAAGCAGCTAAGGCTGTTCCATGATAGAGTTATAGTATTGTAGTATGCAACATATAGGTGAAAGTGTGGATGGGTGCAGTGTGATGATGAGGTGCAACATAGTGATAGATGTAGCATGGGTGCAACATGATGATGAGGTGAAACATAGTGATGGGTGTGTAGAATTTCGTAGAAATTTTCCTACAAATCAGCTAGCTCTGATACCATGTAGAACTTTTTCTACAAATCAGCTAGCTCTAATACCATGTAGAAATTTCCCACCTGTAGATCAACCTGGTAATGCAATGTACTAAAGCAAAACACTTGATCTACTTATACAAACAATTTAGCGGAAGCTTAATCAACCATGAGCAACATCAATAAGAACACATATAACTGATAAGGAGGAACCAATCACACATAACATAGACGAATTTACTCGGGGAAAGCACCTGCCTAAAACCCCATCTTCGTATTATCATACAAGTGGAAATATGTCTGTATTACACAAAGCCTTAGCTCGGAAGCTATCTAGCCCTCAGTACAATCTCTCTGCTGCTCATAGATAGTCAAAGGCTTCTCACAAACCTTCTCCTCTTCCCTCCAAACCTCCTATTTCTATGCACAATTTTTCCTGGGTCCTCCAGCTGCAACCTGTGTGATTCTCACCTCACACACAACATTGACCTCTGAAATAACTACACAAACCTGAAGGAGATAAATCCTCATCATGGATGAGCTTCCTTTATAGGAAAAATATTCATCCAACTAATAGTACATTGTCCCTTCTCTGATCTCAACTGGGTCTCTGTCTGAACTGACATGCATCAGTTATCCATGAGGGAATGCTCAGTTATCTGAAATAATAGTTGTCACATGCATGCAAGCATTAACAAACTATATTTCATTATTTTAAAAACTTGTTAAAATAATCTAATTGGACTTGACTAAGTTAAACTAAGTCAACTAATTCTCTCATTATAGAACTGAACCTTATCTCCTTTAATCAAGGGATAAATTCCTAAATCAAGGGAGAAAATAATTCCGTGATCTCACAAAGATTTCAAGTTTAATTTTCCATAATTAATTAACTCATGGAGATTAATTAATTAATATTTTAAACTGCTGTTAAGACCAAATTCATTTTTACTTCCTATAGTTAGACCAGGGACTGCTAAAAATAGGAAGGGACCTAGAAATGCTATTTTTAGAAGATTCTATTTTTAGCAGTTTCACCTCTCACCCAAGGTGGCCAAAATGCTCATTGGCCAAACTGCTATTTTTATAAGTGCTATTTTTAGCACTTTCTAAATTTAGCATTTCTTGTTGCACATTTTTCAACACTCCCTCTCAACATGAAAGGCTTCCTCTCGAACCTGATCCTATAACTTTGGAATGTTCTACATGCAACACATCTACCCGGTCTGATTGTTCCTAAAACTCTTGGAACAAAAACACTCCCAACTGACCACTTTGTTGGGCTAGGAACATACTCTGATGCTGAAGCTCTACCTGTGGTTGACAAGTACTCCCTCTCTGACATCTGCACTACTACAACATCTCCATGAATCTCGCACCATTGCACACCTCTCTGTGCCACCTAGCACTGTGCAAAACACTTGTGCCTCTCACATTGCTGCAGCTTGCTAGCTATGCATTGTCCTGGGATTCCCTGCACTGTCGCTCTCTCTGCTGCTCCATCTGCATCTGTCTCTATCCAATCAGTCAGTTCCTGCTACTCCACATCAGGGCTCCTGTAGCAAGGTCTCATCCAAGAGGTTGGGTACCTCAAGGATCCTGCCCCTCCTACTTGGGACGATCACTCCACATCGCCCCACCTCCTACCTAGAGGTATGGTTGCATGTGATCCCTCTGCCCACCTGGCTCAACATTTCCCCCACTGGAGGTCTCTGCATGAGTAGATGTCTCTACTCGATCTCCTCTCAGCTTCCCCTATTGTGGCTGCTCCACAACCTCCTGAAGCTGCTGCACCAATCGTGGCTCCTCCACAATTTTCTGAGACTTCTTCTGGCACTGCATGTTGAGAGGTAATTTACTCTCCCTCTCAACCACCAAGTATCTAACATTTTCCTTGCTCCTCAAGGCTTTCCATGCATCTTGTACCTCAAGTGCATACAGGTTCTTGGCTAGCACACCAATCTATTTCCACTTTCCCGCAATCACGAAATTTTATAGAAAAAGGGCTGATTTTAAATCAGCGATATCTCCCTCATTCGAACTCCGATTCAGCTGATCTTTTTTTTGGGTATTTTTCCGCAAGGAATCCAAATCTGCTATTTATTTCTGAAAATTTTGTACATAAATTTTCAGATCTGCTCTGCAAACTCTCGGCCCAAAACTCAAAACTTCGAAATCTCATCTATATATATTGTTCTCTCCTTGATCACGTGTGTTTCGATACCATGTAGAATTTTGTAGAACTTTTCCTACAAATCATCTAGCTTTGATACCATGTAGAACTTTTTCTACAAATCAGGTAGCTCTATTACCATGTAGAAATTTCCCACCTGTAGATCAACCTAGTAATGCAATGTACTAAAGCAAAACACTTGATCTACTTCTACAAACAATTTAGTGGAAGCTTAATCAACCATGAGCAACATCAATAAGAACACATATAACTGATAAGAAGGAATCAATCACACATAACACAAAAGAATTTACCTGGGGAAAGCACCTGCCTAAAACCCCATCTATGTATTGTCATACAAGTGGAAATATGTCCGGATTACACAAAGCCTTAGCTCGGAAGCTATCTAGCTCTTAGTACAATCTCTCTTCTGCTCATAGATAGTCAAAGGCTTCTCAAAAGCCTTCTCCTCTACCCTCCAAGCCTCCTATTTTTATGCACATTTTTTCCTGGGTCCTCCAGCTGCAACCTGTGTGATTCTCACCTCACACACAACACTGACCTCTAAAATAATTGCACAAACCTAAAGGAGATAAATCCTCATCATGGATGAGCTTCCTTTATAGGAAAAATATTCATCCAACTGATAGTACATTATCTCTTCTCTAATCTCAACTGGGTCTCTATCTGAACTGACATGCATCAGTTACCCATGAGGGAATGTTCAGTTATCTGAAATAATAGTTGTCACATGCATGCAAGCATTAACAAACTATATTTCATTATTTTAACAACTTGTTAAAATAATCTAACTGGACTTGACTAAGTTAAACTAAGTCAATTGATTCTCTCATTATAGAACTGAACCTTATCTCCTTTAATCAAGGGATAAATTCTTATATCAAGGGAGAAAATAATTCCATGATCTTACAAAGACTTTAAGTTTCATTTTCCATAATTAATTAACTCATGGAGATTAATTAATTAATATTTTAAACTGCTCTTAAGACCAAATTCATTTATACTTCCTATAGTTAGACCAGGGACTGCTAAATATAGGAAGGGACCCAGAAATACTATTTTTAGAAGATTCTATTTTTAGCGGTTTCACCTCTCACCCAAGGTGGCAAAAATGCTCATTGGCCAAATTGTTATTTTTAGAAGTGCTATTTTTGGCAGTTTTATTTTTATCACTTTCTAAATTTAGCATTTCTTGTTGCACATTTTTCAACAGGGTGTAGCATGATGATGAGGTGCAACTCAGTGATGGGTAAAACATGGTGATGGAATCACTTGAGTTCAGATCTACTACCTCATGTGTCATCTTCTTAAAGAAGATCTCTGCTCTTATTTTGTCAAGTCAAAATTTTGACTTCTGATGTATATGTACTCTCTATCTCTTTGCTGAACTATTGAAGAACATAAGAAGAATTGATCAAGGGTTTCCCCACATTAGGGTTTGTCTCTGGCTGGCGCCACATCTTGTGTCCTCTTGTCTTGGCTTGTTTTTTGTGATTTATGTTTATGTTCTATCTGCATTTTACTATCATGCTAAATGTGATTGCTAATTTGGAATTGACATTGAGCTAATATGAAAAATTGAATTAAATTTGCTCTAAGCATAGAACATACCTAAAATTAACATGGTATCAGAGCTGAGGTGAAGACAAAGCCTAAGCAAGAGTGAAAGAGAAATCACCGAAGACAGCTGGAAAGGGAAAAAGGCTCAATGGGTTCCTCATCCCTCTTCAAATTCACCAAGGGTGAATTTGAAGCAAAGACGATTATCGAAGTGGTGCAGAGGAAGCATCTAGTGGCCTACCTACAGGTCACTTCAATAGGAAGTCTGGATCTGAGAATGGATTGAAAGGCAGATGCCTTGCTTGCAATAAGTTTGGCCATTATGCGAGGAAGTGTCCAAATAGAAGGGACAAATCACTTGATGATGATAACAATCATTCCAGGGGCATCTTCGATGATTATAGGAATGACAGATACAATGGCAAAGGAAAAAGGAATGCAGGGCATCAAGGAAATGGTCGACTCTTCAAAGAAAGCGAGGAACTAAAGGTATGAAGAATCAAATCTTGTTTCTGATAAGCTAAAGGAGTATTATCTTATATTGGCCCTCTCCACCACTTCTCCTCCAGACTATTTGGGAATTTGGCTTATTGATAGTAGTGCTTCAAGGCACTTCATCGGATAAAAGGAAACTCTCTAATTTGATAGAGAAGGAAACAATTGTGGAGATTATACTTGGAGTCAACGTCACCTATCCCAGAAAGGGTGTAGGGAATGTTACCCCTCAATTGAATGAGGGTAACATGATTCATTTACAAGAATTCCTTTATGTACCTGATCTCAAGAAGGACTTGGTGTCCATTTTGGCAATGGAAGACAAAGGTGTCATTCATCGATGGAAGGGTACGTGTTTGAAAAAGGAATTCAAGATGTTTTTACTATTGGGTTCAGGGTTGGCAATTTGTATCAAGTTGCAGGAAGTCCATTAGGGACCATGTCAGTTGAAACATCTCTTCTATAGCACCGAAGGTCTCCTTATTATGGGGCCCTACTCGATGTGAGTCAGATGGTGACAGGGATGCCTGAAATCAAGAAGAGCATGAAGGTACATGTTCCATATGTATCGAAGGAAAACTTATAAGGGAACCATTCCCCTCATGTAGCAAGTCCACAAATTTGGAACAATTCGAGGGGTTTGAGATTCATGATCGGGAATCTCATGTATGCAAGTAGAAGAAAGCCCTTTATGGCTTGAAGCAAGCACCTCAGGCTTGGTATGAAAGGATAAACAACGATCTGATGAAGCTGAGATTCACTAGGAGTGAAGTCGATCCAAACCATTGCTTGAAGGTTGTGGATGGTAGACCTATCATATTGGTACCTTATGTGGACGATCTCTTTCTGGAAGGTACTGACCCTCTCATTTACAAAAGTAAGAGGGAGTTGAATTCCGCATTTCGAATAGTGAACTGCAAGCCTGTGACTACCTCGATGAAGCCTAACTTTAAGAAGTTATGTGGTAGTGATGCTGGACCTGAGTTAGGAAATGCCTTTGAGTTTCATAAACTCATACTAGCATTGATGTTCTTGGTGAACTCCCAACTGGATATATGTTTTGCAATTAGAATGTTGAGCTCATATATGGTTGAGCCTCATTGGATTGGTGCCAAGAATCATTTGAGATATCTTCATGGCACAACCTCTCATGGATCAAGATACATTGCCAGAAATGTGACGCTGCATGATTATTCTGATGCTGATTAGGCAAGTAGTGTAGAGGATCACAAGAGCACTTCTAGGTGTTGGTTCTCATTGGGTTCTGCTTTGATATCCTAGATGAGCAAGAAGCAGAAGTCGATTGTTTTGAGCACCGTTGAGGCCGAATACATAGTTACGAGTGTGACCTCATGTGAAGTTGTCTGGTTAAGGAAGCTCTTTAGTGAGCTGTTTGGACATGTGCTGGATACCATCATGATCTTATGTGACAACCAGAGGGGAATTCAATTGTTGTAGAATCTTGTGTTCTACGATCGCTCCAAGCATATAGACATCAAGTACCACTTTATCTGGGAAATGGTACATTAAGGAGCAAGAAGGCTCCATTGCATTGGGACTGATGTGCAGGTCGCCGATATTCTGTCGAAGCCCCTAGGAAAGGTCAAATTCTTGACTTTCTGAGAAGGAATAAGAGTCGTGAAGAGACTCTCTCTTAAGGTTCTTGTAGGATATGGACATTAAGCTTTGGGGGGCTTGGGGGTACATCTTGGAGTGATGAGAAACCATAGGATGAGTGGTTTAGCCTTCCCCTAGTGGTCTGCTATGTAGGCAAGATGAGTGGTTCATCCTTCTCCCACTAAGACACAATCATAGGGTGAGTGGGTTAGCCTTCCCTTAGTGGTTTGTTGTGTACAGGGTGAGTGGTTCAGCCTTCCCCTGGGATACCCCTAGCGGCATGTATGCATGATGAGTAGTTCATCCTTCTCTTAATGAGACATCCTACCCATGCAGTCTGGAACTCATGGGAAGTACCTCTCATCTAGCCAATGAGTAGGGAAATGAGGATAGGTACCATAGTAGTACCGATGGATGCATTGTGTACCTACCCTACTCCTTATGCGAGGATGATATTGATCTGGGATCAACTGGAACTGACTTCAGGTCAGTAAGAGTGATATAACTCATTCTCTTTTGGAACTAATTTCGGATCAGTAAGAGTGGTATGATACACTCTCTTTATTTGGAACTGACTTCGGGTTAGTAAGAGTGATATGACTCACTCTCTTTTGGAACTGATTTCGGATCAGTAAGAGTGGTGTGATACACTCTCATTATTGGAACTGACTTCAGATCAATAAGAGTGGTATGAGACACTCTCTTTATAAGGGATTGACTTTAGGTCAGTAGAGGATGGTATGATACATTCTCGATTACTTCTTCTTCTTCATAGTTTAGCAGAGCAGAGCGGTGCAGGGCACTGATGGAAGAGATAGTACAATTTGGCAGATGGAGTTCTCCCTAGTTGAGAGGGAGTTTTAAAATTGGAAATTGGGGCCAAAATCCACATGGGTATTCTTATTTATGGCCACTGATATTTTTCTTGGATTCCTCTCATTGAGAGGTATAGGATTGATCTAAAGATCATACGATTCCGACATGTATTCATGGAGATATGAATTTATTTGTGTTATGGGACAATTTGTCAAGGTCAGCCAACAACCAAAATGCCCCGACTTATCCTCCACGTTTTAGTATAAATAGAAGAAGACTTTAAGTCATTTGTCACACACACTCTTGTGATCTCTCTTCATTCTATTTTGGGTTTGATGAAGATGAGATCTAGGGGAGTGCCCTAGGTTATATGCTGGCCTAATGATGCCCTAATCCGCAGTAAAAGGAAGAGCCTCATGATGCCCTAATGCTACCCTAAGGAAGATCAAATCACAACCATGGAAGGAGATACCCTATAACACTGTCAAGAAGGTGAAGGATGATTCCATTACACAATAAGTTAAGGCCTATAGGCTAAGTAGCCTAACACTGTCCTAAAGGGGTCATAACAACAGAGAAAGAAGACTCCTAGGCCGTAGTGAATGAGGGCTTCTTAGGCACCAAAAAGAGGCATGTATTCACTATAAAGAGAAGGGATAGACAAGCTCTAATCATAGTCTAATCAAGTGTCACAAGCTGGTGCTGTTATAGACATTTTTGTGCCTTACAACATGAAGCATGAAATGTCCATAATCTAAGGGATCCAAAGTCCCTAAAAATGTTGTTCCTACCCCTAGAGGAACAAGGCCAACAAACCATAGCAATCCAAATAAGTTCTCCACTGAAAATTACTCAAAAACAAGGCAATTCTGGATCATGTCAACTGCTCCACTGAGCATCTGCGCTGAATGTCAACTGCTCCATGGTCTACCTGCGTTGAATGTCAACTCCAACAAAGGCTACCTGCGCTGAGCGAGTTTTGACAAGTGGAAGTCTCATTCCTCAATGAGTCAATGCCCAGGAAGCTTCCAAAATGACACTTGGATCAAGGAATTCGATTGGTGATGAGTAAGAGGTTCTAAATCTCCAAGTGGAAGCAAGAACCTCCAAGTGGACTCAAGAACTGAAGAAGAACTGGAGTGGGGGAGGACACTAGTCACATCTCAGGCTGACTCATCCTCTCTCCAAACTCCTATATATGGATCTCTCTCCCATGAGATCTAGGGGCTGGAATTTTGTGAATGCAAAGAATTGCTGTTGGTTTGAGTTTAGAACTATTGCGTGATTTGCTTTGAAGGAGGTGAAGAGGAGATTTCTTTCTACTGGGAAGGTGATGCTGGATTGGGCCTCTTATGGTTGTATCACTTCCTGAACCTTAATTCTTCCATTAATAAAGCATTTGAGGTTCTTCTATATGCATGTGTCTCAATGATGTATTGTTATACTTGTGTATTTGATTTATTCTAATCCTTGAATCAATTATGAATGTATGCTTCTTGTAGTTTCCCTCTCTTGTCATTTTGCAGGATCTTGGTGTAGCTGGGCCCGTGAAAGAGCAAGGAGCTGGGAGCAAGCAGCAAGGAGAGAAGATTGGATCAACCATTAGCGGAAGACATCGGTTAGTGGATCTCTTTCTCCCCTCTTTTACATCTCATAAAGAAGAAATCTTAGATAGCTTTGCTTTGATTGTTGCTAAGGAACTATCACCCTTAGAGTGGGATAGGGTCATTCCGTATTGGATACTTTTCCCAACAACAGGTGCCCTAGAAGCTGTTAAGGAAGAGATGCACACATAGTCAAGGAAGAAAGTTATATGTTGTCTAAGGAAGGGATCTAATCCACAGTATAAACACAGTCAAGAGGCACTAATATGAAACTCAATCTAGGAGCCCTAATCTGTAGTTTGATGAGGCTCCTATCTGCCCTAGCCACAATCCAAGAAGGAGGTTCAAGCCCCTGCTAACAAGGTTCCTAGCAGCTATCAAATTTTCCGTTAAACTGCTATCTAAACAGGAGTTTAAGATGCATTTAGGTGCCCTCGTCCACTTTAAAAGGAGGGCTAGTGTTTCCCTTGTCACAGTCCTAAAGGAGGACATCCCGGTTGCAGCAAATATAGGAGGAAAGCCTTAATTGAAGGAGCCCTTATCTATGTATGAAAGGACCCTTAGTCACAACAAGGAAAGTGGCTCTAAAATTGTAGCATGGGTAATTGTATGACAACATGTTGTTGTAGGTGGCAACATATTTGCTTGGACATGATTTGTTCCTAGGACTGTTTACTTGGTTGGTGAATCATAGTGTTGACAACAAAGTCAAGTATAGAAAACAACGTTTTATCAAGATTATGTCTGGGTATGTATAAAGGGTTCATGAGATATGTTGGAAGAATCTCTTGCTACAACTAGCTTCTTTGATAGGTTGCAAGCCATAGCAAGCAATTAACGTTGTTCCATGACAGAGTTACAGTATTGCAGTATGCATCATATAGGTGACAATGTGGATGGGTGAAACATGATGATGAGGTGCAACACAGTGATGGATGCATCATGATAATGAGGTGCAACACAGTGATGGGTGTAGCATGATGATGAGGTGCAGCTCAGTGATGGGTACATCATGGTGATAGAATCACCTAAGGTCAGATCTGCTACCTCATGTGTCATCTTCTTAAAGAAGATCTCTTCTCTTATTTTGTCAAGTCAAAATGTTAACTTCTGATGTATATGTACTCTCTCTCTCTACTAAACTATTGAAGAACATAAGAAGAATTGATCAAGGGTTTCCCCACATTGGGGTTTGTCCTTGGCTGGCACCACATCTTGTGTCCTCTTGTCTTGGCTTGTTTTTTGCAATTTATGTTTATGTTCTATCTACATTTTACTATCATGATAAATGTGATTGCTAATTTGGAATTGATATTGAATTAATATGGAAAACTGAAAGTAAATTTTCTCTATGCATAGAACATACCTAAAATTAACATAATTCGACCTCCAAATGCTCATAAATAAACCATATGTGACATCACTTTGGAGAATCATCAACGAATCACATCTTATCTTGGATTGGTTGGTATAGCTTTGGAATTGCATGTCTGTTCTCATATGTGCGAAGGGAAGGGGGAGATTTTTGATTAGTGTGTTGACTTTTTGATTTGATAGTGTTGACCAATGGTTTGTTTGACTTGGTTTTATCTTTGTTTTGGAAGGAAAAAATTGTTTGGGAGAGAGATCGAACTCTTCAGAGCTAGTTGACTGTCCTTAACTACATAATAACTAAAGTTGACCACAATTCTGTGGGGGTTTGACCGCATCTTTTATCTCTCTTTTGATCGAGCTTTTGTGACCATTTTGATTGGACTTTGAATAGCAAAGAAAGCCACATCTTTTGACTGTTGATCGAGCTGATTTGGAGGTGGCTTGATTGTTGACTGTTGACTTGTTAGGGCTATTGCTGCTATTGACTTTGACCAAAATTGTAGATTTGACTTTTAGGCTCACCTTTGATTGGATATTGGTTGGTTGAATTTTGATAGTCAAAGGTTTTATTTTGACATAATTTTGATGAATTGGAACATTGTATCTCTTTGTTGAACATTTGATGATAATCTAATAGAAGAAGCATTTTGAAAGGGTTTTCCCCCTTGTGGAGTTTTTCCCTAGTCTTTGACCAAATATTGTCTCTATTGTTCTTGATTGTCTCCTATTGTGCATTTGTTCACTGTTCTATCTACAATTTCTTATTGTTTCTCGAAGATTGAATTATATTGGATAATTTGATTGCTAATTGAAGAATAATTGGTATAAGTGATTGTGTTAAACATTAAAGACTCGAAAATTAACATGGTATTATAGCTGAAGTGAAGACAAGCCCTGGAAGATAGGAGACAACCAATTACCTTTTTGAGAGATTTGAAGAAGCCTATTTGACTTTGTCAAGATGTCTACCTCTTACTTCAAGGAGGGAGAGAAGCTAAATAGCTCATAAGATTTTGTTGTTTGGAAGATCAGGTTGGAGGTGACCTTGGATGAGAATGATATCTTGGAATAAGTGGAAGGAAAGGTACATGAGCCTCTAGAGAATGCTTTTACTGCTATCAAGGCCAAGTATAAGAAATTTGAGATCAAACAAAAATTAAAAAATTATTGACTCTTTAAGGGATCATTTGCTTACTTATATTTCTAGGTTAAAGAAGTCCAAGGAAATCTATGATAAGATGGTGTGGATGTATGATGCCAAAAATTTGAATCATACTTTCTCCTTGAAAAATAAACTAAAGGACATCAAAATGAACAAGGGAGCGACTGTGCAGTCATATTTTATGAGGATATCCCAACTAAAGGATGAATAGCTGGAGGATTTGTCAGATAGAGAGTTTGTACTTGTTTCACTTCAAGGTCTTCCTCCAATTTGGGAGACATTCATTACAACTATTAACAACCATGGCAAGTTTCTGACATTTGATGAGCTTGTTGGCAAGTTCACTTAAGCAGAGACTAGGATGATATCCAGGGGAAGGATTCGAAAGGTTGAAGAAGGAGATCCCTCTGAATTTTTTGCTCAGGACAAGAAGAGGAAAGGAAGAGGAATACTAGCTTATTCTAGAAATCCTACTCCAAAATACATGGATTCCAATAAAAGATATAGAAAGGGCATGCCAAAAGTTGAATGCTATAGTTGTCACAAGTATGGTCACTATGCCCAAGGTTGTTCGAAAAAGAGAGATGCTCCAAGTTCCAACTACAACAATAATCATGGCTACAACAATAAGAAGTTCAATAATAGAAGAAGAAGAGTTGATGGAAGAAGAAGAGATGCTCCTGATGATCATCATTTTCCAAAGAGATCAAGAAATTCAAGGTATGGAATTAACGCTGCTGCTACTCAATTTGGATATTTTATTATTTATGCTCTTTTTAGTTCCTCTCTTGTGGATTCATTGATAGTTGGTTGGTAGATAGTGGGGCCTCTAGACACTTCATTGGGTATCATGAATTCATCTCAAACCTGATTGAGAGGGAGATTGAATTGAAGATCATTCTTGGAGATAATTCTACTTATGTGGTGAAGGGCTTTAGTTCTGTTTCATTTCATTTGGACTATGGTGAAATCGTACATTTACATGATGTTATGTACGTTCCAATATTGAAGAAGAATCTTGTATATATATCTCCCTTGGAAGACAAAGGGATGAGGGTTGCCTTCATAAGAGGAAAGATTTTCACCTAGCTTATGGAATCTCGCATAAGGGATGCATTTACTTTGAGATCAAGAATTTAAGGACTCTATAGAGTCAATTGAAGACCAATCTGAGCATTTGCACATGATAGAAATCATCAAAGTGAGCTATGGCACCAATGGTTTTCCCATATTCATTATGAAGCCCTGCCCATAGCAAGGAGGGTGGTTCCTAGAATGCTTGAGGTTCAAACTAATCATGATGGGGTCTCTCCAAGATGTGCAAGTGGAAATAAATTGAAGGGAACATTCCCTTCTAGCAGGACCAAGAACAATGACATTCTACAACTCATACATTTTGACTTATGCGGACCCATGCTAGTGAAATGTCTTGGTGGCTATCTATACTATATAACCTTTGTGGATGAATTTTCACAAAAGACATGGATATTCTTCTAAAACACAAACACGAGGCATTTGATATGTTCAAGGACTTCAAGGCACTAATATAAAATCAAACACACAAGAGAATAAGGCGCCGCAGGTCTAATAACGATGTAGAATTCATTTCAAATGAGTTCATTGACTTTTGCAAGAAAGCAAGAATCAAGAAGTAGACCATCATGCCTTACAACCCTTAATAAAATGGAGTGGATGAAAGAAAAAACAAGACCATCAAGGAAGCTGCCCAAGCCATGTTGCATGACCAAAAGTTGCCAAAATTTATGTGGGGTGAAGCTACAAACATTGCGATCTATGTTCAATATAGGACCCATCATCAAGCCTTGGGTGACAAGACCCCTAAAGAAGTCTTCACAGGTGTGAAGCCCATTTTTGGACACTTGAGGATCTTTGGCTTCCCCGTATACTTTCATGTGCCAAAGGACAAGAGGAACATGAGTACTTAATAATATATTGAAATACAATCTTAAACAAGACCAAGTGCTCAATGATACAAGAGAGAAATTTAAATTTCTTATCACAATTATGACCAAAAGAGCATCCACAAGAGATATCCAATTTAACAATGAGAAAATAATCCACTCAATGACAGTAATGACAATGAGAAATTAAGAGCAATAATCCACAATGTCACTTAGAGAAATTAGCCATTTAAACACTTATCAACTTAATTGGAACACCTGTGTGAATGCAATAGTGTAAAAGATTTCAATGACTAAAAATAAGCCCAAATCACTTCAACCATTAATGATTATGAATTATAAAATTTCCTTACCCAATTTTAGAGACTTATATGAGATTTATTATCGCAACAACCTTGTAGTCAAAGGTATGCAATTTTGTATCAACAGTCAAGAAGTGATTCAAGATGTCAAAGATAAGCTAGAAAATCAATGCATTTAGCTTCCAATGATATTCACTTGATTATAGGACTGTTTAGACACTATAGATAATATTTATTATGCTCAGATCATACATCAAAATGATGTATATCAAATCTGTAATAACTCAAAAAATCAATGATTCAGTCCTTAATAAACCAACAAGGTGCCTAAATATTAATGCCAAATAAACTCGAATGATTAGCTAATCAATTTGAGTGATTTTTTGATGATCTTTGGTTAATTTTGACGATTCTTATTTAGTTTATATGACTGCATAAATGGTCGAAGCAAACATATCAGATCTAGAAATTGCCCAACAGTCCTAAAAAATTAACTTATATGCAATCAATTTAACCACAAGTTTAATATTCCATGCCTTAAGTGACTTTTTAATGAATTTAGGCTTATTTTATGATTATTTATGCCTTGAATACACTTCTTTAACACTTGTATCAGACCTAAAACTTTAAGATTAGACCTCTACAATTTCAAATAAAACCTTGAAAATTATATGACAACCAACATAAAACAATAAAATTGATAGATCAAACCTTTTTAATTTATTTTGATGTCTTGTATGAGTTATGAGCTTAATGTGTGGTTTTTTTAGGCTTGTATTATGATGATTATGCAACTATTATATCAATATATCAAATATGATATAATTATACATTCAATTAAAATGAGAGACAAAGACAATAGAATCAAACCCCAAGGCCTAATTTGGAAATGTGAGAAAAATCACTCTTCAACACCCGCACTCACAAAATGTTAGCTCAAAACCCAAAGATTAGAACTTTATGATTGTTGAAATCACAAATTATTAGAGATAAAATGCAAATCCCTTGAAGAAACCATTGTTTGCAATGAGATCTAGGCCTTGAAGGGCTTACAACCTTCTTAATTCTTGCAAAATAGGTTCGAAACACTAGCCTTTTAGGTTGGGTAAGGGCTAGTGCCTTCAGAAAATGGGTTTCTTCTTCAATTTGAAAATAACCGGCATGCAAAAAATGGGTTCAAAAAGCCTAGACGTCTAGGGTTTTTAAGCGTTGGAAACTTCAGAAGTTTACTCCTTTCTTCGATCCCTTGAGAGATTTTACCTATACAAATAAAAAGTAAATTTTCCCAAAAAATCCATATATACAAAAATAAAATAAAAACCTCAAGAAATTATATACAAGAAAAAATTTAAATGTAGAGGGTTAGTGAAATACAAGGTAAAATGTTAGTATATATAGACACAATTAAGAGAAACTATTTTCAAATTTAGAATGTGGGATGAAAACTTTACAAGTTAAATTCAAATTAAAAGTAAATCTAATTAAAAAATTTAAACTACAAAATTAAAGCTCAAATCAAATAAATATTTCACAATTTTGAAATATAAAAATTATTTACAAAATAAAATAAATCTAAAGAATATTTACAATTATGTTAAAAACCTCAAAACATAAAATTTGAAATAAAATGCCAAACCCAAATAGTTACAAAACAAGGACTAGAAAATTTTATTTACAAAAATTATTCTACAAAAATAATCTACAAGTTATATACAAATACACAATGCTTGGAAATAAATAACTTTGAGTAAATAATTTTTTAAATGATGAATAATCACGATACATCAGATGTGTTTCGAAAGTTATGGTACTACCCACAACCTTAGTGAAGTAAGAAAACCAAACGGAATTCTCAAAGCCCAAAATAGGTCAACTCTCATCCAAAGTTTGTGAACTTGGAGCACAATGGTGGGGAAACCTGCAAACTCTATATATTTTCTTCAAGAAAACTTGTTAGACATGGTGAATCATATCACCTAAGATAGACACAAAATCTACCAATAGAATGTTCTTATAACCATCTAATGAATAAACAAACCTTAAAATTTTAAGCATAGTATTGGCAAGCACATACCCAACACGTACCACTAATCATCGGACAAAAAACACCATGAACTAAACCCCAAAAGTATTTTATTATGATATTTCAAATGTTCCTAGCAGATCAGTGGAACAAAACCAACGTTACAAAATTACATAGACTAAAGTTAGAGCTTTCATCATGACTTGAGAAGCAAAATGGCCTCTAATTTATAGATAAATACTCAAAGTGGAAAATAACGGCTAGTTGGCTTGATCCTCGTCAAAATAATCTCAATCATTGATAAATATTTGATCATATTTCAATCTCCACCATTGAAAATATTTATTTTTGAGGGATTTTCGAATTCTAATTAAAACCATTTTTTGTTAGGTAAAAAATAATTATTTTGAGCTAATTTCCTAAAAAATTTGACTTTGACTTAACTACCAAGGTCCAAGGGTCCAATTTTTCTTGAAATTTTCAATATTCCTTTGGTGGGGGACTTCCAGAAATTAATATCTTTTAGGCCCACAAAATTTTCTACTTTGAGAAATTAATTTATCTAACATTTAATTTTTGAGTCTAAATTAATCAATTTTCTGGCTTATAATTTAATTTTATTTTTGCGAGAAAAATTACTTAATTGAATCATGAGGCGATTAATTGTTTTTCCAACTTCTAATATTTTAACCACGGTGTTTAAGTATGAGGGACGAGGGACTAAAATATTTTTTACATAAGATTTTACAAATTCAACCTTCAAAGGGGGAATACCTATTCATTATAGACCCTTAAAATACTTACCTAATTTTGTGATGCTCTAGTAGACCAAGTGATTTGTAGTAAAATAATTTATCCAAATACCTTAAATTATTCCCAAACCACTTTTACAATAGACTTGAATAAAACACTAGGATTCATTTAAGACCTTGACGATAAATTTCGCGCTAGATTTGGAGTGAGGTTGGAGGGAAAAACTTTTTGGTCATCCATTTTTTAGAAACACAAATGAATTAGTGAGACGAAAATATGTAAGGATGAAATTTGTCACCAAAATAATAGACTTACCTATTTTGTTACATAATTAAACAATGGTACTAACATCATTTACATTACAAACTTGCAGAATGGGTTTTACAATGACATGATAGACTGATGGCTAATGATCCTAAACTTTGAAAAAAATCCTTCAAGCTTCTAGCTCCTGCTTCATTGGAATGTTGAAAAAATGGGTGCAACATGGCCTCTCCTCACCTCACTCCCTCTTTGTTGGTGATTGTTATGAAACCAGCTCACAAAAAGATAGAAAAAATAGATCAACGCCTTAGAATTAAGCCTATTCGAGGGGGAAACCTCCTTTACATTACACAAATCAACAATTCTTATATGATACAAATGATAAGACCTCTTTTCTGTTGGAAATAATACTAAGAGGGGGGGTGAATCAGTATTATCAAATTCTTTTCAATATATCTTCCTTATTTATACTTTGAATAATTCTTCAAATATTGATCATTACTTTGTATGTCA
This sequence comes from Pinus tabuliformis, assembly GCA_031772625.1. Taxonomy (NCBI): domain Eukaryota; kingdom Viridiplantae; phylum Streptophyta; class Pinopsida; order Pinales; family Pinaceae; genus Pinus; species Pinus tabuliformis. The sequence goes on along the minus strand of CM062818.1, from coordinate 807,208,030 downwards.
GAATCATAAAATAATGAGCAGGAACAAGAAAAGAAAATAGTCACACAAAAGAACACCAGATATAAGGTGGAAACCCAATGTGGGTGAAAACCACCTGCTGCAATATGTCTCTATCTTCTTTTAATAAGAAACTCCTTTTACAATGATTTTGTACTGGTGCAGTCCTTTACCAGTACGCAGGCTACAACCTGCAGAGAGCTACAACTCTCTCTCTCGTTTTCCAGTCTCTCCTGGAAGGGAGCTACAACCCCCTACTTCTTTTCTTTCAAGGACCACTTTTCATTAATTTTCAGACTGGATCCCAGAACATCAAAAAAAAAAAAAAAAAAACCATCAACTACACTTGCACCATCAATCTCTGATTTCACCAAAGCCAACCCGCATACAGATCTGCAAATATTTCCTTATAACTTTGCAATTGTTCCATACATCAGACATACCCAGATCATAACATGTGTAAAATAAAACATGCATCAATAATTCAGACCCAGATTATTAGATTTATAGATCAAGCGTATGCCACATATCACAGATCAAAATCATATAGAGATACCGCTATTCCAGCCTTAAGATTTTGACCCATCAATAGAACTTATCCTTCTCCTTACGCTCAGGTTCCTTCTTCATTCAAATCCAGATCTGCACCATAACCCAATCACAATATTCCAGATCTAGCACTTTATCAGATATTCAATAATTCAGAAGATGCTTTGTCAAATGATCTCCTTCCTCTTTTATAGCCTTAGTCCTTTTTCAATACCACGGTCCAAAACCATAGGATCAAAAAAACTGTTGGACTAATACCATGAACCAACCATGAAAGTGCGTGAGATCAACACTTTTGGATGCAATACCACGGGCCAAAACCATAGGATCAAAAACTGTCGAACTAATACCATGAACCAACCATGAAAGTGCGTGAGATCAACACTTTTGGATGCAATACCACGGGCCAAAACCATAGGATCAAAAACTGTCAAACTAATACCATGAACCAATACTTGGGATCAACACTTCTGACGAGGTACCATGGTCCAAAACCATAGGTTCAAATACCAAGGACTAACTACCATGGACCAAAGGTAAGTTCTCCAACATATACGTGCTTTTTCTTGCATGAAAGTGCGTGAACATTTTCTCTACATGCAATACCACGGACCAAAACCATAATAAACCAATACCACGAACCTAATACTTGGGATCAACACTTCTGATGAGGTACCATTGTCCAAAACCATAGGTTCAAATACCAAGGACTAACTACCATGGACCAAAGGTAAGTTCTCCAACATATACGCGCTTTTCCTTGCATGAAAGTGCGTGAACTTTTTCTCTACATGAAATAAACTTTTCTCTGCATAAAAGTGTGTGAACTTTTCTCTACATGAAATAAACTTTTCTCTGCATAAAAGTGCGTGAACTTTTCTCTACATGAAATAAACTTTTCTCTGCATATAAGTGCGTGAAATTTTCTCTACATTATAATTTATTATCTGAGATGAGTGGGTTGCCATCAAGTACAACATATGTATCATAATGCCAACAATCTCCCCCTTTGGACTTGATTGCAACAACAACCAATCACTCTCCCCCTTTGAAATCAAGGGCAAAGGGTTATGCTCCCCCTAAGAACATGCTCCCCCTGACTATAAACCAGATCTGCAAAGAAGAACCATAATCCATGACCATGAAAGAGATAGAGACGTGTTGCAGCAATATTCAGACCAGCATCCATGATCTCCTTATGTACTTCCTCCATAATGCCAACAATGCATGATATGCTCCCCCTGAACCTGTGCCATTCGATCTTTGACCAATCCGCAACCCAGCACATGTACGCATATACTTCAGATGAACCTTGCGTACAACCAACAATCAGAAGAGATTCAGCAACAAGATGGTGCATCAACAACCCCTAGCTTTTGCCTGAGGTATTCAAAGGTCTCCCTAGGCAATGGTTTTGTGAGTATATCAGCAACCTGTTCCTTAGAAGGAACATACTCCAACTTGACCTTTTTTTCAAGCACTTGTTCCCAGAGAAAGTGATACTTGATTGGTATGTTCTTGGTTTTTGAATGCATGATTGGGTTCTTTGAAATGCTGATTGCACTTGTATTATCACATAAGATGGAGATGGGTGGTGTACAAGTGATTTGAAAATCCTGCAAGGTCTGCATCATCCAAAGGAGTTGAGTGCAGTAAGATGCAGCAGCAACGTATTCTGTTTCAGTTGTAGACAAGGCAATCGAACTTTGTTTCTTGCTGAACCAAGATACTAATCTGGAACCCATAAAGAATGCACCACCACTTGTGCTCTTCCTGTCATCCACGCTTCCGGCCCAATCTGCATCAGTATAAGCATGAAGTGTGAGATCTGTATCTCTAGGATACCACAAGCCATAATTTTGAGTCCCTTGAAGATATTTGAAGATTCTCTTTACTGCCTGAAGATGAGTTTCCTTTGGATTTGCCTGAAATCTTCCAACTATTCCCACTTCATGCATGATGTCTGGTCGGGTACCTGTCAAATAAAGTAGACTTCCAATCAGAGATCTGTAGGTTGGTTGATGTACTGCTGCTGATTCATCATTTGCACTGAGGCTACATCCTATGACCATGGGTGTACATACTGGTTTTGCATCTTCCATGCCATATTTCTTCAAAATCTGCTTGAGATACTTGGTTTGAGACAAGAAGATCCCTCCTTCCTTTTGTTGGATTTGCAGGCCCAGAAAATATGTCAATTCTCCAAGAAAAGACATTTCGAATTCTTTCTGCATCACCAAGGCAAAGCTTTGACTGATAGATTCTTCATTGCTGCCAAAGATAATGTCATCTACATACACAACAAGTATCAGCAATTTGTCATTTTCAATTTTTATATAAAGATTGCTATCTGCTGATCCTTTTGAAAAACCTTGTTGATGAAGATATTTGTCCAAATGATAGTACCAAGCCCTTGGAGCTTGTTTAAGACCATAGAGAGCCTTTTTCAATTTGCATACAAGATTTGGATCATTTCCAAGAATGAAACCATCTGGTTGCTCAATGTATACTTCTTCTTCTAAGTCTCCATTCAGAAAGGCTGATTTCACGTCCATTTGAAATAATTTGAACTTTTGAAAGCTTGAGAGAGCAAGGAACATTCGGATGGCCTCAAGTCTTGCAACAGGAGCAAAAGTTTCTTCAAAATCTATTCCTTTTTGTTGCGCATACCCTTTACAAACAAGTCTGGCCTTGTTTCTAATTACTTCCCCATTTTCATTCAACTTATTTTTGAAGACCCATTTTGTCCCTATAACATTCTTATCCTTTGGTCTAGGAACCAACTCCCAAGTGTTGTTCTTTTCGATCTGATCAAGTTCTTCATCCATTTCTTTGACCCAAAATTCATCTTCGCATGCCTCTTTTATATTTTGTGGTTCAGTGGATGAGAGTAATGCCAAATAGCTTGAAGCTTCTGCAATTGTTCTTCTTGTTTGTACACCTGTTTCTTTTTGCCCCAAAATCTGAGATTCTGGATGATTCTTCTGAACATACCTGGATGGAGTCTTCTCTTCTACCCTTATCTGTTCCTCTGGTGCTTCTTGAGGTTCTTCTTCTTCATCATTCTTCTTTGAGGGTAGTCTTCATCTTCTTCGATATTTTCATGATTTACTTGCCTAGGAATGTATCCTTTTTCATCAACCACTACATCAATGCTGTCAACAATTCTTCCAAGTCTTTTATTGTAGCACTTATATGCTTTTCTATGTGGAGAATAACCAAGAAGAATGCCTTCATGTACTCTAGTTTCAAGTTTGCCAAGTTGCTCATCAATATTCTTAATATAGCATTTGCTCCCAAATATTTTGAAGTGTTTTACCGAAGGAGTCTCACCATACCAGAGTTCATGAGGAGTTTGAGTGATGTTCACTCGGACATTTGTTTTATTGAGAATAACAATCGCAGCATATGCAGCTTCACCCCAGAAAGTTGCGGGAGTTCCAGACTCATCAAGCATAGCACGGGCCATTTGTTCGACTGTTCTATTCATCCCTTCCACCACTCCATTTTGCTGAGGAGTTCTAGCTGTAGAGAATTCCCTTCTTATCCCATGTTCTTCATAGAAATCGAAAAATTCATTTGAGGTAAACTCCCCACCTCTGTCGGACCTGAGGCACTTAATTTTGTAACCTGATTCATTTTCAATCAAGGCTTTGAAGGATTTGAATTTTTCGAATGCTTCGTCTATGTGCTTCAAAAGTCCTAACCAAACAAACCTGGAGAAATCGTCAATGAATAATATCAAGTATTCTTCTCCTCGAGGTGACCTCGTCCTTAAAGGACCACATACATCTGTATGGACTAGTTCAAGAGGCCTGCTGGCTGATCCTTCCTTCTCCGGGAAGTTGGTTCTGGTTTGCTTACCAAACTGACATGATTTGCATATAGTGTTGTCTGGAATTTTGATATCTGGAAGACCACGAACTGCCTGATATTTGCATGCCTTCCTTATTTGTGAAAAGCTTAGATGCCCCAACCTCTGGTGCCATAACCAATGTTCATCATCCTTGCTCAAATAGCATTGTTGTTGTCCTTCTTCAAATATGTATAGATTATTTGGAGTTCTTCTACCTTTGATCACTGTTTTCCCTGTATCAAGATCACGAACGCTACATCCATTTGATCGAAATATTACCTCGGTTCCTTGATCGCACATCTGACTAACACTCAGAAGGTTATGCTTCAAGCCATCAACATACAAAACATTTCTAGCTTTAACCTTTTCTTTTAACTGAGCTGTGCCTTTTCCTTTTACAGTTGCTGGAGTATCATTTCCAAAAGAAACTTTATTTCCCTTTTCTAAAGCAGAATATGATTCAAGTTTTTCTTTATCACCTGTCATATGCTTCGAACATCCACTGTCGATGTACCATATATTTTCCTGTCCCTCTGCATAAAAGGATATCCCACATCTTTCTGTTTGTGGTTCCTTTATTCTCCATGTTCTGGTGCTGGAGGCTTGTTCCTTTGTCTACTGAAACCTGCTCCTGCATTCAGAATCTTCATGACCAAATTTATTGCAAATAGAACATTCTACTTCATTTTCAAGAGCCGAAAAGTTGTTATAGGTCCTTTTTGTAATCCCGATCATACTTCTTTGTTTTTGAGCTTCTCTAGTCATGATTGTTTTATATGCAACACATTGAGCTGCTTTGTGACCAAAGTTATGGCAAGAGAAACATTGCCCATTGAAGAAACTTCTGCGATTATCAAATCTACCGGCCAAATGATTGTAATTTCTATTGTCATCCATTCTTGAAGCAAATTGAGAAGATTTTACCTGTGGCTGGTTGTAGCTTTTGTTCATCCTTAAGACAGATTGCCCCTGGTTTACCTGATAGTCTTTGTCCGTTCTTGATGTATTTTGTCCCTGCTTTACCTGATGATCTCCATTGTGCTTTTGCTCATTCCTTCTTGCTGCATCAAGATAACTCTTTGAGGTGGATGCTTGAGATGTTTCTCCATTATACCCCAGACCTGTCTTGTTTAGTGGAGAACATTGTACATTGATGATCTCATCCAGAGTTTCAGATCCTTTGACAAACTTAAGATTAATAGCCTTTGTTTTCTCGATTTCTTTTCTAAGGCCAACAATTTCACCTTCTAACTTTTCAAGATATTTTTCTTTTTCATCAATTTGAAATTGTAGAGTATCAATGATCATATTCTTTTCTTCTATACATGTCTTAAGTCTAGAAATTTCTTCATAAAACCTATCCACATCTATAGCATCCATGTAATCATCATCTTCAAATGCCATTAAAAGTTTATAGTCATTACCTCGTTCATCTTCATCACTATTTGATAGACAATCACTGTCTTCATGAGTGTAGTAGCTTTTCTTATTTGCATTCTGTTTCTTGTTCCATCTAATAGGTTCCTTTACCTTGTCGATCTTATCCTGATGAGGACATTTGGTAGCATAGTGACCTAGTCTTCCACAAGAAAAGCATTTGAAGGGTAACTTACCTCTGAACCGTCCAGCACCCCGTTGAAGATTTCTGACAAAATTTGATTCTTCTTCTTCTTCTGACCCATGTCCTGATTCATAGTACTCTCCTTTACCTGAAGCCTTGAAGGCATTTTCTTTCCTGTCAGATGGACCTCCTTTTCTCATTTCATAAGCAGTTAGAATTCCATGTAGTTGTGACATTTTAAGATGTTGTAGATTCTCCTTTTCTTCTATAGCAGAAACTTTAGATTCAAACCTAGGTGACAAAGATCTTAGAACTTTTTCAACCACAACAGCCTCTTTTATTTCTTCACCCAAATTTTTCATACAATTAACAATCTCATCCACACGAAGAAAATAGTTAGCCACACTTTCATCATTATACATTCTAAGATTCTCATACTGAATCCTGAGGGTTTGAAGTTTTGCACGTTTTACCTGTTCATCTCCTTCGTAGCTCAAAACAATCTTGTCCCATATTTCTTTTGCGGATTTATATTGCATAACCTTCACGAATTCAGATTGAGATAGACATCCTAGAAGAGTATTAACTGCCTTTGCATTTGTTTCATATTTCTTCTTCTCAACTGAATCTGTAGGAGTAGCTGATGGAAAAGTATACCCTGTTTCTATAATGTCCCATACTTCTGTACCCAAAGATTGAAGATAGGCAGTAACTCTTACCTTCCAATATACGAAGTTTGTCCCGTCAAAAATCGGTGGCCTGATTGATGCTTCCCTCTCGTAGTTGCTCATGATGTTAGATCTTCCTTCAAGCGATCAAGCTTCTTCAGAAGGACCTGCTCTGATACCAATCGTTGGAAATAATACTGAGAGGGGGAGTGAATCAGTATTATCAAATTCTTTTCAATATATCTTCCTTATTTATACTTTGAATAATTCTTCAAATATTGATCATTACTTTGTATGTCAGAATCATAAAATAATGAGCAGGAACAAGAAAAGCAAATAGTCACACAAAAGAACACCAGATATAAGGTGGAAACCCAATGTGGGTGAAAACCACCTGCTGCAATATGTCTCTATCTTCTTTTAATAAGAAACTCCTTTTACAATGATTTTGTACTGGTGCAGTCCTTTACCAGTACGCAGGCTACAACCTGCAGAGAGCTACAACTCTCTCTCTCGTTTTCCAGTCTCTCCTGGAAGGGAGCTACAACCCCCTACTTATTTTCTTTCAAGGACCAATTTTAATTAATTTTCAGACTAGATCCAAGAACATCAAAAAAAAAAAAAAACCATCGACTACACTTGCATCATCAATCTCTGATTTCACCAAAGCCAACCCGCATATAGATCTGCAAATATTTCCTTATAACTTTGCAGTTGTTCCATACATCAGACATACCCAGATCATAACATGTGTAAAATAAAACATGCATCAATAATTCAGACCCAGATTATTAGATTTAAAGATCAAGCGTATCCCACATATCACAGATCAAAATCATATAAAGATACCACTATTCCAGCCTTAAGATTTTGACCCATCAATAGAACTTATCCTTCTCCTTACGCTCAGGTTCCTTCCTCATTCAAATCCAGATCTGCACCATAACCCAATCACAATATTCCAGATCTAGCACTTTATCAGATATTCAATAATTCAGAAGATGCTTTGTCAAATGATCTCCTTCCTCTTTTATAGCCTTAGTCCTTTCTCAATACCAGGGTCCAAAACCATAGGATCAAAAAAACTGTTGTACTAATACCATGAACCAACCATGAAAGTGCATGAGATCAACACTTTTGGATGCAATACCACGGGCCAAAACCATAGGATCAAAAACTGTCGAACTAATACAATGAACCAACCATGAAAGTGCGTGAGATCAACACTTTTGGATGCAATACCACGGGCCAAAACCATAGGATCAAAAACTGTCGAACTAATACCATGAATCAATACTTGGGATCAACACTTCTGACGAGGTACCATGGTCCAAAACCATAGGTTCAAATACCAAGGACTAACTACCATGGACCAAAGGTAAGTTCTCCAACATATACGCGCTTTTCCTTGCATGAAAGTGCGTGAACTTTTTCTCTACATGCAATACCACGGACCAAAACCATAATAAACCAATACCACGAACCCAATACTTGGGATCAACACTTCTGACGAGGTACCATGGTCCAAAACCATAGGTTCAAATACCAAGGACTAACTACCATGGACCAAAGGTAAGTTCTCCAACATATGCGTGCTTTTCCTTGCATGAAAGTGCGTGAAATTTTTCTCTACATGAAATAAACTTTTCTCTTCATAAAAGTGCATGAACTTTTCTCTACATGAAATAAACTTTTCTCTGCATAAAAGTGCGTGAACTTTTCTCTACATGAAATAAACTTTTCTCTGCATAAAAGTGCGTGAACTTTTCTCTACATGAAATAAACTTTTCTCTGCATATAAGTGCGTGAAATTTTCTCTACATTATAATTTATTATCTGAGATGAGTGGGTTGCCATCAAGTACAACATATGTATCATAATGCCAACACTTTCTATATATAGGAGTCTAAGGGGTCATAATATAATCAGAGCCGACATAATAATAATAATGTAAGGGCACAATAATAACAATAGTGGGCTTCTATGGAGCACAATAATAACAATATGGGGACTACATGGGCACAAAAATATAATAAGGGGATTGTACTAATAACAATAAGGGGTTACACTAGTATTATAGGGACCTAACATGCCCCTCTCCTTCAAAAATTGTTGTCCTCAATGCTTGAGTAGTTCTTGATGCTTCTGTATAAATTCTTGTCCTCCTATGTGGAATCTTCAGTGGGTAAGTTCTTCCACTTGATGAGATACTCTGAAATCGATCTATTTTGTAGCTTTCAATTTCTCAGTTCTATGACTACTTCAGGTTCCAATATGATTTTTCCTTTCTTGTCAAGTTCTCGCAATACTGTTTAAACTGGGATCTTCTGCAACTTTTGAATGAGTACCCACTATTTTGGGCATATGGATATTTGTAAGGCTTGATGTTTGGAGGAACACTTCCTGGAATCAAATAAATAGCATAATCATGATCACGAATTGGTGGGAGGCCTTTCGGAGTCTCAAGTAACTTGGAATGATTGTCCAAAACGTTTTGGAGATCTGGAGAAATACATGATGTCGATGTGTGATCCTCTAGTGAACATAATTGTGCAATTACGTCCCGTTGTTCTTTGTTTAAAAGCTTTGTCACATTCTTAGAGTTGATTATCTTTCCCGGTTTCCCTTCGATACCCCTCAATTCAACTTCCTTTCCTCCCCAAAATTTTTTCTAGAAAAGTTCTTGAAAATTAAAAGTTATCATACCCAAAGATTGTAGCCATTGGACTCCTAGTAAAACATCAGCACTACCCATTGGAATGGAAAGCATTGGGCTATTCAATACATATTCTCCCATGGATAGCTTGATATTATGGCACTTTCCAGAGAAATTCATGGTTTGTCCACTTGCAACCATCACTTGACACTTTGGTGCTAGATATAGGAAGCAATTCAACTCCTTGGCTATCTTACAATGAATAAAATTATGGGTATTGCCCGAATCAATCAACACTATTACCTTTTTCTTCTTGATATGTCCTTCTATCTTGATAGTTTGAGGAGTGGTAATTTCTTCCAATGCATTACAAGATATGTTCGGATTCATTTCTTGATGCTCGATGTGATCTTTCACTTCTTGAACATTTTTCTTCTTGATATGTGCTTCTATATTGATAGTTTGGGGAGTGGTAATTCTGGCCAATGCATTACAAGATATGGTTGGATTCATTTCTTTTTTCTCGATGTGATATTTCACTTCTTGAACCTTTTTTTTCTTGATATGTTTTTCTATCTTAAGAGTTTGAGGACTGGTAATTCTTTCCAATGCTTTACAAGATATGGTTAGATTAATTTCTTCTTTCTTTGGGGTGGGTTCCTGGTGTATATCCTCTTCTTTTGATGTTTCTTGATCCTTTTCTTCCTCCTCCTCATAATCTATGTAAAATAATTTCTTCTCAGCACACTTATGACCTTTAGTGTATTTGTTATCGCAATTGTAACAAAGCCCTTTTTCTCTTTTTTCTTCCAAATGTTGTGTTGTAAACCTTGTAGGTTGTGGAAGGATAAGAGAAAAAAAAATTCCATAATTATAGTCGTGAGTGGTGGGATTCCTTGTTTCCATAATTTCGCTTTCAATTTTTCTTGCCAACCTGAACGCCTTCTCCAATGAATCAGGTTCCCAAAGACGAACCTCATGTTGAATGTTATCCTTTAAAGTCCCTATAGAGACATCAACCATTTTATTCTCTGGAATATCATTTACCCTTATATTCAATTTTTGTAAGTCTTCAATGTGCTCTGCCATTGAACCCTTTTGTTTGAGATTTATCAATTGGCTAAAGAAGGTGTTTCTCTTTGTATCCTCATAATGTGCTATCATTTCCTCCATGAAAATTGACCAAGTGAAAAATGTTTTATGAGAACAAAACCCTTTATACCATAAAAATTGATTCGATTCTAAATAATTAGATGCAATAAGTACCTTTTGTAACAGTGGTACACCATGTAGATCAAAATATTTCTCCATCTGTAGCCGGATCCTTTCCATTAAACTTCCTCATCTTGATTTTTCTTGATGTTAGGAGCTCGATCTTGAAACAATTGTAACTATGTAATTTCGGATCTTCCAGTTCTAAAATCACAATCTATAGTAGTCCTCTAATTCCTCTTTCTAACTCCACAAGTCTGATCACAATTGGATTCCTGAAGGAATATTTATTCCCAATCTCCCATGATGACCTAATTATAAACTAGTTCAGTAGAGTGAACTTGTAATACATGCCACGTATCACTATTTCAACCTTAGGTTCTGAAATTTATACACAAACAAAATACAGTCTGTCCTCTTTCTATAACTTCTTACGAAATTTCAATCTAATGCTCAAAGAGAAAGTTATGACGATTTTCCCAAGGTCACCTGTTTAGGATGTAATTCAGGAGTTTGCAAAAACCCTAAATTCCTTAGATCATATATCCAAAAATATAGCAAGACAAGATCTGAAATTCAGACCCAAGATTTAGATCGATTTCTTCTCAATTTTTTATTTATTTCTATTTCTAGGTTCTGAAGCTTTGTAGCGAAAAATTTATAGCAAACATTCGACGATGACCTGTTTTAGATGAAATTCTGGAGCTTGCAAAAACCGTAACTTCCTCAGATCTTATATCCTAAAATATAACAAGAAAAGATCTGAAATTTGGACCCGAGGTTCTACATGATTTCATCTCAAATGGGCTTTTTTTGTCTTTTGAACCATCACAGAAAAAGGTTATAGTGACAATGCCACAATGACTTGTTTGGAGCAGCGAAACCCTAGAATCCAAAGCTCTGATACCAAATTTTATAAAAACAGCTCATAAAAAGATAGAAAAGATAGATCAACTCCTTAGAAATAAGCCTCTTTTAGGGGGAAACCTCCTTTACATTACACAAATGAACAATTCTTAGATGATACAAATGACAAGACCTCCTTTCTATATATAGGAGTCTAAGGGGTCATAATATAATCAGAGCTGACATAACAATAATAATGTAAGGGCACAATAATAACAATAGTTGGCTTCTATGGGGCACAATAATAACAATATGGGGACTACATGGGCTCAACAATATAATAAGGGTATTGTACTAATAACAATAAGAGGTTACACTAGTAGTATAGGGACCTAACAGTGATCACTTTATTTCTAAGCGAACAATTGGTGTTGTTGCAAAGAGTTTGGGTTCAAATTTTGTGTTTTAAGGTGGCATAGATATTGTAAAAAATTGGGAGAAGTTGGGCAAGTTCCTTCAAGGCCTTAAGGCCTAAAGGTTGATATCTAAACCCTCTTATTCTCACTGTTTTGCTACAACATTCTAATCTCTTTCTAACAATGGTAAACATTTTCATTTAAGTGTCATAATAATCATTCATAAGCTGCCTAAGACATTAAGGAATTTATTGCATAGGTTGGGGCACTCATAACTTGACTTGTTTTATGAGAATTTGGTGACTGTCACAAGCTTGCTAAGGTATAATCCTAACAGTGACATAAATGTCTTTTCATGGTTTGCATCTTCATTTAAAGTGCTCTTAAGGAAACAACTAATTTGGGGTCGTTTGACATACTTGGCATAAGAATAATTCTTGAGTTATATAATGCTATAATAAATTAGCTTACTACTGTCTTAATTTCTCATTAAGTTTCACTTGATATCATTAGAACATAAGGTTTCTATTGTTCATGCTCTTATAGTTTATTGTGGAAATGATAGTTAGCATTAAATTAAGTTTATGGTTGGACTAATTGTCATATTTCTTCTATTGTTTCAAAGGCGCTAACACATTGATGTCTTGTGTAAGCTACAAAATCTCAGATTTTGCACTGAAAGAAGCTCACTCTCTAAAGCGCTTGACATTAAATCTATCTTGTTAAATTGTGGAGTATCTTGGTTACATCACTTGTCTTTTGGGAGATCTAATTATTTCTATAAATCTAATTGGCATTGAAGTAACTTGTTCTAATTGTGTTTGAAAGAGCATTAAATTGTCTAAAATCTAAGTGTTTTTGACTTGAGGATTTGTGGAAAATTATCTTGAATAATTGGTATTAAAATATCTAATTTGGAAAACCTCTAAGAACATTGAGATCATTATTGTCTCTTTTGAGTAATTGTCACTGACACTTTGTATTGTCTCATTGGCTAATTGTTCTAAGTGGATAAGTGTTCTAGTTTCTTTACTTGTTATCATTTGTCAGCATTTCTTGATTATATATTTGTGGGTGATAACTTTATCTTGAGCATATTAGTGATCTTTTATTCAAGTGATTATTAAGCAATTGTATCATGGATATATGTCATATCGTGTTGGCACTTGGTAAATTAGCACATAATCTTGTGGTTGAAATTGTCTCTTTTTCCATTTCTATGTACTTATTGTCATAAATCATAACTCAAGTACTCAAGGAAACATTAAAAATCTCGCCTAAAGAAACACTCATCCACCTTTCACATCATTATAAGACTAGTTTTGCATTTAATAATTTGCCTCCGAGCATAAGTTTGGTTGATAGAAAATAGGACCACCTTTCTCATCTAGCTTAAGGAGCCAACACTTCTTTAGTGGTTAACACAGTGACCTTGCAGTCGTAAGAGCCACAGTCTCTACAACTTCTTAGGCACCGGGTAAGGATACACCTAGAATAGGTGTCTAGTTAAAAGAAATCAAGATTCCTGCATCACACCTAAGTTATAGAATCTGCATAACATATAGGATAGTTGAGAATTCAAGCAATGGTTGTTCATCCGGTCATTTGGTCCTTAATTGATATAAAACAAGTAAGTTGACTTGATAAGGCACTGGTTCTGTAAGTAATTTTATCTAATTTATAAAAAAATGCTAAATCAACCAAGTGGCTAGGCCATTCAATTGGGTCTCTAGGACTCGTTGGTTGCCAACTTGTCTCTCATTTCCATGTTCCATAGGGACTACCCCCCATAGCTTGTTGTTGGGAGATAGCTAGAATAGAGAGGCCGGGGGATCAGAGTGACAACCCCCAACTTGAGTCATTGTTGCAACGTGCCTATACAATTTGAGTGATAACAAGACGTGCCACTTATAGAGGCCACACAAGCCACTTGGAGAGCTTGTTACATGGTTAATACACTAGATGAGAGAGACATCCACCTTGGAGGAGATGTGTCATAACTTTCTCACTATTTTATGCATTGATTGACTTGTCATTTGAGTTGGTTATGAGATATTGCATTTTATTGTTTCCTTGGAGGGAAGAATGGATCCAGAGGACTCCAAGTTATTTTATTATTTCTTCTTAGAGAAAAATGTTGATCTAGAGTCTACTATTATTATCTTCACGTAAAGGAAGTTTGAGCTAGACTCTATATAAAGAGTATCCCTTCCTCATTTTTACTCAAGATTGGATTGATAGGGTAAACATCTCTAAGTTTAGTTTAAGATCATGTAGGAGGTTTATTTGAAGGAAAAAACAAGCATATGTGAGTCTTGTTACTACTAAAACTAGAAAGGGACCTAAAGGGGACCCCTAAAGGGAAATTGCTAGACCAAGAGCAACAAATGGAGACTTAGCCCACTGCCACCTCAAATAAGGCTCCCTACTATTTACGAACTTTCACCGAGGGGAGGAGACATGATATATATGGAGCCACAATTGAAGGATAAATCATCAAGTGGATATTGAGTGACCCAAATAATCCCTCTCCAGAAGTGGTTGAAGAATAGGGCTTGCTTGCTTTTTAAGCAAGGTACAATGTCTTCTAGGAGAATGATAAGAGGATTTGAGGGTTAGCTTTAGGGAATACGAATTTTGAAAGAGTTTCCCAATCCGTAAAATCCTTATTGAAATTGGTATCCTGGATGGTTCTTGAAGAATTGTCTTTTCAAAGGAATGGGACCACATGGGACCAATGGACTCGGCCTAGGTTAGGAGGCAAGAGTTTAACAACCAATGATGTTCTTAACCTAGACAAAGAGGGGGAAAGAATCAAAGAGGCACTATCCTTGGAGATATTATAGCAAAGTTTGATATCGAAGGTAGGGCTTGGCTTTCTCATAACCCCACCATCAAAATGGATTCAAAATTGGAGGCGGCCTTGAGGAAGCACCAATTTAGGAGAGCCTATGAGATTGAACTTTTTGGAGGGCTATTTTATAGGGAAAACGATGCCCTAGGTGACCGAAGTTGGCTAGACCTAAGAACAGGTGAAAATTAATTGATTTTAGGTGACCACCTCTTGGTATATCAGTGACATAGCCTTAGGAGAATGGAGTCTATGATAAATATGAATGGAGACCTTGGTTCTCAGTCAAGGAGGCCTCAAGACTACTTCACTAGCCTTCTAGGGAAAAGAGAAGCAATATTGCATCTTTTATACTTCGATGTGCAAAAGGTGATGGCTTATCAAGATGATTTCGTTCATAAAATTATCCCTAGGAGATTTCATTCAAATTAAGCCTTAACATTTTAAAACAGTGAATAACTTTTGCGAGGTTATCCATTTTTTGGCATCAAAGGAAAAGTTTATTACTTGAAGCTAGTAAGCTACAATCTAGATATTTCCCTTCAAATTTATTAGATGATAAAAGGTTTTCAACATCCTCATAATTTATAACTAAGAATCAGATCTCATGGAAAGCATCTATTTGATTTTCTCGATATACTGTTATTTCTCATAGTAGTTGCTTTCCATGCGCATTGATAAAGGTTGGCTATTCTTTTGCATTGTATTGGAGGTTCCATTTGTCATTTAGAATAATTATGTTTTCCCAAATGTTATTCCTTTCTACTTTTCTTGATTTGTTTCATAGCCCATTTCTTGCAGAAGTAACAATATGTCCTTAGGTATAGGTATGGTATATGTATATGATGTTCATGAGGTAATTTCCAAAATCAGGTTATGTGGCATATAGAATTTCAGTTGACCCATAATGGATGGTGTGGATTATTATCATGAACAAATTTCTCATAAGTAGGATTCTCTTGACATTCATTGACTTCGTTATATTAAGTAGATGTTTTTAATTGAAAAAAATTATCAACCCTCTCTTTGTAGTTGTTCTTAGATACTGGAAAGTGATGTTTATGAGATAATTTCTAAAGTTGGGTTTTTTTCGTGTCCCAAATATCTATAATATAATTTATTGTATTTTTCATTTCATTCACTTAATTTAAAGGCTATGAAATTATCTTGTATGGCAACTTTCACTTGGATAAATCACCTTTTTTGTAGCCTTGTAAATATACTATGTAACTTTATCATCAAATGTGTCATAAGAACATTTTTTCTCATCACCCTTAGAATGTGATATAAGATAAATATAGTAGAATATAATTTTTATATTGGAGCCAACTTCTTAGAGTAAATGATATTTTTGCAGCTACAAACAATTTTGTATTGAAAACGTTGGGTAAACAAAACCTTGTCAGTCAGTTACAAGCAACTTTGTATTGAAAAAGTTGGGTAAAAAGAAATTTGTCAATCATAATTATTAAGTAATCAAGTTACTGATTTAAATTTGGATAAATTTGATTATATTTGGAACTACAAGCAACTTTATATTGAAAATGAAGTTGGGTGAACAAAGCCTTGTTAGTAATAATATCATATGATCAAGCTAATGGTTCAACCTTGGATAAATATATTATATAGTGTTTTGTAAGTAATTGTTTGGATCTTATGTCAATTTGTTTGATGTTAGAAGAAACCATTTCAATAATATAATAGTTTCTTTATTTTGAAACTATAAATATAATTGTCTATATTGACAACTATATGAGGTAAAATTTGACCTCTAGGTTGATCGTAGGTCAATAAGTGATGAAGTTGAAGTAGCATCAGTCAATAATATATGACCTAATTTATTGGAAATAGATCAATAATGTAGAAAAGGTTTACAATTGAATATAATGTAATCAATATAAACTTTGAATATGAAACAAAATAACATGTTTTATTTAATAAAACACCCATTTACAAAGGCAAATTTTGGTGCATTTGCTTACATATATAACTTGATGTTTTCATCATAACCTAGTAAGAATTTCAAGGCCAAGAAAGAGGATCTTGGGGATGAACTGATCATATATTGTCCTAGATGTAGACAACCATTTGTTAAATGATTGTGTTGCAAACATTGTAAAACTATCTTGAAGATTTCATAAATATGATCACAAGGAATGCAATTGTCTAGGAAACCATTACATCAGAGATGCACCAAATGGAGGTGGATTATTGTTTGTTTAATTTTGGTACATGTAGATGCAACAACATTAAACTAAAAGGAACACTACTAGAAATAAGAGTCATGTCGAGTATGTGCTTTTACACTTCACCTTTAAGTACAATAATTGTAATAATTCATTTAAGTGTCCTTACATTGCTCATTTTTCAAAATATTATTCAACAAAATAACCATGTATGTATTTGCACAACCACTGGATAACAAATGAATTGTCACTTTTGTACCCTATATGTTGGAGACTATGTACAATCAACTTACCATGAAGAAATCTAGATCTAATGCAATTGAGTTCTTTTGTTGATTCTATGTAATTGAGACCATTTGCATCACTAAGCCAAACACCTCTTAGGAATTTATTTATCCTATTGTTGCAAAATCACTTTAGAACCTTCCCCAACTCAAAACCATGTGCTTGTGCTATTTGCAAATACATTTCTTCAACGAAAAACATATTTAGACCAATGGAGAACAACAAAGTATAATTCGGAGCAACATACACTAGTCATTGTGTGTTAAAAGTTGATAGCTCAGGGAGAAATTTTATCCAGCGGGAACCCTTCCTCATCCAAAGCAGCCCCTAATAGTCCTTGGAAGAATTTAATTTGGTCAAGGAAAAATATTATTTTTGATGAGAAATGCACATGTGCACAAAAGTTCAAGTTGACATGGGCAAGCTAATTCGACCTCCAAAGACTCATAAATAAACCTTGTCACATCAATTTGGGGCATCATCAATGCATCACATCTTCTCTTGGATTGGTTTGTATAGCTCTAAAATTGCATGTCTGTTCTCACATGCACGAAGGGAAGGAGGAGATTTTTGATTAGTGTGTTGAATTTTTGATTTGATAGCGTTGACCAACTTTGATTACAATTTTATTTGGGTTTGTTTGACTTGGCTTTATCTCTGTTTTGGAAGGCTGAATTGATTTGGGAGAGAGATTGAACATTTTAGGGCTAGTTGACTATCCTTGACTATAAACTGACTAAAGTTGACCACAATTCTATGGGGTTTTGACCACAGGTTTTATCTCTCTTTTGACCGAGCTTTTGTTGTCTGTTTCGATTGGACTTTGACCAAAAAAGAACGCCACATCTTTTGACTGTTGACTGAGCTGATTTGAAAGTGATTTGATTGTTGACTATTGACTTGTTAGGGATATTGTTGGTATTGAATTTGGCCAAAATTGTATATTTGACTTTTGGGCTCATTATTGATTGGATATTGGTTGGTTGAATTTTTGATAATCAAAGGTTTGATTTTGACACATTGTTGATGAATTGGAACATTGCACCTCTGTGCTGAACATTTGATGATAATAGAATAGAAGAAGCATTTTGAAAGGGTTTTCCCCCTTGTGGAGTTGTTTCCCTGGTCTTTGACCAAATATTGACTCTCTTGTTCTTGGTTATCTTCTATTGTGCATTGGTTTACTGTTCTATCTACAATTTCTTATTGTTTTTGGAAGATAAAATTATGTTGGATAAATTTATTGCTAATTGAAGAATAATTTGTATAAGTGATTGTGTTAAACATAAAAGATTGGAAAGTTAACATGGTATATGAGATGAAGTGAAGACAAGACGATTTGAAGACATGACAACCAATTACCTTTTTGAGAGATTTGAAGAAGCCTATTTGACTTTGTCAAGATGTCTACCTCATATATCAAGGAGGGAGAGAAGCTAAATGGCTCATCAAATTTTTCTGCTTGGAAGATCAGGTTGGAGGTGACCTTGGATGAGAATGATATCTTGGAATAAGTGGAAGGAAAGGAACCTGAGCCTCTAGAGGATGCATCCACTGCTATCAAGGTCAATCATAAGAATGGTGAGATCAAAGCAAAAAAAATAATTATTGACTCTTTGAGAGATCATTTGCTTACTTATATTTCTAACTTGAAGAAGTCCAAGGAAATCTATGATAACCTGGTTGGGATGTATGAGTTCAAAAATTTGAATCATACTCTCTCATTGAAAAATCAACTTCAAGGACATCAAAATGAATAAGGGAGAGACTGTGCGGTCATATTTTATGAGGATATCCCAACTAAAAGATCAATAACTAGAGGATCTGTCGGATAGAGAGTTGGTACTTGTTGGAATTCAAGGTTTTCCTCCAATTTGGGAGACATTTGATGAGCTTGTTGGCAAGTTCACTCAAGAAGAGACTAGGATGATATCCAGGGGAAGGATTCAAAAGCTTCAAGAAGGAGATCCCTCTACATTTGTTTCTCAAGAAAAGAAGAGGAAAGGAAGAGGAAGACCATCTAATTCTAGAAATCCTACTCCAAAATACAAGGATTCCAATAAAAGATATAGAAAGGGCATGTCGAAAGTTGGATGCTATAACTGTCACAAGTATGGTCATGATGCCCAAGGTTGTCTGAAAAAGAGAGATGATCCAAGGTACAACTACAAAAAAAATCATCGCTACAAAAATAAGAAGTTCATATAGAAGAAGAAGAGTTGATGGAAGAAGAAGAGATGCTCCTGATGATCATTGTCTTCAAAAGAGATAAAAAAATTCAAGGTATGGAAATAATGTTGTTTCCACTCAATTTGAATATTTTCTTATTTCTTCTCTTTTTAGTTCCTCTCTTGTGTATTCATTTGATAGTTGGTCAGTAGATAGTGGGTCCTCTAGACACTTCATTGGGTATCATGAAGTCAACTCAAACCTGGTTGAGAGGGAGATTGAATTGAAGATCATTCTTGGATATACTTCTACTTATCTTCTGAAGGGTTTTAGTTCTGTTTCATTTCATTTGGACTATGGTGAAATCATAAATTTACATGATGTTATGTATGTTCCAAGATTGAAGAAGAATATTGTATCTATATCTACCTTGGAAGATGAAGGGATGAGGGTTTCCTTCATAAGAGGAAAGATCCTCACCTGGCCTATGGAATTTCACATAAGGGATGTATTTACTTTGAGATCAAGAATTGGAGGACTCTATAGAGTAAATGAAATACTCATCTGAGCACTGGCACATGATAGAAATCATCAAAGTGAGATATGGAACCAAAGGTTTTCCCATATTCACTATGAAGCCCCGCCCAAAGTAAGGAGGGTGGTTTCTTGAATGCTTGAGGTTCAAGCTAATCGTGATGGGGTTTCTCTTGGATGTGTAAGTGGAAATATATTAGGCCTAATTAAGCCCCAAATAATAAATTAATGTGCAATAATAACATCCCTTGGTGGAAAGCCCACCAAGATAGCTCCATAATACAAAAATAAGCCTCTGAAGAGGGAAAAATAGTAAACACAATGAATCGTTGGGCCATTGAGAAGGCCTAGTAGAGTCCAAAGTGTGCCAAGTTGAGAGAATGGGCTCCAAACATAGTGATCAAGGGGTTGGCTACTTGATATATATTAGCACTCTTTATTTCCCAAGACTGTGAAAGAAATACAAAGGTAACCACAAAACCACTTTGGAAGATGGGATCTAGCCCTACCAGCTTTAGAGAGGGATCTCTATTTTAGATTTAGATTTGTTTATATTGAGATATTAGGCTACTTATGAAACTTCAATGGTTTGATTTTAGATTTGGTTTTTTTTTTTGGTTGATAATGTAACAATACACCATTGGGTAATGGAATCAAAATACTTCAAATGGATTTATTTCAGCATTTACAAACATATCTAATAGGGAAAGGTACACAAATTTATTGGATCTTATATGTTTGATGAGATGGAAAAAGAAAAAAAGATTAAGAGTCCATTAAGAAGAGAGAAATTAAGAATTCTATTTCTTGACCTCAGTAGGAAACATTGATATTGTTTTAAGTTAGAATGGGGTGCTTTTGAAACAAAGCTTGAGCTTAATTTTCTTTAAAACAATAGAGAAAAGAAACACATATGAAAAACAGAGAAAAACAAAATAACAAAAGAGAATATCACTTCACCAAAAATATGACATAGGAATCCTGAAAAAGCTTATGTATTACTGAAATATGTCCATTCGAACTCCGTGGAACAAATTTACATCAATGGTCCTTTCTTTACATAAAAATCAACCTCTACTGCTTTGAATTATGAAGTACTTATAGAAAAATAGTTACAAAATATCTTGATGTCAAAAGGTAAAGACAAAATCCTAAAATATATAAAACTGATTACATAAAAAATACAAAAATTAAGGAATTCGAAACTGCTGGAGCGACTGGCACTATTGTCGAGGATCACTGTTGATGATTGGTCCCAAAAAGATGTTGCCTTGCTGGATGAGATGATGTTAAAATTGGAAAATAGGGCCAAAGTCCATGTGGGTCATCTTATTTATGGCATCTAATATTTTTCTTGGATCCCTCTTATCGAGAGGTGTAGGATTGATCTAAAGATCATCCGATTTTTATAAGTATTCATGGATTTATGAATTTATTTGTGTTATAACACAATTCATCAAGGTCAGCCAGCAACCAAATAAACCCCACATGTGCTCAACGTTTTAGTATAAAAGGAGATGAATTGAGAGTCATTTCTTACACACACTTCTAGTGATCTCTTCCTCTCCACTTATCTTTGGTTTTGGTGGGAGGAGAGATCCTAAGAAGACAATGCTACCCTAAAACATAGTCAGGTGAGAAGCCCTAACATAGTCAAGTGAGAAGCCCTAATGCAGTCAATTGAGGAGCCCTAATGCAGTCAAGTGAGAAGCCCTAATGCTATCAAGGAGGAAGCCCTAACGTTGGTATCTACGCAGTCTAGAAGGTAGCTGAGTTTGTGGAGATATTCTCACTATTTTGGGTATGAAATTTGGAGAAGAAGAGCCACAACTCTTAGCCACATTGTAGGAGGCAAGAAGAGGGTAGTTTTGTGACATGTTGGAGAAGGCTCACCTTGCAAATTAGGCCACAGACTATAGGTAAGTTTAATGAATGTTTTGTGCATGGTTTTGGGGTGTATATTTTTGTTTATAGAGCCGTAGTGAGGGACTGCTACAACATCAATTGGGAGGTGAAGTTTAGATGGCCGAGAGGCTTAGAAAGGCCCTCCTAACCAATCCACAGTCATCTCAAAGGGACAAGGCGGGGAAGCATAAGGAGCAGCATGGAGGGCTATTGTAGGAATAACTGTTGTAGGTGACAATAGATCTGCGAAGGGCTGATATGCATCCTAAGGAAGCATCGTAGCTATGGAAGAAGCTTGCCAAGGTGGGTTGTAGTCATCAAGGGGCTTGTTTGATGATTGTTAAGTGGAGTTAGGAATGCCTAGTTCCCTAACCAAATCAATCATGAACAACAGGTTGGGACAACATAATGCATGGGAAAACAAGGTGACTAGCACACTATTGCAACAAAGTAAATAGGACAACAAGGTACATAGTGCTGCTAAGATGCATGGGAAAACAAGGTACATAATGCTGCTAAGATGCATGGGACAACAATGTACATAGTGCTGCTAAGATGCATGGGACATGAAGATACATAGTGCTGCTAATACACATGGGACAACAAGATACATAGTGCTGCTAAGACGTATGGGACAACAACAAGGTATGGCAAGGCAAAGTGGGACAACAACAGTGACATGGAAACAAAGGCACATGAGACAGCAGCAAGCATGAACAACATGGCAGGCAAGGTGCAATAGTATGATGTGTACAACATGATCATGAGGTCTAGCATTATGATGATGGGTTCAACATGGTGCAACACGGTGAGGTGCAACATGACGACGAGATGCAACACAATGATAGGTGAAGGAGTCACCTTGGAGAATCAGTTGAAGTAGCATGTCTTTAATTGATCTCATGTATCATCTTCTTAGAGATGATCTATGCTCTTATATAGATAAGTCAAAGTGTCGACTTCTGTTGTAAATGTACTATCTCTCTCTCTCTTTCTCTCTCTCTCTCTCTCTCTCTCTCTCTTCTCTCTCTCTCTCTCTCTCTCTCTCTCTCTCTGATAAACTATTGAAAAACATATAAGAAGAATTGATCAAGGGGTTCCCCACATTGGGGTTTGTCCCTGTCTAGCGCCACATCTTGTGTCCTCTTATCTTGGCTTGCCTTCTGCGATTTATGTTTATGTTCTATTTGCAGTTTACTTTAATGCTGATGTGATTTTTAATATGGAAAAGATATTGAGATAACTATGAAAATTGAAATAAATTTCTCTAAGCACAGAACATACCTAAAATTAACAGATGAAAAATGTTTCACTCAAGTAGTTCACACAAGTGAACCCATCGATCTTCACTCGGGATAGAAGGTTTTATTAGATTTCTATCTGTTTCATCAACTTCGGTATATTTCTCAAAGGTAGGTTTGTTGATGAAAATATGTTTAATCTCATGTTTGATGATGAGATCAAAATCTAGAGCCTCCAAGAAAGCTTTTCTTGTCATGCTTCCTTTTACCCCTGCAAAGTTGGATTTATCTTTTGCAATAGTGTAAATTTTTTTACTGTAGTCACTCAAGATGATTAACTAGTCATTAAAAGCCCCTAAACCTAGCAGACCTCTCTGATTTAGTAAATTAAACCTGGTATGAAATCTCTGGACAACAGTTCCAAGAGTCTGGCATTTGTTCTCTAATTGAACCATCAAGTTTCTCTTCTGCAAAACCTTCTTGATTTCTAATATGGTTTCAGTCCTCTCTTCAATCTATAACTCCTCTAATTCTTCTATGGTCTTAGAATTTAGGACTTTGATCAATGTTGTGGCTTCATCTGGTCTTTCGCCCAACATTTCCCTCACTTCTTCTATTAATGTTGTTGACCTCTGTATCAACTCTTCCTGCTTGAAAATGATTTGGATTGATGGACAAATCTCAGTTATAGCTTCATTGATATCTATCCATATGTTTTCTTTAGCTTGTGCTAGAGTTTGAGCCATTACTTACTCACTCTCTAAAAACTCTATTCTCTGAGTAAGCCTGTGAGTTTTTTCTAACTTTGCGAAATAAGTGTTATCATTCTTCAACTTCTATTCCTATAAATTCTTCAACTATTCTTTCAACTTCTCAATCTCCTTTCCTTGAAGGGACATATCCTTCATGGCCTTGATTAATTCATTGCATGAATCTGAAGTCTATCCTGGTATTGTTGTTGATGTTGAAGTCTTTGCTGCTCCTGCAACTACAATTGATACTGCTGTAAGTGGAACAATGACTAGTTTTGAGGATTTATCCTTTTCCTTGAGAGACTTTTCTAATTCTATCTCCATATTTCTGATCTATACATTTTTTTCAATTATTATTTTAAACATGTCCTCCTTCTGCTGTTCAATTTCTCCCAACTCCTTGGCTTGTGGATCCTCTATAGATGGCAACTTGAGTTGTTTCTTTAATGTTGCTATGTCAACATTATTTTTTCTTATAACTTCATCGACTACCTTTACATCACTGGGGTCATAACCCAACTTAATAACTAAATCCTCTAGTGATTTAATTTTAGTATCCTTTACCAAAGATGCGTTTTTCTCCAACTTCAATTGTGACTGTATGTTGCTAATGGAGGCCTGCAATTGTGAAGCTATCATGGTAGTGTTTGTCAATGTAGAATACAACATCTCTCCAGCATGTTTGTGTATGTCCATCTAATCAGTTAGATGGATCTAACTTGTATCAAAGGAGAAGATGGTCTTCTTGTAATCTGCTAATGACTTAGGAAAAGGAACCTGTTCTTGCAAGTAAGTCATCATTATTATCCCTTTTTCAATGTCAAATGATGACAAGAGCCTATGTTGAGATGAAGTGGTCTGCTTCCAAAATTGAGTGTAAGTCTTGGCCTTCAAAATTTCATTCTTTTTCTTGATTTCTTTATACTGTGCAAAGATGTTAGGCTGTGTTTGGCCTTGAGCCGACTCTATTGTTTGTGCTACATCTGGAGGATCATGTGAGGTTGAGGAAGATGGAAAGCCTACAAAAATATCTTCTTGTCTTGTACCCACAAAAATGTTTTCTAGCATTGGTGAAACATGTGTACCCATCGTGACTATAGTAGCATGTCCGTCTTCATCCTATATAAAAACTAGTTTTGGATTTTTTTTAAGCTTCTTTGTATAAATTAAGAACTGCTTGGATCCAATTTCTATCACTAGAGAAGACTCTTTTTCTCTGGGCCTTCTATCATGCTTCTCTTGAGGGATTGGTGTGTGTGAGGTGTTTGTAGATAAAATCTGCACCTCAGGTTGCTGCAAGATGTTCTCTTCCCATTGATCTTTGTTCATAAACTTCTCAATTTTAGGCTTGGGAGTATGAGAATAAGGAGTGGTCTTCTGCTCCACTCTGACACTGGAAATTATGTTGAACGGGTCATAGGACCAGGTGAAACTTAACTGCAAATTCATTTGCTTGAGAAGTGTATCTGCCTCAATGCCTGCTACCCTGCTATTGCATATAAGTGGTCCTACCTATGTTTTGATCTTGAATTGGGCCTTCTTATTAGCTGAGACAAAAAGAAAATCATCCATATTGATCATTTTCCTCGCATACTCCAATGAGAAAATTCTCATAGGAATGTATTTTGGCAATCTATATGGTGGTAACTCACAACCATACACTCTAATTTTTGTGTAGTTCTAGTACAAGTACCGGTCTCCTGTTTTGGCTTGATCACTGAGGTGTAAGGTTCTTTGAATGCCATAACCTATTCTGGGTTCTACATTGCTGTTTAGAAGAGACACCATTATATAGATAAATAGGTAAATGAATTTACTGAAGGTAAAATCACTTGAATTCTTCCTTACTAAAGAGGTCCACTGTACAACTGACTGTGCATTACCTTGATCATCCAATTTCTGCAAGGTCGTTGGAAATCTGTCTGCCTGATGAAAAAAAACATGTACACTAACACTGATGAATGTTTAAACATTCCTTCTATTGTGATCTTGAGGAATTGGTCATGGATGATGTCTGCAAGGAATGACAAAAATTAAATATTACAAAAGGTTTTTCTTCTATGGAAAAGATGGATAGAAAACCTAAATTAGGTTCATCTACCCATTGATCTAAGTGGCATCCTAGTAGACAAGACACTAATGCCACAATTTGTTTAGTTTTTCAGGTTACATAGCGGCTGGGTATGGTGGATTCTTCCTTGGGAGTTGAACATCTTCTGGTAGGAAAATCTCAAACATCCTGACTCTCTGAGGGAAGTTCAACTTCTGGTAGAGTTCCATGAGGGAATCTACATAAAAAGGGCTCAGAAAGTCATTAAGGGGAACTTGCAGCAATTGGTTAATGGGCTCTGGGGTTATGGTCAACAAAATGTTACCATTTTGGGCCACAATGGCTCTCTGGCTAGGAATATATTTGAATTGACACCATATGACAAAATCTGGGAAAGGGTGAGCCCAGGGAAATGAAAATTGAGGAAAAAGGGATTCCCATAGGTTTATTTCATCACTATGGTCCAAGAATATTTGCTTGAGCCAATTGGGCAATTCAAACAAGTCGAACTCACAATTGGTCTCTGCAATTTTGTAGTGTTGGTCTACCAATGGTGTATGGTCTAAGTCAGTTGCAGGAGAGATCATCAGATTTTCACTAGTTGCTTTGATTTTCATTTAGGTGCCATTGCTCAGAATATTAGGAACAAATATGAGGGTTTGTTCTTTAACCAGGAAAATTCGAATGACTGATGAGGAATCTGGTTGTTGTGACAAGTACGTGGTCGAAAATGGCTCGCTGGAATTTACAGGGGTGACCGAGAAATCAAGCAGATGAGGTGGCAGTTTAAATCCTGTACCTGTTTATCTGAAATGGACGGGGAGTAGAAAGGAGCTAGAGTGAGAAATTTGGGGATTTTTTATAGATAATTAGGAGTTTTCTGTTTCTTCTAGTTCGTTATGGAGCAGATGTGATGATAGGTGGTGAATGCTTGGACATTAATGTTCATCGTGTAATGGGAAGAGTGTAATGGAACTGGCTAGGTTTCAACGGAAAAAGACATGTGACAACGGGTTTATACAATGTTATACTGGAGCGGAGAGGCGACGTGGTGGAATAGGAGTGGTAGGGAAGTAGGGACATGGAGAAGGAATGATATGATGGGTGCAGATAAACATTGGCGGGGAGATGATCGGATTTCCGGGGGTAGGTGGTAAGTAGTTTGGAGCGAGGGGGGGTGATTGCGAAGTGACAATCACCCACCACGTATTGTAGGGCCAATGAATAGGAATACCGCTTTTCAGACCCCCATGTTGATAAAGATAGAATGGGTAGGGGGTTTGAACTTGATTCCCCGTCGTTCATCTAGGCGAGGAAGATCTCAACCACTGATTTGTTCATGCTTAATACTGCAAAATGAAAAAAGAAGCCTGGTTGCTTATTTGACTTTATTATCAAACCATAACTTTAGTGCCGGAGGGTTTTATTACATATTAATTAATCGTGTTTAAGTTACACGATTAACTTTATTAAATCAAGATTAATCTACAGTAAACATAATTAATTTAATCCTAAGGGCACATTTTGATTAGCAACCCATATTATTTTGCTAAGGTTGCTTTTACACCTAGTCTATTGTATATTTATGCAATTAACCAAGTTTAGACACTTTGATTAATATTTCTCTAATCTACCTATTTATTTCAACCCATATTAAGCTTAATGGTTGATTTATTATCTAGTATATGCAACCTTTTTAACTTAGTTTATTCATGTTTAAGTGGTATGATTAAACCATGCAATTTATTTCTCTATGTCATTTAAACAAGCTGCACACTTTTATTTGAAAAACTTCTAAATTAAGTTTAATGCATTTTTTATTTTTATTTTTTGTGGCATTTCAACTTGCTCACCTGCTTACATTTTTTCATTTTTATTCTATTTTTACTTTTTCTCATATCTATATGTATATATATATATATATTTTCATTTCAATTGATGAAATTGTAAATAATATTGTATTCTGCAAATGATTTACAAATATATATATATATTTGTAAATCATTTGCAGAATACAATATTATTTACAATTTCATCAATTGAAATGAAATAGCCAATCATCAATTGAAACTATGAATTATAGGACCCTAACAGTGGCTCCAGCTAGGGATGACATCCTCCCTATGAGGTGTCAAGAACACTTGGCTCAATAGCCTTCGTCTAGTGCCTTCAGTCTTCGTTCTACATATGAATTGATTTGTTTATTGCTATAGATATGGAAACATATCATCAGGAGCTTATGGCCTTCTCCTTGGGCTTCAACTTTTGATGGAAACCACCTGCACTCGCAGTAGAAAAATAAAATGTTATGTACCAATGTTTGAGGAAAGCAATGTTTGAGCATTCTACCATTTATAGGTCCACCAGGTAGCTCTGCTCCAGACATATCTTTCAGAAAAAAAGCATTGTTCCCTATGTAAGTATCAATTTTGTAAGGTCCCTTCCACAAATTATCAAACTTACCATACTTACCCTTGTCCTCATTTCTTGAATCCCACTTTAGCACAATGTCTTCTAATTGAAAATCATCAGCTTCAGTTCTTCTGTCGTAAAACTCTTTGATATTCTCTTAGATGACTTGGGTTTTATTGTAAATTTCTTATCTTGATTGTTGCAGTTGTATGGTCTGGTTTATTCTTCTATGCAGGTCATTATGTTCAACTTTGGATTCTTGCAGTAATTTTAGAAGAGGGATTCCTAAGGATGTGAGGAAAACAACATCTATCCAATAAAATAGTTGGAAAGAGGACATACCAATGGATTTTTTTGTAGTGAGTCTATCAGCCCACAAAGCATTAATTAATTTTTTATGCCAAGACTTCTTGTTATCTTGCAACAAATTCTTAATGATATTAAGCAAAATGAAGACTCTGCTAGCCCATTTCCCTATGGGTAATAGGAAGTAGAGTGACCCAATCTTATGTTATACTTGTTGCAAAATTCCACCATCTTATTTGATTTGAATACAGTTGCATTATCAGTAATGATCTTATTTCGGCATCCAAATCTAGCAAGAATGTTACCTTCCATGAATTTGATGATTACTGCATCTATGACTTGTCTTCTAAGTAAATTTTCATTCCATTTCGTTAAATAATTAGTGGCTATAAGAATCCACTTATGCTGGGATGAGGAACTGAGATGTATTTCTCCAATGAAACCGAAACCTCATTGCTGGAAAGGAGTTTCAACTGATATGGGCTTCAAGGGTAGGGGTAACAATTTTCTTTTACCTTCAAATATTTGGCATTGATGACATGTGGTGATTTTCCCGTGGACATTTGAAAACAAGGTGGGATAGTAGAAACCAACCTTTAAAATCTTACTTCTTGTTGTCTTTTAGTACAAGTTTCCTCCAGAATCTCCTTCATGGAATTCCTGCATAAGTTTATCTGCTTCATATTTTAGCACATAGTTAAGTAAAATTACTCCTGCATCTTTCCAATATACATTATTATCAAAAATACAAAATCTCACAACCTTTAACTTAAGAAATTTAACTTTAGTTTTAGTTAAACTTGGAGGATCTTGTAAGTTTTGTAGTAGAAAGACAATGTCTTCATACCATGGAGAGGTAGCAAAAACTTCTGATACCGATGGAGTCACGTGCTCTTCCTATTCGTCCAGTTCAACTATGAAATTCATATCATGCATGGAAATTAGATTCTGCCATCAGTTTTGCCAATCCTTGACCTTTGATCAGCTTGGTTAGCTTGATTTGAATATCATATTCCAACATAACAACAATCCATTTTCCCCTTTCTCCATCAGGATCAGTTTGTGTTAAAAATCTTTTACAATAGCATTAGGGACATATGCAATTATATGGGAGTGTAAACTGTAGACTCTAAAGTCCTTTAGTGATTTTACAAAGGTAAAAGCCTATTTCTCCATTATATTGTATTTCAGTGAGGCATCCCTTAAAGCTCTACTTAAGAAAGCTATTTGTTGCTCCTATCCTTCACTGTTCTTCTACAATAAAACAACTACAATAGTATGATCAGATGCAAAAGAAAACATCATAAAATATCTGGTGAAATAAGGACTAATCAATACAGGAGTAGTTTTTAGAGCTAGTTTTACTTTGTTGAAAGATTCTCTTGCTTCAAAGTTCCATTTTATTTCAGTATCCTTTCTTAACATATTTGTGATGGACCTTAAGATTTCTGCTAAATTAGGAATAAATATCCCGAGGAAATTTATTCTCCCAATGAAGGACTGAACTTCTTTCTTATTCCTGGGAGGGTCAATTTTGAGGATAGCTTCAACTCTGCTAGGATCAATTCTAATGCCTTCCTTGGAAATGATATGGCCAAGAAATTTTCCCTCTTCCAAACCAAACAATGTTTTCTTGGGGTTCAGTGAGATGCCAAATTTCCTACATTTTTCAAAGACTCTTCTTAAATGCAGCAAGTGTTCTTCCTCAGTCTTTGAAAATATAGTTATATCATGCAGATAAATGACAATGAACCTACCAATTTCATCAGCAAAGGAAAAATCCATTTCTCTTTAGAAGGTGGCTCTAGCATTCCTCGGACCAAAAGGAATATTTACATACATAAAGGTACCCCATGGTGTAGTAAATGTTGTCTTTTGTTGGTCATCAGGGTGAACCAGGACCTGGTTATAACCTGAAAATTCATCTAATAAAGAGATCCTACTCGACCCAACTACCTTTTGTAATATATGATCCATTTTTGGGAGGGGGTAGTTGTTTTTAACAGAGCCTTTATTCAAGTTTCAGAAGTCTACACATAGTCTAAGTTCTCCTGTTTTCTTCCTTGTAGGTACCAGGTTTGAAACCCACTTAGAAAATCTAAGAGGTACAATAAGTTTGGCATCGTATACCTTCTTAACTTCCTTTTCTATTAGAGGCAATAGGACTGGATTTACCCTTCTTATATTTTATTTAAAAGGTTTCTGATCTTCTTTAAGGGGAATAATATGTTGAATGATGTTGGTGTGATAGAATTTTAAGTCATCATAACTCCAGGAAAAAACATCGGAAAGTTCTTTTAAAAGTTCTATGTATTTATGGTTTTCATTGGGAGGCAAGGATTTGGATAATTTAATAATCTTAGGGCTCTCTGCAGTCCATATGTTGGGTTCTTCTACCCCAACCCCTGCTGGGTCATTTGGGTTTTTCTTGCTACATCATTGAAATCAAACAAATCTTTTAAAGGTGCTAGCCCCTTAGGAAACAAATTATCCTTTAATTGCAACACTTCTAAAGGTTCTGAATCCTCATTAGCTTCTTTTAACACTACTTCAGTCTCCTTTATTTCTACATCGTTATCTAAATCTATATGCACATTCGAATTCATCTTCTAATTTCAAGAAATTTTCGATTTGTTCATCATTGCCAAAAAATTGCTAGTGTCTAATGTTATGAGGCACAAATGGTCTATTTTTAACTTCTACAACATATTTCCTATTTGAGTGGGAAGGAATCTTGAAAGTACTGGCTGAAACAACCAAGGCATCTGCTAAAATGTTTTGGTTTTGAGGTATCACAGACATACCATATTCACGAAAACATTGTAAAAAATTCAAAACTGCATTTCTGTAAGCCCTTAATCTAGGGTGTTTTGCAGAATATTCACCCTTAATTTGTTTTATAATTATCTCAGAATCTCCATGCACAGAAATCCGTTTTTCTCCTAGTTTCTTTAGAATTTACAGCCCTAAAATCAGTGCCTCATATTCTGCAATGTTATTTGTGCACTGAAAATTAAGTTTGTAACCATGTCCTTCTGCTCTGTTTGTTGTTGAGTTTACAACAAATACACCTGCCCCTACTCCATCTTTACACACAACTCCATCAAAATTCATATTCCAAAAAGCTTCTCCTTCTTTCTTCTTCAGTATTAAATTTTATTATTTTAGTATTACTGACTTCGGCCTCTAAGGGTGAGACTTCATTTTCTGCACAATAATCATTGTATAAGATGAATGAGTCCATGTCTGAATGTACTGAATAGAGGGGATAGTTGTTAGGCTTATCTTGACTACTGACCATGTACTTCATGAGTGTTTCCCTTTAAAGTCTTCTAGGTTTTCCAAACACATAAATGGTGGCATAAGTCATATCCATTTGCAAAGTGCCTTGCAGCTTTCCCCCCCATGATCTAGATAGTAGCATCCCATACTTTGGAGGTATGTCTACTACTACGATGTCCATGGCTAGACTCTTAGCAGGTATCTGAACTAGAGTGACACATAAATATTTTATTAGAACAAGACACCTAACTTCGTTTGAATCAAAAGAGTACAAGTCTTTGTATGGTATCATGATGTCTAACCCTAATTTTTCCATGATAGCTCTAGGCATCAAATTCTGAGAGGCTCCAGAGTCAAACATTGCATTGTGTAGGACTTTATCATGGATGTTCAGGAATATGTAGAAAGGTGGAACAATCCCATCTTGAGGCTTATCCTCAACTTCGAGTCCAAACAAGAGTTAAGGACGGTCATCAATCAGATTGACTATGCTTGAACCTTCTCCTATTTTTAAGGCTTTCATGACTTGAGCCTTGTATACACTTTTAGTCATCAATTCTATTAAAGGAATGGGGATCTTTACCTTATCCACTTCAGTTTCCATATTAAAATATGTTGATATCGAGAGCTATCACTTTCCTTAACATTTCCATTAGGTTTTTTAGAAATTTCTTTTTGAGAATCAGGTTTTGGTTGACTATAGGAAGGGGCATTATTTTGAGTTTTACTGGAAGAAGTTCCAATGATCTTTTTGCGTCTTAAGTAGTATTGTTTATGCACCTCCATAATGAAAACTTGATATTCTTGCTTATAATCTTCTGATTCTAATGGGAGATCTTCTGGTTGAGAGAGAAAAAAATGGTCTTTCTCTTCTTTTGTCAAGAATATGTGATCTATCTCGCTTTATTGAAACAGATTTATTTTATTTTTTTCTAGTTCTTTAGCAATTTCAAGTTCTTCATCAGTATAATTTTCCTGAAATGGAGGCCTCACTAGTTGCTGATCACTAGGGCCTCCCTGTTCACTTCGTTTAATCTGTGGTGGGTTTTTTCTAAAGTTGGGGTTTCGAATTTGAGGTCCTCCCTAGGATTCTCTAGGAGGTGTTCCATCTACCACTATTATCCTCTCCATCATTTTTTCCATAGCTTTAACTAGATTATATAGTTTCGAATCTAATGAAGAGAAAGTAGGTTCCTTCTTGATAGTGACCCTTCTTTCCGTTTTCAATTTAGTTCTTTTGGCTAATAAATTAGCCTCTGCCTCAACAACATTGCTTTGCATCTCTTCAGGAGTGCTAGGGGCTCTTTCTCTTAACTGATAGGCCATTTATACATCAAGTCCTTATGGAAAATGAATAAGGGCTAATCCTAGTAGGGGTTTTATAGCATCTGGAATGTCATTATAGACACAGTTAAACCTAGCACAATAATCTTTAACATTCTCATTTGGAGCCCTCTTTAATTTTTTGTATTCATTTAGAATTTGCAGGGGATTACTTTTAGTTTCCCATTTAGTAAGAAAACTTTAGTGAAACTAGGTAAATATACTATGCTCCCAGCTGGTAATTCCCTATACCACTTCTTACCTTCTCCCATTAAACTCTTTGAAAAAAACCTAATTTATAACATCATCATCATCGACTTCTTTTAAGTCAGAGAAGTGATTCATTCTGTCAATATGTTGTTGTGTTGTCACAAGACCTATACCATCAAATTGTAGCAATCTCTAAGCATAGTTTTCTTCCCCTCCTACAGTTCCATTGGACTGCACATAGGTGGAGTCTAACATGTATCTATTCTCATTTATCATATGCATGAGTTCATATCAAATCTTGCGATACCAGAGTTAACAATCATTTCAACCAAAATTCCCTTGTTATCTTGTTTTCAATCGAACTTGATCTTTAATAATCACAAGACTGTTATAAAATATCCCGGTTGGCGAACTAGTCCATGATTTAGTGATACAAATCTTTAACTCACAATAATCTTGAGTTCTCTACCTCTACTTAGTATAAGAAATTTCAAAGCCATTTGGACCTTTTGATTTTTTTAACTATTTTCTATTCTAGGTCCATTGTATTCCATTTCGAGTAAATTTTCATATTGACTCCACATTTTCTTTCATTACACTTACTTAATTTGGTATAAAACTAATATCTGTCTCGTATCAGTAGCAGTGTTATGAAGTGCTTCCACATTTTACTTGGTGTCTTGGAGTACCCTAGTTAATTCCGTAATGTTGTTTTCAACATAAAATTCTAAAATATGTTGTTTCACCTCTCTTATTTCCTAGGCCAATCCATTTTTTTCACAAGGTATTATAGGAGTTGATCACAACTTACCTCTATTTTGCTAGTTTTTAATTAAAAATTTTGGTCGAGCAATTCTACTAGCGTTCCAATTATTATTTTTATTATTATTCTTTATATTCTTGGTTTGGACAACAACTCTTGACTCATTCTAGTATAACTTGTTTGGGGAGAATTCCCTATAATTTTAGAACATTGGTGACTGATATAATATCCCATTCTATCAGTTGTGCTTGTTATTGCACTTTTCAATGAGTTGTGACTCGCTATATGAACAAATTTTCTAATATAAGGTTCATTAGGTCTCTCCTTCCTTCTTTTTTTGTATGTCCTAAAATCTAAACTCACTCGTATGAGCTGCCACTATTTTGGACTTATTTAAACTTAAGTTACACTGCCACATATAGTTTTGGTTGTTTCCTTAGTGATAGCACATTTCATACTAATGTATATCATATAACTTGCTAGTACTTAATTTGAGGAAATCCATTTGAACCATTCCACCAATCCTTTCCTTCATTCTTTCAAAAAAGTTCTTGATAAAAAATCATCATGTGTGCAATGAGGTCATTCATGGGAATCAAGTAATTATTCTCCCAATGTGTATCTTGTATACTTTAATATTGATTACAAAAGAACCATTAATACTTTTTACGCCTTATACCTGTATGATATTTAATAGTTTCTTAATAGTATGAAAAATGTCATTTTACCTCATTTACACATGTTTGTGTCTCCTCATTCTTCTGTACATATACTTCTTTCTTTGTCCACCCTCTATCCAATAGTGATGGAAGGTTTATTAACATGAATTATTAAATAAGTTTTCTATAATAGTTGTTCACTCTCTAAGGTGCCTTACATACCCTTTCCTTGTAGATAAGGGTATCCCCAATAATAATTCAATTAACATTTATATCTTGACTTATGTAATTAAAATTTATTTCAATCTACACTGGACAAGGTTCTCCTCACTTCTCATTCTGGGTTATTTTCACTTGTCGTTGCTCTAACTCTCAGTTAGCAATGATATTTATTCAGTTCCTTTATTTGGAAGGTTATTTTACTTGTAGACAATCTCATAGGCCTCAACATTGAAACCTACAGCTCTGATACCCCTTGTAACATCTGACCCCAACAATTTTTTTTTATCTATCTTACTTTGATACTTTATTATTGTGCTAGCAGAAGTCATGTTATGTTTCTTCTCTCTAACAACCGATATATGTACCAAGTTGATTTATTAATGTTAAGGACTAGATAAATGTATACTTTAGATTCTACATTCCGGCTTAAACATTTGCGAGTATTATTAATCCATAATTACCTTAGCTTTACCATTCAGAACTATGGTATACATCTCAGGTCAACATTATTTAAAGTTATGATCATATCGGCCTAATAGTTATAAATAAAGTCTTGGTTTTATTACTGATGAACATGGTACTGAGGATATAGTGGAAGTCTCATGATCTCTTGTTGGAATCTAATTAATTATTTCTATCTTCATCCTTATCAAGCACCTGTCATCGAGCTCACATTTAATTTCCTTGGGGCTCAATCTGACGGTCCTAGTTCCAATAAGGCGGTTAAGGAAATTCCCCTCGTTCTACCTCACCAATGGCACTATCATTCCATTGTTTTGTTGTAGTGGCTTTGCAATAACATTATAATAAACCCTAGTGGGTTTGGTGTTCCTCCCATCCATAGGCATTGTCAATGATCAACAAGATGAAGCTTATTTAAAAAATGCTATAGATTGAGCAACAAAGGTTTATTACAACAACTTCTCATTAACTTTAATGGCTATTGAAACCCCAGAGTATAATCATGGCTCAAAAAGTGGAGTGAGGGGAAACATGTGCATGCATTTGTAAGAATATTTAATGAATTAACTATTACATGGGAGGTATGACTTCTATGCCATGTTCTAGGGTTACCCTTTGGCTTTGCGAAAGTAATCCTGAGTGTCTATTCCATTTTTATCCCTTCTTAACAGCATGTGTTCTTCATCAATTCTGTTGAAAAACCAAAACCCTACTGAGAGGGGTTCTATGCTTGCTTCTTGTTTTCCTTTCCTTTCTTAGTGTTCTATTACAATATGTTGCAAATGGTATTAGTGATACCAAGGGCACAATTTCTGATTAAACATAACTTTGATTTGTTTAATATTAATCAAGTGCCTTCGCAACTTGCTTCTAAATAGATATTTGCCTTAATTTATTGAATGCTTTATTATGAAGTTTAATTGAGTTTTTGAAGGGTAGAAACCCCTCTTGGTTCCTTATTAAAAAAAATAAAATCCCTTTGTATTCTATTGTTTTTTAATTCTTATTTATTTTGTAAGTCATGCTCTTTACGCTCCTCTCTAAGAACTCGTTATGAGGCCCACTTACTTTTGAACCATACCTTATCATTTATAGTTCACTGTTATTTGCACTGTTATTTTAAAAAATTTCATTCTTGAAGTTTTCTTTAGAGTGTTGTGATGATACTTGATGCAATTGTATATATATAAATAATTCCCTCATAATTATAAGGTTTATTTTCAGTGTTGGATTAATTATGTATCTCAGAAACTAAAAGTATTAAGGTTATAGTTCTTCTAAATCTCAGGACTGCTCGACCCGGTTGCTGGGAAACTCGCTCAACATTTTTGATAACCTAGGCTAAAATTTTATAATTATTTGCATATTGTATATTTCTTATATGAAAACTTCATATTCCCCTAGAAAAAATGTAGATGCACGTTATTATGCCATTAAACCATTTTCTTTTACAAAAAATATTTACCAACAAACACTCAAATTATTTACACACATGAACCTTTTCCTTTTAAGAAAAATGCAAATAAAAACATAACAAAAAACAAATCAAATTACTTTTCTTTTCTCTAACTTTATGGTGTAGCCACAAAACACCAAGGATGAGAGTGCTCCACCCAACCAGTGAGGATGGTGTTCCACACTAGAACTCCCCGTGAGATAGTTTTCACTTCCAGACAATTATATGAACATTAATCTTTACAGCTTCTTTCAACATGTTTTTGGGATCCCAACTACGCTAAATTTGAAATTCAAATAAGAACCAAGCTTCAGTTTAGGATGCTATTGTCTAACCAGCTCAAAAATCTTTTACTGGCAGCATCTTTCCTCCCTCAACAGTGTCCTGTATGAGGTTCAAAGCTTACAACTTTATTTATGTTCTTCGACCTCCTCCAATCAGGTACTAAGTTTTCAAGGTTGCCTCACATTTTCTTCCCTCTCCCCTCTTGGGTTACTTTTCCCCAAATGAGATTATTTATCTCCAGGGAGGAAATAATTGTCTTCTAACTGTCTTCTAACTATCTGGTAAGTGAAAAACCTCATTTAACACTCTTTCCCATACTTTTATGGCCGACCATGGTTAATATTATTTAAAAAAAATGAAACATATTTATCATGCATATCTGGTGTTTCACATGGCCCATAGTTTTACCAAATCATTTTGGTAAAACAAAATACTCACAAGTTTTTACCGAGGGGTGTTACAAAATGTTTACGGTTCAGTATTTCATAAACGATGGTGTTTAGTTTTATATAAATTTCAATTCATTCAAAACTCCTCAGGCCGCAAATGAAAGGAAAAATATAGTTCCTCTAATAAGTACTTTATTGAGGGTATTCTTTTCCATAATTTGATTACATACCATTTGGGACTGACCATTTCTTTGAGAAACATTCCTCAACAGTTGCAGATAAAAGTTTCTTCTTGTGATTTTTGCAGGTACATAGAAAAGCCTTACGATAATGCTTTGTTGATGAAAGTTTCTTCATAAGGTGTCGTAAATTATTTGCAAGAAAGATAATTAGTTCAATGTTTCATTACTTGATAATTTGGGAGCACAACTGCTCCTAGGTTTTAATCCTGTGACACCTCTACTAAAAATAATTTTATGGTTCCATTTTATTTCTTTTAATGTAATGAAAATTTTATTGTTTATAGTCTTCTATCAGTCTCACTTTAAAATTAAGGTGATGGTTCCTTTGTTTTGTAAGAAATATAAGGATTTTAAAGTTTGAAATCTTATTAGGTTTGAATTGAGACAACCTTAATGGAAGAAAACCATTATATGGATTTATTGTACCCTACCATGGATGCAAATAATTGTTGTCACGTAAACCACTACATCATTCTATTTTATTCATTGTCATTTATTCCATGAACGTTTATTCTTATATTGGCCCTTGTTATCTTAAATTCTTTAAAATTTCTTTATTAGGATTTCTAACCTAAAAATCCTTTAGTTTCCTTGAGTGGAGATTTCACAAACTAAGAGAAACCCCTATTGTTTTAGTATCAACTAAATATGACCTTGCAAGAAAATTCCTCCAATTTTTCCACTATAAAAGCAACGAGATGTGTTGGGATTCATAAATGTCATATTTTCATCCACCTTTTTCTTCACTATTCCTTACATTTCATCATCCCATTAACCTTTTATCATATCATTTTCATACAGAAATTTGGGTTTCACCTTCTTATTTTCCATTTTATTCATTTTTGTATTACAAGTGAATTTATGATTAAATATTAGAAAATATACATATTTCTATATATATCTCAAGAATATGTGAGTTTTGTGATGTGTAGGAAATATATGAAGAATTAATATCTCCTCCACCATATTAAGGAGATAATTATGCAAGCCTATTCCTAAGGAGAAAATCATGGAGAATTTGGTTGGCATATCTTATCCTATTCCTAAGGAGAAAATCATGGAGGATTTGGTTGGCATATCTTATCCTATTCCTAAGGAGAAAATCATGGAGGATTTGGTTGGCATATCTTATCCAATTCCTACGGAGAAGATCATTGAGGATTTGGTTGGCATATCTTATCCAAGATATGTGAGAGATTTATGAAGGATTCAAAGGGATCATATTTTGTAGTA
Organism: Pinus tabuliformis; assembly: GCA_031772625.1. NCBI lineage: Eukaryota > Viridiplantae > Streptophyta > Pinopsida > Pinales > Pinaceae > Pinus > Pinus tabuliformis. The sequence continues at coordinate 807,169,052 of CM062818.1, read as the reverse complement.
ATGGGAAAGTACTTAAAAATGCTTGAGAGATTTGTGGGATCATATTTTGTAATAATGGGAAAATAGTTAAAAATGGTTGCGAGATTTATGGAACTAAAGAGAGATTAGTGGATGATCATTATGAGTTTGCTACTCATCCCATTGTATAAATAGGAGTACAATCTCCTCCATTTGTAATCTGGAAGTTTTTGTAATCTTAGAATTTTGGAGTATGTAACCTTAGAAGCTTAGAGTTGTAATATTAGAGTTGGTTTGTAATGAAGATTTTGAAATAAAGGATCATACTTCAATTTTGTTTCTACATCTGAGTCTCCATTGAAGTCGTGTGCTTGTGGAGTTATGGAGGGCCCCCATGGCCTCACTTGCATGCTTATTTGTTTATAATTTATTTTATATTTTTGTTTGACTTCAGGTTTCAAGTTTTGTTAAATGTTCTAATATTGGAAGAGTCTTATTTGAAGGTGTTCTTGTAAGAGAACTGTAAGATCTCATACAATTATTAGATCTAGGTTTATTTCATTTCAGCTTTTAATTTCTTATTAGATGTTCTAATGTTGGAAGAGATCTTGTAGAATATGTTCTTGTAAGAGAATCATAGATCTCAAACAATTGTTAGATCTAAGTTTGATTAGTTATTGAAATATATCTTAATGTATATGTTCTTGTAAGGGGACTTTAAGATCTTGGACAAATTAGGAATCTTTCTAGATATATTTTAAATAAGCACTTCTAAGTTTACATTCCCAGGTTGACATTAAATTAAACTCTAATTTGCATCTGCATTTTAGACCACACAAGATGTAAGAAAAATAATATATTGATTTAGTTTAGATTAGTTGGATTTTTCAAAATTATCACCAGATCAATCATGGGTAGATTTTTTTCATAGGCCTTAGCGAAACACAAATCCTTGAGCTCACGAATCTCATTTCTGCTACTTGGGTTTGATTTTATGGTCCTCGAAAAAATTCACAATATGTACCTAAATATATATTGGAAGCAAGTTTCAACTTTCCATATAATTAAAATTGTAACTCGAATGGGAAAACTGCAGGTTTTGTTTTACTTGTAGAACTGAGTTACAACTATTGGCACCCCTCCCCTAATCAATTGATAGGTCAAAAAATTGGTTTATTTGAGGACCTTAAATATAGGGATTTTCTCATTAAAGATCAATGCAAAATTTTTGGAAGGGGTTGGACTTTTCAAAATGCTTGTCTGATAAATCATGAGTAGTGTGCTTGCATGGGCTGTAATGAAACAAAAATACTTGAGCTTATGCGACATGTTTTTGATACTTGGTCAGGGTTTTATACCCCCATACAAAATAAACAATATGTCCCTAAATTTATTAGAAGTGAGTTACAACTTGCTGTAAAATTCAAACTAAGACTCAAATGGGAAAACCATTGCTTCCCTCGTAATCATGGCACCAAATTATAGCTATGGACTCCCCCCTCGCCAAAATAAAGACATAGCTTGAAAATTGATTTATTTGAGGATCTTTTGATCAAAGGTTTTGTAAAATACCTTCTCTAACAATTGTTGATAGTGTGCTTACATGGGCCTTAAAAAAACACAAATTATTGAGCTTATGAAAATAAATTTTTCTTCTTGGTTTTACTTTTATGCGAATGGAAAAATTCAAAATATGTCCTTAAATAGTTGTTGGAAGAAAGTTGTAACTCACAATAAAATTCAAACGAAGAATGAGATGGGAAAACTGTTTATTCCTTTAGACTCCTGGCACTGAGTTACAAGTAGGGACACCCCGCTCTTACAAATCCATAGGTCAAAAATTGAGTTACTTGAGAATATTTAGAGCTAGGTTTTTGTTGAGTAAATGTCAATACAATATTGCACAAAGGTTTAGATTATGAAAAACATTATCGAGTGTTGTGGGTAGTGTGCTCACATGGGCCTCTACTAAACACAATTTTGAAAGATTATATAGGTCATTTTGGTAGCTTGGTCTAGTTTTATACATATATATACAACTAATAATATGTTCCTAAATGACCCTAGCAAGACATATCTAAGTTGATAAAAAAACAAATCGAGACTCAAATGGGTAAACCATATATTCCATTGGAATATTGACCCTAGGTTATAGCTAGGAACACCCCACCTCTTAGGATATCATAAGGAAAAAAAATGATTTATTAATATGTTCAGTCCTTCATTTTTGTGAACAATTTTGGTAGAAAATAGCTACACAAGCTGAGAAAATGAATGGTTAATTTAGCCAGGAGATAGCAGTGGAAAAGGGGAAAGAAAAAATGAAAGGATCAAGTAGTTACATTAAGAGTTTTCAAATCCACAAAGAAGGAACAAACTTCTAAAGTTGAAGAGATCAAGTGAATTTATACCAAGTAGATGCAGATCTTGTCAAGCTAGCTAAAGTGGAGCAAGCCGCATAGGTTGAGATAATAAAAATGCAGTTATGTTATCAGAATGAGAACTTGTATTTGTCAGAAGTGTTTCATTGTAATCTTAAGCATGTAATGAGTGTCCTTAGAGAAGTTATGAACAAATATTTTTGAGTCACTGTGGATCTATGTATGTAATTTTGAGATGGATTGAATAAATAAGAAAATATGGTTTAAGAAACAAGAATAGTTTGACAACCTGAGTAATCCCTATCACGAAGGATAGAGGAATCTCCTCCACTAGGAAGGTCATCTGTAATAATTGGACAAAACACTCAATTTTTTAGGAAGAATCAAATGGCAAGTAGCTCAGTTACTACTTTCGAGTTGCCTATTTGAAATATCGAGGGACAAGCCCTAATGAATCCCATCCCTTTCTCTGCACTTCCCACCTTTCAAGTTACAATTATGCAATATCATGATACATTTCTCTCTAAATTTGATGTCCTTTGCAAGAGTCATGGCTACATCACCAATAAATAGAAACTAAAATTGTTCCCATATATATTAAAGGGAACTACACTAAGATGGTTTATGTGACTTGGTGGACAATGGATTACTTCCTAGGAGTGGATGAAGAAGATAATTTTAGAAAAGTATTAGGATTATTTTTATTCTAGAGATCAAAAGGATGATTTGTTCATGATCACTTAAACACCAAATGAAAATTTGGAAGAATATATTGAGCACCTTCAATATAATTTGAAAATATATCAACATGGTAAAATGGACAAGGAAATAGTTCAAACAATTTTGATCAAAGGAATGTGGGATGATTTCCTTGATATGATAAATATTTTGTGGAAGGGAGATATCACAAAGGATCCTTGTGATGATATTGTTCAAATTTGTGAAAGGAGTTCTAGAGGACCAACGTGAAATAGGACTATAATACACGATGGTTCTATTAGCACCTTGAAATCAGCCAATACTGGGGCAACATGAGGAAAATTGGAAATTTGTTGGAGATAGGAAATTACGTCCTCAACTACTAGCACAACGTAACCCTAATCCCAATAATAAGCCAGTACAATAATTAGAAATGTTAATTCTCCCTACTTATTATATTTCACCTTTGGAACATAACAAAATTCAATTATGATCAAGGCGAATGGTAAACCCTATTACTTTTATTTTTATTATAGAAAGTGAGGAAGAAAATTTATTACATGAAGAAAAATTGATTCAAGGGTCTCTAGAGAAGCAACAGGTTGTAAAACCTGATGTCCAATACTAATCAAACAACTGACAATAACAATGAAGATGTAATAGTTGGTGATATTTCTAACACCGATGTAATAACCAAAAATACCCCTAATGCCATTTTAAAAATTGACGCAACCCCGACTATGAAACTTGTAACAATTGCTAGGAATGATACCTCTTCACATTCCTCTTATCTTGAAATATTAAATGAAGTCAAGAACACTCCATGAATTGTTAAAGGATTAATTTTATTTATTTATTTATTTATTTATTTTTATTTTTATTTTTTATGTTTGGGTTCCTTTACTCCAAGCAATAGAAGATGTTCCTATTTATGCTAAGATAGTTAAGGAATTATGTGTCAAAAATCTAGGTAGGAAACTTGAGGACCCCCCTATTATGCATGTAATTGGAAAGCTATCTGTATTGATGTTAAGGGATAATGCACTTTCTAAATATGAAAATCTTGGGAACCCAACAATAGTTTTTCACATTATAGTAAAAACTCTTCCAAATACATTAATTTATATAGTAGAAAAAATAGCATAATAACGAGGGAAAGTATTGAATTGCTTGGGCTTACCAACTTGCGATAAACTCCTACATTTTAGAAATAAAAGATAGGTCTAGGATCATACATGAAGGAATATTTAAATATTTATTATTTAAGTAGACTCTTGGCAATACCATGTAGATTTTATGGTTTTACAACCTAGGACATGCATAGATAGACATCCTTCGATCCTAGGCAAGCCATGGATGGCCACTACAGATGTCTTTATCAGATGAAGATCTCTGTACATGACTATATCTGATGGTAATACTACCAAGTATATTTTTCTTTACCCTCCAACAAAACTGAGTTTGGAATGTGATAACACCTTATGGTCTGAGTTCGAATTGGAAGAAGCTAATACATGTACACTCCTCATTATAGGAAAAGCCGTGCATTTTAAAAATGAGATTAAGGGAGATACTACTAACAACTTGAATAACCACCCTTTTGTTGTTACATTAACAACATCTCGATTGTTAATATTTTTCACATATAAATGTAGTGAGCAACAGATTCTTCATGATCTTGTTATAGAGGAAATACATAAGGTCCCTAGCCTTAAGGGCATATGAGTAGAGATAAAGCTTGGGAAGACCTTAATAATTAACCCTAACCTGTCTCTTGAACAGAATAAGTGATTAGCACAATTGACGAGGAGGAATAAAGAATCTTTTGCATGGGATTATAAGGACATTAAGTGTATCCATCTTACTTTGTTTAAACACCATATCCTTTTAAAGGAAGGATCTCACACTATTAGGAAACCTTAACCTAGAATGAATACAACATTGAAAAGTGTTGTCAATGAGGAACTTCAAAATCTCTTAGATCCAAATTTCATTTATCTCATTTATGATAGCCAATAGGTATCTCCACTTTTTATTGTCCCTAATAAAAATGGAAGATACAGAGTCTATTTATACTATATGGAGCTAAAAAAAGCCACTCAAAAGTAGCATTCTCCATTACCGTTTATTTACTAAATCCTAGATAATATGTCTCACAATGAAATTTTCTCTTTCTAGATGGATTGAGTGGCTATAATAATATTCAATTTCTCTTAAGGACCAAATCGAGTCTACCTTCACCTACTCCTAGGGTACATTTTCCTATCATGTCCTATCATTTCAAATTTGTAATGTACTCACAACCTTTCTATGAGAAATGTTAGGATTTTTTACTCATATGGTCATGATTATCCACAATTTTTTAAGGATGACCTTACACCCTATAGGGATGGCTTTGATGAAGCGCCTTTAGAAATCACTAGAGCATTGTATATAAATCCACCTCTACCTTAGCATTGAGAAGTGTCATATGATGATGAGTCAATGTATTCCTTTAGGTAACTATCTCTTTATTGTTGTAATATAGGTTTTTACAACAAACATTGAGGTAGTTTTGAAATTTTATACCCCTAAGATGCAAAAGGAGCCATGTACTTTTTTGGTACAAAAATGTTACTATAGATGATTTATAGCAAATTCTTCCAAAATTGCATTCCCATTGTTTACTTTGTTAATAAAGGATAAATATTTTATATGGAACGATAAGTGTAACCACATTGTTGCAAAATTGTAAAGGTGTGTAACATCAGTTCCCTTTTTAAGAGGACCTAGTTAGAGTTTATTGTTTCACATCTCCGCTAATGTTTTTAATACAACCATTAGAGCTGTGCTTGGAAAATAATGAGAAAATAAACCGTACACCATATACTACATCAATAAGAACCTAACCTCTACAATTGTAAATGACATGGTGATAGAAAAAAGGGTATTGTACCATTATTCATGCTATTAATTGTGTACTATTATTCATGCTATTAATTGTGTACGTCATTCATGCTATTAATAAATTTAGGGATTACATTACTGATTACCAAACATTCATGCATATTAACCACTCTATTAACCAATTTTTAATGAATAAGCCTCAATTGGTGATGGAACAATTTGAGAGGGATTTAGATTTTGTGGGACCAATTAATCCCCCATCTCAATAGAAGACCTATATTTTGGTGTGCACAAACTATGTCTCCATGTGGGTGGATGCTAGAGAACCTACTAGGGAAATTGAACATGTTGTGACACACATTTTATTGGAAAAAATATTTTCTTGGTATGGAGTTCCAAACGAAATAGTTATAGATAAAGGAGCACAATTTAATTCTTCGATGATATAGGACCTTCTCAAAAAGTACAACATTCTTCACCAAGTCACCTCACCTTAACACCCACAAGAGAATTGCCAAGTGGAAAGTACCAATAATGTTGTGAATCTATTCTCACGAAGACTATGGTAGGCCACCAAAGAGACTGGGTTGAGAGACTTCCAGAGGTATTATGGGATTATAAAACCATTTGGAGGAATACCACAACATTATATCTTGATGAGTTGGTATTCGGGAACATTCCTATCTTTCCAAATGAGTTTGAAATTAAGACACTTGAAACTTCTTTGGAGGTGGATTTAAATGTAACGACAACTCAAAGACATTGATTGGAATAACTGAATGAATTAGATAAAGTGCTTATCTATTGTGAAATGAACATATATCATCCAAAAAAATTGTTTCAAGCAGAATGATAGGTTTATTAATAACAATGTGGTTTAGAATGGTGATTTGAATTTGTTATATGACTTCAGATTCAAAAATTTAAAATGGAAGTTGTCCACTAAATGGCTAGGTCCTTATGAGGTAGAAGTCATTTTTGATAATGCGACTAAAAAATTGACAATCATAGATGAGTCTTAGACATATTTTCTTGTTAATGGACGTCATCTAAGGTTGTATAATAAACCTACTTCTAAGAATTCATTTGTCAACATTATCTTAGACACATATACATACCTTGAAGTTATTGAGGCAAGGGAAGTATTTCCTGCATTAATGACCAATTAGTTTATTTCATTACTCCATTCAAATGAATAAATAAATACAATAACAAAGTAAAATAAAGAAAAAAATAGAAAAAAAAATTAAAGGAAAAAAAGTGTGTAATGGTGAAAACCCCTCTCGGGCACCATTGGATGACTATGGTCATTGACACCCAACTTGTTAGTAGTCAAAACATCCTTTTTCCTAATCAAAATTCTTATACTTCTTCCATATGTAAACATTTTATTTTCTAAATCTTTTGTTGCTACAAAATTATTGTTCATAAGTTGTTACGTTCATCACACACTTGCCTGAAACAACCCTAATCACTACAGTTCTCCAAATATTTTTTGATAAAACTATGCATATTTGCAAGCCACACTCTACAACTTCATATAGTTTTGTTCATACACAATAGAGACCTATTTTTTCTTTTGAAATTACAAGTTATATACCTATTATTTTATTTCAACAACTTTTAGTTGTAATTCCATATTGATACACTTGCTTATGGTGACATGCATGTCTTTATCTCACTGCATCATTCTAATGAAGGATATTATGAATAGACATGTTCCACGAATGGAATTTTATACAACATTTGTAACATCCCTTGTGAAAACTCCATGTAATAAATAAAGGAAAAATAATAACCATGGTTGATGGGAGACTTATTCTAAGCAAAATGTTGGGCAAAAACATAGTGAAGGGAATCACTTGTGGCTGATTAATGGCTAGGGAAATTGGCAACGAAAATGGAAAAGGCTTTGGAAAGGAAAATAACATTTTTGTCACATTTATTTATGAAAATAATGGAAATTAGGAGAAAAGGGAGGTGAAAGGTCACACGTTGCATGTGAGGAGGAAAATGAAGAAAATATTGACCTCATTAATAAAAATTCTTCCGTGGATCTATACACAGACTTTTTTCAGTTCATTTTTGGAGCTGTGTCTCTATTCTCTCTCTCTCATACTCTTTGACACTTAGAGTTTTATTGAAGAACTCTTGGAGGGTGTGGAATACTTGGAGTTTTGGAGTGAGGTAAATGAAGAGCAAGAAAAAATAAGAGGACATCAGGATCAACAAATACAATAGGTTTTTCTTGCAAGTACCAAGTTGCATGCATGTTTTCCTTACTAGTTTCAGCATGAATGGAATATGCATGTGGTTTATTGGTCATGATTTTTCACTGGCATGGAGGATTGCATGTATTGATAATGGATATCCGTAGCCTTTCCATTTCCTAAATAACCATGGTGTTGTGGATTTATTTCTCTATTTTCTAGTTGTTTCTCATGTTTCCTTTATCTTGGGTTGATATATTACTTCTTGGAAGCCTTGGTTAGATAAATGCTCTGAAGGCCGTGTAATAGCTTGGGTTGAGTTACTAGTCCTAGAATCCTTGGTTGGAAAAACATTTTGGAAGCCCTTGATGGGTTTAGTTACCAGTTCTAGAATCAATGGTTGGACAAAGGCACTGGAGGCTCAGATACGTAGTGGGTTGAGTTACTAGTCCTACAAGACTTGGTTGGAACAAGCACTCTGGAGCCCTGGGAGGCTTGGGTGGAGACAAATATGATGATGGTTTTGTGATGTATGACCATGAGGTGGAATCACTATTTGATGGGTTGAGGTGGTTTGCCTTTGGAAGCCTCAGATGGTTTTGGATTGTTGGGTTCTATGAGATCCCACATTCATGCTTGGAATATGGCATGGGGGTGAATGTTTGAAGAGAGATTTGGCTTAGCCATTCTACAGTCGGGTGGAACTTGGTAGTGCCATCTCAGGTTTGGATTTTGGATCATCAATATAATGTTTTTTTTCCTTCTATTTCTATGAGTATTATACGAATTTATTTGTGGATCATATGGCTGTGATTTCATTGGTATTTTTGTGGCTATTATGTGTTGAAAATAATACTGAGAGGGGGGGGGGTGAATCAGTATTATTAAGCCAAATATTCCCTTTTTCAAATTCAGATGATATATGCTACTTCAGTTAATTAAACTTGCGTATATATGCAACTATGCAGAAGGAAACCCACGTATTTACTTTACCTTTCTGATGTTGATTGTTAATCTGTTGCAATTCGTCTCTATCTTCTCTTTAATTAGAAACTTCTTTTTACAATTGTATTGGTGCAGTCCTTTACTAGTACGCAGGCTGCAACCTGCAGAGAGCTACAACCCTCTCTCGTTTTCCAGCTTCTCCTAGAAGGGAGCTGCAACCCCCTTAGCTCTTGCACTAGCCAAGATACTAGTACGTAGGTGCTGGCCTACAGAAGGCTACAACCTTCTCTTTCTTTCAGGGACCATGTTTCATAAATTTTCAGACTGGATCCACAAACAACATCAATCAAACATCAATAATTTCTCCATCAACCAATCACCTTTTAAGAAATGAAAACTGGATCAACATAAACACTTCTTTGATGACTGTACCCAGATCACAGTAACAGTAACCACACAACAAATCTGAACCCAAAAGACTGCATCAATAAACAGAACCAACAAGATCACCACTCAAAATATATACGCTACTTTAATAGCCTGAAACCTGTGTGTATACGCTTCTGCATATGGAACAACTTGCGTATACATTGTTTTCCTTCACTTAACCAGCGTATATACGCACCTTCACTTCACTGAACCTACATACAGATCTATAAAGGATAATTCGCTCTAAATAACCCAGATTGTCAGTTTTATAGATCAAGCAAGCGCCACAAATAATAGATCAAAATCATACAAAGATACTATCATTCAAGCTTAAAGATTATGATCCATCAATAGAACTTACCCTTCTCTTTGCGCTAAGGTTCCTCCTTCATTCAAGTCCAGATCTGCACCATAACCCAATTACCAGTATTCCAGATCTAACACTTTATCAGATATTCAATAATAATTCAGATGATCCTTTGCCACATGATCTCCTTCCTCTTTTATAGTTTTAGGCCTTCCACAATACCACGGTCCAAAACCATAATAAACAATACCAAGGACCCAATACCTGGGGTCAACACTTCTGACGAGATACCATGGTCCAAAACCATATGTTCAAATACCGAGGACTAACTACCACGAACCAAAAGTAAGTTCTCCAACATATATGCACTTTTCCTTGCATGAAAGTGTGTGTATATGCATACGCTCCTTTGAAATGTCTAACCTGTGTGTATACGCATCTTCGTCTAGATGAACCTGCGTATATGTCTTTTCCTTCATTTTGAAAGCCTGAACTGCGATCTGTTACCAAAGAGAGTTGCCATCAAGGACAACACCTGTGCCTATGCCATGATGCCAACAATATCCCCTTTTGGACTTGATGGCAACCCAAAATCCTCAAAGTCATTCTCCCCCTTTGTCATCAAGGCCAAAGGGCTGTGCTCCCCCTAAGTACATGCTGAAATCTCTGCCCTGTTGTGCTGATCATGCTCCCCCTGACTGTAGGCAAGATCTGCAAAAGATGTTCTTCAAGAAGAACCATGACTTATACATCATAAAAGACCTTCCTATCACCAAAAGACTCAATACATACATCCATCATCCAACCAAGTGGGGATACATCAGAAATTTACATATGACAACCGAGTTCATTACAAGTTCTTCCGAGGCATAGTGGGGAAACCAAAATAGGCCATTACATGACCTTGATACCATAAAATAGATACCACAAAATAGATACATGAGATATAGATGAAATATCTAGAACAAGAGTTATGAAAGTCACCAATAACAGATAGTAGCAGCATCTGTCAATCACCATTCAGATCAGCAACAAAGATTTCCTTATATTCTCCCTATGCCTCTGTTCCACCTGTAACCAACAACAGTTGTGAACTAGAACCAAAATATTCTAAGATAATGCCAACAATGCATTATTGGGAGATTATCTGCTCTCCCTGAACCTGTGCTAGATGGTCTATGTCAGACCCATATCAGAATATCTTCAACCAGAGCCTGTCCCTACTGATATCCATCAAATCTCCATATACGTGACTGTCTCTGCACAAACCTGCGTATGTACAAGGATCCTCCTCAGGCAACTTGCGTACACCCATTTCTCCCTGAAATAGACAAGTTTTAACAGCAAGATGATGCATCAAATACTCCCAGCTTCTTTCTGAGGTATTTAAATGTCTCCCTGGGCAGTGGTTTGGTGAGAATATCAGCAACTTGTTCCTTAGAAGGAACATACTCCAATTTGACCTTTTGTTTCAACACTTGTTCCTGGAGAAAGTGATACTTGATCGGTATGTGCTTGGTCTTTGAATGCATGACTGGGTTCTTTGAAATGCTGATTGCACTTGTATTATCACATAAGATGGAGATAGGTGGTGTACAAGTGATTTGAAATTCTTGCAAGGTTTGCATCATCCATAGAAGTTGAGTGCAACAAGATGCAGCAGCCACATATTCCGCTTCATCTGTAGATAAAGCAATCGAACTCTGTCTCTTGCTGAACCAAGATACTGATCTCGAACCCATAAATAATGCACCACCACTTGTGCTCTTCCTGTCATCCACTCTTCCAGCCCAATTTGCATCTGTATAAGCATGAAGAGTGAGATCTATATCTCTAGGATACCATAAGCCATAGTTTTGAGTTCCTTGAAGATACTTGAAAATTCTCTTCACTGCCTGAAGATGAGTTTCCTTTGGATTTTCTTGAAATCTTCCAACTATTCCCACTGCATGCATGATGTCTGGTCGGGTACTTGTCAAATAAAGTAGACTTCCAATCATAGATCTATAGGTTGGTTGATGTACTGCTGCTGATTCATCATTTGCACTGAGACTGCATCTTGTAACCATAGGGGTATATACTGGTTTCGAATCTTCCATGCCATACTTCTTCAGAATTTGCTTGAGGTACTTGGTTTGAGACAAGAAGATACCACCTTCATTTTGTTGGATTTGCAATCCAAGAAAGTATGTCAATTCTCCAAGCAAGGACATTTCGAATTCTTTCTGCATCACCAAGGCAAATCTTTGACTCATAGCTTCTTCATTGCTTCCAAAGATAATATCATCTACATACACAACAAGTATTAGCAATTTGTCATTTTCAATTTTTATATAGAGATTGCTATCTGCTGATCCTTTTGAAAAACCTTGTTGATGAAGATATTTGTCCAAACGGTAGTACCAAGCCCTTGGAGCCTGTTTAAGACCATAGAGAGCCTTTTTTAGTCTGCATACAAGATTTGGATCATTCCCAAGAATGAAACCATCTGGTTGCTCAATGCACACTTCTTCTTCTAAGTCTCCATTCAGAAAGGCTGATTTCACATCCATTTGAAATACTTTGAACTTCTAAAAGCTTGAGAGAGCAAGGAACATTCGGATGGCCTCAAGTCTAGCAACAGGAGCAAAAGTTTCTTCAAAGTCTATTCCTTATTGTTGAGCATACCCTTTACACACAAGTCTGGCCTTGTTTCTGATTACTTCTCCATTTTCATTCAACTTATTTTTAAAGATCCATTTTGTCCCTGTGACATTCTTATCTTTTGGTCTAGGAACCAAATCCCAAGTGTTGTTCTTTTCGATCTGCTCAAGTTCTTCATCGATTGCCTTGACCCAACATTCATCTTTGCATGCTTCTTTTAAATTTTGTGGCTCAGTGGAGGAGAGCAGTGCCAAATAGCTTGAGGCTTTTGCAATTGTTCTTCTTGTTTGTACACCTGCCTCTTTCTGCCCCAAAATTTGAGATTCTGGATGATTCTTCTGAACATACCTAGATGGAGTCTTCTCTTCTATCCTTATCTGTTCCTCTGGTGCCTCTTGAGGTTCTTATTCATCATCAGTCTGATTTGGAGAGTAGTCTTCATCCTCTTCGATATTTTCATAATTTACTTGCCTAGGAATGTGTCCTTTTTCATCAACCACTACATCAATGTTGTCAACAATTCTTCCAAGTCTTTTATTGTAACACTTATATGCTTTGATGTGGGGAGAATAACCAAGGAGAATGCCTTCATCTGCTCCAGGTTCAAGTTTTCCAAGCTGTTCATCATTATTCTTAATGTAGCATTTGCTTCCAAAAATTTTGAAATGCTTTACCGAAGGAGTCTCACCATACTAGAGCTCATGAGGTGTTTGAATGTTGTTCACTTGGACATTTGTTTTGTTGAGAATAACAACCGCAGCAAATGCAGCGTCACCCCAGAAGGTTGCGGGAGTTCCAGACTCATCAAGCATAGCGCGAGCCATTTGTTGAACCGTTCTGTTCATCCTTTCCACCACTTCATTTTGCTAAGGAGTCCTAGCTATAGAGAATTCCCTTCTTATTCCATGTTCTTCACAGAAATCGAAAAATTCATTTGAGGTAAACTCCCCACCTCTGTCAGACTTGAGACACTTAACTTTGTGATCTGATTCATTTTCAGCCAAGGCTTTGAAAGATTTGAATTTTTTGAATGCTTCGTCCTTGTGTTTCATAAGTCCTGACCAAACCATCCTGGAGAAGTCGTCAATGAATAATATAAAGTATTCTTCTCCTCGAGGTGACCTTGTCCTAAATGGACCACATACATCTGTATGGACTAGTTCAAGAGGCCTGCTGGCTGAGCCTTCCTTCTCAAGGAAGTTGGTTCTAGTTTTCTTACCAAACTGACATGATTTGAATATGGTGTTGTCTGGAATTTTGATATCTGGGAGACCACTAACTGCTTGATATTTGCATGCTTTCCTTATTTGTGAAAAGCTTAGATGCCCCAACCTCCGATGCCATAACCAGTGTTCATCATCCTTGCTCAAATAGCATTGTTGTTGTCCTTCTTCAAATATGTATAAGTTATTTGGAGTTCTTCTGCCTTTGATCACTGTTTTTCCTGTATCAAGATCATGAACACTACATCCATTTGATCGAAATATTACCTCGGTTCCTTAATTGCACATCTGACTAACACTCAGGAGATTATGCTTCAAGCCATCAACATACAAAATGTTTCCAGCTTTGACCCTTTCTTTCAAATGAGAATTGCCTTTTCCTTTTATGACTGCAGGGGTATCATTTCCAAAAGAGACTTTCTTTCCCTTTTCTAAAACACTATATGATTCAAGTTTTTCTTTATCACCTATCATATGCTTCGAACATCCTTTGGCGATGTACCATAGATTTTCCTGTCCTTCTACATAAAAAGCTATCCCACATCTTTCTGGTTGTGGTTCCTTCATTCTCCATGTTCTAGCATTCAAGGTTTGTTCCTTCTGAGTTGTCTTCCGAAACCTGTTCCTACATTCAGACTCTTCATGACCGAAGTTATTACAAATAGAACATTCAATTTCACTTTCAAGGGTGGAAAATTTGTTATAGGTCCTCTTCATGATTCCAGACATACTTCTTTGTTTTTGAGCTTCTCTAGTCATGATTGTCTTATAGGCAACACATTGAGCTGCTTTGTGACCAAAGTTATGGCAAGAGAAACATTGCCCATTGAGGAAACTTCTGCGATTATCAAATCTATCATCCAACCGATTGTAGTTTCTACCAACATCCATTCTTGAGGCAAATTGGGAATATTTTACCTGTGGCTGGTTGTAGCTTCTGTTTGTCCTTAAGGTAGTTTGCCCCCGATTTTCTTGATAGTCTTTGTTCGTTCTTGAGGTAAATTGTCCCTGATTTACCTAATGATTTCTATTAGGCCTTTGCTCGCTCCTCTTTACTGCATCAAGATAACTTTTGGAGGTGGATGCTTGAGATGCTTCTCCATTATATCCCAGACCTGTCTTGATTAGTGGAGAACGTTGCACATTGATAATCTCATCCAGAGTTTCAAATCCTTTAACAAATTTAAGATTAAAAGCTTTTGTTTTCTCAATCTCTTTTCTAAGACCAACAATTTCACATTCCAATTTTTCAAGATGTTTTTCCCTTTCAGCCAGTTGACATTGCAGAGAATCAATAATCACATTTTTCTCTTATAAGAAAATTTTGAGATTAGAAATATCTTCATAAAAACCTTCTTCATATATAGCATCCACGTAATCATCATCTTCAAAAGCCATTAAAAGTTTATAATCATTACCTCGTTCATCTTCGTCACTATTTGAAAGTCCATCACTATCTTCATGAGTGTAATAACTTTTCTTGTTTACATTCTGTTTCTTGTTCCATCTAATAGGTTGCTTCCCCTTGTCAATCTTATCCTTATGAAGACATCTGGCATCATAGTGACCGACTCTTCCACAAGCAAAGCATTTGAAAGCTAACTTACCTCGGAATCGTCCAGCACCCCGTTGAAGATTTTTGACAAAATTTGATTCTTCTTCTTCTTTTGACACATGTCCTGACTCATAGTAATCTCCTTTGCTGGAAGCCTTGAAGGCAGCTTCTCTCCTGTCCGATGGACCTCCTTTTCTCATTTCATAAGTAGTTAGAATTCCATGCAGCTGTGACATTTTAAGGTTTTGTAGATTCTCTTTTTCTTCTATTGCAAAAACTTTAGATTCAAACCTAGGTGACAAAGATCTTAGAACTTTTTCAACCACAATAGCCTCTTTTATTTCTTCACCCAAGCTTTTAATGCAATTAACAATCTCATCTACACGAAGAAAATAGTTAGCCACACTTTCATCATTGTACATTCTGAGATTTTCATACTGAATTCTGAGGGTTTGAAGTTTTTCTCATTTTACCTGATCATCTCCTTCATAGCTCAGTACAATCTAGTCCCATATTTCTTTTGCGGATTTAAACTGCATAACCTTGAAAAATTCTATTGAGATAGGCATCCTAATAGAGTATTGACCACCTTTGCATTTTTTCATATATCTTCTTCTCAACCGGATCTGTAGGAGTTGCTGATGGAAAAGTATACCCTGTTTCTATGATATCCCAAACTTTTGTACCAAGAGATTGAAGATAGGAAGTAACTCTTACCTTCCAATATACGAAGTTTGTCCCATCAAAATCGGTGGCCTGATTGATGCTTCCCTCTCATAGTTGCTCATGATGAACGATCTTCCCTCAAGTGATCAAGCTTCTTCTGAAGGACCTGGTCTGATACCAATTGTTGAAAATAATACTGAGAGGGGGGGGGGGGGGTGAATCAGTATTATCAAGCCAAATATTCCCTTTTTCAAATTCAGATGATATACGCTACTTCAGTTAATGAAACACGCGTATATACGCAGCTATGCAGAAGGAAACCCGCGTATTTACTTTATCTTTCTAATGTTGATTGTTAATCTGATGCAATTTGTCTCTATCTTCTCTTTAATTAGAAACTTCTTTTTACAATTGTACTGGTGCAGTCTTTTAACAGTACGTAGGCTGCAACCTATAGAGAGCTACAACTCTCTCTCGTTTTCTAGCTTCTCCTGGAAGGGAGCTACAACCCCCTTAGCTCTTGCACTAGCCAAGATACTAGTACATAGGTGCTGGCCTACAGAAGGCTACAACCTTCTCCTTCTTTCAGGGACCACGTTTCATAAATTTTCAGACTGGATCCACAAACAACATCAATCAAACATCAAGAATTTTTGCATCAACCAATCACCTTTTCACAAATCAAAACTGAATCAACATAAACACTTCTCTGACGACTATACCTAGATCACAGTAACAGTAACCACACAACAAATCTGAACCCAGAACACTGCAGCAATAAATAGAAGCAGCAAGATCACCACTCAAAATATATACGCTACCTTAATAGCCTGAAACCTGCGTGTATACGCTTCTACGTATGGAACAACCTACGTATATGCTATTTTCCTTCACTTAACCAGTGTGTATATGCACCTTCACTTCATTGAACCTACGTACAGATCTATAAAGGATAATTTGCTCTAAATAACCCAGATTGTCAGTTTTATAGATCAAGCAAGCGCCACAAATAACAGATCAAAATCATACAAAGATACTATCATTCAATCTTAAATATTATGATCCATCAATAGAACTTATCCTTCTCTTTGCGCTAAGGTTCCTCCTTCATTCAGATCCAGATCTGCACCATAACCCAATTACCAGTATTCCAGATCTAGCACTTTATCAGATATTCAATAATAATTCAGATGATCCTTTGCCACATGATCTCCTTCCTCTTTTATAGTTTTAGGCCTTCCACAATACCACGGTCCAAAACCATAATAAACAATACCAAGGACCCAATACCTGGGGTCAACACTTCTGACGAGATACCATGGTCCAAAACCATAGGTTCAAATATCGAGGACTAACTACCATGAACCAAAAGTAAGTTCTCCAACATATACGCGCTTTTCCTTGCATGAAAGTGTGTGTATACGCATACGCTCCTTTGGAACGTCTAACCCACGTGTATACGCATCTTCGTCTAGATGAACCTCCGTATATGTATTTTCCTTCATTCTGAAAGCCTGAACTCAGATCTGTTACCAAAGAGAGTTACCATCAAGGACAACACCTGTGCCTGTGCCATAATGCCAACATTATGTTGCTTATGTATATGTTTTATTATGGTAGCTATGTATGGCTCAGATAATGTTTTTAGTTGTAAATGAATGAATAATGTATCTATGACATAATGAATAACAATAAGGTGTTGAGGCATCAATGCTTCTTAGAGATTATCATATGAGTATGAGATCCCTATGCTTATATTTGTTGTTTAGTCCTGTAGATTACATATTTGTCATATGTTTGAAAAAATGTTTGTCATGGCTAGTAGGTGTCTAGTCAAGGGTCTGTTCAATTATTTGCTTTCGCATAATTGTTTCCTTGTTATCTTTCAATTATGGAGGTGTCATTCAATTCTGTGCAGGGTCACCTTGGAGAGTGAATCAAATCGTAGTAGCCTCTCATCACACGTTTACCTCGGTTGGTTGGTTACTTGTGTATATGTGGGAGGACGATGTTACAGAGTGGTATCAGAGCATGTTTCACCCCTGAGACTAGATGGATTGTGTGTTGGTCATGCATTCATGTCATTTTCATGTGTGTCTCTTGTGTTGTACAACCATGTGCTTGTTGCATTTGTATGGTAAGAGTCATGGTTATAGTGATTTTTCCATGGAAAGGTGATGGTGTTATTGTCAAGTGTGTCATTATGAGTGTGTGGTTGATTATGCATTATGTTGACAGTGCGGGACCTGCCAACAAAGGGGATCTCCCCGATGTGAAGTACCAACTAGACCTCACACCACTTGGTGTAGGAGTCACATCCGGTAAAATGGCTCGGTTTCCATTATCTTAGGGGTTTTCCTTAGATCTTTCTGTTCAACATGTGAGAGTGTTATGCTTGTATATTCAAAAAGAGATGTGATTATGTTTGGCGAGTGTGTAATGTAACTTATTTCTTGTTTATTTTACTATAAAGGAGAGGGTAAAAGTGAGCCTCTAGATGAGAGGAAGTAGTAACACCTAGGGAGAGACACACACGAAACAACAAAAGTGTGAACATCATCCAACGGAGTAGTCCAAAATGGATGTGAGAGTCATTAAAACCAAAGTGCAAGGGCAAATACATACACCATCCACTAGAATATTCCACACAAAGGTGACAGTCATTATAACTGAGAAAAACAAGAATCCTCTTTCTAATGTCTTTCGGAGTAGTCCACATGGACAAGACAACAGTGATAAGAAATACACCACAGATACAAGTTAAGAAATACTACCGGTTAAGAAAACATGCATTAAAAATGTTTAAAGAGTAGTCTTACAAATATCTACAAAAGATGTGTGAAAACGTGTTGGCCTGAACAAACTTCTGAATTAAGAAAAAGTCCCAAGACACATTTGTATACCATACATCACTAATCCTGGTAGTAGGACATTGGAGCCACAACTTGCTCCTCAAAGAACAAACTACAAAATCTAAAGGCTATGTGGGACGAGCCAAGGTGAAAATTCCTTGCTCATACAGTGGGAGGGGTATATATAGCAAAGGGTGATGCTTGACCCTTGTGACTCTTGGAATACTCTCATTAATATACAAAATCCCATGAAATTTCAACTGACATGGCTCTCTTAATTCTATGTGTGTCCATTGGACTTCACTTTACATTAAACTCAGTTACAATGGATATGGCCCATAATGGTGATGTGGCCGAGACAACTCATGAAACAACTCAACATGACACTGTGGACATGTCTTGGTTGACTGTGGTGTCCATGTCACGCTGTTGTGTTGCTGAGTGATGGACATACTCTTGGTGTGATTTTTCTTATCCTCCACATGGCATAGTGTTGCGTGGTCTTGGTATTTCTTGATGGTTCAATGCATGTGTTCCTTTTGCTTGTTCCTTGATATGCTTGGTACATTCATCTAGCTGCAAGAAATTTTTCTAGCATGTGTACTCCTTCTTCATCCCATTCATTGTCTCGTTGTGATGTACTAGTGTACATGTTCCTGCAATTCACTCATGATGGGATGACATCAAATACAAAATCTCCTAGTCTACCATGATGCATTGTTGTCATGTTCTGGGTGAAAGGGAGGGAGGACAACTCATTGAGATAGCTCATAGAGAAGCTCATGGTGGAATGAGGCATTCCAGGAAGACAACTTGCATTGTCAAGAAAAATTGTGCAGTGATCACTGGGAGGCAGAATTGCATATTGAGAGTCACTAGTGTCAACTACAATGTGGGACCCTAAGGGGGGCAGCTTCTACGTAGTTTTCAGAGGGAGGAAAAAGTGGGGATGCAGAGGGATTGCTAGGAATTTCTGTGTAGTATCCAAAGGGAGGAAAAAGCAAGGCTATAGAGGGATTGTTGGTCATGACTTTGCAATTTCTAGAGGGAAGAAAAATTAGTGCTACAGGGGGACCTGCTAGGAATGAATACACAATATCTAGGAAAAGTGTAGGGAAGGTAGTAGGGGAGCATCTAGACATGTCTACACAATTTCTAGAGGTTGTGAAGAGCAAGGAAAAAAGGGTCAGCTAGGTAGTTTTGTGTAATTTCTAAGAACAATGTAGAGAAAACAAGTAGATGGCGAGTTGAGTATGTCTATGCAGTTTTGGGGAGAGGTGCACACCGAGGTATCTGTGCAATATAGGCTTCTGACAGGAAAGAAGGAGGGTTGATAACTGTGCTTAAGAAATGAGAAGTTCATTTGTATAGGGAGTTAGTTTCTGCACTTTTTCACTTCTAGGATTACACAATGGAGTTGTCCTAGAAGATAACCTCAAGCACTGCATAGTTCCAAGTAGTAGAGTAGGGTCACTGAGGGCTGAGACTTCACAGTGTAGCTCAATGGAGGTCTAGTGGAAGAGGGTTGTCTAGTCGGGTAGATTTTTCAGAACATGGTTAAGTGTTGAATGTAAGAAAACTTGTGAAGATTGAAATTGTGATCACACACTTAACATACTTAATGACGAAACAACATAGACACCCATGACAACAAGACAAAAAATTCCCTTGATGAGATTGTCTTAGAGTTGAGAGTGACCACTGATACACTTGTGATAGACCTTCAAACGACTGTGACGACACTTGTGTGACAGTGCTTACAAATTTGTGTGTGAGTGCGACAGGTGTTCACATAGTGAAGACAATCCAAACACATAAAGATAAACCTTCATACTAAAAAAAATAAGATCACAAGAATGGCAAAGCAATCAACATGCCGAAAGATGGTCGCTGGTAAAATAAGAAAAAGGGTGAAAATACTTCACAAGAGTTCATGGGGTGAGATCGAGTGTTTGCAAACATCAAAGGAAAAACCAAGGAAGGCTCTGAAATTTGGATGCAAGCCAAAATTTTGGAGGGTGTTACAGCCGCTAGGACACTTGGTGACACATTGGTTGAATACAAGCTTCTCTGTTTTTGTTCATTTTCAGTGCAAGGCCTTGGCCTTTCGAGAAGTATTGGTTCATTGTGCAGAACACTTCGGCTTCCCCACTTAACCTGAGGATAGACATGGTTCACCTTGTACTGACTCAGTTGAACAAAACAAAAAATGCAGCCAGATCACAGTGTTTCTAAGAAGGAAGGGTGATTTGGCTCGCAAGCTTAATATTTTCATACTATATTTTTTTCATCTCTCAAGTTTCTCTGGTGCCAATAGGCTTGGATAGTACCCTGGTAGAGTCACGAATGAACACAAACATTGATCGATTGCTAACGAGCCTAGATAGTACCCCAGTGGAGTTTCTTGCTTCACCAATCTGTGCATGAAGCCTTTCTATTCTTTTTCCTTTGTTATTTTTGAAAGAGGACTGTGCATAGACACTTATTTATTTTTGCGATGGAAGAGAGATCTTGAATTATTGAGAGCATAAGAGGTTGTTCCTTACGATAAGTATGTGAGACCTTCGATTCAAGTTTTTTCATTTAGATTTTCCCCTTCTCCATTTCTACTAGTTGGATAAGCTTGAACACACACAATAGAAAACTGGGTATAGGCATGAGATTTCCCAGACTGGACATGGTTCCATGGTTCGACCAAAACTTTCCTTACAGACATATAGTATGTTCCGACAAGACTTGATCTATGAGAAGTTACAATCAAGCACAAAGAAGACAACCATAGGTCTGGTCAAGCACTGCAGTGTCGTAACAATTTTTGAACTTTAGCCACATACACATTCAGAAGTGAGAACATAGTGCAGGGTGGCACTTATTTATGTAGCACAAATAAATGAAAAACTCAACATGGAAGGGAAAAAAAAGATGAGAGGAAAGGAGTACACAACAACAACTAGAGGATAAGAAAGAAAAATGGTCAAAGCAAACAAGATGTAAAACCCGAATAAGTAAACCATGATGGACTACAAGTGCAAAATGAGTGCAAGGAAAGGAAAAACAAGATGCATCTAATCCTACTCCTATCTTGCCATCTAAAAAATTGGGGTCATGGGAAATGAAATTTCTAGTGAAGCCACCATAGTCGGTCTCGACCTGCATCCGCAAAGATACAAAAAATTAAAGATGATAAAAAATAATATGCAACGGAAAATACAAAAACTTGGAAAACTTGCACACAAGAAGGAAGGTCTTTCTTGTGGGAAGAAATATGTGTCACCACCACCCAATACACATTCTTACCTCTATGTGAGATATTGTTTCTAAACAAGCCTCAGAATCTTCTTGTGAGTGTGTCCTTATTTGCATCAAGCTTATTAGCAAGCATGAGGAATGATTGAATCTTGTTACGTGCAACATCGCTTGCCAAGTAAGATTGTTCCAGCTATTCAATGGTTGGGTCTTGGAATTCATAATGGTTGTCAGGAAATCCTCGTGATATATGAAAGGGTGAATTCTCGATTTCACAAACATGATCATGATGGGAATCTTGCAAGGAAAAATAAATTTCATCATTCTCAATAGTCATGCTAAGATAGTGAATACCTGCCATAATCATCAGCTCATGCTGAAGTGCCTCACCTGCTTGATAGAAATCTAAGGAGAAAGATGCTAAACAATGAATATCATAAAACATGGAGAAAATTTTGCCGATGTGTTGTTGGGAAAATGATAAGCTGAATGACAGTCACCCAAGATATAGGAATGATCAGATGAGATGGATGAAACGCCAGGTTCGCAGTTTGAAATCAGCAAAGAAAAATCCATTTGAACAATCTTGCGAATGCTTTGAACAATTGAACTAAGTTCGTTGTGAGCTAGATATGATGGACCAACTTCCTGCTAATGGTGAAAAATTGCATAGGGACCATGGTTATCACAGGAATTTAAAAAGGATTTCAACACTATGAATGCATGAAACTAGTTGGTGAGTGGTGAATGGAGAGAAACTTGATCATTTGATAGCTTGTACACTCATTATCACCCAAGGATATTTCTGGTGTGATGAGCGAACAAATTTGTAGTGTAAGGATTGTGTTGTAGCTTATTTTTTCCTCTTGGATTTAGACCATGAACAATAAGGTGAACATTAGTATGGAAGATTCATTGCAATATTCTGATAATATAATTGATCTTTATGCTGCAGTAAAAGAGTTGCAAGGCTACTGTTCACAAGAAATAAAGAAATTGTTGGAAGATTCTCATAATCTGACATTGTGCTCGATTACTTAGAAAGGCTCTTTGATAAAGCTTGATATGGAAAAGTTAGCTTGGCAGCTGCCTTTGCATCTTTTAGTTGTTCTTGTATCTTCAAATAGTGTTAAGTTACGCTTCCAGTACTTCCTATGTGTTATCTCAGCCTCAGTAGATTTATATGGCTCATTATATGCGATAAATGATGGTTGTCCACTAAAAAATATTTGCATCCCTCTTGTTGCTCATGCTCATGAAAGGAAAATATCATTGGTGAACATACTTGCAAATTTGTAGTGTAATGCCACAAGCATTAGTAAAGAAGTGGAAACATATTTCCTTGATATGTTTCTTGATTGGTTGGCTATATCATAGTTAATCCACCAAGTGATTATATTTGCACTCTAAAACACAAACAAACCTTCATATATGCAAATATATCTACACGTTACTAGGTCATGTAATGTTACAGAATCCCAAGTTACAAGAGGAAGATGTGTAAGTTGTTGCAGAACTTTATTGTTGGAGTTATATTTATCCCTTTTTAGTGGGAAAGAGAAAATTCATGTTGAAATTTTAGTGATTCAAATCTCAGGACTATACAGTGTCCCTGGTAGGAGAAAACAAGAGACAACTTCACCTAAGGATAATATGGGTTTGTGCATAAAAGCCAGGCCACTGAAAAGGAGGAAGTAGAGTATGTTGAGAAAATGTCAAAAATCATGGATGCTCGGGAAGCTGATGTTTTTAGGGGATTCAATGATAAATTTGCATCTACTATCAAGGAAATTGAGCATACATAAAGAAATTGGGAGGAAATCATGGATGGTGATACCAGAAGCATAAATCACATGCACAGAAAATTCAGGAATCTCCATACCATGAATTTCAGGCTCAATTTTGGGCAAACAAAGATGAAGTTCAAATTTAGAGATCAGGGTTTTGTGTATAAGGACCCATATTTACTTCAATAAGGGAATTTTCCAGAAATTATTAGTGGTTTCAAAGATCTTGTAGGCTCTTTCAATGCTAGTTTTTGCAAAAACGTCATGCAAAGGACTCATCTATGCTGGAATTCGATTTGTATTTTAAAAATTTCCTTCATGGGAGAGATTCAAAGTTCACTAAAAGGAAAAATTGTTTGAGACACATCTACCATTTTTTCAAGTGAGCTGAGAAATAGGTTCCCACAAATTTTGTGGAAATCATCTTGCTTGGACTTATTGTTATTCTCAGTCGATAATCATGTACCATCTACACTTGCTACTGATCCAAGTTGGTGATCCAGTGGATATTGGTGACCACCCTCCAAGTCCACTTGGACCCCCAATATTGTTTCTTTCATCTTTTCAGTTTCCCTAATTGTAGCACAATTTACTATTTCTAGTAGTTTTTGGGTCCTGAACTTCTGGAGCCATTTTGAGGCCCTAAATGACATTTTCTAGGGAAAAATGGGAGCAACACGGGTCCACAGATTGATGTTTCTCTTCCCAAAGCTGTAATTCTTCGATAGATATTTCTAGCGAGAAATTGTGTGCATCAAATAGAGATCGTATGCCAAAGTTATGACCCCAGGAAGTTGATGTACCAATTTACCCAAATGGGGCCCACAGTTTGGCGTTTCATCTTCTAGGGTTAGGTTTTTGGATGTTTAGGGTTTTCCATTGCCTCTCAACAATAAGTAGGCCTTCAAGCCTCATTGTAACATAGTTTAGAGGCATGTAGCCACCACATCTCTTCTTAGAGATAAGCTACCATCGCCTTAGCTAGTTTATTTCCATTTTTATTTGTAAGAATATTTTAGTATTTTACGGTAATGAAATGAAGTATTATTTTTGCTGCATCTCTATATCTATGGTTATATTTGTAATTTGTTGCATTCATGTTTAAATCCAGATCAATGGTATTAGAGTGGTCTGCTCTTTCTATGAATTTCCTTGCATGTCCCCAACGAGGGCGGGATATAAGGAGTTAGGGCTTGAACTAGTCGAACCTTTGCAAGACCAGCCTCGCAAATCCCGACGACCTCCCATGGCGGATAAAAAAAAGATGAGGGGGTAGGATATCCTATCAAAATCTTGCTTGAAGAGGCCCTTGAGTGACAAAGGAACGTGGTGATGGACAACTTTTCCCATATCCTTCAGCGGCTACCCAGGGGCGACACTTCTATTTCCAGCAGCTAATCTGGAAGTGCCGGACCCTTTAAGGTACAATTTAACTTTGACATTCCAATATTTGAGGGTCAGATAGATGCAGACACTGTAGATAAAGGGTTAAATCTGCTAGAAGGGTATTTTTCTGTTCATGATTTTTCCGGCCAAGAAAAGATTACTTTTGCTCTTCTGAAAGCCACCCCCCACATCAAGGACTGGTGGGAAACCTACTAAGAGCAGAAGGATGAAAGTACAACCTCACTGTTTTTAGCCACACCCACTTTTAATTCATTCTGGACTGCCATCAAGGAGCAGTACTACCCTGTGAGAAGCTATGAGGATCAATACATAAAGTGGACCATGCTGCGGCAGGGAAGGGACCAAGACGTGCCAGAGTTTACCAATATTTTCCATACTCTTTGTACAAAATTGGGTATCAAGGATTCAAAGCAGCATTTGGTACTCAAATATTGTGGATACTTGCACAGGTACATCCAAGAAGAAATACAATTCCAGAACATCTCCTCGCTTAGCAAGGCATACTGATATGCTGTCAAGATCGAGCAAAAGTTTAAACAGAAGAAGTGAGACTTTGGATCTGCGAATCCGAAGCAAGGGAAAGGTGCCCCCAACCTATAGAAAAAAGGACAAATCCAAGGCAAGGCGGCCCAAAACAACCCGCCAAAGCTGCAAGAAAGGGACAGCACCGCGAAGCCGAAAAAGGGCACGGGAAAGTGGTGTGAGTTCCATAAGAGCTCCACTCATAACACAAGTGAGTGTCGGGCCAAGCTAAAGGTTTCATAATCAGATGCATGTTCTGACTTTGAGTCAGAACCATACAAGGGGAATGACAAAGGGAAGCAGATTATCGATGTAGAGCCGAACACCACCGTTGCCACCATGAAGATCTAGAAGGAGGAACTCGAAGATCCAGAGGAGGAGGAGCATCTCTTCCACTCCCAGATGTGGGTAAAGGCCTCCCCACTACAGTTCATTATCAACAGCGGGATCCAAAAGAACCTCATTTTGGTAGAGGTCATGAAGCAGCTAGGCTTACCAACCATAGCACATCCACAACCGTACACCATTGGGTGGATTCACCAAGGATGGGATCTTCACGTGAACCAACAGTGTCGCCTTCCATACAACATCAAGCCCTTCACGGATGAGGTATTGTGTGACGTTGCTCCCCTTGATGTTTGTGATGTATTATTAGGACAACCATACTTGTGGAAGCGACATGTTGTGTACGACTCAAGGCCCCGTGCTGTTATTGTTACTTTGGGAAATAAGTTGTACAGGATACCAGAGGTAGCACCACCTACCGCCATCTATTTAGTTACTGTAAAACAATGGAGTAAGCTCATTTTTTTCCTGATGATATGCCCTCAAGGAAAGAAGAAGACGGTGGCCACGGCCTCCAGACAGGGCCCCTCCACATGACAACTACAGATGGACAAGGTCATGGAGGAGTACGAAGACATATTCACCTCCCTCGCGGAGGTTCCTCTGCACTATCAGGTCAAGCATTCCATTGATCTGACCCCAAGTGCACCACTGCCCAATGGAACAATCTATCGACGCTCTGTTATGGAGAATGATGAAATCAAGAGGCAGATTTAGGAGCTGCTGCAAAAAGGTCACATCCATCCGAGTTCATTCATCACCCTGTGGGAGCCCAATTGTGTTGGTACAAAAGAAGGATGGGGCTTGGAGACTCTGTATTGACTATAAGGTGTTGAACAAGATCATTGTCCGTAATAGGTACCCGATCCCACCGATTGATGACCTCCTGGACCAACTGAAGGGGGAAAATTATTTCAACAAGATCAATTTGAAGTCAGGATATCACCAGGTACCAATCGAACCCTCTGATGTGTGGAAGACTGCCTTCAAAGCCAAGGAGGGCCTTTTCGAATGGTTGGTTATGCCTTTCGGATTGACGAAATCTCCTGCAACCTTCATGAGGCTAATGGATGACATCTTGTGGCCATTCACCAACTCAGTGTAGTGGTATACTTGGATGACATCATGATCTTCAATCAGACTTGGGAAGGGCACCTCCACCACATCCG
The DNA here is from genome assembly GCA_031772625.1 of Pinus tabuliformis. Taxonomy (NCBI): domain Eukaryota; kingdom Viridiplantae; phylum Streptophyta; class Pinopsida; order Pinales; family Pinaceae; genus Pinus; species Pinus tabuliformis. Next base: position 807,141,822 of record CM062818.1, on the reverse strand, counting down.
ACAGGTTCTCCAAACACTGCGACAACACAAGTTATGTGCCAATTTGGAGAAATGCACTTTTGACATGACCCAGGTTCAATATCTGGGATACATTATTGATGAACAGGGGGTGCATGTGGATCCAGCCAAGATCAAAGTCATTTGGGATTGGCCATCTCCAACCAAACTTATAGAGCTCTATAGCTTTCTAGGTCTTGCCAACTTCTACCGCATGTTCGTGTTGGGATTTTTTCATATCACTTGGCCCTTGAGTCAAGTCACCAAGGGAGGAGTGAAAGAAAAATTATTTTGGTTTGAATGTCAATAGAAGGAATTCATAGAGTCGAAAGATTGCCTCTGCTTGGCACTACTGCTCGTATTACCAGACTTGCAACAACCATTTGAGGTCGAGACAGATGCCTCTGACTATGCTATTGGGGAAGTCCTTACTCAACACAGGCACCTAGTGGCATATCATAGTGACACACTTTCAGAAATAGTATGGAAGTATCCCACTTATGAAAAAGAGATGTATTCCATTGTTCAGACTTGCTGACAATGCAAGCATTACATTTTGGGGAAGGAAATGGTCATCCACACAGACCACCGACCCTTGCAGTTCATACAGACCCAAGAGAAATTACAGAATGATCCCCATCAGAAGTGGTCCACATACCTACAACAATTCCATTTTATTACCAAGTATAAGAAGGGAAGAACCAATAATGTTGTAGATTACCTCAGTCGACCACTGATCATGGAATTAACCACCGTGCTCAACTCTTGTGGGCACGAGACTTATACTTAGCCACTTCTCTACAAAAGTAACCCAAAATTTAGCCACACATACCAGACACTCTTGGAGGGTCAGCATGTTCTCGATTTTAACCTCCAGGATGCCCTGTTATGCCACCTAGGTCACCTTTGTGTTCCTTCAAGTGAGCCTGCCAAGATGATTTCGAAAGCACACTACAATCGGGCTGCTGGGAATTTCGGGGTTGAGAAAACAGTGGAAGTACTGTAGAAGTATTTCTATTGGCTGAATATTTGATAGGATGTCGGGAAGTACATAAGATCATGCACTACCTGTGCCATTGCCAAACTGACCATCAAGAACCAAGGCCTTTATGCCCTGCTGCCTAGCCCTAGTCGACCTTGGTAATCCATATCCATGGATTACATGTTGGGCCTTCCTTCTACTAAGCATGGAAATGACTATGTTTTTTCGTCATTGACAGGTTCTCAGAGATGGCCATTATGGCGGCCTGCACGAAGAATAACATAGTAGAAGACACTGCTAAACTCTGCTTTGAACGAGTGTGGGTACACTTTGGCATCCCACAGTCTATCATCTTAGATCAGGACAACGGGTTCCTCAGTACATTTTGGTCTAGTCTTTGGTCGATGCTGGACACTAAACTCACTAAGTCCTCAACCCTCCATCCTCAAACTGATGGCCGGACAAAGGTTGTCAACAAGATGATCATACACATTCTATGCATGTACAACTCAAAGAATCCACACACATGGGATGAGAGCCTCCTCTATGTTTAGCTTAACTACAACCAGGCTCTCCACAGCTCGACTGGCCACAACCCTTTTCAGGTGGCCTTGGGATTCCAACCATTATGTCCCATTTATGTGGCAATGCCATTTGCAGCTACTCATGCAGATTCGACGCATGTCCAGTCTGAAACAGATAAGGCAAAAAATTCATTGAGCACATCCAACATATTCACCAGTAGGTCCATGACATTCTGGAGAAATGAAATGCCAAGTACAAGTAGTGACATGATCAACGTCGGGTTCCACACAAGTTTTAGGTGGGCGACAAAGTCTCGTTGCATTTGAAAAAGGAACGCCTTACCAGAGCCTATTAGAAACTTAGACCACTCCGATATGGTCCTTAAACAACTACCAAGGTTGTGGGAGACAATGCATTTGAGCTCAACATTCTCCCATTCCTTGGCCTGCACCCAGTATTCAATGTGCACCGCCTTCGGCCATAATTTCCACCATTACTAGACACATCCAACATTGCACAACAACTCACACTGATAGAGTTAAATCTAGATTACATGGAACAAGCTACAACTAATTGGATCATGGACACACAGATCAATCACACTTGTCAGCAGAATATCCAATTGTATCGAGTTGTCAAAGAAGGCCAACTCCTTCACTAGGGCAAGTGGCTAACCAAGGACCAAGTTCAGCTGAAGTTTCTTCATCTCATGGAGGAATTCAACGTAATGGGGACCATTGCTTCCTAAGCGGGGAGAAATGATCTAGGTGGATATTGGTGGCCACCTGCCAAATCCACTTGGACCCCCACCATTGTTTCTTTCAGCTTTTCAGTTTCCTTAATCGTAGCACACTTTACTATGTTTAGCAGTTTTTCGGGTCCTGAACTTTCGAAGCCATTTTGAGGCCCTAAACGATGTTTTTTTTTGGGAAAAATGGGAGCAACATGGGTCCATGGACTGATTTTTCTCTTCCCAAAGTTGTAGTTCTTAGACAAATCTTTCTAACGAGATATTGTGTGCATCAAACGGAGATTGTATGCCAAATTTATAAGCCCGGGAATTTGATGTACCAATTTACCCAAATGGGGCCCACAGTTTGGCGTTTCATCTTCTAGGGTTAGGTTTTTGGATGTTTAGGGCTTTCCTTTGTTTCTCAACAATAAATACGCCTTCGAGCCTCATTGTAACACAGTTCAGAGGCATGTAGCCGCCACATCTCTTCTCAAATATAAGCTACCATCGCCCTAGCTAGTTTATTTCCATTCTGTTTGTAAGCACATTTCAGTATTTATAGTAATGAAATGAACTATTATTTTTGTTGCACCTCTATATGTATAGTTATATCTGTAATTTGGTGCATTCATGTTTAAATCTGAATCAGTTGGTTAGCTACAATACGTTCTTTATTGTAGTATATTGTTGCAGAATGGATTTTTATTCTCTTCCTTATGCTCCTTGTACAACTCAGGGTCTTTTACAGTGAAAATTCTGCAAATTAAATTAATGACAGAGAGCACCTCAAACAATTGATGTAGTTTATTTGTTGTCAGAGATAAAACTTGTTCTAAGAAAGACAGACAATTGGAATGGTACCTAGATGGTTGATATTCCTGCAATCGTATTTGATGTTGCTGTAACTTTAGGTTATAATATCAAAATGGTAGAACCTGGTAATTTGGAGATTATATATATTGAAATTGTTAGTGCAAATGTGAAGCCCAATTATGCTGAAGAAATTGATGTTATGAAAAGGATTTATATTAGCATCAATGGTTTTTCATCTCAGACAAAAAATCAATGGCATGTTTAGAGTCCTTTTACATAGTGAGGAATTGTAGTCAGAAACCAGTCATAAATACAAATTGATGGCATGTTCAGAGTCCTTTTAGATAATGAGGAATTCTAGTCAGAAACAAATCAACAATAATATTTATTACAACTAATGAGATATAGGTTACTAGGCCATGATTCTGTGCAAAATGAATTCAAAATTATATGATGAATTCATTTCAAAGAAAATAGATGCTCTGGAGGGTGCATGTGTCATTAACCTTTTTGCAGATGCTAGACACTCTATTACAATAATAGGAAAGATGAATTGAGTCTATAGGAGTTTGCTCCTTTAGATGCAGTGTTTCCCATCCCGTATAATACGAAAGCCTGAGATATTGGCATTTATCTAATGCCATTGGGAGTAAATGCATGTTTATAATCTTTAAACAAATGTAAATAGTTAATTGTTCAGATCATTCACGCCCATATCCAATAAAGTCAGGGGAGGAAAAAGTACTCAAAGTTTAAGTTAAAGCGTGGTCCCATAAGCAGTTTCCTAAAACTACTTATCAAATGGATCAATGGTTGTAATTCATTATGGTAGCACTCCTTTCTTTTTCAGAAACTGCCAGGGGCGGTCCCCGGGAGTGGAAAGTGGGTTTCCAAAAGCATTATCTAGTACTTCATGCTTCCACCTCAGTACAAGCATACTTTTGTTGGTAATTGAAAACTAATTAATGTAAATTTTGTTAAATTGTATTAGTTGTTGACAAGTTAGCTTCAGACCAAATCAGTAGTTATGTAACGGAGGCTCATATATAAAACTGATGGATGGCCAAATTATTGTAAGGAGAATCATTTATTGATTGAATAGAGATTCCAATCCCTTGCCCTAGGGATGTTTCATTGACACCCTGTCAGGGTTTTGCCACATAAATCTCGAGTATTTTTCTTGTGTGGTTGTATTCAGTTTCATTTCTTTCTTGATTAGTAACCTTTTTAAACTACAAATGGTATTAGAGCCTGTATGCAAGGAGGAGGAGCGTGGAACCGAACCTGTTTGCCACCATTATTGATGAAGGAGGAGCGTGGAACTGAACTTGTCTACTGCCATTATTAATAAAGGAGGAGGAGCAAGGAGAACCACTAAGGCCCAGTTCTACGCTGCCAGACCACCAAACCCTCTGCCCTTTGCATCTCTCTGTGAAGACAACGCCGGTGATGTGACTTTGATGCAAGAGCCCTACATACGGTCAGTCTCTATGTCTACCCATGAAAATAACGCTGCCAGCCCTCTACGTGAGACTACTGCCACTATCTACCTATGAAGAGAACGCGCTAGAGCTGCCCTCTATGTGCTGGTCAAGGAAGCCAGAGCCGTTCTCTGTGTGGATTGGTGAGGAAGCGTTGTGTAGCCTACATGAAGACCACCATTGCTGCCCATTCAAAGCGAAGAGATCCCGTGTGCGTAGCAAAAGTGTGGGGGCCCGTTGCTTGTCTAGAATTGGAGCAAGGGCTGTGTGGTTCCATTGCAGGAAGAGGGCTGCCGATTGAGTGTTGTCGTTGTTGAGGAGGAGGCCTGTCGATTTGCACGCTACCGGAGAGAAAGGAATTATGCATTGGAACCCATTGTCGTTAAAAATATCGAGCTGTTGTTTAAAAGAAATCTGGGTAATTCTTTTTTAGCAGAAAAAAAGATATTCATTGAATTGAAGAAAAGGAATTCTTTTTATTTTATTTTTTAATTTATTTATTTATTTTCAGGAAACTGAAGTAGGGTTTGTTTAAGGGTTTCATTAGATTAAAGATTGGAGATTTTTTTTTTGAAATTTGAAATTAAACAAAAGGGAGTTTTAAAAAAAAAATGGTGTAGGTTTTCTAAGTCAATTTGGAAGAATTTGGGAAAGTAAAATTCTGCATTTTTATTGGGGAATTTGTGGAATTTTTCTGGAAAATTGAAGTAGAAAAAAAAAAGGACTTGGAAAACCCTTTGTTGAAAGAAGACAATAAAACTAAATTTTTTTTGGAAACCCTAGTTGAAAGACCGAAACCCTAGGAGGAAATAAATGGCCAAGATGTCGAATGCAAAGTTCAAGGTGGAGAAATTCACCGACAATAGCAACTTTTCTCTATGGAAACAAAAAGTTAGGGATTTGCTAGTGCAACAAGGGTTGCACAAAGCTTTGGACAGGGCAAATAAGAAACCTTCAAGCATGACTGATTCAGGCTGGGAGGACTTGGATGCCTGAGCTCTCAGTACCATCAGGTTATGCTTAGCGGATGAAGTTCTCTTCAACATTGTTTAAAGAGAGTACAACTTCAGGCTTATGGGAAAAACTAGAAAAACTATATATGACAAAGTCGTTAACCAATAGAATTTATTTGAAAAGACAAGTGTACAATCTTTGAATGAAGGAGGGTTCAAAAGTTGCAAAGCATTAAATGTTTTTAATACACTTATATGCTAATTATCAGATATGGAAGTTAAACTTCAGGAAGAAGACAAAGCTATAACCTTTTTGTGTTCTCTACCCGATTCATGGGACCACTTCGTAACTTCAATCAGTTTGAGTACCACTGATTCTTTGAAATTTGAATCAGTAGTGGGAGCTCTCTTGTCTGAAGAAGTACAGAGGAAATATAGTACTGAAACAGTTGCATCAGAAACCATGATAGCTAGAGGAAGGTCAAAGGAAAAAAGAGAAAAACAAGGGGGTCTTCCAGATCTAAATCAAAGGGAAAGAAGTGTAAGGCAAAATGTTGGCACTGCAATAAAATTGGGCACATGAAGAAAGATTGTTGGAAACGAAAAGAGTCTGATAACCTGAAGAAGGAAGCAAATCAGGTTGATTCATGTATGATATACGAAGTTTTATTTGTTGAAGAATTATGTATGATAGATAAAAATTCACCTATATGTAATGTCTCTCAGGGTTTTGAAATCTACCTATTAGAATCTGGTGCTTCTCATCACATGTGTCCACACAGAAATTGGTTTACTTCATATGAAGATGTAAATGGTAGTTCTGTGTTTATGGGTAATAATGTAACATGTTAGACTATTGGGATGGGAAATATCAGGATTAAAATGTATGATAACACAGTTAGAACATTAACTAGTATTAGACATGTACCTGAATAGAAGAAAAATTTGATTTCCTTGGGAGTGTTGGATTCAGATGGTTATAAGTTTATAGGTCATAATGGAGTGCTGAAAGCCTCTAAAGGTGCCCTAGTTGTTATGAAAGCAGAAAATGTTGGAAATATTTATAGACCCAAAGGAGGTACTCAGGTGAGTGAAGCAACAATTGTGTCAGAGAAAGAAGAAGAAGGTACTTGCTTATGGCATCATCGATTGGGTGACATGAGCAAGAAAGGTCTTCAGGTACTGATGAAACGTAAATCACTTCCTGATTTGAAATCCTTGAAGTTGGATTTTTGTAAACATTGTGTGTATGGAAAATAGTGTAAACAGAGATTTAAAATTGGAATTCATAATAGTAAAGATATTTTAGACTATGTTCATTCTAATCTATGGGGACCATCTCCTGTTGTATCATATGGAGGTGCTCTATATCTTTTAACGTTTATTGATGATTTCTCCTTTAAAGTTTGGGTGTTTATGCTAAAAAAGAAAGCTGATGTATTCAATATCTTTAAACAATTTAAAGCAATGGTAGAGAAAAGAATAGGCAAATAAATTAAATGTTTAAGAACTGACAATGTTAGCGAATTCAATTCAATAGAATTTGAACAATACTGTAAGGATGAAGGAATTGTTAGACACAAAACTGTTGTTTATACTCCTCTACAAAATGGTGTTGCTGAACGTATGAATCACACTCTTATGGAAAGAGCCAAAAGCATCATCAGCAATGCTAACTTGCAAAAGGGGTTGTGGGCAGAAGCAGTATCCATTTCTTGTTATTTAGTTAATAGATCACCTTCAGTAACAATTAATTGTAAAATTCCTGAAAAAGTTTGGTCAGGTCAGTCTTGTGATTATTCACATTTAAGGATATTTGGTTGTGACGCTTATGCTCTTATTCCTAAAAATCAGCATTCAAAATTAGATCCAAAATTGAAATGTTATGTCTTTGTTGGGTATGACTATGCAGTGAAAGGATACAGGTTGTGGGATCCTACATCGCGAAAGATAGTCATTAGTAGAGATGTAACATTTGATGAATCTTCTCTTTTAAAATAAAATGTTGAAAGAATTTAACAAGAACAGGTATTGCCAAATCAACAAATTCAGTTGGAGGCTAGACTTTTCGGTGACAGTCAAAAGGAAGAAGAGACTTCTGGAGAAAAAGGTGTTGAAGATGCAAAGGAAACTATTGAAGTTTCTGAACTAGTTCAACAATGAGTAACTCTAAGAAGGTCTAAAGGGAAAGAAGAACTCCCAAAACGTATGAAGGTTCTGCTTTATCTTTTGCTTTGATTACTGAAGATGGGGAACTTTCTTGTTATCAGGAAGAAGTAGATGATACTGATAGTGAAAAATGGAAAACAATTATGGAAGAAGAAATGGATTCCTTAGCCAATAACAATACCTGGGATCTTGTATAACTTCTTGAAGGGAGATGTGTTTTTGGATGCAAATGGGTCTTCAAACTGAAATAGAAAGTTGATGGAAGTATCGAAAGGCTTAAGGAGAGACTAGTAGCAAAAGGGTATTCTCAGGTTGAAGCTATCGACTTTCATGAGATTTTTTCACCAGTTGTAAAAGTTGTTTCTATTCGTATTGTGTTGGCACTAACTGCATTACTTGACCTTGAGTTAGAACAGTTAGATGTTAAAACAACTTTTCTACATGGTGATTTGAATGAAGAGTTATATATGGAACAATGAGAAGGCTTTTTATAAGGTCACAACAGAAGATTAGTTTGCAAGCTCAGGAAATCATTGTATGGTCTAAGACAGTCACCCAGAAAATGGTACAAGAAGTTTGATTCCTTCATGGTAAGCTAGAACTTTATTAGAACTGAGTATGATCATTGTGTATACTTCAAAAGTTTCAATGGGATATTCATTATCTTAGCTTTGTATGTTGACAATATTCTTATTGCAAGCAAAAGCATGGAAGAGATCAACAGGTTAAAGGCTCAGCTCTCTAGGACGTTTGATATGAAGGATCTTAGAGCAACAAAACATATCTTGGGCATGGAGATACACAGAGACATGAAAAATGGTAAGCTTTGGTTATCACAATAGAAGTATGTGGAGAAAGTACTTGAAATTTTTTGTATGAACAATGTGAAACCTGTTAATGTTCCATTGCTTCCCATTTTAAACTTTCTTCGATTTTGAGTCCTAGAATTGATGAAGAAAAGCAGTATATGTCTCATGTACCATATGCAAATGTTGTAGGCAACTTAATGTATGTGATGGTATCTACAAGACTTGACATTTCACATGCAGTTGGAGTTCTCAGCAGGTTCATTGCAAATCCAGGTGAAGAACATTGGCGATCAGTGAAATGGGTGCTTCGATATCTAAGATGCACAAGTGACTATTGCATCATCTTTAATGGTAGTGAAGGATCAGTCTGCAGATATGTAGATGCTGATTATGCATGTGATTTGCATAAAAGAAGATCTACTACAGGTTATGTCTTTACTCTTGCTGGTGGAGCAATTAGTTGGATGTCAAAGCTTCAAGAAACAGTTGGAATATATAGCTGCTTCAAATTCTAGTGAAGAAGCAATCTGGTTAAAGGTTCTACTTGATGAGATTGGAAGGACACAAGAGAAAGTGAATGTACTTTGTGACAGTTAGAGTGCTATTCACTTGGCTACAAATCCTGCTTATCATAGCAGAACCAAGCAGCACATTGATGTAAGGTATCATTTTCTAAGACATGTGATCGATGGCAGAAAATTAACTCTTCAAAAGGTCCATACACGAGAGAATTGTGCAGACATATTCACAAAGCCAGTTATAGTAGAGAAGCTGCGATGGTGTTTATCTTCTCTTGGCTTACAGAAGAGATGATGAATGGGCATGGGAAAGGGATTAGGAATTTTTGTCAAGGTGGAGTTTGTTGGTAATTGACAACTAATTAATGTAAATTTGGGTAAATTGTATTAGTTATTGACAAGTTAGTTTCATACCGAATCAGAAGTTATATAACAGAGGCTCATATATAAAATTAATGAATGCCCGAACTATTGTAAGGAGAATCATTTATTGATTGAATAGAGATTCCAATCCCTTGCCCCGTGGATGTTTCCTTGACACCCTGTCAGGGTTTTACCACATAAATCTTGAGTCTTTTTCTTGTGTGGTTGTATTCAGTTTCTTGTGTGATTGTATTTTTTTTTGTTTCTTTCTTGATCAGTAACCTATTTAAACTACAACTTTGTGTCTGTAGTTTGATGGGGCTCACAAATATTTTATTACACTCCAAATCTAAATTCTAAATGGTTTAGAACTCATATATATTTTCATATTGTAATGTACGGAATCATGTTAAATGGAGGGATTTCTTATATTGATGATATATGAGATATATAAAATTAATATTATATATATAATTATATATATAATATTAAATTTATAATGTATTTAAAGACAAGATTTATTGTGATTGAAAATAGACAATTACATAAATTTCTATGAGTTGGTTTTATAACTAATTATAGGATGGTTAGAGTAAGGGAGAAAATAAAAGTCTGAGAGTTATTTTTTATAAGGGTTTGGAAGGGCACAACCACTCATGACTCACAATGTAGACAAAATTCATTTTGAAATCTAAACATGAAATTTCAGTTTGATTCCAACATTGGTGTTGTAGTGATTGTTTTTCTCATATGTTCCAGCATTCATATATGTTTTTCCTCTTTTGGACATCGTAAGATGCAGCCAGTGCTTTAGTTTAGTTTTAAATGAAATTACTTCGTTGTACTCCTTAAAATTGCCTTGTAATCATTAAAATTAATCATGAAGCCCTTAGTGAAGTGCTCCACATCTAGGAATCTCATTCATAAGTTTTCTTTTTCATCCATCATTCTTTATACATAGTTGAACCATAGATCCTTAAAAACTTTGTCTCCTTCATTTTCTTCTTTAAATCTCCACCCTGAAGCTCTCATAGTCTCTGGTCATTCTATTTTAGAAGGCTAGGTTTTCAGACTTAGAAGTTTTTCTTGCAAACCCTCATGGCTTGTCCTTCCTTCCCTTGATTTCAAATTATCATTTTATCCAATCTCAAAATGTCCCAGGCACTAGTTCCCCCACATCCAGTAACTATCCCTTGCGGTACAACATTTTTGGGCGTCATTGCCGAGGAATGGAGATACAAAGCTATTTTTCCCTGGGTATTAAAAATAGATTTCTTGGTGGTGAGCAAGATTTAGATATCCAAATTGGCAGTTCATTATTCACCTAGTGACTCCACTGATGAAGGCTTATTCGAATTAAGATTTCGGTGACAAGAAAATGAGGAAGCATCATGAAAAGTTCAAGTATCATACTTTTAGGTTTTTAAAGGAAACCTTATTTTGTATTATCAACTCTTTGGTATATTTTCCCCTTCACATTAAAAATATTGTTTCCTTCTTTATATTCTCAAAAGATTGTAAACCTCAAAAACAACATTCTTTATTGGAAAAAGAAGACCTTTCTTATTATTGTGTTATAGATCTAGACACAACTTTATCTCCTAAAAGTGAGATAAGCGAGGATTGTTGCATTACAATTCCTAAAGATAATTAGTCATAGTCTGTGCACAAAAGTGATGATTCATTATCTTTGGGGGATAATACTTTGCCTCATAAACAACTCACTATTGTTAAGGTGAAAATCAAGGAAATATTTAAACCCTTGTAGCTGCCTATAGTTCTTCATAAGTATCCTTAAAAAAACTTCAAATTTCTACCAAGTTTCTCTAGAGAGAATGATGATGTTACGAGTGAAAAACATGTCTTAAACTTTGAGTAATTTATGGATAAATTTTAAATTATTTATCAAGATGTGGCTTTGAGGTTGTTTTGTCATTCATTAAAGCGGGAATCACAATAGTGGTTTCAACATATAGAAGCAAGTTCAATTAATTCGTGGCAAGGTTTTCAACATATCTTTCTTATATATTGGGGTAAGCACAATTCATATCAAGAAAACCTTTTGGAATTATATGTTGGAAATAATACTGAGGGGGGGGTGAATCAGTATTATCACACTAATAAAACTTTTTCATTTCCATAATCAGATTCATATATGCTACTTCCACAACTTCTTATGATTAAGTTAATTGATCTTCAATGAGTGCATTAGAGCATTATCAACATATTATCAAATAACAGATGCAGTAATAGAGAATAGATCATCACACATAAGGCACACACATGAACACCATGATATAAGGTGGAAACCCAATGCGGGAGAAAACCACCTGCTGCAATTCATCTCAATCTTCTTCTTAATAAGAAAATCCTTTTACAATATTTGTACTGGTGCAGTGTTATACCAGTACGGGAGCTACAACCCCCTTTGCTCTTGTACTAGCCGATCCATTTACTAGTACGCAGGCTGCTACCTGCTACAATGATCCAAAGATATCCCTTAGATTTTTTACTAGCTTAGATACTAGTACGTAGGCACTGGCCTACAATCTTCTCTCCTCTAGGTACCACATTTCATCAATTTTCAGACTGGATACACTGAAGCACAACACATAATCTGAAAGGCCACTTTTCATCCAACAATATAAACAATCTTATGAATCACCCAAGCACTAGATCAATACATATACAAGTGAGTCATCAACCAGATCTAGTCCATCAGATCACATGAAAAACCGATCCAATCATCCATCAAAACTGAAGTTAATCATAATCATTTACTCAATCACTGCTCAGATCATAATACCAGAACCAAACATCACTTCAAAAACCCAGATCATAAAAATGATAAACAAAGATTTCAAGAGAAGTAAGCAGCTTCACCCATGTACTGCCTACTTACAGTAAGCACCCTGCTCAACTGCTCGCTTTCTTACGTACGCACTCTGCTCAATTGCTCGCATGCTTACGTACGCACCCTGCTCTACTGCTCGCCTGCTTACATACGCACTGTATCCATTGAACTGCCTGCGGACCTCGCACCTACAACCCTTCTGTGCCTGCGTACCGACGCACCTGAAACGCTTCGTTCCTGCGTATGTACGCACTTTTCTTTCACTGTACCTGTGTACCTTCAGGCATAGATGATTTCAAGACTTCAGAAATAACCCAGACATTCAGATCTACAGATCTGAACATGCGCCGAAGTGATCTCAATCTGTCAGTAGATTCGCCTTATTTAGATCTAGACATGACTCCCAAGAGATCATCAGATCTAGCCCTCATAAGATATTCAACCCAAAACATGCATAAGCCAAATGATCTCCTTTGCTTTATATACGAAAGCTCTTCCTTAAATCATGGATTAATACCACGGGCCGACACCATAATAACACAAAACCGTCGGCTAAATACCAAAGGTTAAACATAAGAAACCCCACGTGTGCTTTTCTCTGCCTTGAAATGTGTGCACTGGGGGTACGCACCTCCTGAACGGGATAACTGCGGGTATGTACGCACTTTATGTAACACCGGCCTGCGTGTACGCACCTTATGTAAGGTGTACCTGCGTACCCCTTATTTTCTTCAATATTTGATAGTTGATCATCAATCTCTGCTGCTGACTTGAAGTACTGTGATCTATCACCTGAATGGGTTGCCATCAAGGACAACACTTTAGCCATAATGCCAACATTATATACTATCTAGAGGCAGAGTCATGAATCGGTCACTGAGTTTAATAGGAGGTTCAAAAATATTTATTTTAGTATGCCAAAAGAAATTCGACCCTCTGAAGCTCCTTCCGTGGTGTATTATTCGAAGGCTTATCCTATTAAATTCACTTTTTATCTAAAGGAGAGAAATCTTTGCACTCTGGAGTTGTTGTTTCTTTATAGGAAATTTAAGATAATTTATGGGCTTGTGAAAAATTTTATTATCATATTCAAATAAAATAAACTGTTGAAAACAAAAATGTCCTCCAAGAAAATAATGGAAATTCTTTGCAAGAAAATATGCATTTAGAGATAAGGATGGGATTTCAAAATGTGGCAAGGGATTCCCATACTGTTAAGAAACTAGAATGAAAACATTCTAAGAATTTAGATCTGCAACTTGTTGCAGAAACTGAACAACACTTTGAAGGCCTGATTAATAATTATAATAAATATGATTTTTGTAATTTTTTGAATAAAGGAGAACCCAATGCAGATTCTCAAGCTATATTGCAAGAGGACAAGGATTTTTGTGAAGAGTTGGTATCACATGAATAACATCAACATCATGGGGCACAAACTTTGAATTTTTATTTTCAACCTAGAAGGTTTTCAACGAAAAACAACGATAAAGTTTTATTGCAAATAAAGAATTTCTTTGAAGATCTAGTAGCTGACTATTTGTCATTTTCCTTTGGTTAGCAACAATTATCATTTTTGGGGTATGTGCTAAACATTTTTCCTAAAACTATTTTATGGTGCATACCAATTTTAGTTTTTGAATTCCAGCAGTATGGAGGCACAAGTTCTAGTACTCAAATGTTGGCTTGGTGCCACTCCGAGGTGGGATTCACCTGAAAAATTTTAGTCTTGTACATAATTAGAGACATGTACATAAATAAGCTCAACCAGTGAGAATTTTACTTTGAAGCTGCAATATTTATAGTTTATCATTTTCAGTTCAAGAATAAATATCTTGGAAGAAAAAGGTTTTAGGGAGTTTGAAATTTTCGGAGATTTTGGATTGGGATCAAATTTTGTTTTCATTTGACTCCATGCCCAACTAACGTCATTGATCTATAAGTTCTCAACACTTTTCTATCAAAGCACTATCCCTAAATGGAGCTAAATGTTGTAACTTATTTTTTCCTATTGGATTTGGACCATGACCAATAAGGTGCAAGTTAGTATGGAAGATTTAATGCAACATTCTAATAATATACTTGACCTTTATGCTGTGGTGGAAGAGTTGCATGGCTACAATTCACAAGAAATAAAGAAATTGGTGGAAGATTCTCATAATCTGACATTGTTCTTGATTACTCATAAATTCTCTTTGATAGAGGTTGATATGGAAAAAGTAGCTTGGCAGCTGCCTTTGCATCTTTTAGTTATTCTTGTATCTTCAAATGGTGTTGAGTTACGGCTCTAGTACTTGCAATGTGTTGTCTCAGCCTCAACAAATTTATATGGCTCATTGGATGCGATAAAGGATGGTTGTGCACTGAAAAGGAATTGCACGCCTCTTGTTGCTCATGCTCAAAAAAGGACAACGTCATTGGAAAACATACTTGCAAATCTGCACTGTAATGCCCCAAACATTGGTAAAGAAGTGGAAATATATTTCCTTGATAGGTTTCATGATTGGATGGCTATATCATAATATAATCCATCAAGTTATTATATTTGTGGCTTTGAAACACAAACTACCCTTCAGATATGCAAAAATATCTACGTGTTATTGGATCATGTAATGTCATAGAATCCCAAGTTAAAAGAGGAAGATTTGTAAGTTCTGAGTGACTTTATTAAGAATTTACATAATAAAGACCGTCCTAAACCAATAGTTGCTGATGAACTTTATTGTTGGAGTTCTATTTACCTCTTTTTAGTGGGAAAGAGAAAATTCATGCTGACATTTCATGGATTCAAATCTCAGGACTATACAGTGTCTCTGGTAGGAGAAAAAAAAAGAGAAAACCTAACTTGAGGATAATATGGGTTCATGCATAAAAGCCTAGCCAATGACAAGGAGGAAGTAGAATATGTTGAAAATATCTCTGCAATCATGGATGCTCAGGAAGATGATGTTTTCATGGGATTCAATGATAAATTTTCATCTACTATCAAGAGAATTCAACATACAGAAAGAAATTGGGAGGCAGGCATGGCTGGCGATACTGGGAGGAGAAATCACATACACAAAAACGCAGGAATCACTAAACCATGAATTTCAAGCTCAATTTTGGGAAAACTAAGATGAATTTCAAAATTTCGAGATCTGAGTTTTGTGAATAAGGACCCATATTGACTTCAACTTGGGAATTTTTGAGAAATTTGGAGTGGTTTCGGAGATTTCCCAGGTTCTTTCAATGTCTGTTTGCAAAAATTCCTTGTAATTGACTCATCAATGCTAGAATTCGATTTGTATTCTAAAAATTTCCTTCATGGAAGAGATTGAGAGTTCACTAAAGGAAAAATATTTATGACATATCTATCGGTTTGTTAAGTCAGATGAGAAATAGGTTTCAACAAATTTTGTGGAACTCATCTTGTTTGGACTTATTTCTATTCTTAGCCAATAATCATCTACCATCTACACTTACTATAGATCAAAGTTGGGTGGCTACAATACATTCTTTGTTGTAGCAAATTGTTGGAGAACGGATTTTTATTCTCTTTCCTATGCTCCTTGTACAACTCAGAGTCTTTTACAAGGAAAATTATGAAAATTAAATACATGACATAGAGAACCTCAAATAATCGATGTAGTTTCCTTGTTGTCAAGGATAAAACTTGTTCTAGGTAAGATCGATAGCTGGAATGGTATCCAGACGGTTAATATTCCTCCAATCATATTTGATGTTGCTGTAGCTTTGGGTTCTAATATAAAAATGGCAGAAGTTGGTAATTTGGAGATTATGTCTACTGAAATTGTCAGTGCAAATGTGAAGCCCAATTATGATGAAGAAATTGCTGGCATGAAAAGGCTTTATGTCAGCATCAATGGTTTTTCATCTCAGACAAAAAAAGTCAATGGCAGGTTCAGAGTCCTTTTACATAATGAGGAATGCTATTCATAAACCAATCAACAACACATAGTTATTATACCTAAAGAGATGTTGGTTACTAGGCCATTATTCTGTGTGAAATGAATTCAAACTTGTATGATGAACTAATTTCAAAACAGATAGATGCTCTAGAGGGTGCACATGTGATGGCCCTCTAAATTAAACATAAATTAAGGCTCATGCCTCTAAATTAGACATAATTAAGGCCCATCTTACCATCCTTCAGCACATTAAACCTATCTTTTTTCATTATATAATTTATTTTTAACTTTAATATGTTCATTAGGAAGGTTTATGGATAATTGCATATTTGTTCCTAATATTATTTATTTTTGTGGAATGCTTTGAGAATATTGGGTAGATTATGAAGATTTGGAGGAGGAGATAATTTAGGGGCTTTCTCCCTACTACAAGATAATAAATGAATAATATATTCTAGAATTATGGCACAAATTGTGGAGCTCCAACAATTGAGAAAATCTAGGAATGTGTTCTATACCATTTAATGCAGATTCCTAGTATTGGGAACCAAATCCACTAGTCAAGGGATTTTGGTGGGGAAACTTTCCTCCTTTCATGGGGAATGATTCCTAATAATTTTATATAAGTTCCATGTCGAATTTTACTCTAGGTTTTGATTTTTATTAGCCTTCTTGTGGAGAGAACTCGTATTTTTGCAACTCCACTTTCATTTCTTAAAGGGATGTAATTGTACTAATGGAAATAATGAAGATTGGTGTCATGTTTAGCTTCTAAACCTTGGTATACTTCATAGGAATATGATTTTCCTTGGGCTTGGCCATTCCAGGAGCCTCAAAGCCCTTTTGTATCATTTACTTTTCTTCTTTTCACTTCTTATTCACATGCATCTCTTGTTCTGATTTTTTCTATTTCTGCATTTAGTATTAATGATTTCTTGTTGTAGGATTGGGTTAAATGGTTGAAGTAAGTTATTTTTAAAGATTGAAAGAATCAATTGATAATTGGAACAGATTTGGAAGGTCATAGTAATCATCGATCTACTTGGATTAGTTTTCTTATTCCCAAATCCAAATTTCTAGAAATCCCTTGTGGAAAATAACAGTAAATTTCGGCTATTTTTTAGAGAATTATAATGAGCTTCAATCGAGTTAATTCCACTTCAATTAAATACAAAAATATTCTAGTTAATAACAAAAATTACCCCATTACATCTTCACTTGATTAGGTTAGGCATATGATAGATTTACTAGCTCACTAGTTTTCGAATTTCTAGATTTTAGACTAGTAATGTTTTGTTATTTTTTAGCATGGGTTAAAAAAGGTATTTTTGAGTGATTACAATTGGAATGGAGACATAAGAAATTCTAATCAATAAAAAAAATTGTCCCATCAATTTTCGATTTTATTTGGTTGGTCATTTGGTGACTTATAACTCCCTATATAAAATTTGTTGTTTCCTATAGTAAACTACAAGAAACCATGTACCAACCTTCCACCATGTATATAGTTGCCCAAATTCACGCAAGAAGATTGGTTATTGTCCCTTAGGTTTGAATCAAGACCACTGGGCTCTAAATAAATTATTAGGGAAGATTGATGACTGCTTAATACTTTCCTCTTTACCCATGCAAAACGTTTCAATGATTTTGGTTAATGGACAAATTTATGAATTAGGTAATACAATGATGATTTTCTTGATTGCCACATCGAATAAACTCCTTTAATGAATATAAACTCTTTGGAATGTAATGGTTCAAATTTAGTTCATGATCTTTACTTTATGCAATTTGAGTATGTTTCTTTCCTTTTACTTTCTTTCTTGCAATAGGTTAAGGTTTCCATTTCAAGCATTTCATTTTCTGTAATTATTTTAGGATTTGATTTCAGTACATGCACTCCATTACATCATGAAATAAAGGGAAGGACCCATTGTATGTTGCACATATAGTGCCGATAACTCTTAAGTTTGTACGAAACCCAGGTCGATAATTAAAGTTGGTAGCCTTGGGAGTTATAACATTCTTGTTCCAATCCCAAGGCTCATAACTTTTTGGTGCCGTTACCGGGGAGGTGTCAAAGTATGCATTTTTTTCTTCCTTAGTTAATTAATTTATTTTTACTTTTTTTTCAACAACAAAAATATTTTCATTAGGCATATTTCACTTCAAAAACCGAAAAGTGCATTGGATTAATTTTTTCGTTCCATCATAAAAACAAAAAAAATCTCCAACACTAACATTGATCACACGGTGCAGTAAGAGCCACATCACCATCCACATTTGCAAGTAGAAAGAAGATATGACAAAGAATGTAGAATAAGTGGATGGAGATGATGACAATGAGGAATATCCTCTTGATTTCCCATTCAAGATACTCATATCAATGTGCATATGAATAACATCCCTCTATATTTTGTTCCAAACTTTCATGGTCTAAGGTCAAAGGAATAAAAAAAAAATTCTCTTTGAATTTGAAATTGTTTGTAGATCTTATGGTTACTTATTAAACACTCAAAAATTGATATTGTTTCCAACAAAATTGAAGGATAGAGCTCTTAAATGGTTGACGATTTTAGGGGCTAATTCAATAAGATCATGGAGTGAGATGCAAAAGATATTTCTAAAAGTAGATAAAGATCATGATATTAAAGAACAAATCTTTAGAATGTATAAAAAAGAAGATGATATTCTAGAGGATCTAGTAGAGAGGTTCATGTATAATGTTAAGAGGGAAAAATTATATCATTTAGGATCAAACACACTAAAAACCCTCTTACTTAGAAAAATTAGGGATGAATGGATTGATCTCCTTGATCTCATAAGTAGAGGTGATGTATACCAATTATCATTTGAAAAAAAAATTGAAACATGCAAACACATATCAAGATGAAGGGAAAGAGTAATTCAATCAATATCAAGATCGGTAAGTCAAACTAAACTTGGAAATTTGCTTAATAACTTTAAAACATAAATTCTTAGCAATCTAAGTGAACAAGAAGAAATGCTAAGAATACAAAATGAGAAAAAAGAAGATGCTAATATTTTTGTTTTCCATGCAAAATCACATGATGTTAAATATTACCCCTCATTACCCAAGTTGAAGGAATCTGACCCAGAGGACAATTGAGTAAGTCAATTTCCAATGCAGCTATGTTATATAGCTCAAAGAGGACTATGGAAGCCTATTCAACTTGATATGAGGCAAGAGCCTAATTCACAATTTCAAGCTTATGCATATCCATCTCAAAGTCATTGGAACACACCTTTTCCTTGGCAATGTTGGCCATCTCAACCCCAAAAGCAATCTTGGCAACAAGGTTAGTAAGGAACTTATGGGTGCCATCCACAATATCCTCAATATTTTCTTCAGTATCCTCCATATTCAACTCCATGTTATCCCTATCATTCATGACAACCACAACCACAACCCCAACCACATCCATCTCAAATATCCACTCCCACTCAACTACCGGTACCACCATTCCTAAACCCACGGAATGAAGTAGCTCAGCCCACTTACAATGTTGAGGTACAACACTTCCAAAAATCTCTTCTTGATCTAAATGGTATTCGTCTTAGCTCAGGAATATCATAATAAAAAAATATTGTCTTGATATCATTGAAGGAAAATATGCAGAAAAAGAAGATTCAAATGAGAATACCAAAGAATCATAGGATGCACTTGACGAAGAGTAGACATTAGAATCAAAGATTGGGAAAGTGCCCTCATGTTTACCATCATATCCTCTATGTGTTCAAGAGAATAATTAACAAAAAGAAGAAGATTTGAATTTTGTGGTAGAAGAAGACATCCAAGATGACCCAAATCATAAAATGGACCAAGGGCATCACAACTATATTAAAAGATGGTTCTTCTCAGTCACTAAGTTGTGGCAATACTCTCTTCTTTAACTGTGCTTGATATCATAAAAGTCAAAGAATTTGGTCTCTTACATTCAAGTACATGTCAAAGAATATGTTTCGAGCCTACATGATTTTATATGTCATCTAGTTATGCACGTGGCTCAATTTGAAGTATTCATACACTTGAAAATGATTTTTTTCCAAGTAGAGTAGGATAGGAAAAGAAATAATGAATCAAAAATAAGAGAAAAAAAACTGAGGTGAAAACCTCGTTTGAGGCGCCTGAGATTGGTGCATTGATTGAAAACCTCAATGAGGTGGTCAATTGGTTGGAAAAAAGAGAAAAAAGAGAAAAATAAAATATCCTAGATGAAAACCTCCTTTGAGGCACCTGGGCAGACCTCCTAGTTGAAAACCTCATTGAGGCAGCTAATAGGCATCGAAGAAAAAAAAGGGAAAAAATAAAAAATCTTTGCTCCATGTATCTCTTTGATGAATCCATATTGTCTCCAACATATGCAAGCAACAAAAACAAGTTGGCACCCAAAAAAGAGAAAAATGGTCAAAATTCTAGTCAAAGGAAGTCAAACTGGGATTTTCTCCTCCTCTACTCAGATTCTCCAGAAGGACCAACACGATGCCAATCCATCACCCTCATATATTTCCATCATCCACCCATCATTCCCAAGTTTTTCCCATTCATTTTCCTTGTTGTCCTAAAATACTACAGGAACCGCTACGTGGTTTCCTATAGTTTACTACAGGAACTGTTACATGGTTTCCTATAGTTTGCTACAGGAAACACAAATTTACTACAAAATGTCCTAGTTTGCATCTAAATGAATTTTAAGGTTTCAGAGGTGTCCAAATGGTGGAAAAAGGTAGCAGGAGGTTGGAAAAAGATGTGGAAGACCTAGCAAAACTGAAAAATATTCAAGAACCCATCTTGAATAAGGAGAAGAAGGCAGTCTAATGGTCTCAAGAAACACTCTCATTTTTCTATGCAAAAATAGTTTTGGAAAAATGAGTGAAAATTGAATGAAGGTTTGAAGGGAGAGGATATGAATGAAATAGATCTACAAGCCAACAAAGTGCACTTGAAAAGAGGAAAGTTATGCTTTTTCTCGAAAGACTGTTAAACAATCATGGAAAAAACAATTACATTTTTGTGCTTGTCCTTACAGAACTTACAACCAAAATTCTTAAGAGAAAGGAATAAGGAATGCACAAGAGAGAGGACATTGGGGCCATGAATGAGGCAAGATGAGGTCACTAAGTTTCTGAGGGGATGAGCAACGCTTTCAATAGGGGGTATGATGGGCCTCTAATTTCGACATAAATTAAGGCCCATCTGAGGATCCTTCAACACGTTAAACCTATATTTTTTCATTATATAATGTATTTTTAACTTTAATATGTTCATTAGGAAGGTTTATGGATAATTTCATATTTGTGCCTAATATTATTTATTTTTGTGGAATATTGTGTAGATTATGAAGATTTGGAGGGGGAGATAATTTAGGGACATGCTCCCTACTACGGGAGGATCAATATTAAATAATAAATCAACAAGATATTCTGGAACTATGGCAAAGATTGTGGACTCCAATGATTGAGAAAATCTAGGAATGTGTTCCCTATCATTTAATGTACAATTCTAGTATTGGGAACTAGATCCATTAATCAAGGGATTTTGAATGGGAAAGCTTCCTCCTTTCATGGGGAATGATTCCTAATAATTTTGTATAAGTACACGGTCACACTTTCCTCTAGGGGTTGATTTTTATTAGTCTTCTTGTGGGGAGAACTCATATTTTTGCAGCTCCACCTTCATTTCTTACATGGATGTAATTGTATTAATGGAAATAATGAAGATTGATGTCATGTTTAGCTTCTAAACCTTGGCATCCTTCATAAGACTCTAAGTTTCCTTGGGTTTGGCCATCCCAGGAGCCTCAAATCCCTTTTGTATCATTTACATTATTATATTATAGTATATTAAAAAAAAATTATATATTAGGATTAGAAATAACTCTCATGAGCTTCGAAGTGAGACCAAACACTACTCCCAAGACTCCATAGGACCATAGAATTTGTCACATTTGGTATAGTAACATGGAATATGGAAAGCACTTCATTTTAGACTTCTCTTCTCTTGCCCACATGTGTTCTCAATTCCCTATCATTAACCACACCTCCAATCTTCTTGACTTATTTCTATAACGATCTTCGAATGCTTCTTTTTGTGCTCCTTGAACACAGAAACAAGATTTTGAAGAATGACAATACTCCCTTTTCTTGAGGTCTGATAGACCACATTGGTCTTAGTGAGGTTAATCATAATCATCATCATCATCATCATATATATATATATATAATTGTTTAAATAATTGAATAACATTAAGATTAAGATGACTCGTAGATGAAATATTGAAGATTAAATACTGAAACACAACCAAATTTTAAACCTTGAATTTTTGTTATCTCTAGAGGTGGTGCTTTACATAGTATCATTTAACTTACATTTAAAAATAATAGAAAAATATTTATAATAATAAACATTTAAAAGTAATAATAATAAAGAAAATTTAGTGTTGTTCATTAAAGAGATACTTTAATTCCTACTTTAATTTAAAACCTACTTTATATGAAAACAAAAATAAAACCTTTAATTTAAAATCTACTTTATATAGAAATAAAAATAAAGTAATTGAAAGTAAGGGAGAAAATAATTTATTTTAAATATAAAAAAATAAGTAATTGTTTTGTGTATTTAATTATTTATAAATAATATATTTAGTATTGCAAGATATGTGAATAATTCTATGTTTAGTTAACTTATAATATTTAAAATAAAACTATATTAACGACCAGAAATTTTTTTTATTGTTAGTCATAAATAAAATATTTCAATGTATACATTCAATAGTAAAGTTTTATATCAAGTTTATATAAATAAAAAAAAACTAATTTAAATTATCTAAAGATAAGTTTGATATTATATACATAGTTATTTGTTTTAAAATATAATTTACAATATAATACTATAAACCATATTATATATTTTTTTCTTAAGCAAGTGTTGATCCTTCTATTTCATTAAGTTAAAAAATAGTATACAATATTTACAAATGTCCACCCGATGCTAGGGAATCGGAAAAAATAGAGCACTAGCCACCTAGGGCAAAACCTCTTAGCCTTACAAACAAAATCACCGAACCTAAGGAAAATCAACCAAAAATACAACCCAGCCCCCGAAAAACCCACGGAAACTTCCATATCCCAGTCCCCGGGAAAGCCCCTTTCATCTGAGCTGTCCATTTCTATGCTCAAACCAACGACCAAGGAGGAAATCGCTCAACAAAGACGACCGATGTTTATCGGTCCCGCCCCACCAAGCAGCACGATCAAACTTATCCGTTGATCCACTCAATGAAATCCTATGGCTGAGAATGAAATCACACCTAACAAGATACTCAGACATTAGTGTGCAATGAAGGGCGGTCTATAAACCATATTATATAAATAGGAGTGATATTTTCATTTTTGAAAAGATAAAAAAAAGTTATATCACTAAAAAATTTATAATATTAAAATGAAAATATATAAAATATTCCAATCATTAATTATATTTAAATAGCCAATTTTTTTAATTACATTATAGTAGGTAATGTAAATGAGGGTGTTTTATATATATATATATATATATATATCTATATATATATATATATATATATATATATAAAGAAATTATAATATCAAAATGAAAAAAAATATTATAATAATTAATTGTGGTTTAATTATATTGAGATAAAGAATATTTTTAATTACATAAATAGATGTTTATTTTGGAATATGAATTATAATATAATATAATAATATTATATTATAATATAAATTTAGAGTTATATTTTATATTTTTATTTAGCAAAATATAAATGATAGTTATAATGGAAGTGTATGTATATATAGAGAGAGTTGTATTTAAAGAAATTTTATAATGTTAAAATTAGTATTATATGTGTGTGTGTGTGTGTGTGTGTGTATGTGCGTGCGTGTATGTATATATATATATATATATATATATCAAGTCCCACTAGGACAACGAGTTGAGGATAGGCCTCATGAGCAAGATGACCCAGGACCAAACCTCATGGAAGTTGTTGTGCTCGTGCTAGGTGGAGGAGACATGCTAAAATCTAGTCAAATTAGGGCTGGTGTGGCCGAGACCACATACGTTCCCCGGGTGATTCAGACAGATTAGATTCCCATGGGTCATGGTTTCTCAAGCCAGAAGCCTCGAGGATCATAGATATCATAGACAACTTGACAAACAAATATATATATATATATATATACTTAAAATAACTAAGTAATATTAAGATGACACACACACAAAACAGTGGAGATTAAATCTTGAAACACGACAAAACTTTAAATATTCAATTTTTGTTGCTCAAGAGGTGGTGCTTTACACTATGTTAGTGAATTTAAATTTAAAAAATTATAGAATAATATTAGTCATAACAAATATTAAACTAGGAATTTCCACTGAAGGTGCAAAGATACATCGAAGGAATAGAACTTGCATATGATGTTACTGCAAAAATGTTGTAGGAAAGGAAAGATAACAACTTAAAGGGTGGAGGATGGAGGGGAGGAAATTTGTTCAAGTTTGCAACAACCAAACATTTTTATCGACGCGTGTCTGAAATTTTTTTCTCAATCCACCGTTCCTGGCTAAATCATTTTTTCCAATCATACCACTATGTCAAAATCTTATATACATATTTATATCAAAGCTATAACGTGGAGGATAATGAGGAGAATCATTAATTACAAAGAGGAAATGACTAAAGTCAATGTGTGTTGATAATTGGATTAAATAAAGAGCGTATTTCACTTGAGTGACCTTCAGATTCCAAGATATTATGCAATCAACATAAAGAAGGGGGTTTGTTTTAAAATTTTAGCCATCTCCTTTTAAAAAATTTAAATTAATTAAGAGTCATTCTCTTGGAGTCATTAGTTACATCTTTAACTTTAATTTTAAATTTTGTGCTTATTAATGGGTTTACTAGGAAATTTTTCAAATGAGAATGTGACCTTATCCAATGTTTCCCACTTTCTCTATTTTTATTTGTCACAAAAGGGTTTAAAGCAGAGCCTTTGATGAGTGATGGAGGGTTGGAGTTGGAAAAATTACATTGAATTTTTGTGATCTGAAAAGGATAGAAATTAGGAAAAAGATTGAAATTTTCAAATATATTATGGAACTTTACTTTGCTACTAGAGGCATATAGATCAATCTACATTAGTTGATGAATTCACTCATGCATTATATTTCTCAAGAGCTCCATATTTATTTCTTGTTGTTCAAATAGGATTTCTCTAGAATTTCCAAAATTGCCTCAATAATTCATCACATGATCAATCCCCCCCCCCATGAATCCTCCATCCAGACACTTTGCGACTCATTTTTAATTTTTTTCCATGCATTAGCCTTTTCTATTGTCCCATCTTGTGTTGCACAGGCATTACAGTTAGGAAATCCACCATTATGAGGGGCTACAATAACACCTCGATATATAGAAGCATGAGCCACACATCTAAGAGCAGTTGCAACACTCATAGGATCTGTAAATATGACTAATGTGTTCTTGTCATTTAGTCATACAAGTCACACTCAACTCCAAATCTCAAAATCATGGAACTAACTTCTGCTTCTCTTGGTAAATCAAACAACGCAAAGATGAGCCTAGGATCCTTATCTACAATGGAATTAAAAGGTGTAGCTTGCATGGGCCCCACAGTAGGAAGTGACCCTTTTGGAATTATGCTACATAATGGGGCTCTTGACTTCTATGTAGCCTGTATGACTAGAAAATGTTTTGGTTCCTATCCAGTTGAATATATGGAGAAGTTCCATCTTTCTGCAAGATGTCTAAACATATCCCATTTTTCCATTGGCATAGGAATAAAAGCATGTACATGAATGCAGCTTGATTTGGCTTTCATTTTCCCAAAAGCCAAGAATCTAAACCTTTCCTCAACACCCAAAACCCATTGTGGTTCTCTCTTGATCAACTCAGCCAAAAGTTATGAAATCTATTCATTCACACCTATCAAGGAGGAAATTTCCCATGTTGAGATGTATTTATACACAAATGTTTTCCACAGGGAAGAAGCCTCTCACATACCTTTGAGTAGGTTGGTACACTATCTATACAAATATTTCTCTGATTTTGTAGCTGAATTTTACTAGAGGGGAAAGGTTTGATCTTTCTAGGCGATAGTTCATAATCTCCACATTCTCTAGGATGAGATATCTTGTTGCACTAATGATTTTGACATGAGATAATTTTCATGCATGGGTTCTTACATGAAAATACACAAATTTTCCAATCTATTTCCGCTTGGATCTCCATATCTCCACAAAGTATCATCTCCCTTACTTTTTTTTTCTTCCACAGGAATGGACTGAGGGTTTCTACAAGGCTGGATGGGAACCCTCACAACTAGCATATAGCCTCTGGTGTCACAAGTAAATTTGTTCCCCTCCAATCATGGTTCCCTTATTAAATCATTTCTTGTGTTCATTTACATTAACACATTTCGTGTTGGATTTTTATGTGAAGTTTCAGCTATGCAGATGAGGTTCTAATATGTGAAACATACACAGGTACTACCTCCTCTCTTCAATCCCGGGGTTTCATTTCTTTAATTCCATTTGGATTTGTTACTATCCTCTAATCTTAATGTTTCTTGTGGCTTACTGTTGTAGGTTTACTCACACCATTCTTGTTTAGCCGTGTACATGGGTTTCCATGGAACAACGAGTACTAATTCAATGCTCCATTACTTCCAAGTTAGCTAATTGGCATGACCCATTCCTTCCAAGACTTCCTTAACACAGTGGATGGACTGGTGAAACACGAGGGTTTCCTAGACTAGTTTTAATGTTTTCTCGTCCCAAACTCATGGTTGTGTCTAGTCGTTTCTATTAAATGGGTATTATTTGATTTAAGGTTAAAGAGCCAAGTGCTCTTTGGTCTCTCATTGTATATACTGTACTTCGATTCTTATCAGAACTTGAATCCCTATTCAAGGTTTTTATTTTCCTTTTCTTCTGTGGAAATATTTATACGTGCCAAATTTAATATAACTGACACTGTGACAATCTCCACTAATCAAGAAATTCCCATATCAGAAGTTTCAGTAATTAGTGTGCTCTCTGTTTATATTTAAAACTCCATTTTATGTTTTTGTTATGTTGGATACTGGGGATAAAGATGCATTTTTTTTCTTGGCTATATTTTGGAATGAATATTTGTTGTTGTGATGATTGAAACTTGAGGGTAATAGTGTATGTGGTTCTCGGATTGGTTAACTGAAATATATATCTATTTCTAATATGTTGGTAGAATGATGATAAGACTATATATTGTTCTCAAAATGGCTATAACTATCAACTTTTACTATTTTTGCAAAATTATGATAAGGATGTATTTTGTTCTCAGTTTGGTTATCTGAAATGAATACTCATTTTCGTTACCTTGTAAAGTTGAAGGTTGAATCACCATGAACTGTGCTTCCAATTCCATTTGTATATATGCTAGATATTTATCATAAGCATAAGAGATGCTCCCCATCTGTAATCAGATTATCGCTCTAGCTTATCACTAAGTTTTCCAGGATCATGTTAAGTTTAGAATTTTAATCCATCTTCGATTATGTAATAAAATCTGTTTTAGAGAGGAATTGTATTTGTGTGAATTTGAATATGGTGGTGCATGTTATTCTAGAGTAATTTCTTCCTTGAGTTCATCAAATCCTAGCTTTAGTTTCTAGAGTCAAGCAGACCCATTGCTGAGTATGATTCTGCCTTTATTTCCCAACCCTCACGTTGCTTCTAGCATCACTTTATATATTCTCGACAATATACTACACCCAAATATTCACCATCGGTAAATTAAAGTTATGATGTTATAAGATCCACAATTAGTATTGGTAATTACAACACAAACTAATATGTAGTGAGTAACTATAATTAATTTACAGCCGTGGAATAGAATTACTCTACAACCTGTGAATATGATTTTGTGCCCTAAGAGTTGACGCTACCCTATGAGGAGGCAGGTGGTCAATATGTTGATATTTCTGAGATAAACCTTCCTAATTTATGATAATTTTCTTTAACAAACATACCACATCTTATTGCAATCTTTGTTTAGTATGCGATAGTATGATTTGGGATCTCTTTGGGTAACATTTAGGTTACGAGTTAGATGAGTGTTCTGTTGAGGCCAACAACACAATTTATTTTGTTGTCCCTTAACCTCTCGATCTAGCCTTTTCCACCTACTTAGGTGTTGTTTTTGAGACTTATTGCCACTCTGCATGTCACTTCGATCCTAGCCTCACCCTCAAAATCCAACGGTAGGTGAATCACTACCCTGGTATATCCCTACCTTTCCTATAGTACACCTACATGGAATAAACTTTATATTCCCCTAACCAAAACACTAAATATGCTTGCATAGAGAACATCACAATTAAATTCTCATAGAAAGTATTTATCTTCTTAAAAACAAAGAATATCATTACATAGAACATCCATGTATAGGGGTTAACAATAAAATCGAACGATACAACAAATTTTATAATTAACTCAAATCATATTTGGACTAACAACCATAGTCATAATATATAGTACAACAGTTAGAAAATTAAATATAACAATACAGTAAATTTAATTAACTCAAATTCATTGTTCGACTAATAAAAATAGTCACAATATCTAATACAAGACTCAAAAATTAAATCTAACGATACAGTAAATTTAATTAACTCAAATTCATAGTGTGACTCACAACAATAATCAAAATATCTAACCCACAATTTAGTTTAGAAATTGTGCCTAAGACAACAGTGAACCACCCAACCTTTGACCAACCTTTAACCCCCCAGAGCTAAGATGGTCTTTCCAGGAATCAACAACCCACTCTGATTCCCATAATGTGTTTTTAAGCTTATTTTCCAGCAGATTTCCTGGGTGGCATCCTACCTTTCACGGATCTACTCCCCCTTCAGCCTAGGATTTCTTTTGTTTTTCCTCATAAATCCTTATTTTCTCTCCCATAGTGTTTTTCTCATCATTTATCTTCAACTAAGTACATTTAATTAAGGAATGAATCTGATCCAATCCACTGGTGTTCAAATTTGGTAAGCATCTTTTTACTCGAGTGTTTCTTTCGACATAATTTAGAGCTTTATTCATCATATTTATTTATTTAAATTACATTTACTTTTACTTCATAATTAGTTAATCATCATAGTCCATTAGCAAACATACCCAGAATATCCAATACAAAATAAAAATGTTTTCACAACAATGGAGGGGTATTACATCTACCCCCTCTCAAAAATAACATCATCCTCAATGTTTTTGGTTCTTTGGCTTCTATTGGAATAGTGATGGGTAGGCTTCTTTCATATTAACTTCCCACTCCCACGTTACCTCATCAGGAGTAAAGTGACTCCAATGCACCTTAACCTGAGTGACGACTCGATTTCGAAGCCCAATTTCCCTTCGATCCAAGATATGAAGTGGATCAGGCAGGAAGTCTCCTTCATGTTCAACATGTATTAGATTCCAATCAATCACGTAAGAAGTATCATTAACATATTTTTTTAATAAAGACACATGAAATACTTTCTGGGCTCTAATATGACCAAGTAAAGCTCGTTGATAAGGTACTGGGCCTACTCTATCTAGGATTTCAAAAGGCCCACAAAATCGTATTGCCAACTTTGCACACATTCATGTGATTATAGTACTCTTTATGGGTTTTAATCACAAATATGTGTGGTCTCCGATATTGAATTATTTATGTACTCTCTTTTTGTATGCATAACATTTCTGTCGATCTTGTGTTGTTTTGATGTTCTGCCTAATTTTCCGCATGATCTGCTCCATCTCATGTAAGGAAGTTGTCCCCAATATTAGGTTATCTTCTGGTTGGCCCCAACTGAAGGATGTATTTCATTTTCTTCCATACAAAACCTTGAGGGGGATCATTTTAATAGAGGCCTCATAACTATTATTATATGAAAATTATGCTAAATGCATAAATTCTTCCCACTTCATAGGTTTATTGATCATAAACAATTCTTAGCATATCCTCTAAAATATTATTGGTCCTTTCTGTTTCCCCATCCGTTTGTGGGTGATATCTTGTAACAAAGTTCAATTGCATTCCCATACCTCCAAATAATGCCTTCCAAACTTTGCGGTAAACATTTCATCTCTATCTGATCCCATTACCTTGGGTATTCCATGTAGGCAAAAGATGTCTCTCATGAAAATAATAGCTATCTAAGCAGTAAAAAACGTAGACATCACTGGTATAAAGTGGGCTCCTTTACTCAACACATGTACTACTGCCATGACAAAATCATGCATGCTTTTTTCCTTAGTAATCTGGTGATAAATTCCATTGAAATGGTTTCCCACTTCCATTCAGGTATGGGTAGAGGGTTCAACAATCCGGATGGATGTTGTTGCTCCACCTTCACCTGTTGGCATTCTATGCACCTTGCTAGATACTCAGCTACATCCCTCTTCATACCTGGCCCAATTTTTTTTCCTTAACATGATAATCATTTTCTGTTAGCTCGGATGGCCCACGTAAGGTATTCTCTGATACTCATCTCATATTTTATGTTTCAGTGTGCTCACATTAGTAATATAGAGTCGATTCCAGTAA
Organism: Pinus tabuliformis; assembly: GCA_031772625.1. NCBI lineage: Eukaryota > Viridiplantae > Streptophyta > Pinopsida > Pinales > Pinaceae > Pinus > Pinus tabuliformis. The sequence goes on along the minus strand of CM062818.1, from coordinate 807,111,081 downwards.
GTGCGTGATTTTTCAAAATTTTCAACATATGTTGAATCTCCTATTTTTGTCAATTTTATGGATTTCTATGTATTTAGTATCTTGTTGTATTAACACCTTCACCTGTTCCTTGAAATATGTATTCACACTACTAACAGATAGCCATAATAGAACACGAGAATGTGGGCTTAGATCACCTACTAGTTTGTTTTCCTTTCCTTTTATGTGCTGTATCTCAATATTGAAATTACTAAGAAATGTGACCCATCTCAATTACCTAACATTTAAGTTGGGCTAGCTGAAAAAATACTTCCAACTGATGTGGTCAGTTACTAGTATAAATTTCTTTTTAATCAAATAGAGTCTACACATTTTAGGTGCATGTATTACTGCTTCCTATTATAAATCGTACATTGCATAGTTATGCTCATGCACTTTTGGCTTGTGGCACACATAAGCTATCCTAGCATTATCCTGCATCAATACTCCTCCAAGGCCTTCCAAGTAGGAATATATACAAACAATGAATTCTTTGTTGGGATCTGCAATTTTTAATATGGGGGTTGTGGTTAACAATTTTTTTTAGCTTATCAAATCTTTCTTGACATTGGTCTTTCCAATCAAATTTCACAACCTTTTATGCAAGGAGGTGATAGGATAAGATAGTCTCAAGAAGGATTCTATGAATCACCAATAATATCCTACAATTCCCATAAAAGAGTGAACTGCGACTATGTCCTTTAGTACGAGCTATTTTATGATAGCCTCAATCTTTTCAGAATCCACTGATAATCCTTCCTTAGAAATAAAATGTCCCAAGTATTGTATTTTGTCTTTATAAAACTCACATATGCTGATTTTTTCAACAATTAATGTTCCCTTGATGTTTGTAATACTATCTTCAAATTCTCTTTGTGATCCTCCTCATTCTTTGAATATACTAAAATATCATCAATGAACACCATCACCAACTTATCAAGGTAAGGGTGTAGTATACTGTTCATCAAGCACATGAAGGTTGCTGGAACAATTGTGAGTCCAAAAGGTAACACAAAAAACTCATAATGACTGTATCTCGTTCTAAAGTTTGTTTTATGAATATCTTCATTCTTTATGTCTAGCTGATGGTAACCATTTCTCAAACCAATTTTTGAGAAAAGTGTTGCCTCTCTCACCTAATCAAATAAATCATGAATTTTTGGAAATGGATACATGTTTTTTATTGTTAATTTATCAATTGATGGTAATCAATGCACATTCTAAATGTGCCATATTTTTTCTTGACAAAAATTACCAATGTCCCCCATGGCGAGACATTAGGTTTGATACACCCCTTGTTCAAGAGCTCTTGTAATTTAATTTTCAATTCTAATAGTTCTAGGGTGCTCATTCAATATAGGGTTCTATACATATGAATGGTACCTGGTACTAAGTAAAGGGTAAAATATATGTCCCTATGCAGAGTTAACCCCAAAATTTCTTCTCGAAATACATCTTGAAATTCCTTAATAACTCATAAGGTATTTAATTTTCCTTTCTCCGTTGTTTTGTCACTAGTTTCCACATGTACCATATATAGCTTGCATCCCTTTCTTACACTTATTTTCAGCTATAATGTAGAAATTTGTCGAACTGATACTAGTTTTGGCTTTCCCTTTATTGCCCATGTGTCACCATTCTGATCCACATAACTAACCATTTTCTCTAGAAAATTTATAACAACTTCTTGAATTTCCAACCAATCCATGCCTATCAATAGATTGTAAGATCCTAAAAGGAGAATATTTAAATAAGTTGTTTTAGGATGACCATTTAAATTAAGGGATAATAGTTTTATTTGACTGGTTACTTTTCTTTTAGTACTAGTTTCCAACTAATCCAGACATGCATTCTTGAATTTTTCTCTTTTAGATGACACTTTTCCACAATTTGGGGGTGGATATAAGTTAGACTAGCCCCCGGATCAATTAAAATAGGCACAACTTGGTTTAGTATCATACCTTTGATTTCAATCATAGTCGACTAATTCTCAACTTGTTTGTCCTCCAATGTTGCGCTAAATCTAGGAATATTTCAGGCAATGTCATTCACATTCGGTGCCTCTTGAATGGATTGGATGTTATGTACAAACCTAGGATTATGCGGGAAATCTCTTAGCAAGTGTGGCTCGTTGCAACCCCAACATATCAATGATTCCCTTTCCTTCGTAATATTGTTTTCCTTGTTGTTAAATTATGTGCTTTTCAAACCCTTATAAGACTGTACAGGTGGAGGTGTGTTTCCTTTGCCACACTTCTTCCTTTGATGATATTTCCCCAAATTGTTAAGATAGTAAGGTTTCTATCTTTTTACACTCCCACCCACATTGGTTCTCTCTTTACTTTTCCACAATTTACCTCCCTCACTTCTCTTCTTGAATTGTTGATAACATAATATAGCCTTTCTCACCACCTCATATATAGGTATTGGGTTACCAAACTCAATTCTCTCCTTATACAAGGTTGGAAAATAGTTTAGGAACTAATTTAATTTATCCTTCTCCTCGTTAAGGTATGGTACATACCATAAAAAGTTTGTAAAATTAGCAACAAATTCATCCATGGTCAACTTTCCAAACCTTAATTCATGAAATTCCTTGGCTTGGTCATCATAGTAGAACTCGTTGAGATACCATGACTTGAACGTTTTCTAGAATTCCTCCCATGAAATTGTATTCTCTTCTAGCAGATGCACACTTTTTACCTCATCCCACCAAAGGGTAGATTTACCATGTAGTTGATAAATAGTCATGCATGCCCTTAAATTTCTCTCGTACTCATACACTCTAAAATACTTAATCATGTTCAAAAACTACACCTCGACATCCTCATCCCTTTCAAAGTCATAGGTAGGGCTCTTGATCTTCCTAAACTCCCCCAGTAACTACATATTCTTCTTTCCTTTATGTGTTTTTGGAGAATTACGACCGGATTCCTCACCACTTTCAAAAAAATTTGATATTTTGTCCCACTCTTCTTTCTTTTTAATCCTTTTAGCTCTAATTTTTTTTGACTGGATTTATCGGTCCACTCTCTGATCAACTTTTCCTATTCCTCACTATGTTTTAATAACCGCTCATTAGTACTTCAGAGCTGTGCTAATTCTTGTTGTAGATTTCTTAATATATCCACAAACTCATAAGGTAATGAGGTGCTACCTTCCCCCAACTCCACATACAAATCCTCCTTGCTAGTAATAGTTGGAGGAGAGTTCTCCATTATTATACAACAATATGCTTCAATTTTGTACCCTATGAAACCCAATTAACATCATTTTGCTACATTCTCTTCTATTACTACTTATTCTATAACTATGGTGGTGCCTTTTTCTTAAGCCCAGTGTGGTAGCTAGTTCTCTGATAACATTTGTTAGATTCAAATCTTAAAAATTGCACTCCATTATACCTGAATGAAAAAATTCAACACTATATATAGTGCACCCCTTATTTAACATTTTTTTATAGATCTTCTTTTTAACAAAATGGCATGAATATATATTTGTATCTAGCAAGGTGCTTATCACTATCCTTATATTGTTTGACTTATGTTTAAAGTTAAGGCTTTCTCTCCTTAATGCTCAAACCAACCTCATGTTTGATCAATTCCTACATATCTAAGTGTGGTTATAGTGCTATACATGTCATATATATCTTCCTCTCACTATATGCCTTTTAATTGGTTCAAAATTCGTAACTAGATGATCACCCTTGTTTCAAGGTTAATAGCCACATACTAATAATTGGTTCCCAATGTTAAATGTGCATGTTAGTGGTCTTTCATCATTGGATTCATTCTGTATAACTCTAGGTTCAAACCCTCACCTCAATGAAACTCTTGCTCAATGCTCTAGTTGTTCTCCAGTTTCATAACACCTTCAACTGGATTTATCCACATGTCATGGTCGTGTGAATGGGGTATGGTGTTACATGGCCCTCACTGTGGCCAAGAAGATGGGACTCCAATGGTCCATGTCTCTTCTCCCTCATCAAAGGTGCAAGAAATTTCATTCAAACCCTAACAATTTATCAGTTCACCCTCCATTCGTTTGGTTTTTTATTGTTCCACTAGCACTGAGAACTCTGAAGAAATACTTGGTCGATTCATTTTCTACCTTGATGGTATGCCTTTGCCATCGCCACCTTCTATTGCATAGTGCCCCTCTTGCATTAGGCCTTGCCATAGCTTGGGGTTGGTCTAGCATCAATAAGATTTATCTAGCCTGTAATTTATGCATTTTCTATAAAATGAGTGATGTGATTACACTTCGAAACATTGGAGGCTCTTCATACCAACTCTATTTTCCCATGCAATCTTAATTCTCATTTTCTTCTTGGAATTCCAAGCTATTTAATTAATCCCTTTAATTTCAGCATGGTTCTAATCTAACGTTAATTTTTTTTTTCTTCCATAGGTATGGATTGGGTGTTTCTACAAGGGTGGCTTGGAACTCTCATGATGAGCATATAGCCTCTAGTGTCATAGGTAAATATTTTCCCCTACAATCATGGTTCACATGTTAAATAATTTCTTGTGCTCATTTACATTAACACATTTTTTGTTGAGTTTTAATGTGAAGGCTTGGCTGCCTAGATGAGGTTCTACTCTATGAATCATACATAGGTACTAACTTTTCTATTCACTCATGGGGTTTCCTTTCTTTAATTCCATTTGGAGTTGTTACTATTCTCTAATTTTAATGTTTCATGTGGCTCACTGTTGCAGGTATACTCACACCATTCTTCTTTAGTCACGTACTTGGGTTTCCATGGCACAACGAGTACTAATTCGACACATTGTTACTTCTATGTGAGTTACCTCATAGGATCCCTTCCTTCTCAGACTGCCTTACCGTAGTGGATGGACTGGGGAAACTCTAGGTTGTCCTAGACTAGTTTTAATGTTTTCTATCCTAGGACTCTTGGCTATGTTTCCAATTGTTGTTGTTAAATGGGTCTTCTTTTATTTAAATTTAATTATCCAAGTACTCTCAGGACTCTCATTGTATATACTATACTGAAGTTCCTATCAGAACTTGAACCTATGTTTAAGGTTTTTATTTTCCTTCTCTTTTGTGGAAATATTTATCCGTGCCACATTTAATATGAACGACACTATGACAGTCTCCACTGATGGAGAAATTCCCATATCATAAGTTTCAGTAATTATTGTGATCTCTATTTGTATTTATGACTCCATGTTATGTTTTTGTTATGTCACATATTAAGGATAAGGTATAGTTTTCTTGCTAGGTTATGACTTGGAATGAATATTTGTTTCCGTTATGATTGCAAATTGAGGATAATAGTGTATCCGGTTCTCCGATTGGTTATTTGAAATATATATCTATTGTTAATATGTTTACATAATGATGATAAGGCTATATCTTGTTCTCGAACTGATTATAACTATCAACATTTACAATTTTTACAAAATGATGATAAGATGTATTATGTTCTTAGTTTGGTTATCTGAAATAAATACTAATTTTTGTTGCCTTGTAAAGGTGAAGGTTGAATTAGCATGAACTGCGCTTCTAGCTTCTCAATGAAATTTCCTTTATGTGTATGTGAGGATGTCATGCAATTTTATTAGTTAATTCATATAACTGTTCACCCTTTGTATATATGCTAGATATTTATCATAAGTGTAAGAAATGCTCTCCTTTTCTAATCGGATTAGTGCTCTAGATTATCGCTAAATTTTTCCTCTCTTTTACGTTATTGTTGGTTACTACAGGCCCATGTTAAGTTCATAATTTTATCCATCTTCAATTCTATAGTAATATCTACTTTTAAGAGGAATTGTATTTCTATGAATGTGAATATGGCGGTGCCTATTATTCTAGAGCAATTTCTTCTTTGAGTTCATACGATCTTGGCATGAGTTTCAAAAGTCAAGCAACCTCCTTGCTGAGTATGCTTATGCCTTTCTTTCCCAACCCTCACGTTTCTTCTAGCATCGCTTCTGTATATGATTAACAATATACTACGCCCAAATATTCACCATCGATAAATTAAAGGTATGATGCTATAAATCTACAATTAGTATTGAGAATTACTACACCAATTAATCTGCATCCAATAACTATAATTAATCTAGAACCTTGGAATAGAATTAATCTACATCTTGTGAGGAGAAAGGCGGTCAATAGCTTGATATTTTAGAGATCAACCTTCCTAGCTTATGATAATTTTTTTTAATAAACATAACACATCTTATTACCTATAAATATTTGTTTAGGATGTGATAGTATTATCTAGGATATCTTTAGACATCGTTTAAATTACTAGTTAGATAAGGGTTCTATTAAGGTGAGCAGCGGAATTTATATTGGTGTCACTTAACCTCTCGATCAAACCTTTTCCACCCACTCACGTGTCGCTATTGAGACTTACTGCCACTTTGCATGTCAGTTCGATCCTAGCCTCACCCCTAAAATCTAACAGTAGGCAAATCACTACCTTGATATCTCCCTAACTTTGTTGTAGTACTCCTACATGCAATAAAAGTTATATTCCCCTAACCAAAACACTAAACATGCTCGCATACAAAACATCAGAATTAAATTCTGATAGCAATGGGTAAAGGGTCTCCACTACAACTTAAATTGAGAAACGAATCGATTCTGGAGCCTGGTTTCCCTTCGATCCAAGATACGAAGTGGCTTAGGAAGGAAGTATCCTTTGGGTTCTACCTATATTAGATTTCAATCAACCACATGAGAAATATCATGAGCATAATTTTTTAATAAAGACACATGAAAACTAGTTTATAAGCTTTTGTCCCTACTATACCGACGATTTCAAAAGGCCCACACAATCGTGGTGCCAACTTTGCACAAGGTCATGTGATTAGAGTACTCTTTTTGGGATTTACTCACAAATATACGTGGTCTCTGATGTTGAATTATTTATGCACTCTCTTTTAATCTTCATAAATTTTTTGTCGATCTTGTGCTGTTTTGATGTGTTGCCTAATTTTCCACATGATATGTTCCATCTCCTGTAACACATCTGGCCCCAATATTAGATTATCTTATGTTTGTCTCCAGCTCAAGGGTGTGCTACATTTTCCACCATACAAAGCCTTGAAGGGGCTCATTTTAATGAAGGCCTAGTAACTACTGTTATATGCAAATTCTGCTAAATGAAGAAATTCTTCCAACTTGGTAGGTTGATTCATCACATACATTCTTATCATATCCTCTAAAATCTACTTCGTCCTTTTTGTTTGCCCATCTATTTGTCGATGATATATTGTACTAAAGTTCAATTTTGTTCCCATACATCTACATAATGCCTTCCAAAACTTAGAGGTAAATGTTGCATCTTCGTGTGACACTATTACCTTGGGTATTCCATATAGGCAAAAAATGTCTCTCATGGAAATATTAGATATCTGAGGAGTCCCAAACGTAGACTGCAATGGTATAAAGTGGGTTTCTTTAGTCAAAACATCTACTACCACCATGATAGAATATTGCTAGCAATTTCTCCTTGGTAATCTAGTGATAAATTCCATTGAAATTGTTTCCCACTTCCATTCAGGTATGGGTAGAGAGTTCAACAATACAACTTGATGTTTATGCACCACCTTCACCTATTTTCATTATATGCACCTTGATAGATACTCTGGTACATCCCTCTTCATACCCATCCAAAACAAAAGTTTCCTTAACACGGTAATCATTTTCTGATAACCGGCATGGCCTGCATAAGGTATTATGTTATACTCAACTAATATTGTGTGTTTAAATGTGCTCAAATTAGGAATACACAAATAATTTGAGTAAGTGAGTAACCTTTTAGAATTTTCAGCATATACTCAATCACCTATTTTCTGCAATTTTTTCTGGATTTTTGTGTATTGAATATCTTGCTCTATTAACTTCTTCACCTGTTCCAGGAAATCTATATTCACTCTACTAACTGATATCCCTAACACATCATGAGAATGTCAGTTTAGAGCATCTGCTAGTTTTTTTTCCTTTCGTTTTCTGTGTCATCTCAAAAAAAAATTGCTAAGGAATGCCAACCATCTCGCTTCCCTAGAATTTATGTCTAGATAGATGAAAAATACTTTGGACTGATGTCGTCAATTACTAGTATAAATTTATTTCCAAGAAAATAGTGTCTCCACATTTTAAGCGCATTTATTACTACTACTTGTTCTAAATCATACACTGCATAGTTTTGCTCATGCACTTTCAACTTCCCGGACCCATAAGTTATTACAATATTATCCTGCATCAATACTCCTCCAAGGCCTTCCAAACAAGCATCTGTAGAAATAAATAATTATTTGTTGGGATCTACAATTTTTAATATGGGTTTTGTGGTTAAAAATTGTTTCAACTTATCAAATACTTCTTGACATTGGGTTGTCCAATCAAATTTCACACCCTTTTTCTACAAGGAGGTGATAGGATAAGCTAGTCTCAATAAGGATTCTGTGAAGGTCTAATAATATCCTTCAATTCCCTTAAAATAGTGAACTGTGACTACATCTTTTGATATGGGCCATTTCCTGATAGCCTAAATCTTTTCAGGATCCACTCATAATCCTTCCTTGTAAATAACATATGCCAAGTACTGTGTTCTGTCATTATAAAACTCACATTTGCTGAGTTCTTCTTATAGTTGATGTTATCTTAACATTTATAATATTAACTTCAAATGCTCTTTGTGCTTGTCCTCATTATGTGAATATAATAAAGAATCATTAATGAACACCAGTACAAAGTTATCAAGGTAACGATGTAGTGTATTATTCTTCAAACACATGAACATTGATGGCATAATCGTGAGTCCAAAAGGTAAGACAACCAACTCATAATGATTGTATCTAGTTCTAAAGTTTGCTTTCTAAATATCTTCATTCTTTATGCACATCTGATGGTAAACAGTTCCGAAATCAATTTTTGAGAAAATTATTGCCTTCCTCACGTGATCAAATAGATTGTCAATTCGTGGAAATGGATACCTATATTTTATTTTTAACTTATTTAGCTGACGGTAATCAATGCACATTTTAAATGTGTCATCCTTTTTCTTGACAAAAAGTACCAGTGCCCCCCATGGCAAGACATTGGGTCTGATATACCCATTATTCAAGAGCTCTTATAATTGCTTTTTTAATTCTAATAGTTCTGGGGTGCTCATTTGATATGGGGCTCTAGACACGGGAATGACACCCGATAAAAAGCCGATGGTAAAATATGTGTCCCTATATGGAGGTAACCCCGAAATTCCTTCTGGAAATAATCTCGAAATTACTTAATAACCGATAAAGTATTTAATTTAATTTCTCTAAAGTTTCATCACTAGTTTTCACTTGTACCATATATAGTTGGCATCCCTTTCTTTCACTTCTTTTCAACTCTAATGTAGAAATTTGTTGAACTAAACTAGTTTTTTCTTTCCCTTTATTAACCATGCGTGTCCATTGTGCTGCACACAACTAAACATTTTCTCCAAACAATCTATAATGGTTTCTTGCCTTTCCAACTAGTCCATGGCTATAAACAAATTGTAAGATCCTAAAGGGAGAATATTTAAATCGGTTTCTGTAGGATTACCATTTAAATTAAGGGATCACTATTTTATTTGATTGGTTACTTTTTTTTTAGTCCTAGTTTCTAACTAAACCAACCACGCATTCTTGAATTTTTTTGATATCATATTACACTTTTCCATAATATGGGGGTGGATATAACTTAGACTAGGCCCCGGATCAATTAAAACATACACAATTTGGTTAAGTATCATACCTTCTATTTCAATCATAGTCGACTAATTCTCAACTTTTCTATCGTCGAATGTTGCACTAATTCTAGGAATATTCTGGGTAATGTCTGTTGGGCCATGAATACGACCACTTTGCAACACTTATTTCATCCATTTTTACTCTTCTCTATTATATCATCTATTATAATTTATCATTTAAATCCATTTTATAAATGATTTATGCTCTTATGGATGAATATTATTTATTCTCTTTTATTTCTAATAAATTGATGATTATGCGTGATTTTATCAATGATAGTTTTAATAAATCAGTTGTAACATTATTCACCATTTTTAGCCTCCAAGATAATTTCCAGATTGAAGATTTGATCATTAAAAGTGCCAACTCAGAAATTCGCTGGAATAAGAAGTGACGGTTTTGCGGTTGAGATTCTGAGCAAATGAAGCAGAATCTGGAAAATCTGGAACATGGGTTTTGTCCAGAACGGGTCCAATTAACTTTAGTAAAGAACGGTTTGCCCAAATTCGGCTTGTACTGAGAGAAACACAGGGTTCTTTGAGCACGATTTTCTCAGATTTGTTGTTGCGGCCGTTTTCCAAATCTCAGCTGCAAAAGCCAAATTCGTCTTGCTCTTGTTGAAAGATGGATGGAAATATATCTTCTTGTTTATCAATTGGTTGGAAACAATCTAATTTTGTAATAGAAATCATGTTGTAGTTATCTCTATTGTAACTGCTCTCTGATCTCTCTTTATTTAAATGAAAACAGAGATCAGAGAGGGGGAGGACTTTGGGGATTCGAATGATGGAATTGAGGATGAATTAGAGATTCAGAATTGAGGATGGCAGAGAGAATGGATAATGGCTGAGAGATTGAGAGATTTCTTGTTGTAATCCACTGTAACTCTGCTTTGATATTTTAATATAAATCTAGTCGCCATTTCATCTTTGTTCCTGAAGTAACCCAGCAGCATCCGCTGGCGGCTAAGGGCCCAGCCTCTGGTGGAGTACGCTGCTGCTGTATTATATCTTTATGCTTCATGTGTGGTTTGATCTCTTTTCTTTTACTCTGTTTAGTAATCTGACGCACTTTACCATTTTACATATCGGCTCTGTTATACTTGATTGAATATTATTGTTACTTACAACAGGGAATGCTATGCATCACATTATTGTGTATTTTGGCAAATCATATAGCATTGTTGTTCCTTACAGATTACAAGTTAACTCCGCTGTATATTCCTGAATTGGTACTAACGTATGATTTATTCTTAAATCAAGACTGATGTTTATGCGGAAGTGTCGTTCTATTATTTCATGGCCGTGATTCATGCATATTGTATCGAAGCTCAGATTACTGTCCCTTTTAATGATAAGTGCGTTGTGTGCTTGATTTGGATTGTTGTACATTCATATTGGATTGCTGTTCCATTTACTGCTATTCCATTTTAGATTTGCTGATCCATTTTACTCTCTGCCGTTCCATTTACTTGCATTTGCTGCTTTGGTGTGAGAGAAGGTCTAAGGCTGTAGTGAGCCTCAGCAGTCGCTGCCTAGCTCCCAGACCTATGGTCCATGCTCTAATTTCCTTTCCATCAGTTTCTAGAGGGATGGGTTATTGCTACCGAACCTTAGACTGATGCAATGCCTGGTGTGATTTAGCCTTTTGAAGTAGTTAAGTTGTAGACATGCACTCATTTACTTTGTTGTTCATTTCTATTGATTAATTGCACTAGTTTTCTTTTAAAGAGTTTTCCTAGTTTACTTTCAATGGCAGCGTTAGTTCAAGTTCGATTTCCTTTTGATTGCTTTAAAGCAGGACTGTCAACTGTAGAGAACATTGGTTATTGCTTCCTCGTTCCTAGATTGATTGTCTTGTTCCAGTTTGATTTCAATTGCATCAATATCCAGAGGAATGAGTTATTGCTACTATATCCTCAATTGATGTTTGCTGAGTGAATAGTTGGATTTCAGAGCATTTGAGTTTATGTTGTTGTTAGATTTCTTTTTCAAGCATTCATTTACTTTTGGGTTTTAAGCACTATACTACAAAACATTACTCTTGAGTAAATAGCCGCCTCAGACTGAGTACACTCTTGAAATAAAAAGTCGTCCCTGGGTTGATAATTAATGTGAAGGTAATTAGGAGTTCAAAAGGCACATTTTTATCGCTCCACATTTTGGCGCCGTTGCCGGGGAGAGTGTAGCCATTTCTAAAGAGTAGTGTGAATACGATGAGTGCCTGTTAGGGAAGAGTTGGATCTTAAAAACGGAAGGTAAGAACCTGCGTACGGAGCATGTAAAAGCCCTGCTCCACTGTCCGCTTTCCTAACAGATTTGTTGTTGCTTTCTTGTATAGAAATAGATGTTTGAATTTTTGTGTGAATGACTAGGGAAAAAATAGAAATTTTGAAAAATAAATCACATAATTTCACTCAAGTGGTGATGTAAGCACCACCCATTTCACTAACTAATTGACAGGAATATTGGAAGAAGGAGCTTCGAAGGAACACATGAAGGACATCTTCTGTTATGGTAAGAAACTGCCCAACATTTTTTTTTGAATTTCCTGCTCAACTAATTCCACACCTTCACTGCAATAAACCTGTACAACATGCTTACAGTGTTGAACTGCCAAATTTACCCACCCTTCCCACCCATTCTATCTCACATGTGCCATTAGAGAAAACTTACAATGAGATTCAGAATGTTTCAAATTCAAAAATTGTAGAAGCTATGGAAGAAAATGAGGTTTCTTGTAGGTTGCACCAACAAATCATTTTAAAAGATCAAGAACTTGATGGTATGATGGGAAATCAAGAAAGTACCGGATATATTGAAGATTGGTTTCACTCCATCACGTGTTTGCATTATCACTCCATACTTCAACAATTTTTGAAACCATCTTTTCAAGGGAAGTTTGCTTCTCATACCCTAATTTTTATCAACATGCACTTTTCGAATTTGGGTATGTGCATACATGAGGCCTTATTTCTAACATGGTTCCACTGGAAATACTCTTATACATAAACATTTTCGATTCTCAAAGAAGAGTAGGATAGTGGAGAAAATAAAATAAATAAAGAAATAAAACAAAAACATTTTTATTTTTTATTTTTGTAAAACTAGTTGTTTCTTTTGTTGCAACACGCTATCAAAATCAACATCGATGATAAATATTTCAATCTATTTGTGTATGTAGATGAATCATAATAGAAATAATAAGTTCTACAAACACTCATTTTCATTTTTATCACCAATTTGAAAAAATGCTCGAATATCATTTTTTTGGCTTGCGGGCTTGATGAACTTTTTGGAAAAACAGTCGGGACAGTCATGTTTTGAGGGATCAAAAGTGAATATTTTTAAAACCTGTTTCTTCCCTAGGTAGCCCTTGATTTCTACCTTCTAACCCAATTTGAACCACTCAATTTGGATTTGAAACGAAAAAGTTAGAAACAAAACATTGACAGGGTGTCTAGTGGGCAGCTCAGGAACAGAGTTGGGACAGTCAGTTTTTGGAGGCCTAAATGAATGAATTTTTAAAACCTGTTTCTATGGTAGATTCCCCTATGAATCTAGTTTACAATTCAATTGGAATCACTCATTTTTGATATCGTATGGGGAAGTTATGATCAAAATACTGACTGTCTATTGTAAATCAGCACCCTTAAAACTATGTCTTTCTGGCTGTTCCTTACAGTGTTTGACCTATCAATTCTTCTTTTATTCAAAACATGTTTCTATTGGAGATAAATAAATGAATCTACTTTCATTTCCAATTTGAATCATTTGAATCCGACATCAAACGAAGAATCTATGCTTGAAATATCAATCGTTGGTCTAGATTGGGTAATCGAAAATGACTCTATTATGCAGGTTGTTCTAAACAAATTTGACATATCATAGCATTGAATTTTTAAAACCTGTTTCTACTGGAGATAACCCTTTGAATTAGCTCTCATTTTGCTTTGGAATCACTCAATTTTGACGAAAAACAAAGATGTTGTGATTAAAACACTGCAGGTTAGCATGATTGGCCACTGCTCTCCCGCAGGTGACAAATAAATTTTACTTTGTTATTTTCTCCATGGATTTGTTCTACAGAGTAACTACCTATTAGTTTTTTTTGCATAATTCTTGGATTATGGGAGCCGTGCACCTCTCTTTCTCCATGATTTAATGTTTTATTGCAGGTAGGCACTCGTTTTTTGCAGGTCCTAGGAGAAAAAGAGCGTCAATTTATGGACGAGTGATTCTTGAAACAAATTTTAATAAAACAAATAAATTTCATCCAACTCATTACCCAACGGATTCATAATAGAAGAAATGAAGAATTGATTTCGATTTGAAGATTCATGTCTTGTCACTGCTGCCAAAACATTTTTCAAAAAGATCATTTTTTTTACATAATATCATAGTTGTTGTAACTTAATTAAATAAAATGTTGTTTCCTTTCTAATTTCTCTTATATTTTGTGTTTCAGGTGTTGCTTCATTCAAAGTGTAATTCATCCTCAGCATCAATGCCGTGAACAACTAATTTGGTTTTTTTGCATGATTGTCCATTTTGTTGTTCCTTTCTGAATGAAACAGCAGTTCTGCACTTTCACATTTTGTTGTCCCTTTCTGAATGGAACAGCACTTCTGCACTTTCACATTTTGCTGTTCCTTTTCGAAATGGAACAACACTTCTGCACTTTCACGTTTTGTTGTTCCTTTTCGAATGGAACAGCACTTCTGCACTTTCACATTTTTTTGTTCCTTTTCGAAATGGAACAACACTTCTGCACTTTCATGTTTTGTTGTTCCTTTCCGAATGGAACAGCACTTCTGCACTTTCACGTTTTGCTGTTCCTTTCCGAATGGAACAGCACTTCTGCACTTTCACGTTTTGCTGTTCCTTTTCGAATGGAACAACACTTCTGCACTTTTCATTTTTGCTGTTCCTTTTCCAAAGGAACGACACTTGCATTTTTGTTATTCATTTTCCAAAGGAACGACACTTTTGATTTTTGTTGTTCCTTTTCCAAAGGAACGACACCTGTGTTGTTGCTGTTCCTTTTCCAAAGGAACGACACTTTTGATTTTTGTTGTTCCTTTTCCAAAGGAACGGCACTTGCGTTTTTGCTGTTCCTTTTCTAAAGGAATGACACTTTTAGTTTTTGTTGTTCCTTTTTCCAAAGGAATGAAATTTCCATTTTCACGCTTTTTGTGTGTATTTTTGTTTTTTTTGGTGTGCATTTTCTTTGTTGTTCCCTACACGGAACACCACTTTTTGAGTGTTTTTGCTGTTCATTCAAAAGAAACACTTTGGGAATATTTTTGAGAGCAACCCTTTCCTTCCTCTTGTAGGATTACTCCTAGTTCATCTCAACCACATTTTACTGATTCCCTCTTATGGCATGAAGTACACTACTTTTATGAGGACAAGAATTATGGATTCTTTTGAAGCAAAGTTAATATCATTCACGAGACAGCTCCTTGATGATAGATTCTTTTCAAAAGGGACACAATTATTTATATATCACTTTACTGCATTGTTTTCTGTTGAACATGATATTGATTGATCATCTTAATACCATGCTGGTTCCACCCTTCCTGGTTATAATCTTCTCTGTCTGTAATAAATGAGATTATGGGTATATTTTTTTCTATTGACATGTTCAACTTCTTCCACCATCTCTGCTCTTAAGGAGTACTAAGCCTCCCTCTTTTTATCATCAAAATGTGTAATAATAACAAAATTTTGTTCGCAGATGGAGGATAGGGGGTCTCATTACGAGCCAGCCTACCATGTTCATAAGGTTGTAACAAAGTGACATTCCCATTATGGCCACCACACCAGGGTTATGATCCATTGGATAGCCAAATTATCCATGGAACAGGAGGTCTCATCACGAGCCGGCCTGATCACTTTTGCTACATCCTAGTGAATGGCAGTGTGGTTATCTGGTTACCATGCCAGCACATTGATCTCTTCTGTAGAACAGCACTGTAACTCTCCATTTATAAATTGAGGATCCTGGTTCATATGGGTTAAAAAGCAACCCTACCGAGGCTATGGACGCCTGCTGGCAGCAGCGGCTCTGCTTATGGTATTGAAATTATATCTTATCGTCAATTATTATTATAATACCCTTTTCTTATTTTCCTTTTTATCAGAGAAGTTATTCCCTTAATTTTTTCCCTGTTTTGAACCTTTATGCATGAGAAATTGTTTTTAGATCAATCGCATCATTTTCAGCTAGAATGCTGTCAGTCAAGCATCTTTTTGGCATATTGTTGTCCTTTTTCATTTTGCATAAACTATCATCAATCCCAAGCATCCTATCTCTTATTCATAACTATCTTTACACACTTTGCTCTCAATATAACCATAACTTTCACTGTCCTATCATTGATAAGTGTACTCTGCTTCACTTACTGATATATTGTTCATTCCATTGCCTTGCCGTCAGCACCACCCCTTTCATATGCTTTATGGTTATGGAACCCATTTCCAATTGGAGGGGGGAATGTATGCATTATGGGATTGCATGTGATATGATTACTGCACTTTGTCATACCTTGTTGATTTGACAACATATTAGTATTGCATGTATACATAAGTTTTTCTAATTGAAATTTTGCATGCATTTTATCTGTTGCTATTCAACGCTAACACTATGGATTCAAAAACATTGTATGCAAAATAGTGCTTTGTTTACAGGAGAACAACAAGTATGGGAAAAATTCTATTCGCAGCATGACCACACTATTGCAACTAACAGAAGAGGCTCGAGCAACTCGCGAACGTGAACAATTGTTCAGACATGATGTGCTTGCCTAGATTCCACCTTTTCTGCCTACATCAGCTTCAACAAATGCCAGTCCATATATGTCATTCCACATTTTTGGAGGTAAAACTTGAGGTAAAATAGCATAATTTTCTGCTTTATTACGAATTTAGGAGAATTTCATAAAAATCCATTTTGAGCATTATTTATCATCCTTCACTCCACATCTGTACCACTTCCCATTTTTCACCGACATATCATCTTTCAGTTTGGGGGAGTGTTGCTTTCATTCATTTCTTTCTTATGACCATGCCATTCATATTCTTTATCATTCATTGCTATTCTTATTCATTCTCAACACCTCCCTTATTCCATGATGTTTTACACCAATCATAGACTTCAACAGATAGTAGCACCCACCTCTATTTGTTTTTTAGCATCGCATGAGGGCATGCTAATTTTTCAGAGAGGGGGAGGAATTGCTATGCATGATGGATGTTTTCTATTTTCTTTCTCATTTAAGGCATACATTTTCAGTGTAGAAATTGATTTCCATAATATGAACTCAATTCTTGTGATTTTTGGAAAACACAGATGTATCATCAATACAAACCCAAATAATTTCAAGATAAATTGGTTCATAAAATTTCGGAAATCATGCACTCTCACCTACAGCCATTTTGTTTATATCTCATGATCCGTGCATCAAAGCGATCTGATTTTTGGATCATAAAGGCATTCATATATTATAAATTTACTTGCCAAATTTCAACAAAAGCTGGTTTGTAGTTTTTGAGAAAATGGTTAATGAAGTTTGCTGTTACTTATATCATATTTTGTTGCAACTTCATATATACATATAATTGAATGTCAATGTAAAAATTGTTATGCCTTCATCAAGATTACTAAAAGTGAATATTCATTAATTAAGGAAGAATTCATTTGTTCTATCCATTTCATGAGCTGAGATGAACATATTTTTTATCGCTTGGTTAACACATGGGTTTTTGTCTTTGGGTTGCGTGAAGACATGCAATATATTCAATTTTCGTTGCATGAGGGCATGCAACATATTGAGTGTGGGGGTATGTTGGGCCATGAATAAGACCACTTTGCAACACTTATTTCATCCATTTTTGCTCTTCTCTATTATATCATCTATTATAATTTATCATTTAAATCCATTTTATAAATGATTTATGCTCTTATGGATGAATATTATTTATTCTCCTTTATTTCTAATAAATTGATGATTATGCGTGATTTTATCAATGATAGTTTTAATAAATCAGTTGTAACATTATTCACCATTTTTAGCCTCCAAGATAATTTCCAGATTGAAGATTTGATCATTAAAAGTGCCAACTCAGAAATTCGCTGGAATAAGAAGTGACGGTTTTGTGGTTGAGATTCTGAGCAAATGAAGCAGAATCTGGAAAATCCGGAACATGGGTTTTGTCCAGAACGGGCCCAATTAACTTTGTTAAAGAACGGTTTGCCCAAATTCGGCTTGTACTGAGAGAAACGCAGGGTTCTTTGAGCACGATTTTCTCAGATTCGTTGTGTGGCCGTTTTCCAAATCTCAGCTGCAAAAGCCAAATTCGTCTTGCTCTTGTTGAAAGCTGGATGGAAATATATCTTCTTGTTTATCAATTGGTTGGAAACAATCCAATTTTGTAATAGAAATCATGTTGTAGTTATCTCTATTGTAACTGCTCTCTGATCTCTCTTTATTTAAATGAAAACAGAGATCAGAGAGGGGGAGGACTTTGGGGATTCGAATGATGGAATTGAGGATGAATTAGAGATTCAGAATTGAGGATGGCAGAGAGAATGGATAATGGCTGAGAGATTGAGAGATTTCTTGTTGTAATCCACTGTAACTCTGCTTTGATATTTTAATATAAATCTAGTTGCCATTTCATCTTTGATCCTGAAGTAACCCAGCAGCATCCGCTGGCGGCTAAGGGCCCAGCCTCTGGTGGAGTACGCTGCTGCTGTATTATATCTTTATGCTTCATGTGTGGTTTGATCTCTTTTCTTTTACTCTCTTTAGTAATCTGACGCACTTTACCATTTTACATATCGGCTCTATTATACTTGATTGAATATTATTGTTACTTACAACAGGGAATGCTATGCATCACATTATTGTTTATTTTGGAAAATCATATAGCATTGTTGTTCCTTACAGATTACAAGTTAACTCCGCTGTATATTCCTGAATTGGTACTAACGTATGATTTATTCTTAAATCATGACTGATGTTTATGCGGAAGTGTTGTTCTATTATTTCATGGCCGTGATTCATGCATATTGTATCGAAGCTCAGATTACTGTCCCTTTTAATGATAAGTGTGTTGTGTGCTTGAATTGGATTGTTGTACATTCATATTTGATTGTTGTTCCATTTACTGCTATTCCATTTTAGATTTGCCGATCCATTTTACTTTCTGCCATTCCATTTACTTGCATTTGCTGCTTTGGTGTGAGAGAAGGTCTAAGGCTATAGTGAGCCTCAGCAGTCGCTGTCTAGCTCCCAGACCTATGGTCCATGCTCTAATTTCCTTTCCATCAGTTTTTAGAGGGATGGGTTATTGCTACCGAACCTTCGACTGATGCAATGCTTGGTGTGATTTAGCCTTTTGAAGTAGTTAAGTTGTAGACATGCACTCATTTACTATGTTGTTCATTTCTATTGATTAATTGCACTAGTTTTCTTTTAAAGAGTTTTCCTAGTTTACTTTCAATGGCAGCTTTAGTTCAAGTTCGATTTCCTTTTGATTGCTTTAAAGCAGGACTGTCAACTGTAGAGAACATTGGTTATTGCTTCCTCGTTCCTAGATTGATTGTCTTGTTCTAGTTTGATTTCAATTGCATCAATATCCAGAGGAATGAGTTATTGCTATTGTATCCTCAATTGATGTTTGTTGAGTGAATAGTTGGATTTCAGAGCATTTGAGTTTATGTTGTTGTTAGATTTCTTTTTCAAGCATTCATTTACTTTTGGGTTTTAAGCACTATACTACAAAACATTACTCTTGAGTAAATAGCCGCCTCAGACTGAGTACACTCTTGAAATAAAAAGTCGTCCCTGGGTTGATAATTAATGTGAAGGTAATTAGGAGTTCAAAAGACACCTTTTTATCGCTCCACAATGTCATTCATGGTCGTTACCTCTTGAACGACCTCAATGTTATGTAAAAATCTAGGATTATGAGTGGAATACTTTCGAAAGTGTGCCTCATTGTAGCCCCAACATTTCAATGGTTCCCTTGCCTATGAACTACTATTTTTCTTGTTGTTAAATTATGTAGTTTTTGAGCCCGTATAAGACTGTGCAGGTGGAGGTGTGTTTCCTTTGCCAAACTTCTTCCTTTGTTGATCCTTGCCAAAGCCCATATATGACTTTGTAGGTGTAGGTGTGTTTCCTTTTCCAAACTTCTTCCTTTGTTGATCCTTGCAAAAATTCTTAAGATATTAAGGTTTCTGTATTTTTTTACGCTACCTCCCACCTTGGCACTCTCTTTACTTTTCCACAATTTACCCCCTTCACTTCTATCCTTGAATTGTTGATAACATAATTTAGCCTTCCTCACCATATCATCCATAGGTTTTGGGTTATCAAACTCAATTCTCTCCTTATACGAGGCTGGAAATTAGTTTAGGAACCACTGGACTTTGACCTTGTCCTATTTAACATATGGTAGATACCGTAAAACGTTTGTAAACTTAGCCACAAACTCGTCCATGGTCAGTTGTCCCAACCATAATTCATGAAATTCCTTGGCTTGATCATCATAGTAGCACCCACTTAGTGTAACGAACCTCCTGAGCCTACCCTGGAAATTAGATAATAGGGCTCCCATTCTAGTGATTTTTTTCTTTATTTATACTTAAGATTCAACCCTTGCCAAGGGTATATTTAGTCCATCATTATATCATCATTATTATTTATATAATAGAATCCATTGTCATTATTAATCTGACTACAGAGTGGTTATGATGTGGACTTTTAAGTCTATGTATAAGGCTTATGTGTCAGATCAATATTAAGCATGATATAATAGTTGTAGGAAAGGACTAACCATAGCATGAAACCCATAATAATTCCTTGATCAATCCACCTAACATTAATGGGCATTAATTTAACTCTATGTTATAGACATTTTTGTGCCTTACAGCTCTAAGCATGAAATGCCCATAAACCAAGGGCTCCTAAGTCCCTAAAGGTGTTGTTCTAACCCCTAAAGGAACAAGGTCAACAAATTACAGCTTCTCCCAGAAGTTCTCCACCAGAAACTGCTCAGAATAAGTCAAAACAAGATCATTTCAGCTGCTCCACTAGCTAAGTGCGTTGCATAGCACCTAAATCCACTGGCTAGGTGCGTTGCAACACACCTAAATGCACTACCAGGGTGCGTTGAGCGGGAAATGACAAATGGCAGTGTCATTCCACAAGGTGGAAAGACAATGGAAGCTTCCAGAATCTTCTCCTATGACACTTGCCTCACTGAATTCGACCAAGGATGAGTAAGAGGCCTTCAGTCTCCAAGTGGAAGCAAGAACTGACAGAGAGAAGCCACTAATCAAATCATAAGCTGACTCATCCTCCTTGCATACATCTATATATGGATCCCTCATCCCAGAGATCCAGAGGCTGGAATTTTGCACATTGTAAGGAATTTCTGTTGGTTTTGGAACACATATCAGAGAATTGGGTGATCTATGCTTTGTTAGAGGTGAAGAGGGGCTTCTTTGCTGGGAGGTTGATGCTGGGTCAGGAATCATCGGTTGTAACTCCTCCTGGATCTTCTTGTATATCAATAAAAACTATTTGAGTTTCTCCTCCATGCTTTTGTATCATTGATGCTTGTTACATTCATATGGTTAACTTAAATCTGATCCTAAGTTATTTATGAATATAAATCCATGTCTTTGTATAGTTTCCTTCTTCTGTGATCTTACAGGTACTTGGTGAAGCTGGGGAAGTAAGGGAGCAGGTAGCTGGAAGCTGTCAAAGAGGAGAGAGATTGGATCAAAGGACTAGCGCAAGACACAGGTTGGTTCTTCCTATTCCTCTTTGTTTATAGTTCATAAAGGAGATACAAAAGTAGTTTTCTCTATTTTTTTCTAAGGCAGCTGTCACACCTTAGTGGGATAGAGCAGTTCTAAATAGACACTTTTCTCGGTAACAAAATGTCGAATCCACTGGGGAGAATGTCTAATTAGTTTGTTTGTGTATCTCTTGTTGTTCGTTTCATAAACTTATAAGTAGCAATCGAACTGCATTTGCCATAACAAATGCAAAGTAGACATTTGCTACTTCAATCCATTCACTGGATTTGTTTATGATTTGAACAGCTGATTCACAGACTATCTGATTGCCCTTGTGATAGTTATTAGACCCTCCTTAGATCTACCCCTGATTGTGCATTACTGATTGCTTTTACTCAGCCAAAAACCAAAGATTAAACTGCAAACTGTGACCCAGAACCCGGATAGAATTCTCATTTCTGCCCCAGCGCAGGCACTGTGAAGAGGTTTTGCATTTCAACGCACTTCCCGAGAGGGCAACCTGCGCTACAATGTAGTTTCTCTGTGTAACAGGTGCGCTCATCAGCCTAGCCCTGTGCAACTGAGGTTCTTTGCTTCATTTTTTCCAGTTTTGTCTCTGATTTTTGCAGCCTGTGATCAGTATATGACTGTTTTAAACTCCTTTTCCTTACTCATATTCCACCTCATTTGTACAAAATAATTGTAGATGTTTTTGTGTGTTTGTTGAGTCATTTACAGTTTTCCATTGCAAAAGTATAATAGTCGTACTGTCGTCCTTTGGTTTAGATCTGTCGCAAGTGTCGATTTTGATCATAGGAGAAAGTTTATTTGCTGTTGATGGTCAATTATGCTTTTAATTTTGCCTTTGGTTTGAATTTGTGACTTTCTAGTGTTGAAATGAGTATTTATTTCAAAATCATAAAGTGTCGTAATCATCTCTACCTTTTGATTTCGAAAAGAAGCTTGTTTGTGTTTGTCGCTTGAAAGCAAATTTAGATTTGTACATCAACTTTCTTTTTAGCATCAATACTAAGAAAGTGAAAAACAAATACATGCATGTGCATTTGCATATATACAGTCTGTTTGGCTTGATTTAGGAAAGTGCATTTACAGTGTGCTCTTTGCTCTTTGCGAAAAGATTGTGTTTTTCTTTTCCCTTAGTAGCTAGGATTTTCATTGCTGAAAAGAGATAAAAGTTTGTTTATCATCTTTAGATTGCATTTTAGGAATTACATCTACATCTCGTGGTGAACCCAAAAGGCAAACTTCATAAGAAAGATCAACTTAAAATAAATTCAATGAATCTAACAACGCTTTGGAAGTTAACGCACAACATTTAGAGGTCTAGGCTAGAGACGTATTCCGACGTCGTAAAGCCTGGTAACTGTTGTCCTCACTGATGGTTGGGTGATTCCTCCACTTTCAGATGATAAGTGCCAGTATGAACTTGTGCTCCCACGTACCGTCGAGTATATATTGGGAGACCCCTATAGGCTTAAATCCTTTATCCATAGGAAGCCGTGTCGGCCGCCCTACTCATCGCAATGCACTAAACACAGCATTCGGGAAGATTGACTACCGTACCGTAAAAAGTATTCTGCAGTTTTGCGATTGGTTTGGCACTCCCTCTACCTAGACCTCGAGAGCAGTCCCTTTCGTTCCTTTTTAGACTCTTTAACAGAAAAGGTCCATCTGAGCACTTGTCATTTCAGGCTCATTAAAAATCGAAGGAGACTAGAGTCATCTTTTTTTTTTTCTCGACTCTTAAAAACTGAAAAAATAAGTTGTGTCAAAGTGTGTTAAAATTTATTTTAAACGGAATATTCATACCCCTTTCCTACGTTGATCTTGGGTTGACAAAATGGAACCTACCAACCAAGGAATTCCCCTTGGTGGAAATCCTAGTCCCTTCTCCTCTTGGGGAGATGTTGGTGCGCCCCATATGGCCACATTGTCGCTTCCAGGATTGACAATTGGTTTGCCTGTATGGCTCTTCTCAACCTCTGTCGTTCAGAACACCACTATTCCTGAACAATCGAATCAGCAATTAGACGAGTCCAGAGTTGCCCACCAGCCTTCTACTTCCTCTCATCCTTCCTCTTTGCTTGATGGGGCTGGTAAAGCCAAAGGTCAAGTTCCTAAGGAGAAGAAGGAAAATAAGAAGAAAGAGAAGAAGAAGAAGGAGCCAAAGGCGAATGGGGGAAAACGAGTGTCGTCTAACGAAAATCCACACACTGCACCGACCAGGCCTAAATCACCATGTGTCATTTGCAAAGGAGACCAATTTCACAGAGATTTTCCTTGCATCCCCCGGATACTAAGGGACTGGTCTCCTCGTTTGCACAACCCAGTGTCGTCAACCTCTGATGATCATGTTGAAAGCACACCATCAACTAGTGAAAGTGAAGCCCCAGGACAAAAAGGGAAAGCTAGATTTCCTTGTAAACTGTGCGAAGGCAATCATGCCGTCCACCATTGTCCCTTCTTAGACGAAGCTAAAAGAGTTTTGGATGATCGTCCGGTTTCACCGTTACGACTTCCCCCTGGATATAAAAAACTCTTGCCGAGTCCATCACTAGTTGAGAATCCAGCTGGCCCGCTCAGGTGGTCAGCTGAAGCACCTATCATTGAAGATAAACCATCTGGATCCATACTAGACGAAAGTCAAAAGGTCAAGGTGGCAGTTGACCCGGTCTTGCCTTCAGATGATACAGTCACTGAAGAGAACAAGGATGACACCGTCCAAATTCTCTTCATAAACACAGACTCCGACGAACATGGGGGCAATTTACCCATTCCTTTACCGCAGGAAGGAAGTTCGTCGAAGCCGTACCCGGCCGTCTATTCGGTCCCACCTCCAAGCAACCTAGTTGTCTCCTTTGACTGGAATCAACTAGGCAGACCCCGTTTACCAGCAAGCGTACCATTCAGAATTATCATTCAAATATACATAATGGTTATGGCTGGTACCATCATAGATGAGGGGGCTTCTGTGAGTATCCTTTCCTCAACTGCTTGGAAAGCGCTTGGTTCGCCATCGCTTTTGCCTGAGATGAGAAATCTGATAGGCTTTGATAAAGGAACCAGTCGACCTTTATGGATCCTTCCCGATGTGCCCATAACATTGAGAAGGAAGACAGTCTGCATGAATGTAATGGTAGTTCAAGGACCCTTGGATTATAACCTACTCCTTGGACGAGACTATATTTATTGCATGGGAGCGATTGTCTCCTCACTCTTTAGAGTAATGTGTTTTCTGCACGAAGGAAGAGTGGTCAAGCTCGTGGACCAACTTTCATTTCCCGGATCAAACAGAGCAAATAGTCATATACCATCCCTGAATGGTCTTTTCACGCAAGAAATGTCTCAATCTCCAGTCCGTCCTCCCGATGAGCGCGAGTAATTCGGAGGGATATGACTGAAACCCAGGGGGCATGCATCCTGGTCTGCTTCGGCAGGAAAACTTTGAGTATAGAGTAGGTTTCTGCGGGAGAATATGCCTAGTCTGTACCCCCGTCCGTGATTGGAAGAGGGGGTTATTCTAGTACAAGATTCTCTTGTCAAAGTTATGTGAGTTGGGGGGCATCGTCGCTCACCTTTGTTTATCTCGGTAGACATCGCCGAAGAAGTGTTTTGTTTGCACCACGAATAGAACAATCTTTGGGTAACCTGTAAGAGGTAGACCTCTCTCGGTAAAACAAATGTTTTGGCGGATAGAAGTAGAGGTAACCTTGAAACTCTGTTTTATACTTGGGGGCATGCAAACCTTTTGCAGTGCAAGCAAAGAGCCATCATTTATCTGTTTTTTGGATTGGTCGTTTCCTAACTTGCATAAAGAAAGGATGTGGGGCAAAACTCTAAAAGTTGCCGTTTTTATATGAGACATTCTTATCATATGACTGGATTAATCGAGCAATGTTACCGCGAGGTTCAAGCTCATTAAAAAATAAACCCGGACCGAGCAAATGTTTCCACCCGCGTTTAAGCTCGTTAAAAAATGAACTATCCCCTAGTAAATAACCACCGTGAATGTAGCACTTCAGCCATTAAAACCTTGGTCGTGTTTGCACCGACACCTCCACTTTTTCATTGGCCGATCATTCACCTTCATTTGATTGTTTACCCATTTTGAGGAACAGCTATGAAGAGTGATTTCACTAGCCATCCTTGTGACATTGCCGTGATTGGAAAATTCCAAACCTTACTTGGAATCAGCTGCTACCCATTTTATCACTCGTTCCTCAAAAGACGAGTCTTCTTTAAGCTATTTTCTGACTCGTAAAATATGAAAAGATTGTTGAGTTCTGGCCTTCCAGCTCGTTAAAGCGATGGGAAGTGCTATCCCTCCTCTAGATTTTAATATTTTTGGACCTGAGGGATTATTGCACAAAAAGATCGAGCGCTTGTTTTGTTTGGCTCGTTAAAGCTATTGAAAATTCATCCCTTATGTATTGTTTTATACTTTTTCGGACTTAAGGGATTAGATGACGAAAAAGGAATTTTGGAGTTACCTTTACGTACCTTTTTAGACTCTCTAAAAATGAAAAGGACCGAGTTATCTTTGTCGTTAAACTCGTTAAAAAGGTTAATAGCGACAAACTTGTCTTTAGACGAGAACAAGTTTCACTATCGCTAGGCTCGTTAAAACATAGCGATGGGTTGGCCCGAAGGGTAAATTATAGAACAAGCATATGTTATCGTCCTCAAGCTTGACAAAAGTAAAGAGGTATTGGTCAGCAATGACTGGGGAAAAATTGGGAAGAAAACTCAAAAGAATCTTTATTGGTAGCAAGTCGCTCTTGAACATGACACTTCCGCTCCATGCCCGAGTCGGGTTGGGTTGTTTCATTCACCGGTCACATCGCCATGGTCACGCCATACCATCCACATTTTGGGTTAATGCTACCAATTCACCACATAAGTGTCGTCGATATGTTCAAGAGAAGTCATCCAGAAAGGCCACCTGTGTCCCGCCCACTACCATACATTATACTCCATTCTTTCATGACCGCCACCCTGAACCATATATCATCAGATCGTTTTCACCTCCATCAAAAATCCTTTGCTCCGTTCTGTGTCATTGATGTGGGATTCATTAAGGCCCTCCTATGATGGATCACTTCTTGTCGACATCAGCCCATTATCCAAGAAGTTGGTCTAAGAACACCCCATTCAGTACTTTGAAGCTTGCATGCCTCAATGGAAAGTTTCTCACTTCCGGCGATAGGTTTACATCAATGACCTTCGACCGAAAGATTTTGCGTGGTGTTCGACGCCAAGTCCTTTATTCACAACACGTGAATTGTACTACAGTACCTTGAGGGTCATTATCATTATCGGTGATTCCTCTCGCGCTTGTTAACAGTTTACATCATTGACTGGTAATCAAGCGATGTCTTTCCATGTTCAACTTCAAAAAATTTCTCACATGGATCGACTTGTACTTCGAGTGAAGATTGGACGAGATTGAAGACCCCGGATCTAGTTTCATCCATCCGGGCTGCGATATATATTCAGGAAAATAAAGACATTGAAATGTACAGCATTGCAGCACAGATAATCATCCTACCAAAAGGATGATGGCTCTATCAGAATCATCAGTCTACCATCAGACGATTGTCTGTCCTATGTACATGAAAATGAATTTATAAAGCTGAGCATGGGAATGCCCACCTCAGCTAGATCATGAAAGCAGTACGAAGATAATGTATTGTATTGTATCTTATTACAGGTCACCTCCCAGCATTGAAAGAACTTCGGATCCTCATAATAAAGCATTTCACCCGATAAACGGCCTCATCCTTTAAGGGGCAACTGTTATAGACTTTTTTGTGCCTTACAGCTCTAAGCATGAAATGTCCATAAACCAAGGGCTCCTAAGTCCCTAAAGTTGTTGTTCTAACCCCTAAAGGAACAAGGTCAACAAATTACAGCTTCTCCCAGAAGTTCTCCACCAGAAACTGCTCAGAATAAGTCAAAACAAGATCATTTCAGCTGCTCCACTAGCTAAGTGCGTTGCATAGCACCTAAATCCACTGGCTAGGTGCGTTTCAATGCACCTAAATGCACTACCAGGGTGCGTTGAGCGGGAAATGACAAATGGCAGTGTCATTCCGCAAGGTGGAAAGACAATGGAAGCTTCCAGAATCTTCTCCTATGACACTTGCCTCACTGAATTCGACCAAGGATGAGTAAGAGGCCTTCAGTCTCCAAGTGGAAGCAAGAACTGATAGAGAGAAGACACTAATAAAATCATAAGCTGACTCATCCTCCTTGCATACATCTATATATGGATCCCTCATCCCAGAGATCCAGAGGCTGGAATTTTGCACATTGTAAGGAATTGCTGTTGGTTTTGGAACACATATCAGAGAATTGGGTGATCTATGCTTTGTTGGAGGTGAAGAGGGGCTTCTTTGCTGGGAGGTTGATGCTGGGTCATGAATCATCGGTTGTAACTCCTCCTGGATCTTCTTGTATATCAATAAAAACTATTTGAGTTTCTCCTCCATGCTTTTGTATCATTGATGCTTGTTACATTCATATGGTTAACTTAAATCTGATTAAGTTATTTATGAATATAAATCCATTTCTTTGTATAGTTTCCTTCTTCTGTGATCTTACAGGTACTTGGTGAAGCTGGGCAAGTAAGGGAGCAGGTAGCTGGAAGATGTCAAAGAGGAGAGATATTGGATCAAAGGACTAGCCCAAGACACAGGTTGGTTCTTCCTATTCCTCTTTGTTTATAGTTCATAAAGGAGATACAAAAGTAGTTTTCTCTGTTTTTTTCTAAGGCAACTGTCACACCTTAGTGGGATAGAGCAGTTCTAAATAGACACTTTTCCCGGTAACACTCTACTATAGCTATCATGGCCATGCATCATGATTATAGTATTTCTTTCATCATGCATAACTAACTAGTTTAGCATACGTAAATACAAGTCTTAGAAAAAGCATGGTACAAATAATCTGTTTTTGATACCATACACTTATAAATATTACAATTATTCCGCAAGCATAAACATTTACCAAGTTATGACACAACACTAGAGATACCATTTCATTATAAGCATACTAGGGACCTTCTTCAACTTGGTGATATTAAAGTTAAATTCACCGAATATCTACATTCAAGTTAGATTCACTGGATATCTTACAGACCCATACATGCATAACTAAAATGGCACACCATCAATTCCTTATGGAGCCTGCAAGATCATCTAACTTCATTATGCATGACATAGATCATGGTGAACCCTTGAAAATACTATGGGAGACATTCCTCCACAATTGTTCCACATGCATGAACATATGCGAAACACTAGAGAATGATATCCTTCCTTCTTCAATGTAAATATAATCATAATAACTTTGAAATGCATATGAGATCACACGACAGTCACATGCATTATTTAGTTCATCATTTTCATAAGAGAGGTAATTAAGCAATCCATATAACTAAACTGTATGACTTAACATCCTAATATTTAAGTATTAACCTGAAACACATACCTTTCAAGTGAATCTCATCAGAATGGAGAAAAAACACCAGTAAACCTACTAATCCATAAGTATCTCTTGTAAATCATTCAAACATTCTCTTGGAGGAGAAACTTAAACAATTTTCTGATAGAAAACTCAAACTATAATAGAAAAAGAGTAAGAAATCAACATACAAAACATCCATGCAAGAGTATTCAACCAGGAAAGAAAAAGTACATCACTTGGAGAGCGGAGCACCACCACCCAACCATGAATCACCTCCAATCCCCTAAGCTGAGGTTCTTGCCATGGATCAACTACCTCCAATTGATCTACACAATGGGTATTTAATACTCTCTTTCATGATACAGTTTCCACTAGTGATGTCCCACTTTTATGGATTTTTCTGTTTGCATAGGCGTTTTTCAAAAAAGCTCACCTTTATCTCCTGCAAGGCTTTTCCTCATAAAATCTTGCCTTTATCTCCCACAAATATTTTTTCTTTTTTTCCTTGACGGATATTTATCTCCAATACATCCAAGATTATCTAGAATCACATCTAGAAGCTTTATCATGAAATATTTAACCTTATCCCATCCCTCAATGGGATTTGGCAAGAATATCTTCTCTTTGTGTCTCGCTTTTCCAAGTGATTTATTTATTAATTTATTTAACAAAATATTTGTTTTCCATATTACATATAACACCTAGCATTTCTCATCTTAGGTTTACATAGTCATACTCCCCCCCCTTAAGTTTTACACCGTCCTCGGTGTATTACTACATCATGTCCTTGTTCACAGGTAGTTGGTTTCTGAATCCATAGCTCTCATGGCCCTTCCATATGATACAAATCTCCCAATGTATATCGGTTACAAGGAGTGCTCCCAACATATCTCCACCCATGGCTACCAGTGACATTGTTTTGAAACAATTTGTGAGAAATTATAGATGTAGAAATTTAACTATGATAAATATCATGATTTGTTAGTCAATACTACTAATGCAACTATTGTTCATTATTATTTTTATCTGAAGAATGCATGTTCTCTCCCTGCATTCTTCTGACCTTTGTGTTTCTGACGAACACTTGCCTTCTACAACTCCTCTGCATATAAAAATCCACTAGCATATTTGCATGAAATGTCATAGTCAGGTTAGTTTATATATAATCATATCCACATAAACTCATCATATGTATGTCATACTGCAATTAAACCATTGTTAATTTTCCTGGAACCACTTCTTGATTCCTTCTTCTGTGCAACCTCCAGGTTGGTTTCCCTGCAAGACATCTACCCAATGTCTTCATGCATACCTACACACAAGATGTATTATACACACTGATATACATATCATGTTTCAATCATTTAACAAATGTAGTTATACGGGTACCGTATGTACTACTTGTACATAATACCATCTGTGCTATAGCCTATCATACCGTCCTCATGGTATCAGCTACATGACATAAAATTTATCCACATATTTTTCCACCATGTTAGTATCATGCCAAACATTCCTTTATCTATTTATGGTAATTAGAACAATTCAGATGAGTTCATAGGGAATTTTCATGAACATGGTTCATTTCTGCAAATAATGAAAGTTCTATATCAAGTGAAAATCATTTTCTGATTTCATGTGGTTGTAACAAAATATTAGTAGTATAACATAGTATTTATACATATTTTCATCTTAATCATACCTTCGGATCAATGTTCTAAAGCAGACTATTAACTGATATATTTTTGAAGTTTAATAAGCGTCGGATCAATACTTCATTCTTAAATAGTCCATCTCGTGTGATTTACTATTGTCCTTTTTATGCCTCAACATCTTGTTGTCCATGCAAAACTTAGGGTAGATATAATCTCATTTCCTCCTCAGGAGTTATACATGAAAGTTTTACTACATTCAATTCTACATCCTTTTAGTTGTAAGTACTTATGATCTCAGGGTACTTACATGTTAGCTCCTCCTCTTTTAACATTAAATCACCCTTAAGTAAAATATTAGTTCTCCATTTTATGAATTCTTGTATGGAATATGGAACATTTCTTATGTTGTCCAGACACATTATCAATGCAATCCAACAAGAGAGCCTCCCAAAATTGCTTGGTACAAAATATGCATTTCAATTGGTATGGTATCAGTCTATTTAAATATATTTTTGGATACCATTTAATTCACCTAGTGGTCCATAACATACAATTTGTGCTTCTTATTAATTAACCTATTTTTGTGTATTGTTGTACTCAAGGATACTTATAGCTCCCACTATGCATATCCAATGAAAGATGCATATGTCATGGCATATAATAACCTGTTAAAGTTAGGTTCCCCTTAATCACACTTTCTTCCAACAGAAGAATAAATCACATTGTATATAGATGCATTAATCAAAGGATTAAATTGAAAGAAAATTTGTACAGTTATATAGTCTTATACTATAACATGTTCTTACCATCTTAATACTATTCATGGAAACCCTTACCATGGTAAAATATTTAGGGTGGAGCCCACTTATTTAACCCCCAACCTCTCATGAGGCATGTAATTTCCCTTTGGATTTTTACTTATGAACCAGTTACCTTACCAAGGTTAAAAATTTTCTTCCTTATTTAGGTGGGATTTTTTGTTTAGCGATGTCCTTTCACAGAAATTATACCATTCATAATTTGTTTTTAGAACATGATGACCATATTTTAACCCTTGACTGGAATCAATTACCGCATATTCTCAAATAAGCATGGTAAATTTCTTTTCTGGTTTTATCATAGTCTAGTTTTATGAGAATTGTGATTCTTTCACTCATGAAGGCAACATATGTAAGTGTGCCACTTAAGTAATCATATCTTCCTCCTATATGCATTACTTGTTATCGATCTTAAACAAAATCTAGCAGCGTTAATTTTAATTCATTTTCTCACTAAGGCACATAACCTGCTGTAACAACTTAGTCATAATATTTTTTCCTCATGATAGTAAGGGTTTATATCCTTTAGTTTCTTCATTTAGCCTGACTCTTAATTCTAACACATAATCATAAATTGTTCATGCATACTTTTCCTGCTTATCATTAACACATAACAACCTAAGTATATATGCTAAAATTTATAACTTCAATATAGTTTGAGCAACTCAAAATGTCATACATGGATGAAAAGGTCAAATCTCTACATGCTATGCATATTTTAGCATCACTATTAAAAATTTACCTATTGGAACAATCAATCTTATTTCGTTCCAATATAGTTGTTGGAGCTATTTGAGCTCGCTACAACAACTGTGGAAGACAATCAATTGCAAAAAATTCCTTGCATTGTCCAAAGAAATGGGTCAACTCCTACCACACATAGGGAGGCATATTTACGTTTTCCTACTTCAAGTGGCTTATTAGTTATTCCTATCAATTATATAACAATTATGGCTAACATGACACACTCTATATATGGTAGATATTAGTCAGCATTAATATGTTAAAACAATGATGCATCCATTGTTGGTGGACATGAATGTGCAGTTTACAGACGAATGCAAAGATAGGGAACAATAAGAAGTGCTTCTCAAGAAAGTTGTGTACCCATGAATTAAGTCAACGAATGTTTATATACTTTATTGCAATGAAGCATGCACTAAGAAACATCCCAACTCATCATTGAAATTGGGAGGATACAAATTTATTCAGTTACATGTCAATGTGAAATTTACTAGTATATGATTTCCAAGAAGGTAAGTTTGTTATAATAGTCCCCTGGATGTTTGGCCTCGCACATGGTAATTCACCTTCAGAAAATAATATTTACCTGCGATGGTCTAGAAAAAATTTCTTTTTAATTGAAATTTATGGATGCCATCATAGAACATGTGCTGAATCCATTCCCAAACTTTTCCTTATTTTTAATTGAACTTTGTGAATGTTGTCATGAACATGTGCTGATTCCATTCCCAACTTTGGTTTGACTATCGGCTCATATTTCATTAGTTATCTGAAAGATGTGTGATTTAACTTTATGGATTATGATGTTAAATAAGTGTTTCATTTATTCCCAAACTTTGCTTGCATTGTCAGTTCATATTGCAGTTGATTATGAAGTGGAAAATGGCTTTATGAACCATAATGAAATTCTAAGTGGCCAGTACTGAATATTCACTATGCAGTACTTACCTTTCAGGCCAACCTCAAAAATGAAAACATAAAACTTATTTTTTCCAATATTCCTGAGTGTCTGGTCAATTGCAAATCCAAAGGAATCTGCGGGTCAATCCAAGCTTCACACCTAGATGGACCAGAATCTTGAACCCACGTTATGATCTATGGGTTTATATTCATTCGCTCCTTTCCCTTTACACCTATAATGTGTACCAAAAAGGATAATAATCCATGTTTTCCCTTGTTATTTTTTTTAAACATTTCGCAATTTTGAGCCTCCACCATCTAGAGATGGTCTGCCTTTTGAATTTTACTGTTTTACCCACATATGGGATAACATTAATAAAAGATGTCCTTGGATTTATTCTTAAAATTTTCTCATTTTTATTTATAAAACAAGAAAGAGAACCAGGAATTCCTTTTTGATCACAGATAACAGAAACTCATTAAAATATGTATGATCTAGTTCAAATTTTATTGTTTACTCAATTAGGGTTTCATAAAACACACAACGAAGGACCTAGGGTTAAACATCCATTACCATTTGTAATGTACCATCTTCCCCTTTCCCATCAATATTCTGATGTGAGAGATGGTAAACTGATGTCCATGATATTATTTCCAACCCTCTACTTTCATAAATTATATAATGAGACATTCCATATTACTTAAATGAACCCGATCATTGATCTTTCCCTGGCATAAGAGGGAAGATCCCATAAGGAACTGAATTCTAGACATGTTTTTATATAAGTTGTAGTAATTTAGTAGCATCTTCGTATGCCAAATAATTTAACCCATATTTCACTAATCGCTTTACAACTCAGCTCTTCTAATTTTTTCCCTAATTGCGTGGATGCTATGAAAGGTTGGGTAGGCATCTTAGGATTGTAAATAGTGCACCCAAATTCTATTAAATGGTGGACGTTATTTATTGTATTATAATAAGGAAAATTTATCTACTCAATCTGAAAGACCATTTCCAAAGCTCACATACCTGATATTGTAGAATATTACAGCAGATGATCCACTACAACCATAAATCTCTTCAGAATGGTGATGGTAATTCACGTATATTAAAAGCATCATTGTAAGGCCATTCAAATGCAACTCCGTAGAGTAGCACTATCGTCTCTAAATTTTTAAAAACATAAATTATGGATATTTATTAAAAGGAAAATATATTTCATATTTGGATTTGAACGACGATAGATGGTTTGTTAAAAAGGAGGCCATAGAAGTAATAATCGCTTTGTAATATTTGAAGTGATTGAGATTGTCTAAAGATCGATGCTCTCTACTAAACCAAAAAAGTCTAATCAAGTTTGCATTTTCCGAATCAACGCACTTTTCCTGTGGAGCAGCTGAAATGATCCTGTTTTGACCAGTTCTGAGCAGTTTTTCATGGAGAACTTCTGGGAGAAGCTGTAATCAGTTGACCTTGTTCCTTTAGGGGTTGGAACAACAGTTTTAGGTACTTAGGAGCCCTTGGTTTATGGACATTTTATGCTTGGGGTTGCAGTGCCCAAAAATGTCTATAACAGTTGCCCCCTAAAGCATGAGGTCGTCAATATTTTGATGTCGGGTGAAATGCTTTATCATGAGGATCCAAAGTTCTTTCAAGCTGGGAGGAGACCTGTAATAAGATACAATACAATACATTATCTTCACAATTTTTTCATGATCTAGCTGAGGCGCGCATTCCCATGCTCAGCTTTATAAATTCATTTTCATGTACATAGGAAAGACAATCGTCTGAGTGTAGACTGATGATTCTGGTAGAGCCATCATCGCTTTGATTGGATGATTATCTGTGCAGCAATGATGTACATTTGATGTCTTTGTTTCCCTGAATATATATCGCAGCCCGGATGGATGAAACTAGATCCTGGGTCTTCAATCTCATTCGATCTTCACTCGAGGTACAAGTATATCCATGTGAGAGATGTTCTGGAGTCGAACATGGAAAGACATCGCCTGATTACCAGCCAATGATGTAAGTTGTTAACAGACGCGAGAGGAGTCACCGATAATGAGAATGACCCTCAAGGTACTGCAGTACAATTCACATGGTGTGAATAAAGGACTTGGCGTCGAACACAATGCAAAATCTTTTGGTCGAAGGTCATTGATGTAAACTGTCGCCGGAAGTGAGAAACTTGCCAATGAGGCATGCAAGCTTCAAAGTACTGAACGGGGTGTTCCTAGATCGACTTCTTGGATAATGAGCTGATGTCGACAAGAAGCGATCCGTCATAGGAGGGCCTTAATGAATCCCACATCAATGACATGGAACGGAGCAAATGATTTTAATGGAGGTGAAAATGATCTGGTGATATAAGGTTCAGGGTGGTGGTCATGAAATAATGGAGTGTAAATGTATTGTAGCGGGTGAGACACAAGTGAATTCTCTGAATGACTTCTCTTGAACATATCGGCGACACTGACGTGATGGATTGGTAGCATTAACCCCAAATGTGGATGGTGTGATGGGACCATGGTGATGTGACCAGTGAATGAAACAACCCAACCCGACTTGGATGCGGAGTGAAAGTGTCATGTTCAAGAGCGACTTGCTACCAACAAAGTTTCTTAAAGTTTTCTTCCCAATTTTTCCCCAGTCATTGCTAACCAGTACCTCTTTATTTTTGTCAAGCTTGAGGAGGATAACATATGCTTGTTCTATAATTTGCCCTTCGGGAAAACCCATCGCTATGTTTTAACGAGCCTAGCGATAGTGAAACTCGTTCTTTTCTGCTATGGACAAGTTTGTCACTATTAAGTTTTAACGAGTTTAACGACAAAGATAACTCGGTCCTTTTCAATTTTAGAGAGTCTGAAAAGGGACGTAAAGGAAACTCCAAAATTCCTTTTTCGTCATCTAATCCCTTAAGTCCGAAAAATTATAATACGTTACAGAAGGGATGAATTTTCGATCCTTTTAACGAGCCGAACAAAACAAGCGCTCGATCTTTTTGTGTAATAATCCCTCAGGTCCAAAAAGATTAAAAACTAAAGGAGGGATAGCACTTCCAGTCCCTTTAACGCGCTGGAGAGGCCAATGGCTCGACAATCTTTTCATATTTTACGAGCTAGTTGAAAAGAGCTTAAAGGAGACTCATGTTTTGAGGAACGAGTGATAAAATTGGGTAGCAGCTGATTCTAGGTAAGGTTTGGAATTTTCCAATCATGGCAGTGTTACAAGGATGGCTAGTGGGATCACTCTTCGCAGCTATTCCTCAAAAGGGTTAAACAATCAAATGGAGGTGAATGATCGGCCAATACAAAGTGGAGGTGATGATGAGAACACGACCAAGGCTTTAAAGGCTGAAGTACTACATTCACGATGGTTATTTACCGGGAAATAGTTCATTTTTTAATGAGCTTAAACGTGGGGAGAAACATTTGCTCATGACTTATGTTTATTTTTTAACGAGCTTGAACTATGTGCTAAAATTGCTTGATTAATCCAGTCGTATAATAAGAATGTCCCATTTAAAAACGGTAATTTTTCAAATCTTTGCCCCACATCCTTTCTTTATGCAAGTTAGGAAACGACCAATCCAAAAAGAAATATAAATAATCGCTCTTTGCTTGCATGCCAAAAGGTTTGCATGCCCCCAGGTATAAAACAGAGTTTCAAGGTCACCTTTCAAATCTCCAACAAAAAATTTGTTTTATCAGGAAAGGTCTACCGCTTTCAGGTTACCAAAGATTGTTCTATTCACACTGCAAACAAAACACTTCTTTGGTGATGTCTACCGAAATAGACAAAGGTGAGACAATCCACTCACATAAATTTGACAAAGGAATCTTATTCCAGTCTAACTCCCTCTTCCACTCACAGACGGGAGTACAGACCAGTCATATATCTCTCGCGGAAACCTGCCCTATACCCGAAGTTTTCCTGCCGAAGCAGACCAGGGTGCATGCCCCCTGGGTTTCAGTCATGTCCCCAGAATCACTCGCACTCATCAGGTGGATGGACTGGGGATTGATGAGACATTCCTTGTGTGAAAAGACCATTCAAGGTTGGTATATGACTATTTGCTATATGTGATCCGGCAAATCAAAGTTGGTCTACGAGCTTGACCACTCTTCCTTCATGCAGAAAACACATTACTCTAAAGAGTGATGAGACAATGGCTCCCATGCAATAAATATAGTCTCGTCCAAGGAGTAGATTATAATCCAGGGGTCGTTGGACTACCATTACATTCACTTGAACGGTTTTCCCTCTCAATGTTATGGGCACATCGGGAAGGATCCCTAACGGTCGACTAGTTCCTTTGTCAAAGCCTGTTAAATTTCTCATCTCAAGCAAAAGCGATGGCGAACCAAGCGCTTTCCAAGCAGTCAAGGAAAGGATACTCACAGAAGCCCCTTCATCTATGATGGTAACGGCCATAACCATTCTATATACTTTAGCAATGATACGGAATGGTACACTAGCCGGTAAGCAGGGTCTACCTAGTTGATTCCAGTTGAAGGAAACAACTAGGTTGCTTGGAGGTGGGACTGAATAGATGGCCTAGTACGACTCTAACGAACTTCCTTCCTACGATAAAGGAATGGGTAAATTGCCCCCATGTTCATCGGAGTCTGTGCCTACGAAAATAATTTGGACGGTGTCATCCTTATTCTCTTCTGTGACTGTATCATCTGAAGATGGAACCTCTGAAGGCAAGACTAGGTCAACTGCCACCTCAACCTTTTGACTTTCGTTTGGTATGGGTCTAGATGGTTTGTCTTCAATGATAGATGCTTCGGGCGACCACCTGGGCGGGTCAGCCAGATTTTCAACTAGTGACGGACTCGGCAAGAGTTTTTTATATCCAGGAGGAAGTCGTAATGGTGAAACTGGACGATCGTCCAAAACTCTTTTAGCCTCATCTAAGAAGGGACAACGATGGATGGCATGATCGCCTTCGCACAGTTTACAAGGAAATCTATATTTTCCTTTTTTTCCTGGGGCTTCACTTTCACTAGTCGATGGTGTGCTTTCAACATGATCATCACAAGTTGATGACACCGGGTTGTGCAAATGCGGAGACCAGTCCCTTAAGATCCGAGGGATACAGGGAAAATCTCGATGATAGTGGTCTCCTTTGCAAATGACACATGGAGATCTAGGTCTGGTCAGTGCAGTGTGTGAATTTTCTCTAGGCGATGTTTGGTTGCCACCTTCCGCTTTTGGCTCCTTATTATTCTTCTCTTTCTTCTTCTTTTCCTTCTTCTTCTCAGGTACTTGATTTTTGGCTTTACCAGCCCCATCAAGCGAAGAGGAAGGAGGAGAGGAAGAATTGGAGGAAGTAGAAGGTTGGTGGGTAACTCTGAAATCGTCTAGTTGCTGACTCGATTGCTCAGGAATTGTGGTGTTTTGAATGACAGAGGTTGATAAGAGCCATACGGGCAGGCCGATTGTCAGTCCTGGAAGCGACAATGTGGCCATATGGGGTGCACCAACATCTCCCCAAGAGGAGAAGGGACTAGGATTTCCTCCAATGGGAATTCCTTGGTTGGTGGATTCCATTTTCTCAACCTAAGATCAACATAGGAAAGGGTGATGACTATTCCATTTAAAATAAATTTTAGATGCTTTGACACAACTTGTTTTTTCAATTTTTAAGAGTTGATAAAAAACAAAAGATGACTCTAGTCGCCTTCTATTTTTAATGAGCCTGAAGTGATAAGTGCTCAGATGGACCTTTTCCATTAAGGAGTCTGAAAAGGAACGAAAGGGACTGCTCTAGAAATCTAGGTAGAGGGATTACCAAACCAATCGCAAAACTGCAAAATAATTTTACGCTACGGCAGTCAATCTTCCCGAATGTTGTGTTCAGTGCATTGCGATCGATAGGGCGGCAGACACAACTTCCTATGGATAAAGGATTAAGCCTATTGTGGTCTCCCAAAATATACTCGACGGTACATGGGAGCACAAATCCGTACTGGCACTTATCGTCTCAAAGTGGAGGAATCGCCCAACCATCAACGAGAACAACAGTTACCAGGCTTTACGACGCCGTAATACGTCTCTAGCCTAGACTTCTAGATGTTGTGCGTTAGGTTCCAAAGCATTGTTAAATTCATTAAATTTATTTTATAGTTGATCTTGCTTAAGAAATTTGCCTTTCAGGGTCACCTCGAGAAGTAAATGTACAATTCCTAAAATGCAATCTAAGATGATAAACAGTCTTTTATCTTCTTTGTGCAATGAAAATCCTAGCTACTAAGGAAAGAGAGACAATATTCTTTCACAAAGAGCAAAGAACACACACTAAATGCATTGTCCTAAATCAAACCAATCAAATAGTCCAAATGAAAATGCACATGCATGTATTTGTTTTCGGCTTTCTTAGTATGTGAATGATAAAAAGAAAGCTAATGCAAAAATCTGAATTACTTTTCAAGCGACAATTACTAACAAGTTTCTTTTCAAAATCAAAAATGAAGACAATCACAACACTTTATGATTCGGAAATGAATACTTGCTTTTGACACTAGAAAAACTACAAATTTAGACCAAATACAATAGTAACAGGGTAATCGACTATCAAGAGTAATTAGACTCTCTTCTACGACTGAAAACGACACTTACAACACTTTCAAATCGAGAATCGACGGTACAACTACGTTACATTTTTGCGAAGGAGAACTGAAAATGACTCAACAAATACATAAAAACATTTACAGTTCTTTGCACATTGGAGGCAGAATAACAGCAAGGAAAAGGGGTTTCAAATAGAGATTTACTGATTACAGGCATCAAAATTCATGAATAGAACTAAAAATAATGAATCACAGAAACCAAAACTGAACAATTCCTAGTCTGATCAGCGCACTTGTAACACAGTGAACTTGAAATGTAGCGCACCTACTACACTCGAGAAGTGCGCTGAATTTTAGATTCACAGAACAGAACCTGCGCTGGGCCAGAGACGCGACTTTGCTTGGGTTCCGGGTCACAGTTTGCAGTTCATTTCATGGGTTTTGGCCAAGAAAATGGTAATCAGTAAAGCAACAATCACGGGTAGATCTAAGGAGGTTACTAGAGCTACCACAAGGGCAATCAGAGAGTTTGTAAATCAGTTGTTTAATTCATAAACAAAACCTGAAGATTGACTGAAGCGACATTTATCTACTTTGCATTTGCATAGAAAATGCAGTTTGAAAGCTGCCTGGCTCGACTTCAGGCTCCGTCTATAAGTTTATAAAATAAACAACAAGGAAGATAAACAAACAACCTAATTCATCCCCAGCGGAGTCACAATTTTGTTACAGGGAAAAGTGTTTACACAGAACTGCTTATCTCACTAAGGTGTGGTAGCTACCTTAGAAACAAAAAAAGTAAAGCTACTTTCATTTTTCCTTTATGAAATATAGATGAGAGAAGAACAAAGGAGACCAACCTCTGTCTTGCGCTTATCTCCTAGTTCGATTCCTCTCTCTACTGATAGTCTTTCGCTACTTGCTTCCTTGTATGCCCAGCTTCACAGAGTACCTGTAGGATCAAAGTAGCATAACACTATACAAGAACATGGATCTATAATCATAAACTATCTAGGATCAAATGTAAATTGACCATACAAATTCATAAAACATAAATGACACAAGAGTATGGAGGAAAACTTGAATAGCTTTTATTGATAATCAAGAAAGAGCCAAGGGAGTTACAACCAGATGTTCTGACCCAGCATCATCCTCTCAGCAAGTAAGCCCTTCTTCACCTCATACAAAGCTTAGATCACCCAACACTATGATGTTGTCTCAAGAAACCAACAACAATTCCCTACAAGATGCAAAATTCCAGCCTCTGGATCTCTGGGATGAGGGATCCATATATAGAGATCTATAAGGGAGATGAGTCAGCTTGTGATTTGAATAGTGTCTTCCCTCTGATAGCTCTTGCTTTAACTTGGAGATTGATGATCTCTTACTCATCCTTGGTCGAATTCATAGAGGCAAGTGTCACAGGAGAAGTTTTTGGAAGATTCCATGCCTCTCCACCTCGCGGATTGACACTGCCATTTGTCACTTCTCACCCATCGCACCCCATAGAAGGGCTTTTTGAAATGCAATGCACCCACATAGTGTACTTAGGTGAGATGCAACACGCTTTGCCTATGTAGCAGCTGAAATGTTCATATTTTGACCATTTCTGAGCAGTTTTTCATGGAGAACTTATGGGAGAAGCTATAATCAGTTGACCTTGTTCCTTTAGGGGTTGGAACAACACTTTTAGGGACTTAGGAGCCCTTGGTTTATGGACATTTTATGCTTGGGGTTGCAGTGCCCAAAAATGTCTATAACAAGTAGGGATAAACATTATCCTTGGGCTTTTATCCTTTTCTGACAAGGTTTATCATTCTAATGAGATTGAGCGTCGAATAACCTTTATCCTCCTACACAATCAACAAAAGGAAATAGTTGTATCCCAACTTTTCCTCACTCCCTCTTGGAAACCTTATTGTTTGTTTTCGATAACTCGCTTACTTCCTCTCCGATATAAAGCACACACGAAAACAATATTTAGAAAGGAAACATCAGTCTAGAAAGGTGTTGTAGCAGTTACAACACCCTCCAAAATTTTGGCCCACATCAAATTTTGGAGCCTCCTTTGCGAGTTTAACATGATGTTTGCACACACTCAGGTTCACCCTGTGAGCTGATGTGAGTCTTCGCACCCACCTTGCTCGATCATTCATCATACAAATTTTGCATGTTGATATCAATGTCATGCTTGTGACCATGTTCTAGTCATACATAAGGTCTTCGCTTTGTGTGTAGATGTTATGTTCATTATGAAAACATTTGTCATGCTCACACATGGAGTCATATACACTATCGCATAAGAATCATCGTGGTCGTCTAATGATCAATCATAAGAGACACACTTGTCGCTCACACCGTCGGTCAATCATGTTGAACATGTGTTTTTGGATGGTTTGAGTAGTCCCATCGTCATGTCATGTAACTGTGTCTTTGCAAGTTCACATATGCACCTTTTCACTCACTCACAGACTTAGTCGTTTTAATGAAGCTCTGACGACCAGATCACCCTCTGACAGCTTGACCTTCACCCTGCCATTGACTCAATCAACTGTGACCCAAAACAAGGCAAAAGCACCAAGCAATCCATTTCAAGTTACGTTGCCCACAAGTTGCTCAATCAACCCTCTTGCTGGTAAACCAGAGAGTTTGATAGGGCAGTCACACTAGGACTGATTCCCCTCCAAAATTGACTAGAGGCTATAGACCTTACCCACTCCGATGAATCATAAAATTACGCAGATAGGCTAGATAGACACACAATGCCTGTCCCTGTCTCCCACAGAAAATTCTGCAGTTTTTCCAACTAGCCCACCAATCAGTCGACTGACTTCTCACCCAAAAAACTATGCACATTTCATGAGCAAGTCCTCTGCTGCCCAATATCTTTCTTAGCCCAGAAACTGCATAGAGGTGATCAATAGGCCAACCTTCTAGCATCAGCGCAGGTTTTCCTGCCAGTAGCTACTAACAGCTGGCTTCTAATTCCCTCCCGGAATTGCGTGGTTTTTATTACCAAGTTCCAACAGCTGAATTCTAATTTCCTCCAAGAATTGTGCAGTTTTTGCTACCAAGATCCCAGCAGCCAACTACCAGTTCCCTCCAGGAATTGCATAGTTTTTTCTTCCAAGGTCCAAGTAGCCAGCTGCTAGTTCCTTCCAGGAATTGCACAGTTTTTGCCACCAAGCTCCTTCTTCCTGCTTCTTCCAAAAATTGCATAGATTTTGTTTGCCTAGCCTTCCCGTAGCCCACACTGCTCCAAAACATTGTGCAGTTTTTTCCTCGAGCTGAGCTAGACCCTGCAGATAGTCACTATCAATCTAGATTTCCTGTCTCCATCTCTAAGTGACTTCTGCATGGTTTTCACTAGCAGTGCCCAGAGCCTCCATCCGAGCTCGAAGCTCGTAACCTTGTCTTCTCTGTTGGTCACCTTCATCTGAAACGATAATGCATCATGGTAGACTAGGAGGTTTATGGAATTGATGTCATCTCGTCGTGAGTGTTTGCTGATATATCTACACAAGCAAACATGGTGCAACGACAAATGGTATGAACAAAGGGAGCACATGAGGAAGGACATGTTCGCCAATGAAAAAATGCATGCAAAGAGAAGTTCTCGTGAATGGACAATCATGAAAATATTTGTTCATAGATGGATGGATGGATGAACGTGCGAGGATGTGTTCACACATAGACGGACAGATGAACATGCACTTTTCATGAACGAACAAGCCTGTTAAACATTCCAACATACAATAAAGGAGCAACGTGTGAATGCAACATCAAGTGAACCTAATGACCATCGAATATTTTGCGCACTTTGCCATGTGGAGGTGAAGCTGTGACACACCATGAGGACATCCATCACCCAACAACACTACATCTCAACATGTACACCAGCAACAGCACGAATGTACCATCATTGCCATGTCGAGTCTTGTCATGAGTCATGTCCTCCACATCTCTTCTGTGGGCCACACTATTAATCAATGCAATGTAACGTGGAAGTCCAAGAGACCCACTTGTCATATGAAGAGTCATGTAACGTCGAAAGGCCATGGAAGTCAAACAGTCATGAGGAAGTCAAACAACCACAAGGGGTTAGTTTCACCCTTGGCTATAAATACCCCCTTATTTTTACATGCAAAAGACTTTTCACCTTGGCTTCTCCCACATAGCCTTGAGAGTCTATAATATTTTCTTTGAGGAGTAAGTAGTGGCTCCAACGCCTAGCCCATGGGGTTAGTGATGTATGGTCTAACGATGTTTCTTGGAACTTTTGCTTAACTTAGAAGTAGACTAACCCGCCAACAAATTTTCAGAAATGTGTTGTAACTGTTTTAACACTAATATTGAACACTTATAATGCATGTTGCTTTAACCTATGTTTAACACTTGAACTCATTCAATTTTTGTAATACATATATGTTAATGAAAATGATTTGTATGAGCTTTTAACGTTGTCTTGCCCATGTTGGTTACCTCCCCGGACACCAGAAAGACATTTCACATAAACTTGCTATAACGACCATC
The DNA here is from genome assembly GCA_031772625.1 of Pinus tabuliformis. NCBI lineage: Eukaryota > Viridiplantae > Streptophyta > Pinopsida > Pinales > Pinaceae > Pinus > Pinus tabuliformis. The sequence continues at coordinate 807,066,759 of CM062818.1, read as the reverse complement.
GTACTCACATGGACTCCTCCATTGTGTGTTGTACGTGTTATCTTTCCTTGTGTATTATGAGTGCCACATTCATGTGGACTACTCCTCTAGAAGTTGTGCAAGTCCTGTTGTGTTGTGTGTTCCTAACAGAGTTGGGGCTTCCTCCCATTCGAATTAGGACTAACTCGCACCCTCTCCCTCTACAGTGAAAGAACCATTGGTACTGGTAACACTAGCAATCGCGAGGCACACGAACCTCACTACTCGAAGACAAAGAGGACCACTCTCTTGTGCTGACAAGAAAGAGCTGAGGAAAATCTTTAAGATAATAAAAAATGTGCCATCATAGTAGATAAGAATCCCACACAAAACTATTTGAGGTCTAGTTGGGACTTCATACCGGCGTGATACCCTTAATGTTGTCGGGTCCAACACCATCAACATTTCTGGTGCTAGAAGGAGCGCGACCAATTGTTTATGGTTGAACTTCCGTCTCACACTCACTCATCAACCATTCGTTCAAGGTAGTAACTCGCACTCCCTCTCACCTACACGTGACTCTACAATTGGTTACTTCTCACATCCCAAGACTGAGCACGAAATTCAATATCATCAGCTTTGGTCCATTTGTCCCATCATCTGCCAGTTCACGAAATCAGTTGGACTGATCCCAAGCATGCAACATCTTCCATACGCATCAAGGAAACCAAAAGCCACTCCCACAGGGGACGTTGTATCATTAGTGGAAGAAGAAGTGCTTGCCACACTTGAAGGTCTGGCAGAAGATATTGAAGATGGAGAGGAACCTCCAGCCTTTCGACAGAGGGGACGAGACACCCTCGTGATCTTGGGATTAGACTCTGTTATAGGAGGTGGAGGTGAAGGCAGTGGAGGAGGTGAAGGCAGGGACAAACCAACACACTCAGAGCTGAAGCCATTAGATTCTAAAGAAGAGGAGGAGGATGAAGAAGAAGAGGAGATGGCTGACAAAAATCTGGAATGGATGACTCAAGGACCATTGGCTCTCCCAGGTGCTTTTTGCAAGATGCCCAAGTGGGTGGTCAGAATGAATATCAAGTTCAACCATGACAACACAGTGAAGGAAGAAGACCATTTGGACAACTTCTACCTACAACTGTAGACCCTTGAGTTACGGTACGATGACATAGCATGTAGATTGTTTCCATGTACCTTATATGGTCATGCAGCTGCATGGTATCACAACCTTCCAGCCAACTTCATATAGAACTGGGATGTCTTCAATCACATGTTTCTTGAAAAAATTGATGATGACAAGACCCCATCCATGTTTCTCAAATAATTGGGAAGCCTGAAGATGGAGGGGAAGGAAAAGGTAAAAGACTTCAATCAGAGGTTTACACACATATTGAATAATTTTTTAGTGAACACCAAACCTCATGACTCCATCACTGTTGATTACTACACATCCACACTACCGACCAACATTGCGTAGTTTGTCAAGCGAGATGCAAAACCAACACTACTACAAAACTACAAAGAGGCTATTGTTGTTGAGAAATACTTGCACATGATTGGAGTCATCAAGGATGATGAACCATCAAAGGAATCCAAAGACATGAGCAGCAAGTCCCAGGTGGTGGCGAGCAAAGGTAGAGACAAGGAAACAAATGATACTGAAACCCTCACTTGCCTCATCAAGAACTTGGCAATAGAAGTGTTTGAGCTTAAAAAATGGAAAAAAAGACACACCTGCAAGTAACCATCCACCTAGAAAAAGAAATGAAGCATGTTATCAAGAAGCAACGGGTACACTCCAAAAAATGCGAAGGGCTCTGTGTTCTAGCTTGATCAGTGCACAAATCCTAAATTCTGTTCATTCCATGAAGATCGTGACCTAGAGAATTTTTGTTTAGATTGGAAGCAAGCCATAGGCTCTGTATGCAATCGTACATTTGATGGAGAAAACAATATGCAAGAACAGTTGGAAGATATAGATAGTGACGAAGGTGTTGCACTTGATGAAGCATTAGGTTCTAGGCATGTGGTCAACATGTATCATTTCTTACAAGCAGCATTAAAGGTGAACACCAAGAAACAACCCCCAAACAAAAATGACAGTTAGAATATCAGGAGTAAATGGGCTCCCCTTAAAGTTGAGGAAGTACAAGAAAATATGAGACCGATGTTGAGGAAGGTTGATCCACCAGCTGCCCCAAAGAAGAAAACAAAAAACAAGTCCAGGAAGACAACGACGGACAAGAGTACGTCCATGAGAAACAAACTGTAGAACACACCGTCAGGAAGCACGAACCTCAGTCTTACCCCGGATACCTCGGTGAGTCTACCACTTCTGGACTACAACATTGTTGATGACATGAAGAAAAATCATGTGAACATCGGTTTGTTCAAGTTATATAAGATCTAGAGTCAGAGAGACATACTGTTGTGTGCATTGGGATAGACAAAAGTGAACAATGTAGCCTCTACCAGTAAGGAAGCAAGCACACCTCCCGAATCACTTTCAACTGTGCCAAACACACTCCGGATGGAAGAAGAAAAATTAGGTTGCCCTCCATTCCTGCTCTCATTTGAAATTTTCAACTGTAATGTTCACAATTGCTTGGTTGATTATAGTGTGGCATCCAACGTCATGCTACTCTCCATTGCCAAAAAGATCAATGTGCAATGGAGAAATAAAGCCACGTAAATCATCCAACTTGATAAAACATATATACCATTCATTGGCAAACTTTAAGATGTCATCATCCGACTATATCATGAAGGTTGAGTTCACCAGTTCATCAGCATTGTTGTTGTGGACATACTAGAAGCATATGGTCGCCCTTGAGATGTCTGAGCTATCACTCTAGTCCAACTCCGAACTAGCTTCGTGCAAGTTACTTTCTGCACCCTTCTGACCTGCGATACCTTTACAATTGGTTATAATTATCTTCGGCGCAACCCTAACCAGGGACTATGGTGCTTTCGCGTTGCTAAGGCAATTATCTGTGCTAATTTTTTCTATACTTCTTATTCTTATTTATTTTCTTCTTCTCTCTTTCTATTTTATCTGCTATTTTTTATTCTCTCTCTATCATCTTTCTCTTTTGATGTTTATTTATATATTATGTTTTATATTTTTTTTCTGTTACTTTTTATATTTATTTCACTCTTCTTCATTTCTTTAATTTTTTTCCTATTTCCATTTTATGTATTTATCTTTTTTTCATCTTTTGCTCTTATTTTCATCATATCTTTTCATTTTAATACTTCTTATTCTTATTTATTTTTTTTATTATAATTCTTTACTATATTTTTTTCTTCTTTACTACATTTTATTACTTTTACATATTTATTTCTCCTATTTGTCTTCTATGGCCCCCAACATGAACATCGTGACTCGCCCTCGAGTCACTCAGTCAGTGCAGAGATCTTTGCATGGAGATCTCCCAATTCTACTTGGACCGTTGTGAGGTCAACAATGTACTGAGCCACTACCTGTTGTATCTCCTAGACGGGCTGTTCAAAAATTATAGAACTGCTTTCTTGCATTTGCACATGCATCCCATGCATCTACACGAGCTTGCCTTAAATTCCTGATGCCCGCTCCATTTGGTCTCAAATCAAGCATCACATCGTGAATAGTGAATGTAACGGTCACTTTCCAACCAACTCGTGCAGCTACCCTTGCGCTGTCGTGGACCCTGTGACACTTCGCTCCTGCACACAGCCCTGTCTTTGTGTAGCTCGTGGGCAGAGTAGTTTATAATCCCACAGCTCCTTTCAACTTCATGGAGTTCTAAGATTATGTTTCCCATGGCTAGACAGGTGGCTACGCCACCTGTATATCACTTCAACCGACTATCGTTTACTCTTCCTGGAAAGATTTCATCTTTTGACTTTGTTACCTGAATAGCACATTTTTTCGTCTGCATCATGCCATCTTCTATGATCATCTTAGTAATATGTAGTTCAATCCAAGGCATCAAACTAATCAATTCTCGGCGGTAGTCTCTGAATTTATCAACGTAATCGTTCGCATCTTGTTTTATCCCCATAGTATTTTTATCAAGAAAGTCCTTCTCTATTCCTTCCTCAAGCTTCTTGACTTCTACTTCCGCTTTGGTGCTTTTGTCCCTTAAACAAAATTTTTCATTCATGAGTCCTTGGAGCCTAAGACTACCCTATTGGATCTCTTCATCAGGTCCCAAGCATTCTTCTTCTTCCAACTGCTCAATCCCTTCTTTCAAGGCTCCGCTATCCATCCTATTCGCAAGCGCTGCTATGAATGGGCTAGTTATGATATACTCCATCAGTAATTCATCATTTACTTCATAAACTAGCCTAGAAGGTGTCTATCCCATCAGTTTCTTACACGTTTCCCTATAAGCCCATAGGACTGCTGGTACGCGCAGGTCCCAATCACTTCATTGCGCATTACGTACCTTATTCAATGCTTTACATATGTCATTAAAGGCTTCCACATGGATACCCATATGCATGCTCGTTCTTTGTTCTAGCTTGAGGAGTCGATCACACCCCCACGCATATTTATTGACCGTAATTCCCCTCACGAATTTCATGTGCATCCGTGCAGGTTGTTTACCATATGTCTATACCCACTTGGACATATATGTGCGTAGACCATCCTTGTCATGGTATCTATGAATCGACCACCCTATATGATTCCAAAACTATGTGCACATCATCCTTCTACATGCACGCTAGTCATCAAGGTTTCCTTTGCGTACCCCACCATCTCGCGGGTGTAGCGTGTAGTACCCAATTCAAGTGTTCAAAATGTTGTTTCTCCAGCACCTCTCTCTCAAATATATCCAAGAAAGAATCTACCGCACCTAATCCATCATAAGTAGGTAGATCTCTCATTTCCGTTGATATGCAACGTAGTGATCTTGTCATCATATTACAATTAAGTGTGGTTACCTCATGCAATTTGTTCTGCCATCACTTTATCTCCTCATCCGAATCTAAAGTACAGGAGCTTTCGCGCTCCCATGAAATTTGTCCATCTGCAGTGGGATTTACCCAGTCTTTCTCGCTTGTAGTTATCTTGTAAATTCATTCTAAGTCATCACCACTTTCATAGTGGTGCATTGGCTCAGTGTAGCACAATCCCTCAGCAGGGTCCAAAGGTATCACTATGCACAGAGACTTCTTTTCAAAAATCATCTTGCACTTCTTCAGTTTAACCACCCCATTCATGTTAGTGGCCCAATCAATTCCTAAGAGCGCGGGGTAGGGATTGCTATCATCAACAATATCTATCACCTCAAAGTCAGCTAGCATGCTCGGTCCTTCAATATCCACCGTGATTCCCTACAATCGCACCAGGGGAATTACCTTCTGTTGGTTTGCCATGTGCAACTAGGTAAGAGACCATTGCAGTGTTGGACTCCCCATGTACTCCCACGTCTGCTTCGGTAGAACGTTTGTGTTTGATCCTAAATCTAGAATTACTTGGTCCATCTCGTATTCCCCAATCTACTTGGTTAACCTCATCTCTCTTCCCGTTCTAGTCTTATGCTTTCCAATCTTCTAGACTACACGCAGTTCTCCTGTCACGGTCCCAGCACATTTGTTAATGAGTACTTGTAATCCCTTGACCACCTTAGTGTCACATAGTAGCTTCGTACATGTTTCCACGGACATCGTGAGCATTGATGGGCCCATCTCTAGCTCTGTTCTGTCTTTGATTCTTGAAGTGGAGGCACCACTGAAGCTCTTCTTAGCTTCCATAAAAGTTTCTCAAGCACGCTCCAAATCAAACTTTTCTTCCTTCGCCGGAGCCTTGCGAACCCAAGTACTTTCCTCGGGCTATTTTCCTTTATCATTTCCCATCATAATTCTACTTCGAAGGACAATATTCACATTAGGTTCTTCCTCACGAGGCTTAGATCTCATCATTAGCAGGTTTTGAGTCGGGGGAGGTTGTACCCCTCCTCTGTCGTGTATCCTAGCTATTAGCGTAGGACAATCCTCTGTCTCGTGATCAAACAAGGTACAATACAAACATGATAGACACATCGGATTCATACAATCATGGGCATAATGCCCTGACCCTCCACAATTGAAGCATATCCATTGTCTGCGACCTCTCCTTAGTCCTCCTCCCCCTCGGCCTCGTCTGCACCCTTGGAATCCGGTTCGCGCCATCTCTACACCCTAGTCTAGGTGCCACTTTTTAGCCTGAACCCTGTAGGTAGGAGTTCTATCCATCATTAGCTCATAACTTCTACATGTGTGCTCATCATGTCCTAATGATCTACAAAAATTACAGAAAAATCATTGCGAATTCTGCGTGTACTTCTGCAACAGATGACAGTTGTTTGTTGCATGCTTTCCTCCTATTTGACAAATCACGCACCATAGAGTAGGCGCCGTGTTCGGTCCTACTTGCGCTTTTGATCTTAACAACATCGGTCCTCCTCCCGTGAGGTAATTCGTGAATACCAAGAAGTGGTATTTATCGTCACCCTGACCTTTTCATTTCATACACCCCACCTCTTCGCGTGCTTCTGGTTAGAATGTTCTATCATGTTTTAGACTATGCATCTCAAGGCATAAGTTTTTCAACTGCGTGTGGATCTACTGAACTCCGAGGTTAGGATCCTATATTGTGGTCTCATGTAGCCTCATCGTGATCTCTAAATCTTCTACCTGAGTTGTTAACCTTTGCTACGACAACGCGTTCCTCAAATGCGGTGATAGTGATGCTACAAACCATTCGCGATGCTACCCATCCGTCAAAGTCATGTTAGCTTCTCGAATTGTGCACTTCAGCCACTAATCCAGCTCCCAAGTAGTCTCACATAATAGCATCGTAATCTCTTTGAACCCAATGATCGACTATGCTTTTGACTTTGGTCTACTAAACTCCATAGTTAGCGCAGCTTGGATAACCATGATTCCTGCATTCAGGTTATCATTTGAGTGTTTGATATACCAGGTTAGCACGTGATCCTACAGAGTGCTAACCAATGTCACCTTCTTGATGGCTTCGTCTGTAACTTCCTGTGCTTCCCATACGGATTTTACAATGAACCAAAACTAGTCCAGATCTTCATTTCCCACTCCCTTGAACACAGGTAACTTTATCGAGCTTGCCATATTAAAATGTGGTGGTGGCGGAGGTGGTACAAGTGAAGACGGAGGTGATGTCGGTGAAACTAGCGGTGGGGTGGGTGGGGGTGGTATGCACCGAATCCTTTGCCTTATCAAATTGATCACACTATGTGGAGATACCCTCGTGAGCTCTTCCTCATCCCCTCGCAGAGGTGAAATCAAGGGGTTGGTTTCTAGCTCTGCACTTCCTCATTTTTATAAATTCTCCCACTTCGCATAGTCTTGAACATCAACGTAACCGCATAATCTTCTTTTCAAACAGTAGCATTTTAATCCAAGTTTTTAGAGACTTAACGTACTTACCTCATAGTCCTTTGAGAAAGCGTCGCTCTGCGTTGCTATAGCTAACCGAAGTATCTACCGTAAACTCAGTAATGAATCCTCCTATAATCTGATCAAGCCAGTGATCAACAGCGCACGCAATCTTATCCTCTTATGCTTCCAATTTGTGCACCAACTTTGGGGTCCACACAATAGGTCTGTCGAGCTTCCACCTTCCTTGGCTATCTGCTAGCTTCGTGATCCACTCGTACAGCTCAATACGGAATGACACAAAGAAAATTTCATGTATCTCTATGTACAGGTAGCAATCTAACCACTCTTCTTTTGTCAGTCACGGATTCCTATTCTCCTGCGCCATGAACTCATGAATTCTCCTATCCAACCACCCTTCAATCTCTTTCTTAATTGGATTCCAGTGATGCAACATCAAATATCTCTATACAGATTCTGGTCTCAGCAATGGAACCATTTGTTGGCTTGTAGGGGCTTGACCCAGGTTTGAAATTATTTATCCAAACAAATCTTTGTACTACTAGACCTTTCGATAACAGTCCACGGAGCAGGGACTAAGGTCTCACTTGAAGCATCATGGGGGGATGCTGGAACCAAGTTTCTGCACCCTTGAGATGTCTGAGGTGTCACTCTAGTCCAACTACGAACTAGCTTCGTGCAGGTTAGTTTGCACACCCTTCTGACCTGTGATACCTTCGCAACTAGTTAAAATTATCTTCGCGCAACCTTAACTAGGGACTACAATGCGTTCACGTTGCTAAGGCAACGATCTGTGCTAATTCCTTAAGTTATACTAGGGATCTTACTTATCTTCCTTATAAGAGTTAGTTAACTTCGCATAAACAGATACTTATTCTTATGTTCACTTATTCAACACATTCATATAAGTTCACGCAGCATATAAACAGTAAACTTGCAATTCATACCCAATATACTTTAATGCACAAACATGAAAAGATACACAGAATGATAAGAAGCTTCTCCTTATTAATTCTTCAATCAGTTACAGAATCGACTCACCCTGCGCACTTAGCTATAGGGCTCCACGCACTCAGCTGCGGACTACTAGGCCTCTACGCACCCAACTGCAGAGCCTCCTCCTACTCTATGACCCAAAGACATGACTTTACACTTTGACTTAGACTCAGTGCTTCGTCTTCATCCTTAGTTTCTTATTTTTTCTCTTTTACAACTTAGAGCCTCACTCTAATTATACAATCCCATGGTCCGAGGACCATGGGTAGAACTCTTAATCTAACATTACATAACAAAAGTGAGGGTGGACAACCCTCTGACTCATTTACAATATTTTCACTTCGCACCCACAAACCACAGAGTCTTTACATTGGACCAACAGTAGTAGTAGTAGTAGCAACAACACTAGTAGTAGTGCAAGCACATCGAGCGGTATATGCACGGATGAGTTGTGGACTTTGTATTTCGATGGATCAAAGACACAGGATGGCTCAGGAGCTGGGTGTATCTTGGTTGACCCAAACAACTGAAAGAACATGATTTCAAGCCGCTCAGAGTTCAAGTGCACAAAAATTTTTGTTGAATATGAAGCACTCATGTTGGGCTTAAAAAAAGCCATTAGCCTCAATGTGGTTGCACTCAAGGTGGTAGGTGATCCAGAAATAGTGATACAAAAAGTACGTAACATCATTCACTGTTTGTAACCTCATCTCAAAAGTTACCAGCTAAAGGTATGGAGAATGATCTCTAACTTCCAAGCATTTAATAACATTGTTGGGCCCAAAATGTGTATTGTAGCTTCCAATGCCTTGGTCAACGCAGCTACTAGCATGTCACCACTTAGGGATAGATGTACTTTGAAATTTTGTATAAGACTTTTGTCTCTCATAACATAACTGAGCTACAAGTTTTTGGTGATGGTCAAGGGATATTGCACTCCATGGACAACGTTGATGCTTTCAAGGAAAAAAAAACGGATGAAGACGAGCACGAGTAGCCCCTACAATCTGTAGCTGATGGTGAGAAATGAAACCTCTTCACCAAGGGTGTAGTTTATCTCACTAGGCTCTATGATTTGTAGAACCACTATCAAGGATCAAGAAACAGAAAAACCCACATTTCCACCATGAGGAACAAATAGAGAAACTTGAGAACAAACCATGATCCAGAGTTAGTTAATCTCGGTAGGTACTACACACTGCAATAGTGGAAAACCCTTGTCCACTTGTTCAAACAACATCGGGATGTGTCCATGTGTGCATATGTTGACCTCAGTACATACGACATGAAAATAATCCAACATGGATTTCAAGCAAAGAAGGAGCCAAGCCATTTCAACAAAAGTTGGGTAAAGGACATCTGTCACTTGAAACCCTTACATAGAAAGAACCAACTGAGTTGTTGGATGTTTAGATCACCTACAAAGTTCATTATTTTACATGGGTTTCTAATTGAATTTATGTATGTAAGAAATATAGCGAAATCCACTCATGCATTGATTTTAGAAACTTGAACCATTCCTAGAAAAAAACAATTACCCCGTGCCATCATTGGAACCTATGTTACACACAATATCTAAAGTAGTAGTTTCGTATTCACCTAAAGGTATTTTGGGATACCACTAGGTTTTGGTAGTGGAACTGGATAGTTCGTATACAGTCCATGAGATGCTTGGCCCACACACGTACTATCTGCAATCACTTAACGGGAGGATTGACAATCTTCCTATCAACGTCAAAGATCATAAACACTATTTTTGGTAGGTCGGGTCGCGCCCTGTGCCATGTACATAGTTTGCTTGTTGCCTATTGTTTTCATTTTGTTTGCCTTGCTTACTATATTTGTTTTATTTTTGTTTGCTTTGGTTACTATTTTCGTTTTCATTTGTTTTTTTTGCTTAATACCTTGCTATTTTTGTTTCCGGAAATAAGTGGTGCCATCTATTGAGTTTTGGCTTTTGAATGAGTAGGTGGCTTAGATATGAAGGGACTTGTTACACTGCAACACTTGGCGAGTTTGTCTGTCTTCTCTTTTCTTGGTTATAATCTTTGGCCGATGAAGTCTTGATAGAAAATACGAGCCATCTGAAAGCGAAGTTTTGGTCCAACCATGAACCTGTGTCCACACTGGGAAGCCTCATGCCTGTACTCATCCTTCTTCTCTGTGTGTTCAAGCTCGTCCAACTAGTAGAAATGGAGAACGGGAAAATATAAACGAGAAAACCTGTGTCAGAGGTCTTACATGCTTCTTTCAAGGAACAACCTCTTCTTCTCTTAATAAGTCTGGATCCCTCTTCCACCCCAAACATAAATAAGTGCATATGCACAGTCATCTTAAAAAATTTACAAAAGTGAAAGAAGAGAAAGGATTCCTACATAGAGAGGTGAAGCATGCAACTCCACCAAGGTACTAACCAAGCTTGTCGGCAGTGGAGCAATGCGTGTTTTCCTACGTGACTCCACCGACATAGTGTGCAAGCCTGCTAGTAGTGGAGCAATACCAGAGATGAAAACTTATACTCTGAAAGTCTTCAACTCATGAGCTAAACTACCCTTTCTGATTTTGAAACACTGTGATCAAGCTAAACTTTTTTTGTATTTGACTACGTTGGAAAAGGTGAACCATATATGTTCATGGGGTAAGTGGGGAAGCTAAAGTAACCTGCACAACAATTCAATACTCCCTGAAAGACAAAGGTCTTGTGCTATAAATGAACCAAAACAGAGAAGCTAAAGTTCTACTAATGTGTCACCAAGTGTTGTAGCAGCTGCAACACCCTCCAAAATTTTGGCCCACATTCAATTTCGAAGCCTCCTTTGAGACTTTAACTTGATGTTTTCGCACACACACATTCACCTCGTGAGCTGATGTGAGTCTTCGCACCCAGCTTTCTTATACCTTCAACAGACAAATTTTTCATGTTGATAGAAATGGCATGCTTGTGACCATGTTCTGGTCACACACAAGGTCTTCGCTTCATGTGTACATGTTATGTTTGCTATGAAAAGATCTGTCACGCTCACACACAGAGTCATATACACCATTGTGCAACTATCATTGTGGTTGTCCAATGATCAATCACAAGTGTCGTGCTTGTTGCTCACACCGTCGGTCAGTCATGTTGAACATGTGGATCTGGATGGTTTGAATCATCTCGTCGTCAAGTCATGTAAGTGTGTGTTTTCAAGTTCACATATGCACCTTTTCACTCACTCACACACTTAGTCATTTTGTTGAAGCTTTGATGACTAGATCAAACTCAAACAGCTAGACCTTCACCCTCCCATCAATTCGATCAAATGTCACCCAGAACAATGCAGAATCACCAAGCAATCTATTTCAAGTTGCATTTCCCACAAGATGATCAATCAACCTTTCCACTAGTCAACCGGAGAGTTTGACTTGGAAGCCACCTTAGGATAGACTCCCCTCAAAAATTGAGCAGAGGTTACAGACCTTACCCGCTTTGGTTACTAAGAAAATTACGTAGACAAGCCAGACAGAAACCAAATTCCTGTTCTTGTCTCCCACAAAAAATTGCACAGTTTTTCCTGCTAGCCCACTAGTTAGCCGAAGAAATGCTCACTCGAAAAATTGTGCACATTTCATGAGCAAGTCCTCTTCTACCCAGCATTTCTCTCAGCCTAGAAACTACGTAGAGGAGATCAGTAGGCCAACCTTCCAGCATCTTGACAGTGCTAGACCCACCAACATTCAGGGGATCACCCCGGTATGAAGTCCTAACTATTCCTCACACCGTTTGGTGTGGGAGTCCTATCTGGTATGATAGCCCAGTTCCCACTGTCTTAAGGATTTGCCTCAACTTTTGCTTGTCAACACAAGAAAGTGGTATGCTTTGTCTTCTAGAAGTGATGTTCGCGTGCCTGGTGCCTGCTAGTGTACTTGTGTAAATGGTACTTTGACTGTAGAGGGAGAGGGTGAGATTGAGTCCCAAGCTGGTTGGGATGAAGTCTCAACTTGGCTAGGAACACACAACACAAGAGGACGTGCACAACTTCTGGAGGAGCTTTCCACATGGATGCGGAAGTCACAGGACACAAGGTAAGCTAACATGTACAACACTCAATAGATGAGTCTACACGAGTGCAATGGTTGTTACAACGATTTTTATGTGAAAGGTCTGTCTGATGTCTTGGGAGATAGCCACCACAAGCGAGACAACATTAACATCATATACAACACATTTCCATTAACAGATTATGCATTACAACAAGTGAAATAAGTTCAAGTGTTCAACACAAGTTAAAGCAACATGCGTTACAAGTGTTCAAGGTTAGTCTTACAACAATTAGAATACATGTGCGAAAACGTTCTGGCTTATTAGCAGACATCTGAATTAAGTGAAATTTCTAACACACATCATTACACCATACATCACTAACCCTGAGCGTAGGGTGTTGGAGCCACTAATTACTCCTCAAATAAAATATTACAGACTCTCTTGGCTATGTGGGAGGAGCTAAGGTGAAAAATTCATTTGCATGTACAAATGACGGGGTATTTATAGCCAAGGGTGAAACTGACCCTTGTGGTTGTTCAACTACCCTCATGACTGTTTGACTTCCATGACCTTTCAACTTTACATGACTCTTTGTACAATAGGTGGGTCTCTTGGACTTCCACCTTACATTACATTGATTTGAAAATATGGCCCACAATGGAGATGTGGAAAACATGACTCATGGAATGACTCAACATGACAGTGCTGGCACATTCATGCTGTTGCTGAAGTTCATGTCGAGCTGCAGTGCTTCTCGTAATAGATGTCTTCATGGTGTATCACTGCTTAACCTCCACAAGGCAAAGTCCACAGAGTCTTTGATGGTCGTTGGTTCGCTTGATGTTACTTTGGCACATTGCTCCTTTCTTATATGTTGGAAGGCTTTGACAGGCTCAACTGTTTACGAAAGGTGCATGTTCGTCCATTCATCCGTTCATGAGCACATCTCACATATTTTCTTGTTTGTCTGTCTGTGAACACATATTTTCATGATCATCTATTCGTGAGCACATCCCTTCACATGCATTTCTCGTTCGTCCATTGGTGAACCTCTCCTTCTGCATGTGCTCCCTTCATTCATCCCATTCATCGTCGTTCCATGTTGGTTGGTGTAACTATACCTGCAGTCACTCATGACGAGATGAAATCAACTTAGAAAACTACCTAGTCTACCATGACACGTGATCATTTCGGATGCAGGTGACCGGGAGAGGCAGTAAGGTTGCAAGGCAAGATGATGGCTCTGGGCACTGCTGATGAAAACTTCGCAAGAGTCACTGTGTGATGAAGATAGGCAATCCAAGTCGACACTGACTGTTCATGAGGTCTAGCTTGACTGGAAGGAAAAATTGCGGAAATTTTGGGAGGGAAAATATAGGCTACAGGAAGGAAAGACAAACAGAATTTATGCATTTTCTGGAACGAGCAGGTAGCAAGGGCTTCACAACAAAATTTGCGCAATTTTTTGGAGGAACATGATGTGTTGCATGGAGGAGCAACAGGTAGAAATTGTGCAATTTTTTGGAGGAACTGGCTGGAAGCCTAGTAGCCAAAACTGCACAATTCCTTAAGGGAACTGGTAGCTAGTTGTTGGGTCACTGGCATTAAAAATTGCATAATTCCCAAGGGCAACAGGAAGTTAGATGGTGGGTGCTTGGCAACAAAAACTACATAGTTCGTGAAGGGAACTAGCGGTCTGCTGTTGGGAGCTGTTGGCGAGGGAAATTGCACTAAGGCTGGGAGGCGAGCCTGCTAATAATCTCTATTCAATTTCTGAGTTGAGCAGACTATTGGGTAGAACAAGGCATGCTCATGGACACTACGTAGTTTTCTGGATGAGTAGTGGGTCAACTGTCAGGAGGACTGACTCGGAAATTTGCACAATTTTCTGGGGAGACAGGGATGAGCACTGGGTGATTGTCTGACCTCTCTATGAAATTTACTCAGTCAACAAAGTGGGAAAGGTCGGTAGCCTCTGTGCAATTTTTGAGGCGAGTCAGTCCTAGGGTGGTTGTCAGGTCTGACTCTCTGGTTGGCCAGCATGTAAGTTCATTGGATCGCTCACGAGCAATGCGACTTGAAAAGACTTGTTTGGTGCTTCTGTGCTATTCTAGGTGACAGTCGATCGGGTCGATGGCAGGGTGATGGTCTGGCTGTCAGAGGGAAATCTAGTCATAGGAACTAAGCAAATTGACTAAGTGTGTGAATGAGTGAAAGATGAAAATGTGATCTTACAAACACACACCAACATGACTTGATGACGCAACAACTCAAACCAACTAGATACACATCTTCGACATGAATGACCGACGTTGCAAGCAACAAGTGTGACACTCGTGATTGATCATTGAATAACCATGACAAAACTTGTGTGAGAGTGGATGTGGCTTCATGTGTGAGCATGAAAGATGCCTTCATAGTGAACACAACAAGTACGCATGAAGCAAAGACTTTGAGAATAACCAAAACAATGGTTGAAAGCATGACTTTGACATCAACATGCAAGACTTGGTGAAATGAAAAAGAAAGGAAAATTCTAAGACTCACATGATGATCAGGTGCTCATGTCCTAAGTGTCGTAAAATGCTCAAAATTTAAAATGATTAGAACTAATTCAAATTTGAGTGACTGGAAAGTGCTCGTCTTCCTAATTCCGGCGCCACAAACGGTTCGAAAAACGGTCTTCGTATGAGAAAGTTATGGCGAAAGGAAGAATTTCTCAGTAACATTGAAATTTTGAATTTTTCAAAAAAAAAATAAAAAAAAAAGAATATTCCACAGAATATTCCTTGGAATATTCCTTTTTGGGCGGCCAATCACAGGTTTCCATGTGGCAGGCCCAGAGGCTGCCACGTGGCCGGAGGTGACGTCAGCAAGGTATGTGCGCATGTTAAAATTTTGGTTGGGTTGTGGTTTGAACCCATGACCTGCTGTCAACAAATACAAAGCCTTACCAACGCGCCACCACTGCAGGTCTTGTTTGAAAAGCAACGACAACTCTATATGAGTTTAAAATTTGGTTTGGGTGGGAAATGAAGGGGGCTAGCCCCTAAGGCCAGCCCCCATACTACATGACCAACGCCATTAAACCGTGGGCCTAAACCCCCACCGCGCAGCACGAAATCCAATGCAAAACGCCAGCTGCTTATCCCGGTCACATGCGCTAAAAATGGAGTTAACTGCCAGTTAGCATGGCAGAAAATTTTGTGGAGCGCTAAATTTGGGCGGTCCCGCCATATTTGGCAGGCCTAACTGGCCCCAACTAAATTTAACTGGAGTTTTTCAAGGGCAACTGGCAGTGGGGAGTAAATGGCCATAAATTTGGCTAGGAAAGGCGGTTTTGGACGATTTTTTTTTTTATTTTGGGTATCTTCAACCTTCGGAAGCCATTGGCATAGGTCTTGTAGCCATTTGAGGTCATTTTCAGAGGTTTTGGAGTCGTGTAAGTTCTAGGAGCCACCAGGGCCCAGTATTGGGAGAACTGTATAGGGTTGCAGGTATCCATTTGAGGTGAACTAGTAGTCAATCCTGAAGGATTCAAGTGTTCTGAATCCGTTTTTACCATCTATTCCACCTTTATATGCTTCTATTCAGCTGTATATTCAATTTAAGCATTTAATTAAAACAAGGACAGGCCCATTTGGGAGCCTTGGACCCAGCAGACGTAGCCCAGGAGGGGTGAACTACTTTATCAACTTCTTTTGCATCTGTGGCTGATTTATTTTGCAGAAAAAATTCATTTTTGTGTGTTAAACAGTAAAAGGAAATAAATCTGCTATACTTAAATGGGTCATGAACAGCTGAAAATTTCATTTGTTTTCTTTCTGCAAGACATGGACATCTTTTAAACATGTATATATCTGAATTGAATACCTTGCAAACCATTTACAAGTAGTTTCAAATTCAGATCAAGTTGGTATCGGAGCTATGTTGTTGCTTCTTTGTATCAAAAGTAGTCAAATAAACTATAGACAGAGCCTGAAACGAGGCAAGAAGCCTTCGAAATGCTCTTGTTATACAATTGCAAAGTAGATAAATGCTCTTTCAGTCAATCTCTGGTGTAGTTGTCTTTTGATTGTTTTTGTTCAAAGATCTTCTAACTATCTTGAAAATATTGATGCTTACCAGGTTGAAACTTAAAAGAGGGGAAGGACAGTTGACTAGAGAATGAGAGAATCCTCAGTTAAGGAAGGCTAGAGAGCCATCACCTCCACCTTCAATTTCACCCTCAAGAGTCTCAGCAGAAGCTTCAAGAATGTCTACACATGAAGGAGAAATTCCTGCAGACATGGATCCAAAAGAAGAAGAAAGAGTCTTCAGAAAGGCTTTCTTGGACCTCACTGAAATGGTGAGGATATTGTACCAAGAAAGAAATGAGAAATTGGCTGGAGAAGGGTCCAAACATCCACATGAAGGAGAGGGCTCTTCAAGAGGTAAGAAGGATGATGATAATTCCAAGAAAGGACATGGAGGTAATGGTGATCCACCACCCCCATTGTCACCTTCTTCCTCTTCATCCTCATATTCTTCTTCTCTGCATAAGCATAGATCCTCTGGAAAAAGTCCTTTTTTGAAGCTTGATGTAAAATTCGAATTACCTATGTTTAATGCTGAAGTGAATGCAGAAAAGCTTGACAACTGGATTAGACAGTTGGAAGTTTACTTGAGGATCTAGAATATGCATGATGATGCTACAAAGATTCAGTTGGCTTCTTTGAGAATGGATGGAGTAGCATTGGTCTGGTGGGAGGCCAAGAATTAAGAGGAGATCAAGAAATTTGGTAAGGTTACATTAACATGGCTTGAATTTCTGTTAGCCATTAAAAACCAGTTTTATCCTCTTGCTCACATGCAGAAAGCCATTATGAACTGGCAAAATTTTAGACAACTTAAGGGTCAAAGTGTCCAAGACTACACCCAAGAATTTAGGAGAAGAGATCTCTTGTTAGGGGTAGATTTATAGACCCAGAAAACCTTGCTGAAATACATTGGTGGCTTGCATAGCTACCTTAGACACACCATCTTGATGTTTAACCCTACTAGCCTCGACGAGGTTTTTGTCCAAGCTACCCATTTAGAGGCAAGGAGAAAAACACATATTGAAGGGGTAGAAACAAGCCCCCCAAGGGGAAAAACAAAGAGAAAACCTCCAAGGGAAAGGGCAAAAAGAATGCATCTGTCAAACAGGAGAGTGAGAACGTGATCTGTAAACACTGTTCTAAACCAGGCCATGAGGAGAAAAACTGTTGGAAATTACATCCTAAAAAAATACCTCAATCTAACAAATCCAAAGGGAAACAGAAAATTGCTGCTACTACATCTACACTACAAGATTTAGGGGATGATTCAGGTGATGAAACCAAAATTGCAGCCATGGGTTTGAAAAACTTGAAGGGAAAAGAAATTGAAACTCAAGCCAGCACTAGTGCCTCAAACTGTCATGTACAAGCTCCTAATGAGGAAGAAAGAATTGAACTGTTTCATGTGAGAGTGATTTCAAAACATACTAAAATTGACACACTTTTTGATAGTGGGTCACAAGAAAACCTTATATCAGAGGACTTGGTCAAGCAGCTTAAACTTGAGACTGTTCCACATCCGAAGCCATATCCACTTGGATGGATTTGCAAGGATGCAAATTTACAAGTTTCAAGAAAGTGCACATTGCGATTTGCAATTACTGCACATTTTATTGACACAGTTGAACTTGATGTGGTACCTTTTGATATAGCAAGAATTGTTTTGGGAAGTCCTTACTTGTTTGACAGGAATGCTATCTTTCATCGCCATGAAAACAAATATCATCTTTTCAAAGATGGTAAGGAGTTCATTGTTAGAGCTCATCGCAAGAAGACAAATATAGCGATGGTGAATGCAGGACAGGTAAAAAGGCTGGTCAATTCAAGTAAGAATTTTTCTCTTCTTATGATTAAGCCCAAGGTTGATGTGAATCATGAGTCATTTGACAATTGTGATCCAAAACTTAAATCAGATCTATATGATGTAGTTTATGCATATCATGAGATGTTTCAGGAGCCAACAGGTTTGCCTCCTAAGAGGGACATTCAGCATGAAATCCATTTGCATCCAAATTGTCCTCTTCCAAACATAGGCATGTACCGCATGTCTATTATGGAGAATGCTGAAATAAAGAAGCAAATCAAGGACTTGTTGGACAAGGGTTTCATAAGGCCAAGTACTTCACCATGTGGGTCACCGATTGTACTAATTCCAAAGAAAGATGGCACTTGGCGTATGTGTGTTGATTTCAGGGCCTTGAACAAGATAACCGTAAAGAATCGTTACCCACTCCCAAGGATAGATGATTTGCTAGACTAGCTGAAAGATGCTCGATATTTCACTAAGTTAGACTTGCGCAGTGGATATCATCAAGTAAGAATTGAAGAAAGTGACATTTGGAAGAAAACTTTTAAAACCAGACAAGGACTCTTTGAGTGGCTTGTGATGCCGTTTGGTTTGTGCAATGCACCTGCAACTTTCATGTGGGTAATGGATGATGTCTTGCGTCCTTTTCTTGATGATTTCATTATTGTCTACTTAGATGACATCTTAATTTTCAGCAATTCTAGAGAAGATCATGTCATGCATGTTAGGAAAGTACTTGATGTTTTGAAGAAGAATCAGTTATTTCTTTAGTTTATTTGGGACACCTAGTAGGAGGAGGTGCTTTGAGAATTGTTCCTGCTAAGATTGAGGCTATTGTGAAGTGGCCTACTCCCAAATCCATAACAGAGGTAAGAAGCTTTTTGGGTGTATCTCAATATTGGAGGAAGTTCATCTCTAACTTCTCTTCTATAGCAGCTCCTATGCATGCAGTGACAAGTGTGAAGCATGCTTTCCAATGGGGAGGAAAGCAGCAAAAAGCTTTCGAATCTTTGAAAGAGAAGATTAGTTCAGCTCCAGTCCTTGCATTACCAGATTTGAGACAGCCATTTGAGATACAAACCGATGCTAGTGATTATGCCATGGGTGCAGTTCTTCTACAGCATGGTAAGCCTATTGCTTTTCATTCTGAAACTTTTAATGGTGCTGTTGTAAATTATCCTACATATGATAAGGAGTTATATGCATTCGTACAAAGCGTCAAAAAGTGGAAACACTATTTGATGGGCAAAGAAACTATTATACATACCGACCATCAGCCCTTACAGTACTTGCAATCACAAAGCAAGTTACAATAGTCACGACACTTCAGATGGATGGGCTTCTTGCAACAGTTCCATTTGGTAATAAGGTACAAGAGAGGTACTTTGAATAAGGTTGCTGATATGCTTTCAAGGCCTATTATTGGTGTTGTTACTTTACTTAAGAATGATTCCATTGTACATGATAGTTACATAGAACAATATGCATCTGATGATGACTTTAAAGATGTGTATGCTAACTTGAGTAAAGGGAATCATGTAGAGGAAAATGACTATCACATGCATAACAATTTGTTGTTTCATTTGGGAAAGTTTTGTATACCACAGGGGGAGAGAATAAATGTCATAAGAGAAGCTCATTCTTCTCTTATTGCTGGCCATTTTGGTGTAAGAAAAACAGTTGCACATCTACAGAGGTATTGCTATTGGCCTCGCATGGTAGATTGTGATTCAAGGTTCATAAGAGGTTGTTCATTATGTGCTACAAGCAAGCCTAGTAATAGGAAACTTGGTTTGTATACTCCTTTTCCGGTACCTTCTAGACCATGGGAGAGCATCTCTATGGATTTTGTAGGAGGTTTGCCAAAATCTAGAAAGCAGCATGATTATTTATATGTAGTAGTTGATCGTTTCAGCAAAATGTGTATACTTATGCCTTATAAGAAAACTATAACTGCTGAACAAACTGCTGAATTATTTTTTCATCATGTATGGATTCACTTTGGTTTGCATACTTCGATTATTAGTGACAGGGATTCCAGATTTGTGGGGAATTTTTGGTCCAACCCATGGGAGATGATGGACACAAAGTTGAAGAAAAGTACTGCTTTCCATCCTCAAATAGATGGGCAAACAAAAGTTGTGAACATAACCATTGCGCACCTCTTGAGAGGTTATTTCAGCAAGCATCCCAAGCTTTGGGATGAACATTTTCACTACGTACAACATGCTTACAACCGTGCCAAGCACTCTTCCACAAACACCTCACCGTTTGAAGCTTGTTTTGGTTACTTGCCAAAATCACCTCTTGATTTCATTCTTGAGAGAGATGTTGCCATTGAGGGACATAGTGATATTGACAAAGCTCGTTCATTCATTGAAATAATTCAGCAAATACATCAGCAAATTCAAGAACAACTTGAGAAGAGTCAAGGCAAGTACAAGGAAAGACACGACAAGCATAGAGTCGATCACAAGTTTCAAGAAGGGGATGAGGTATGGTTGTACATTAGTAAGGAAAGGATGCAAGGAGAAGGTAAAAAGATGAAGCCTATTCGTTATGGTCCATTCAAAATCCTCAAGAAGGTTGGAAATAATGCTTTTCAATTAGATTTGCCTTCCTACATGCAAATGTATTATGTTGTCAATGTGGAGAACTTACGTTTGTATGAACTTCCTTTGATTATTGATCATGAAAGTGTTGTTCAGCTGCCATCTATAGAAGATTTCTCGCCAGAATTCTTAGATGAGTTGAAAGAAGATACAATCCTTGACAGAAGGACACACACTTCAAGGAGGGGCAGTGTAGATTATGTTCGGGTTGGTTTCAAAGGCAGCAAACCAAACAAGGCAAAGTGGATGGAGGTGGACAGAGTGAGGGAGTTGTACCCTCACCTCTTTAACAGGTAGTTGAAGGCTTTTGGGGTCCAAAAGCTTCCCAATGGGGAGGCGTGATCAGGTGCTCATGTCCTAAGTGTCGTAAAATGCTAAAAAATTTAAAATTCTCAAAACTAGTTCAAAGTTGAACGAATGGAAAGTGCTCATCTTCCTGATTCTGATGCCACAAATGGTTCGAAAAATGGTTGCCGTATGAGAAAGTTATGGCAAAAATAAGAATTTCTCAGTAACATTGAAATTTTGAATTTAAAAAAAAAAAATTAAAAAAAGAATATTCCACGAATATTCCTTGGAATATTCCAGGGCATATTCCTTTTTGGTCGGCCAATCACAGGTTGCCACGTGGCAAGCCCAGAGGATGCCACGTGGCCGGATGTGACATCAACAAGGTATGTGCGCATGTTAAAATTTTGGTTGGGTTGTGGTTTGAACCCATGACTTGCTGTCAACAAATACAAATCCTTACCAACACGCCACCACTGCAGGTCTTGTTTGAAAAGCGGCGGCAACTCTATATGAGTTTAAAATTTGGTTTGGGTGAGAAATGAAGGGGGCTAGCCCCTAAGGCCAGCCCCCATACCACGTGACCAACGCCATTAAACCGTGGGCCTAAACCCCCACCGCCCAGCACGAAATCCAATGCAAACCGCCAGCCGCTTATCCCGATCACATGCGCTAAAAATGAAGTTAATTGCCAGTTAGCATGGCGGAAAATTTGGCGGAGCGCCAAATTTGGGCGGTCCCGCCATATTTGGCGGGCCTAACTGGCCCCAACTAAAGTTAACTGGAGTTTTTCAAGGGCAACTGACAGTGGGGGGTAAATGGCCATAACTTTGGCTAGGAAAGGCGGTTTTGGACGATTTATTTATTTATTTTGGGTATCTTCGACCTTCTGAAGCCATTGGAACAGATATTACAGCCATCTGAGGTCATTTGCAGAGGTTTTGGAGCCGTGGAAGTTCTAGGAGCCACTAGGGCCTAGTATTGGGAGAACTGTATAGGGTTGCAGGTATCCATTTGAAGTGAAGCAGTAGTCAATCCTGAAGGATTCAAGTGTTCTGAACCTATTTTTACCATCTATTCCACCTGTAGATGCTTCTATTCAGTTGTATATTCAATTTGAGCATTTAATTAAAACAAGGACAAGCCCATTTGGGAGCCTTGGACCCAGCAGACGTAGCCCAGGAGGGGTGAACTGTTTTATCAACTTCTTTTGCATCTGTGGTTGATTTATTTTGCAGGACAAATTCATTTTAGTGTGTTAAACAGTAAAAGGAAATAAATCTAATATACTTAAATGGGTCATGAACAACTGAAAATTTCATTTGTTTTCTTTCTGCAAGACATGGACATCTTTTAAACATGTATATATCTAAATTGAATACCTTGCAAACCATTTACAAGTAGTTTCAAATTCAGATCACATGAACTCATGGAGTGAGCCTGGGTGTGTGGAGTTATCAACTAAAACTCTTAAGGGAGGCTCCGAAATTTGGTGCAGGGAAAGATTTTGGAGGGTGGTTGTAGCTACAACACTTGGCAACACATTGGTAGAACTCCAGCTTCTCTGTTTTGGTTCATTGCTAGCATAGGGCCTTGGTCTTTAGGAAAGTATTGAATCATTGTGCACGTTACTTTGGCTTCCCCACTTAACCCATGGACATACATGGTTCACCTATTGCCAACTCAGTCAAACAAAATCAAAATTTCAGGTTGATCACAGTGTTTCGAATCTGGGAAGGGTAGTTTAGCTCACGAGTTGAATATTTTCACAGTATGATTTTTCATTGTTGATGTTGCTCCATAGCTAGCAGGCCTAGAGAGTACCTTGACGGAGTCACAAAGGAACACACACATTGCTCCACTGCCAGCAAGCCTAGTTAGTACCTCGATGAGTTGCATGCTTCACCTCTCTATGCAGGAAGCCTTTCTCTTCTTTCTCTTTTGTATTTTTCAAGATGATTGTGCATAGGAAGTTATTTATTTTTGGGGCGGAAGAGGGATCCCGACTTATTGAGAGTAGAAGGGGTTGTTCCTTCAAAAAAGCATGTAAGACCTCTAACATAGGTTTGCTCGTTTAGATTATCCCCTTCTCTGTTTCTACTAGTTGGATGAGCTTGAACACACAGATCAGAAGGCCGAGTACAGGCACGGGGATTCCCAATGTGGACACAGGTTCATGGTTGGACCAAAATTTCCCTTGCAGACATTTCATATTTTCCGTCAAGAATTCATCAAATGAATGTTACAACCAAGAATAGAGAATACGGGCACAAGACTGGCCAAGTGCTACAGTGTCACAATTTTCTTCAAATTTCAGCCACATACTCTATTCAAAAGCTAGAACGTAGTAGTTGGAAACACTTATTTCTAGAAACAAAAATAGTAATCTATCAAACAAACAAAATGAGCATGAAAAAAAATAGTAAACATAAAAAACAAAGTAAAAATAATGGTAGTAAGCAAAGTAAAGAAGATGAAAACAATAAGCAGGAAGTAGACTATGTACATGGCATGGGCGCGACCCAACCTACTGGAAGTAATGCTTGAGGTCTTGGCCGTTGAAAGGAAGTTTTTAAATGCTCCCATTAAGTGATTGCAAATGATACATCTATGGGCCAAGCTTCTCGTGGACTAGTTTAAGTCCACCAGGCTTCGTTACGGGAACTTGGTGGTATTCCAAGAGACCTGTAATGAAGACGACATCACTACTTCAGGTATTGCATGCAACATAGGCTTAGATGATGGCACGGTGTATTTGTTCTTATTTCGGGAGAGGTTCAAGTTCCTGAAATCAATGCATCAATGGATTGGATTTCTCGCGTGTGGAAGTTAAATTAGAAACCCAAGTATGATGAAGAATTTTACAAGTAATCCAATCATCCAAAATCTCAGTCAATTTTTCCTATATAAGAAGTTGAAATGACATATTTGTTTTAATTGGACTTTGTTGTAATGGTTTTCCTCCTCCTTTACCTGGAATCCTGCATTGGATCACTCACGTGTATTGTGTACTCAGGTCATCATTTTCCCATGTAGACACATCTCGGTACTGTTTGATTGAGCAGTCAAAGACTTGTCGTTGTTGCGGTGTGTAGTTTGTATCAAGACTAGCTATCTTTAGATTATGATTGGTTCCAAGGTTGTTCTGTTCATTTGTAGTGTAGGTTTTGCTATTTATTGTCTCTGGACATAAGTTCTGCAAATCATATAGCTTGTTGAGGTAAATCACATTGTTGGGGGTTGGGTTTTCTTTCTCGTACTCAGCTGCATTATTCAGGGGTTTCTCGTGCTTACCTGTTATGCCCTTGAAAGCATCAACATTGTCCGTAGAGTGCAGTATCATTTTGAGTGTGACCGTGTTGAGGCTGAAAGTCCTTTGTAAGTTCAACACGAGTGCTTCATACTTTGCAACGTTGTTTGTGCATTCGAACTTCAAGCATCTTGAAATCGTGCATCTTCTATTATTTTGGACAACTGATATACACTCGACCCATGAGCTGTCATGTGTCTTTGATTCGTCAAAACCCGTGGCCCAAAACTTGTTTATACACTGGCCATTTGACATGCTTGTACTACTCCTACTCCTGTTCATGCTACTACTGCTACTATTGGTGCAATGAACTGTACAAGTTTCATTACCATCAGTTAGGCAAGGAAGGAATCCCAACTGTGTGTATGGTGGGGTTGGAGTTGGTCATGTAGGATAACACTCAAAAAGTCTTCTACAAACACCAATGGTTCATTATCGCCATTAAGGGGAGTGACATTGTGTTTCATATACCTCTTGGATAACACCTTAATTTGGTTGCATTTGCCCTTGTACAGAAGCCACATGTGAGACTAGTCTATAACAAAGTAACCATCTAGCTTGATAGATGAGTCTCTGCTAAGTAGCAGACCATATGCTTTTGGTACATCCACAAAAAATATGTTGATCTATTGATGGACCCGGCTATCATGAGATAGATAGATGATCACGTCTCGCAGTTCATCAATGGTTGGTACTAACGTTTGGTCAAGTTGGATGATTCGTGTCGATGTTTCACTCCATTGTGCATTGATCTGCTTTGCAATGGGGACTGGCATTACGTTGGCGGTCGCGCCAGAATCAACCAAGAAATTGTGAAAATTGTTGCTAAAGATTTCAAAGGATAGAAAGAATGGAGGGAAACCTAATTTTTCTTCTTCCATTCAAAGCGTGTTGAGCATAGTAGAAAGAGGTCTAGGAGGTGTGCTTGCCTCTTTGCTCGTAGAGGTTGCATTGTCCATTGTTGTCAGTCCCAATGCACACAGTAGGATATTTCCCTGGATCTAGACCTTAGCTAACTCGAAAAAACTAATGTTTTCTCGAGTTTTCTTCATGTCATCAACAATTTTGTAGTCCATAGGCGGTAGAATCATCGAGGTGTCTGGGGTGGAATGAATGTTCGTGTTGTCCCGCGGAGTGTTTTGCAGCTTGCTGCTCATGGGTGTACTCTTGTCTGCCGCTATCTTCCGGGACTTGATTTATGTTTTCTGCTTTTGGGTGGTTGGTGGATCGGCCTTCCTCATTAACAATCTCATCTTCTCTTGCATTTCCATAAGTGTAGGGGGAGCCCTTTTACTCCTAAGATTATAACGATCATTTTAATTTTGGGGCTATTTCTCAATGCTCATCTTTCAAATTACTTGCGAGCACTGATATGCATTCACCACATGCCCAAAAATTGATGCTTCATCAGGAGCAACCTCTTCTTTATCATCAATGTCTTTTGGCTGCTCCTACACATTTATTTCTTCATCGAGTGTATGACTATAGACAGAGCTAACGACTCACTTCCAGTTCGAACAAGAGTTATTGGGGTGATGTTCTTCATGGCAAGAACAGAAATTAGGATGTGCACGTTGTTCAAGTTGGAACACAGGCTTCTGCAAAGTTTTTGAAGCGAACTAGTTGCTGCTTGATGAGCTGCTCAATGAGATGATTTCCTATCTCTGTCTGGGCAGATGGCTGCTTGCAAATGTTTCTATTTTCCATTGTTTGAGCTCAGACACTTCCATAGTCAAGTTATTAACAAGGCGATTGAGGGTCTCAATATCGGTTGCTTCCTTGTCTCTACCCTTGCTCGTCATTGCTTGGGATTTCCTGCTCACATCCTTGGAGTCCTTCACTGATTCGTCATCCTTGATGACTCTGATTGCATGCAGGTCTTTGTCAACAACAATAGACTCTTCCCAAATTTCCAATAGTGTCTGTTTCGCAGCTTGCTTGATGAACTATGCAATGTTGGTTGGTAGTGTGGATGTGTCGTAATCAATGGTGATGGAGTCATGAGGTTTAGAGTCTGCTACAAACTTGTTCAATATGTGAGTAAACATCTAATTGAAGTCTTTTAATTTTTCCTTTCCCTCCATCTTGAGGCTTCCCAATTCTTTGAGTAGCATGGATGGGGTCTTGTCATCAACAAACTATTCAAGGAACATGTGTTTCAATGCACCCTAGTTCTGTATAGAGTTTGGTGGAAGGTTGAGATACCATGCAACTGCATGACCATCCAAAGTACACGGGAATAATCTACATGTTATATCATCATAAAGTACCTCAAGGGTATGCAGTTATAGGTAGAATTTGTCTAAGTGGTCTTTTGCATTCACCGTGCTGTCAGGGTTGAACTTGATGTTCATTCTCTCCGCTCACTTCAACATCTTATGCAGAACAACCGAGAGAGATAATGGTCCCTTAGTCATCCATTCAAGGTTTGGATTATCCATCTATTCTTATTCTTCCTCCTCCTCTCTTTCAGAGTCTGATGGTTCTAGCTCTGAGTATGTTGGTTCGTCTCCACCTCTGCCTCCTCTAATGCCTTCCCCTTCGCCTCCTATACCAGTGTTTGATCCCAATATCACAAGAGTGTCTTGTTCCCCTTGCTAGAAGACTGGAGGTTCCTCTTCATCTTCAATAGCTTCTTCTAGACCTTCAAGCATGGCAAGTACTACTTCTTCCACTGACGATACAACAACTCATTTGGGAGTGGATTTTGGCTTCCTTGATGTGTATGTAAGATGTTGTATGTCTGAGATCAATCTAACTATTTTCGTGAACTAGTGAGTGATGGGATGGATGAAGTGAAGATGTTGATATAGAATCTTGTGTTCAATCCTGGGAGGTGAGGAGTAACCAACTTTATAGTCGCGTGTAAGTGAGAGGGAGTGCAAGTTACTCCCCTGACCATATGGTTGATGAATGAGTGCGAGAGGATGTTCAACCATATACAACTAGTTGCCCTCCTTCTAGCTCCAAACATTTTGACAGTGCTGGACCCACCAACATACAATGGATCACCCCAATATGAAGTCCCAACTGGACCTCACATCGTTTGGTGTGGGATTCCCATCTGGTATGATGGCTCGGTTGACATTATCTTAAGGACTTACCTCAACTCTTTCTTGTCAGCATATGAGAGTAGTCTACTTTGTCTTCGAGAAGTGATGTTCATGTGCTTGGTAACTGCTAGTGTACTTGTGTCAATGGTTCTTTCACTGTAGAGGGAGAGGGTGGGAGTGAGTCTCAAGTGGGTTGGGATGAGGTCCCAACTCAGGTAGGAACACACAACACAACAGGAGGCACACATTTTCCAGAGGAGCAGTCCACACAGATGTAGGAGTCATAACACACAAGGTAAGATAACATGTACAACACTCAAAAGATGAGTCTACATGAGTGTAACAGTTGTTATGGAGAGTTTTATGCGAAAGTTCTATCTAATGTTCGGAGAGATATCCACCACGAGTGAGACAAAGTTAACAACATATACAACACATTTTAATTAACATATTATGCATTACAACAAGTGAAATAAGTTCAAGTGTTCAACATAGGTTAAAGAAACATGAATTACAAGTGTTCAATATTAGTCTTACAACAATTACAACACATGTGTGAAAATGTGCTGGTCTGTTAGTAGGCTTCTGAATTAAGGGAAAGTTCGAAGACACATCATTACACCATACATCACTAACCTCGATCGTAGGGCATTGCAGCCACTACTTACTCCTCAAAGAAAATATTACAGACTCTCTTGGCTATGTGGGAGGAGCTGAGGTGAAAAATTCCTTTGCATGTATAAATGAGGGGTTATTTATAGCCAAGGGTGAAACTAACCCTTCTGGTTGTTTGACTACCCTCATGAATTTTTGAATTCCATGACCTTTCAACTTTGCATGACTCTTTATACAACAAATGGGTCTCTTGGACTTCCACGTTACATTACATCGATTTGACAACATGGCCCACAGTGGAGATGTGGAAAACATGACTCATGACATGACTTGACATGACAGTGCTGGCACATTCATGCTGTTACTGGAGTGGATGTCGAGCTGCAATGCTATTGGGTGATGGATGTCTTCACGGTGTTTCATAGCTTCACCTCCACATGGAAAAGTGAGCGGAGTCTTCGATGGTTGTTGGTTCGCTTGATGTTTCTTTGGCACATTGATCCTTGATTGAATGTTGGAAGGTTTTGATAAGCTCATCTGTTCGCGAAAGGTGTATGTTTGTCCATTAGTCCGTCAGTGAGAACATTTTGAATATTTTCTCATTCATCCGTCTACAAACACATCTTTGCATGATCATCCATTTGCGAGCACATCTCTTCGCGTGCATTATTCGTTCATTCATTGGTGAACCTCTCCTTCTTCATGTGCTCACTTCGTTCATCCCATTTGTCATCGCACCATGTTGGTTGGTTACCTATACCTGTGTCGCTCATGATGAAACGACATCAAATCCAAAAACCTCCTAGTCTACAATGACACACCATCATTTGGGATGTAGGTGATCGAGAGAGGCAACAAGGTTGCAAGGCGGGATGATGGCTTTGAGCACTGCTGATGAAAACTGCGCAAGAGTCACTATGTGATGAAGATGGGAAATCCAAGTCGATAGTGACTGTCTGCGAGGTCTAGCTCGGCTGGAAGGAAAAAATGCACAAATTTTGGGAGGGACAATCTGGGCAATAGGAAGGCAAGACATATAGAATATGCACATTTTTCGGAACGAGTGGGCAGTAAGGGCTTGACAGCAAAGTTTTCACAATTTTTTGGAGGAACTAGCGAGGCTACAAGAAGGATTAGTAGGTAGCAATTGCGTAGTTTTTTGGAGGAATTGGTAGGTGCCTGGTAGCCAAAACTGCATAATTCCTGGAGGGAACTGACAGCTACCTACTAGGTCACTGGTGTTATCACTCAGGTTGTCCTTAAGATCCAGAAAAGGATACGGCCGAGGTAACCATAGACCAACTTTGTATTGCAGGTTCTAGCCCACCTGCAATCAGAGAGGGCTCTCTCTTTCTGATTTAGCTTTGTTGAGAAGGATTTTAGGCTAGGTATTGAGTTCAGAGGGTTTCTTGTTTTTTTTTTTGGTGGGAAAATTGATGTCTCAGGTAGAGAGGCAGAGCATAGTCTGAGGGTTTCAAACCATTGGGCGTGGAGTCGAGGATGAGGACTGCTGGTGCATTCCCTTGGTCACAATAAGGGAAGATGGAGCAAGATAGCTACGCATGAAACAATGTTTCAGGTTTAAATGATGGAGTGAATGCTAAGTAATGAGAGGCAGTTAAGAATCTCTTAATCAGCTTAACAGATGGAGGTAACAGAGCTCTACCTAGGGGAATTTAAGAATCCCTAGATAATTGGCAAACACAGGTGAATCGGGGTAAATATGAGCCAGAAGGAATTCATATTCATGACCAATTCATTCAGAGGAAAACATAAAGAAATAGCAGAAATTGAGCATAGAGTGTATTTAAACAAATTCTAAGCTATTCTTCCTTTCTGCTATTTAGATAGTGGTAAACAATAAAACAGAGGTAAGATGCACTTATTGTTTCAGGCTGCAGCACAAGAATTCCATCTTCATATCTTCAAAACATTCATTTACAATAGGCAGTTTGCTCTCCAAGCTTTCAACAATCTTTGGTTATAGAAAAAACTCAGGTATACAATGCGAGTCTCTAGTGAAAATTCTCAATTGACCAACCGCTTGAAACAATGTAGAGAGCGGTATATATAGGGAAAAACTCTCTACAACTGCTTTTATTACAACTTGACCTAAACAGGTATGAAAGAAAGATGATTACTTTAACCTAATCCTATCCAGAAATAAATGCATAAAAATATCTCGAGCTGCGCTAAGGGCTGTTGTATCAAAACTGAATAAATGATGTTGTCCTCGGTGGCTTGGTGTAGTGTTTTCTGAAATAAATGTGTATGGGTTTCTGCTCCTTTGCTGCCTGTTTGCATTTAAAGCTTTAACTGTGATTTGAGGGCAAGGATGGGCTTACGGCTCTTGATTTGACTTTCTGGGAGGCTCATCAATGTTCAGGTGCTTCGAGCCCCTAAAAACTTGGTTGATACTCTTTGGCTCTTCTTCTCCATCTGATACTCTTTGACAAACGAATTGGGTCGCTTTTCTCCTCTGCTGTGGGTCTAATCACAAATTAATGGCCGCTATTCGGCCTCTGTTTCCTTTAGAACTGTCTTCTGCTCCTCTCGGCAAGCTTTGCGAAGAAAAATGGGTCATTTGGTGCCTTTCGGGCTTGCTGGGGGCTACATCATGAAAATATTCCCTAAAGATTCCCCATTCAGGCCTATTTTATCCAGCGATGCATCAAAAACTACCTCATAAACTGATTCCGGGGCTCCGGAGTGCAATTTTCGCCCTTCGCACTAAAATTGCTGATGACGTCAGTGAGGGATGACGTCATCATGATGACGTCATCATCATGATGTCATCACGTACAGAGGTGACGTGGCAGTACGGCAGGGGACACGGTGGCAGGACACATGGCAGGGTGACTCGGCGGTATAGTGGTAGGAGGCCACACAGGCGGATGATGCGGCAAGTGACGTGGGGCTTATGTCATAGGGGGAGGGCGGTAAGTGGTTTCTGGGCGCACCACCTTTGGACAAAGGTGGTTTCAGGGGAGGGGGCTCCGCCACAGCCCAGGAGGTGACGCGTGGCGGGAGTACGGCGGCAATACCGCCCATCTCCCGGATGCTAACCTTCGGGCGCGTCGGGGGACAGGAAGGCCCGCCCATCGTAGATCTGTGGGGCGAGTGATCTAACGGTTGGCGAGGAGGACGAGGCGACGGAGGGATAAGGGGCGAGAATATTCATGGAATATTCCAGTTTTAATACAGCGCGGTGGGGGTATAAAACTATGATTTGTGTGGGTTATAGGGTTATAAACGGGCGGGTTAATGTATTTGCGCTTGGGACTTTAGCATAAGGGGTAAAACATGGGTTTTTTGAGGGTTTATGAGCGGGGTTTTAACGATTTATGCACAAAAAATTAGGATAAGGGCGGAAATGTGGGTTTTTGAGGGTTTTTAGGGCTAGGAGAGAGGTTGTTAGCATGACCAGGTGTCATCTAACTCCTGCTATGACACGGATGGGTTAAAAACAGCCCCTAATGGACCATTTTTTCCCTGACTTAGAAGAAATATGGCTATATTGCCAGGGAGGGGATATTTACATAGGGGAGTTTTATATACATAGTTTTAGTAGGGGAAGGGGAAAACTGATAGGGAGTTATATAGTAGAGTTAGTGGTTAATATGGTGATGATAAGCAGGCGCTAAGGTAAGAGACCTTAGGCTAATCCTCGAGGGAAAAGTGACTTTTAGATGAGAAATAAAGAATCCTTGAGTGAAGCAGATCTTCACCAGGACAAATGACATGGAAAGTGATGAAACTAAGAGGAATCAAGTAGATCTTGACCTCTTTGGGAAATTAGTAATTGACTTGGGGAATTTAGAAGAAGGGGAATTTAGTGGTGTCCAGCTTGAGCTCCTTTAGATGAAAAACTGTCTGCAACTGTGATCTAAAGAGATAAAACACTTTGTAACACAAAATTGATCATAAATCATCATTCTGCAACCTCACAGCTACCTACCCAGCCTACTCACCTAATATTTTTTTTCTTTTGATTTGGGTGCACTTAGACTTGGAGACCCAGCTTTACAATTTTTTCTTTTTGAATGTTCCCTATCTAAATCTACACTTATTTCTGCCAGGTCCCAGATTAAGCAGTTGGGTCCCTTTGATTCTCTACCTATCTACAGATCTGCCAAGATTAAACTGTTTGGTCAGATGCATTCTCTATATTCTAAAACAGGAAATTGAAACCTAGGGAGACCAAGGTTAGACTGTTTGGACCTCCCTTAAATGAAAACTCTTCAAAACTGGAACATCCCCTCAAAATTGGAAAACAACAGTGCCATTTGGACTAGCACACTTCATGGCATTTTGTGGAAATATGGAAAAATGTAGCCTGCAAAGTATGACATATTTGGCATGTAAAAGATATCAATCATGAAAGATGAAACCCTGTTGCAACAGGAGGCTAACAACTGGCAGCAGAAAATCTGCAATTCCCAAATGGGATAGGCAGTCAGTCGCTGGGTGGTTGGCAGCAGAAACTGCACAATTCCAGGAGGGAACTGGCAGTCTGCTGCTAGCGAGGGAAACTACACTGAGGCTGGGAAGTCAGCCTGCTGATCATCTTTGTGCAATTTCTGAGTTGAGAAGACTGCTCGGTAGCAAAAGGCCTACTCATGAAAAATGCACAATTTTCTGGATAAGCAGCGGGTCGACTATTGGGAGGACTGACTAGGAAAGCTGTGCAATTTTTTGGGGAGACAAGGACGGGCACTAGGTGACTGTCTGACCTGTCTGCTCAATTTCCTTAGTCAGTAGAGTGGGCAAGGTTAGCAGCCTCTGCGCAATTTTTGAGGGGAGTGAGTCCCTAGGTGGCTGCTAGGTCTGACTCTCCGGGTGGCTGGCATGGAAGTTCATTGGATCACTCACGAGCAGTGCAACTTGAAAAGACTTGTTTGGTACTTCTACCTTTTTCTGGGTGACATTCGATTGAGTCGACGGTGGGGTGATGGTCCAACTATCATAGGAAATTCTGGTCATCACAACTGAGCAAATTGACTAAGTGTGTGAATAGTGAAAGATGGAAATGTGATCTTACAAACACACACCAACATGACTTGATGACATGATGACTCAAACCAACTAGACACACATATTTGACATGATTGACTGATGGTGCAAGCGAAAAGCATGACACTTGTGACTGGTCGTTGATCGATGGTGACGACGCTTGTGTGACAGTGGTTGTGACTCCGTGTGTGAACACGACAGATGCTTTCATAGAAAACACAACAAGTACACACAAAGCAAATACTTTGAGCATAATGAGAATAATGGTTGCAAGCATGACTTTAACATCAACATTCAAGGCTTGGTGAAATGAATAAGAAAGGAAAATGCTAAGACTCACACTAGCTCAAGGAGTGGACTCGAGTGTGTAGTCATTAAGTGAATCTCTCAAGGGAGGCTCTGAAATTAGATGCAAGCCAAAATTTTGGAGCGTGGTTGTAGCCGCTACAACACAACATCAATGTCGTTTTTCCTGCCAGCAACTCCCAGCAGCTGACTACTAGTTTCCTCCAAGAATTGTGTAGTTTTTCCTACCAAGCTCCAGTAGCTGACTACCAATTTGCTCTAGGAATTGCACAGTTTCGGTTGCAAAGGTACAAATAGCTAGCTGCTAGTTCCCTCCAGGAATTACACAGTTTTTGCTGCCAAGGTCCCAACAACTAGCTACTAGTTCCCTTAAGGAATTGTGCAGTTTTGGCTATCAGGCTCCCACTATACAATCCTTCCAAAAATTGCACAGATTTTGTCTGCCTAGCCTTCACGCAGCCTGGACTGCTCCTCCCAAAAATTGTGTAGATTTTTTCTCCAGCTTAGCCAGTCCCCCCAGAAAATCACTATCGATCTGGATTTCCCATCCCCATCTCCTAGTGACTTCTATGTAGTTTTCACCAGCAGTTCCCAGAGCCTCCATCTGAGCTGGAAGCATGCAACCTTGTTTTCTCTCCAAGTTTGTTAGGTCCCTATAATACTAGTGATTCCCCCATTACTATTATCATTGTATCCCTTATTTATATTGTTGTGCCCTTATTGTCCCCATATTGTTATTATTGTGCCCCATAAAATCCCTCTATTGTTATTTTTGTGCCTTTATATTATTATTGTCAGGTCGGATTAGTTATATTGTGACCCCTTAGACTCCTATATACAGAAAGGTGGTTTTGTCATTCGAATCATCCAAGAATTATTCATTTGTGTAATGTAAAGGAGGTTTCCCCCTTGAAGAGGCTGAATTATAAGGAGTTGATCTATCTTTTCTATCTTTTTGTGAGCTGGTTTCATAAAATTTGGTATCAGAGCTTTGGATTCTAGCATTTCGCTGCTCCAAACAGGTCATCATGGAATTTTTTCTCTAACTTTTTTCTATGACGTTTCAGATGCTAAAAACAAAATTCATTTGGGTTGAAATTGTTCTGAACCTCGGGTCTGAATTTCAGAGCTTTTCGTGCTATAATTGCAGAGATATGATCTGAGGAATTTGGCCTTTTTGCAGACTCCTCAATTACATTACAAACAGGTGACCTGGGGAAAATAGTCATAATTTTTGTTTTGAGCATCAGATTGAAATTTCATAAGAAGTTACAGAAAGAGGATGGACTGTAGTTTCTTGTGTATATTTTCTAGATCCTACGGTCAAAACAGTGACACGACACTTCATACAAGTTCGCTCTTTTGAAAAGTTATATAATCAGGTCATCTTGGGAGATTGTGAATAAATCTTTCTTGGAGAATCTAAATTCGATCCGACTGGTGGCATTGGAAAGAGGACACAAAGGGATACTGCAGGTTGCAATTTTAAAACTGGAAGATCCAAAATTATAGAGATACATCATATGCAATATCGAGCTCCTACAAAGTGAAAAAAGGTGTGTAGATTTTTTAAAACTTTTGTATAAGCTTGGTTTGAAAAATTAGTTTGAACGAATTTGAAGGGCATAGTGAAGCATTATTATCAATAATTGATGCCCCAAAGAAAGAAAATGGAAACACCTAGTAAGAAACCTAAAAGCTCTAGCATGACTCATGAAGAAGAGGAAGAAATGCAACATGATATATCAAAATTACAAGAGCAAGTACAACAAATTTCATTCTCACTAAAGGTAAATGAAGCCAAGATGAATGGCATGGAAGCTAATATGGATGGAATTCAAGTTAAGATGGAAGCTAAGATGGATGGCATGGAAGCTAAGATGAATGGCATGGACGATAAGATAGAAGAATTTAAGATAAATTTGAATAAGTTGCTACAAGAAATGGTCACTAATTGTGAAAGGGTAGTAAAGGAAACTCATGATGAGAACAAAAGAAATGTTAATCATGATTTCATAGACTATAATGTTGGATTGAAGACCCACCATGTTACAAAAATCGATATGAGGAAGTTTGATGGCAAGGATCCCGGAACATGGATACTACAAATGGAGCAATTTTTCGATCTCCATAATGTGAAAAACACACAAAAGCTACATATTGCAACTTTATATTTGGAACCAAATCAGTTTATATGGTATCGATGGCTTTGCTCTCATAAACAAATTGTCACTTGGGAATTTTTAAGGAATAAATGACAACACATTATGAGGATACAAAAAGCAACACTTTTTTTAGCCAATTGATAAATCTCAAACAAAAGGGTTCAATGATGGAGCACATTGAGGACTTCTAAAAATTGAACATAAGGGTAAAATATATTCCAAAGGAGCATAGGATTGATGTATTCATAGGGACTTTAAAGGATAATATCCAACATGAGGTTTTCCTTTGGGAACCTGATTCACTGGAGAAGGCATTCAGGTTAGCAAGAAAAATGGAAAGAAAAATTATGGCAACGAGGAAGCCTACTACTCACAACTATAAAGATGGAAGTGTTGTTTCCCCTAGCCTTCCACAACCTACAAGGTTTACACCACACCAATTGGAAGAAAAAGGAGCAAAAGGGCTTTGTTACAGTTGTGATAGCAAATACACTAAAGTTCATAAGTGTGCTGAGAAGAAATTATTCTACATAGATTGTGAAGAGGAGGAAGAAAAGGAACAATAAATTTCAAAAGAAGAGGATATACTCCAAGAAAAAACCCTAGATAAAGAAGAAATGAATCCAACCATATCTTGTAATGCATTGGCTGGAATTACCACTCCTCAAACTATCAATATAGAAGGACATATCAAAAAGAAAAAGGTAATAGTTTTGATTGATTCAGGAAGTACCCACAATTTTATTCATTGTAAGATAGCCAAAGAATTGAATTGCTTCTTATATCCATCACCAGAGTGTCAAGTGATGGTTGCAAGAGGAGGAACCATAAATTTCTCTGGAAAGTGCCATAATATCAAGCTATCCATGGGAGAATATGTATTGAATAGCCCAATGCTTTCCATTCCAATGGGTGGTGCTGATGTTGTACTAGGAGTCCAATGGCTACAATCCTTGGGTACAATAGCTTCTAATTTTCAAGAACTTTTCATGAAATTTTCCGTGGAATTAAAGGAATTGAATTAAGGGGTATTGTAGGGAAACTGTGAAAGATAATCAACTCTAACGGTATGACAAAGCTTCTAAAGAAGGAGCAATGAGGTGTAATTGCACAATTATGTTCACTAGATGTTTCCACAACGAAATCATCTATTTCTCTAGATCTCCAAAAAGTCTTGGACAATCATTCCAAGGTATTTGAAACTCCCAAAGGTCTCCCACATATTCGTGATCATGATCACGCTATTCATTTTATTCCAAGAAGTGTTCCTCCAAACATCAGGCTGTAAAGATATCCCTATGCCCAAAAGAGTGAAATTGAACATATGGTAACAAAAATGCTAGTGGCTGGTATAATTCAACCTAGTCAAAGTTCTTTCTCTACTCTAGTAGTATTGGTGCACAAGAAGGATGGATCTTGGCACATGTGTCCAGATTATAGGGAGCTCAACAAGCTCACTATTAAAGATAAATTTCCCATTCTTGTCATTGATGAATTATTGGATGAATTGCATGGATCACTTTACTTCACCAAGTTGGATCTTCGTTCAAGATATCATCAAATCAGAATGAAGACTGAAGACATTCCGAAAACAACATTTAGAACTCATGAGGGTCATTATGAATTTTTGGTCATGCCTTTTGGCCTTACCAATGCACCTTCTAGATTTCAAGGTTTGATGAATTCCATTTTCAAACCCTTCCTTAGAAAATTTGTGTTAGTATTTCTTGATGATATACTAATCTACAACAAGTCTTGGAACGATCATGTTGAACATGTTGACAGGATGCACAAACTATTGAAGGAGAAACAATTATATGCAAAAAGATCCAAATATTTTTTTGGAGTACAAGAGGTAGAATATCTGGGTCATATTCTATCTCAGGAAGGTGTTAAGGTAGACCCTAGCAAAATTAAAGCCATTAAGGAATGGAAAATCCCTACATCCATAAAGAATTTGCAAGGATTTCTCGGGTTGACAGGGTATTATCACAAGTTTGTTAAGAATTATGGGAGAATAGCAGCACCTCTAACAACATTATTGAAGAAAGATGCATTTTCATGGACTCCAAAAGCAACAAAGGCCTTCAAACATCTTAAAGAGGCAATGTTCCAAGCACCGGTCTTAGCTACACCAAACTTCACAAAAACCTTTATTGTGGAATGTGATGCTTCAGGAAATGGAATTGGTGTTGTTTTAATGTGAGATGAAAGACCCATTTCTTTCGAAAGTCATCCAATCAAGGGAAAGTATTTACAAAAAGCTATTTATGAGAAGGAAATGTTGGCAATACTACATGCACTTAAGGAATGGTGACCCTACCTAATGGGAAGACACTTCAAGGTAAAAATGGATCATGATAGTCTTAAACACTATTTAGAACAAAGATTAGCCTCCGAAGAGCAAAAAAAATGGGTCACAAAGATGTTGGGTTATGACTTTGAAATCATCTTCAAAAAAAGGAAGCAAAATGTTGTGGTAGATGCACTCTCAAGGAAGGATGAGGACGTGGAAGCATTATTGTGCGCCATTTCTATTATCCAACTAGATTGGATGAACAAAGCAAGGGAGGAATGGAAGAATGACGAAGAAGTGTGGGCACTTATTTGAAAGTTACAACAAGTTTCCAGTACATCTGATACATTTAGTTGGAAAAATGATTCGTTATGGTACAAAGATCACTTATACCTCTGTAAGAATTCCCAAATCAAACAAAAGATTCTTATGGAATTGCACACTTCTCCCTTAGGAGGGCACTCAAGATTTTTAAAAACCTACCACAGGGTTAAGAAGGAATTTTTTTGGGATGGCCTTAAATCGGATATTAAAAAGTTTGTGGCAGAATGTTTGGATTGCCAACAAAATAAAGTTGAAACAATTAAGACCCCAGGTCTATTACAACCTTTATCCATTCCAAGCCAACATTGGGAGGAGGTTTCAATGGATTTTATAACAGTTTTACCCAAGTCTGAAGGAAAGAGTGTCATCATGGTGGTAGTTGACAAAATTACCAAGTATGCACACTTTTGTGCATTATCACATCCATTTACTACATTTATGGAAACAATTCAAAAGCTACATGGAAACCCAAAGATTATTGTAAGTGACAGAGATCCCATTTTCATTGGAAATTTTCGGACAAAATTATTTTCTTGTCTTGGTACTCAGGTAGCTCATAGATCATCTTATCATCCTCAATCTGATGGAAAAACTGAGATATTAAACAAATGTTTGGAAGGATATCTTCGTTGCTTTGTATCTGATAAACAGACACAACGGGTCAAATGGTTGCCTCTGGCTGAATGGTGGTATAACACTTCCTTCCATACTGCAGCAAAAATGACCCCATTTATGGCACTTTATGGATATTAGCCACCTTCCATCACATCATATTTAAGAGAAAATTATAAGGTTCAAGCAGTGGAACATCACATCGAGCATCAACAACAAGCTCTTCAACTCTTAAAGGATAACCTCACGTTGGCACAGAATAGAATGAAACAACAGGTAGATCAACATCGCAGAGAAAGAAGTTTTGATGTAGGTGACTAGGTATTCCTACGATTACAACCATACAAACAAATGTTCCTCAAGCAAGCTAAGAAGGATAATAAATTATCAACAAAGTATTATGGTCCGTACAAGGTGTTTCAAAAGATTGGTACTATGGCATACAAATTGGAGCTACATGCAGCTTCTCGAGTGCACCCAGTTTTCCATGTTTCATGTTTAAAGAAGGTTATAGGCGACAAGCTCCCAGTTCAAACAATATTGCCACAACTTGACGAGGAAGGAAAAATTATATTGGAACCGGAAGCAGTCAC
The DNA here is from genome assembly GCA_031772625.1 of Pinus tabuliformis. Taxonomy (NCBI): domain Eukaryota; kingdom Viridiplantae; phylum Streptophyta; class Pinopsida; order Pinales; family Pinaceae; genus Pinus; species Pinus tabuliformis. The sequence goes on along the minus strand of CM062818.1, from coordinate 807,027,292 downwards.
AGAAAAAAGAACTCGACAACTACGAAATGGATCGATTTCGGAGTATCTCATCAAGTGGAAGAACTTATCTACTAACGATTCCACATGGGAGGATGAGAATTTTATACAGAAGTATCCAGAACTACTCAAGCATTGAGGACAACGCTTTTTTGAAGGAGAGGGGCATGTTAGGTCCCTATAATGCTAGTGATTTCCCCATTACTATTGTCATTATATCCTTTATTAATATTGTTGTGCCCCTATTGTCCCCGTATTGTTATTATTGTGCCCCATAGAATCCCTCTATTGTTATTTTTGTGCCTTTATATTATTATTGTCAAGCCAGCTTGGTTATATTGTGACCCCTTAGACTCCTATATATAGAAAGGAGGTTTTGTCATTTGAATCATACAAGAATTGTTCATTTGTGTAACATAAAGGAGGTTGCCCCCTCGAAGAGGTTGAATTATAAGGCGTTGATCTATCTTTTTTGTATCTTTTTGTGAGTTGGTTTCATAACACAGTAACCTTCATCCGAAATGATCATGCATCATCGTAAACTAGGAGGGTTATGGAATTGATGTCATCTTGTCATGAGTGACTATAGATACAGGTACATAAACACACATGGTGTGATGACATATGGGATGAACAAAGGGAGCACATGCAGAAGGACATGTTCACCAATGAACGAACAAATGAAATATGCAAAGAGAAGTGCTTGCGAACATACGATCATGAAAATATTTGTTCACAGATGAACGGATGGACGAAAATGTGAGGATGTGTTTGCACATGGATGGACGGATGGAAGAACATGCACTATTTGAGAACGGATGAACCTGTCAAGCATGTGAACATAGAAAGAAGGAGGAACGTGTGAATGAAACATCAAGCGAACCCAACCATAGAATACTCTGCGCACTTTTCCATGCAGAGGTGAAGCTGTGACACACTATGAGGACATCCGTCACCTAGAAACACTGCAACTCGACATGCACACCAACAACAGCATGAATGTACCAACACTATCATGTCGAGTTGTGTCATGAGTCAGGTCATCCACATCTCTATTGTTTGCCATACTATCAATCAATGTAATGTAACTTGGAAGTCTAAGAGACCCACTTGTCATATGAAGAGTCATATAAAGTCGAAGGGTCATGGAAGTCAAAAGGTCATGAGGGAAGTCGAACAACCACAAGGGGTCAGTTTCACCCTTGGTTATAAATGCCCCCTCATTTGTAAATTCAAGAGAATTTTTACCTTATCTTCTCCCACATAGCCTTGAGAGTCTATAATCTTTTCTTTGAGGAGTAAGTAGTGGCTCCAACGCCCCACCCACAGGGTTAGTGATGTATGGTGTAATGATGTGTCTTGGAACTTTCACTTAATTCAGAAGCTTTCTAACATGCTAGCACGTTTTCACACATGTGTTGTAACGGTTGTAAGAGTAAACTTGAACACTTGTAATGCATTTTTCTTTAACGTATGTTTAACGCTTGAACTCATTTGATTGTTGTAATACATATATATTAGTGAAAATGTGTTGTATGAATTTTTAACATTGTCTTTCCCATGTTGGTTACCTCCCCAAACACTAGACATAACCTTTCACCTAAACTTTCTATAACGACTGTCACACTTGCGTGGACTCCTCCGCTGTGTTTTGTATGTGTTAAATTTCCTTCTGTGTTATGACTGCTGCATCCATGTCAACTGCTACTCTGGAAGCTATGCATGTCTTGTTGTGTTGTGTAGTCCTAATAGAGTTGGGGCTTCCTCGCATCTGACTTGGGACTCACTCCCACCCTCTACCTCTATAGTGAAAGAACCATTGACACAAGTAATAGTAGAAATCACCAGGCACAAGAACCTCACTACTTGAAGACAAAGTAGACCATTCTCCTATGCTAACAAGCAAGAGCTAAGGAAAGTATTTAAGATAATGGCAACTGGACCATCATACCGGATGGGACTCCCACACCAAATGGTGTGAGGTCTAGTTGGGACTTCATACTGGGGTGATCCCCTGAATGTTGGCGGGTCCAACACTGTCAACAAAATGCAAGATTTTCTAGTGCTTTTTATAAAACTTACAATAGGCAAAGGAGAGCTTTGAAGGTTTGGAAATTTATAGCCATCATTGTTGCTTTCAACATCTTTTCCATGAATGAAAAAAAACAGTAGCTTACCCACCCTGTTCTCTGTGTCAAAATGGATTCTAAACACCAATTACCATTGATCATTAAAGGCATCCTCTGACCCCTTACAATCATCCATGTTTTTAGCATGTTAGGCATGATCGTCTACACTTTTTCTCCATAATCTCCAGTAGCAATTCATACGATTGGAGAGAATAATTTGGAAAGAGAAGAATGATAGCTATATTGCATTATCCAAACTTAAAACACTTGAACCTACTATTCAACCAACTCTTAAACATTCCTACTCCTCTATCTATCTATGGATTCTCATCTAAGCCTTTGCACAAAAGCTGATGTAGTCATTGTAAAATAGTAAGTTGTTATTTCGCTCGCCCACACAACTGTATCGTTTCCTTGTACTTCATCCACCTAACATGTATACAAAACAAGTCAAGATCTTCCATTGTCTTCCAAATATGATTGAAGTCATGACTTCAATAATCTTTTTAAGAGTCTTTCTCCATAACAATGTTCGTCAAACTTAATAGTGAAATATGATTTCCTTGGTAGGGTTTCGATAAGGTTCTGGTTTCCTTCCAGTGCCGACGGTTATCAATAAAGTAGTGTTAATTAATTTTCCCTTATAGTTACAACTTTTGTTTTATACACTTCACTAGTGCCAAAGAAAGTGATTGTTGACCCATTATAACTAACAAATATGCCAATAAACCATTATTATTGTCAACCCTTAAATCAGTCTCATACAATAAACAATAATTAATCTTGCATGTATGATCAATAGTTTGTATGAACCATTTTTTTTTTTTTTAGCTTCTTACTTTCTATTGACTAGCGACATTGTATAACTTATATAGGAAAAAGGCAAAATTTTCTTTAGTTATTAATCCCCATTCCTTTATCTAAACATTTTAAATACATAGATTACATCATAAAGAATCCAAATTTAACACTTATATGTGGACCCTTTAGTAAACTTTGTGGTAGTGAAATATGCTATGGAGGCGTATTGGCCCATAGGCCACAAGGTTTGAACTCGAAGCTCCGATACCATTTGTAACGAACCTCCTTATCCTACCCTGGAAATTAGATAAAGGGGCTCCCATTTTGGTGAATTGTTTTCTTTATTTATCATTAAGACTCAACCCTTTATAAGGGTATATTTAGTCCATCATTATATCATCATTATTATTTATAAAATAGACTCCATAGTCATTATCAATTTGACTATAGAGTGGTTCTGATCTGTACTTTTAAGTCTATCTATAAGGCTTATGTGTCAGATCAATATTAAGCATGATTTACTAGTTGTAGGAAATGACTAACCATAGCATGCAACCCATAATAATTCCTTGATTAATCCACCTAACATTAATGGGCGTTAATTTAACTCTATTGTAGCTATCATGGCCATACATCATGATTATAGAATTTCTTTCATCATGCATAACTAACTATTTTAGCATAAGTACATGCAAGTCTTAGAACAAGCATGGTATGGATAATGTGTTTCTCATACCATACACTTATAAATATTACAACTATTCTACAAGCATAAAAATTTTCTCAGTTATGAAACAACACTGGAGATATCATTTCATTATAGGCATGCTAGGTACCTTCGTCAACTTGATGATATTCAAGTTCAATTCATCAAATATCTACATTCAAGTTAGATTCACTGGATATGTTATAGACCCATATATGCATAACTAAAATGATGCACCATCAATTCCTTATGCACCCTATAAGAGAATCTAACTTCATTATGCATGACATAGATCATGGTGAACCCTTGACAATACTATGGGAGACATTCCTTCATAACTATTCCACATGCATGAACATCTGCAAAACACTAGAGCATGATATCCTTCCTTATTCAATGTAAATATAATCATAATAACTTTGAAATGCATATGAGATCACATGACAATCACATACATTATTTAATTCATCATTTCCATAAGACAGGTAATTAATAAATCCATATAACTAAACTATATGATTTAACATCCTAATAAGTAAGGATTAACATGAAACACATACCATGCAAGTGAATCTCATCAAAATGGAGGAAAAACACCAGTAAATATACTATTACATAAACATCTCATGTAAATTATTCAAACATTCTCCTTGCGGACAAACTTAAGCAATCTTCTCATAGACAACTCGAATTATAACAGAGAGAGAGTAAGAAATCAACATACAAAACATCCATGCAAAAGTACTCAACCAGGAAATAAAAGAACATCACTTGGTGAGCTAATCACCACCACCCAACCATGAATCACCTCTAATTTCCCCCGGGCCGAGGTTCTTGCAATGGATCAACTTCCTCCTATTGATCTATGCAATGGGTATTTTATACCCTCTTTCATGATATAGTTTCCATTAGTGGTGTCCCGCTTTTATGGATTTTTCCATTTTCATAGGTATTTCTTGGGAAAGCTCACCTTTATCTCCCGTGAAGCTTTTCCTCATAAAATCTTGCCTTTATCTCCCGCAAAGCCTTTATGTTTTTTTCCTTGATGGATATTTATCTCCAATTGATCCAAGCTTATCTAGAATCACATCTAGAAGCTTTATCATGAAATATTTATCCTTATCCCATTCCTCGATGGGATTTGGAGGGAATCTCTTCTCTTGGTGTCTCGCTTTTCCAAGTGATTTATTTATTAATTTGTTTAATCACATATTTGTTCTCCATATTAGATATAACACCTAGCTTTTCTTAGCTTAGATCTAAATGCACAAGGGAGGGGTGTTACACTCAGATACCATGACTTGAACTGTTATTAGAATTCCTACCATGAAATTGTCTTCTCTTCTAACAGCTGCACACTTTTTAGCTCTTCCAACTACAGGATAGCTTTACCATGTAGCTGATAAATAGATTTACTTGGAAATAATTAATCATGTTCAACAACTATTCCTCTGCATCCTCCTCCCTTTCGCCATCAAAGGTAGGGGGTTTGATGTTCTAAAATTCCCTCTATAACCCCATCTTCTTCTTTTCGTTATGTGTTTTTGGAGAATTATGACCTGATTCGTTTCCACTTTTAGAGTTTTTATGTTTTTTCCCACTCTTCTCTCTTTTTATTCCGCCCATCTCTACACTTTTGTGGGTATTTTTCTAGATCCACTCTTTGATCAACTTTTCCTATTCCTCACTAGCTTTTAATAACCACTCATTACCACCCTAGAGTTGTCCTAATTCTTGTTGCATATTTCTTAATATATCCACAAATTGAGAAGGTAATGAGGTGATACCTTCCCCCATATCATAAAAATCCTCCCTGCTAGTAATATATGTAGGAGAGTTCTCCATCATTATACAGTAATTTGCTTCAATTCCGCTCCCTACGAAACAATCTAATTAACATTAATATGTTACATTTATTTCTATTACTGCTTATTCTATAACTATGGTGGTGCCTTTTTCTTAAGCCTAGACTTGTAGCTGGTGATCTCATACCATTTGGCATATACCTATCTTATAAATCACACTCCATTATAGCTGAATGAAAAAATTCAACATTCCATATGGTGCACCCATTATTTAGTATTATTTTTTTTTCTTTTTAACAAAATGGCATGAATATATATTTGTATTTAACATGGTGCTTATGGTTGTCCTTATCTTTTTCAACTTATGTTTAAAGTTAAGGCTTTATCTACTTAGCGCTCAGACCAACCTTAACATATCTAAGTGTCATTATAGTGCTCTACATGTTACATATAACTTCCTCTCAATATATGGATTTCATTTTGTTGAAAGCCCGTAGCTATATGATCACCCTTGTTTCAAGGTTAATAATCACATCTCAACCACTGGTTCCCAATGTTAAATGTGCATGTTAATGGTCATTCATTGGTGGAGTTATTTCATATGACACTAGGTTAAAACCCTCACCTAGATGAAACTCTCACTCTGCATTCCAACTGTTCTACAATTTCACCAGACCTCTGACTAGATTTCTCCACGTGTCACGGCCATGTGAACAAGGTATGGTGCCACCTGGCCCTCACTGTGGACGAGACTATGGGACTTAAATGGCCTAGGTCTCTTCTCTCTCATCAATGAAATAAGAAATTTCATTCAAGCCATAGCACTTTCTTAGTTTTCCCTCAATTATTTTGGTTTTTTACTGTTCTAGTAGCACCGCGATCTCTACAACCATACCTAGTGTCTTCATCTGCTACCCCCATGGTATGTGTATGTTGTCTTCACCTTTTGTTGTAGGGTACGCCTATTGCACCAGGCCTTGCCACGACTTTGGGTTGGTCTAGCATCAAGGTGGTTTGTCTGGCCCTACTTTATGCATTTTGGAGAGGCTCTTCATATTAACTTCACTTTCCCACGTAATCTTAGTTATCATTTTATTCTTGGAATTCCAAGCTATTTGATTAACCCCTTTAATTTCAGCCTAGTTTTAATCTCCCCTTGCTTTTTTTTTTCTTCCATAGGAATCGACTAAGGGTTTCTGCAAGGCTGGATTTGAACTCAAATGACGATCATATAGCCTCTCGTGTCACAGATAAATTTTTTACCATGCATTCATGGTTCACTTGTTCAATCATTTCTTCCGCTCATTTAAATTAACACATTTCATGTTGGGTTTTGAAGTGAAGGTTCGACTGCCCAAATGAGGCTCTACTCTATGACCCATATATAGGTACTACCTCCTCTCTTCACACATGGGGTTGCATTTCTTTAATTCCATTTGAATTTGTTACTACTATCTCATTTTAACTATTCTTGTGGCTTACTATTACATGTATACTCACACGATTCTTCTTTAGACGTGTACTTGGGTTTCCATGGCATGAAGAGTACTAATTTGGTGCCCCATTACTTTGAGGTCAGTTACTTTACATGACCCCTTCCTTCCTAGACCGCCTTACCATAGTGGATGGGTTGGGGAAACTCCAGGGTTTCCTAGAGTAGTTTTAATGTTTTCTATTCTAGAACTCTCGACTATGTGTCAAATTGTTGATGTTAAAGGGATCTTCTTCAATTTAAGGTTAATGATCCAAGTGCTCTCTGGACTCTCATTGTATATATTGTACTTCAATTCCTATCATAACTTGAATCCCTATTCAAGTTTTTTTATTTTCCTTTTATTCTATGGAAATATTTATACGTGTTACATTTAGTACCACTAGCACTATGACAGTCTCCACTAATGGACAAATTACAATATCAAAAGTTTCATTAATTATTTGACTCTATGTTTGTAATTACAACTCCATCTAAGGTACACTTTGCTTTTTGTGTTATGATTTGGAATCAATATATGTTTCTCCTATGATTACAAATAAGGGATAATAATGTCTAGGGTTCTCGGATTGGTTTGGTGAATGATGATAAGACTATATATTGTTCTTGAATTGATTATAACTATTAGCTTCTAGTTTTTTTGGAAAATGGTGATAAGGATGTATTTTGTTCTCAGTTTGGTTATCTGAAGTGAATACTCATTTTCGTTACGTTTTAAAGCTGAAGGTTAAATCCGCTTGAACTGTGATTCCAGTTTCTTAATTACATTTTCTTTATGTCTATGTGAGTATGTCATGATCTCTTCTTAGTTAATTATTGTAATTGTTTTCCCTTTTTATATATGCTAGATATTTATCATAAGCGTAAGTGATGCTCTCTATCTCTAATCAGAATAGTGCTCCGGATTATCACTGAGTTTTCCCTCTCTTTTACACTATTGCTAGTTATTACAAGGCCATGTTATGTTTAGAATTTTAATCCATATTTGGTTCTATATTAATATGTTTTAAACAAGAACTGTATTTTTTTGTATGTGAATATGGTGGTGCATGTTATTCTAGAGTAATTTCTACTTTGAGTTCATACGATCTTGGCTTGAGTTTCCAGAGTCAAGTAACATCCTTACTGAGTATGCTACTACCTTTCTTTGCCAACCCTCACATTCCTTCTAGCGTTGTTCTTGTATATACTCAAAAATATACTATTCCCAAGTATTCACCATCAGTAAATTGAAGTTATGATGCTATAAGATCTACAATTAGTATCGATAATTTCTACTCCAATTAATCGACATCCACTAACTATAATTAAGCTATAGCCTAAGAATAGAATTAATCTACAACTTGTGAATAGGATTTGGTGCCCTAAGAATTGAAGCTACCCTGTGAGGAGAAAGGTGGTCAATAACTTGATTTTTTTAGATCAACCTTCCTAGCTTATGATAATTTTTTGTAATAAACATACCACATCTTATTGCCTATAAATATTTGTTTAGGATGCGATAGTATGATCCTTGATATCTTCAGATAAAATTTAGGTTACTAGTTACAAGAGCATTCTCTTGAGGCCAACGACTCAATTTGTGTCGATGTCACCTAACCTCTGAATATAACCTTTTACACCCACTTGGTTGTTGTTGTTGAGACTTATTGCCACTCTGCATGTCAGTTCGATCCTAGCCTCACCCCCAGAATCCAATGGTAGGTGAATCATTGCCCTGATATCTCCCTACCATTGTTGTAGTACTCCTACATGAAATAAATATTATATTCCCCTAACCAAAACACTAAAGATGCTCGCATAGAGAGCATCATAGTGAAATTATCATAGTAAGGATTTATCTTCTTAAAAATAAAAAATACCATTATGGAAAACATCCACATACAGGGGTTAACAATAAAATTGAACTATATAGCAATTATAGTTAATTCAAATCATAGTTCGACTAACAACAATAGTGACAATATCTAATGAAATAGTTAACAAATGAAATCTAACAATACAGTAAATTTAATTAACTCAAATTCATAGTGCGACTAGAAAAAATAGTCATAATCTCTAATACAAGAGCTAAGAAATTAAATATAACAATACAATAAATTTAATTAACTGAAATAGTGTGACTCACACCAATAATCAAAATATCTAACCCACAATTTACTGTGGAAATTGTTCTCAAGACAACACTCAACCACCCAACCTTAGACCAACCTTTGATTCCCCCCAAGATAAGATGGCCTTACTAGGAATTATCAACCCCCTCTCATTCCCATAATGTTTTTTAAGCTTAATTTCTAGAGTATTTCCTTGGCAGCGTCCCACCTTTCAAGGATATACTCCCCCTTCAGCCTAGGATTTGTTTTATTTTCCTCATAAAGCCTTATTTTCTCTCCCACATTGCTTTTCTCACAACTCAGTATATTTATTTAAGGAATAAATCTAATCAAATTCATTGGTATTCCTATTTAGAAAGCATCTTTTACTCCGATATTTATTTCCACACAATTTCTAGATTTATTCATCAAATTTATTTATTTAAATAACATCAAGTTTTCCTTCATAATTAGTTCATTGTACAGTTCAATAACCAACATACCCACAATAGCAAATACAAAATAAATAAAAAAATTCACAACAGTGGAGGGGTATTACAAGAGGGGAGGGATGACAAGTGTATCACTCCCCAATCCCAACATGGAGGATTTCTCTTACATGCATAGCTATTGAAAAGTATAGTGAGTGCATGAAAATATATTTTTATGATGTGAATGGAAATGCAATGTGGAAAGACAAATATCTAGTAAAATAATTTAGCATCCCAATACAATGGGGTACTTTTTAATGTGCCCAAGTGTGGTTGTAAACCTATTAATCAAATAAAAAACAATATTAGAGACATGTGGCACATAGAGTAGAATCATATTGCATGAGGAGACTCATAATAAACCATTGAAGAGGAAGCATTGGAATAACTTGTTTAAGAGTGTGCAATTCTAGAGGAGGGGTGTTTATCCCAACGACGATCATAAATGGAGGGTGTTTCACTTGTATGGAATTATGACCTTATTATGCTAGCCCCTTGAACTATTTATATATAAGGGAAAATAGAGCTCTTGTATATAGCTTCATCCTTATAACCTTTTCATTGTATTGTCTTAAAGCTTGTAGGGAGAAAGAGTGTAGGTTCATGAGGAAACCATAGTGGCATGACATTAAGGTGTGTGAGAAAACCCTACAATATGTAAAAATGAGAGATATATGTCTCATATATTTCATAGCAAGATTTCCATTATATGAATTTTAGGATTTATCATTGTTGAGAAATTTAATTGCTTAAATTACTTTTCATTAAATTATCAACCAGAAATACTCGTAAGCTTGTGATGATGCCAACAAAATATATGCAGGAGTAGGCAACTAACTCTAAGCTAAGAAAACTAAAAAGTCTTTGATTCAAGATGCAGTAAGTGAAGGAAGAGGATCCTAATTCCAGAGGTCCTGATTGTCCTTCCTCATAGTTCTATTCTAACAACATTACCATTTCATCAAATCATAAACTCAAAAATAACTTGAAATAAAGAAAAGGAAATGAACTTTAATTATTGTTCTGACCAATAGAAGGAGAGCCTAACTTAGACTCTTGGTTGTCCCCTCATATTCTGATTAGAAATCAACTAAAATTCATTCATTAATAATGAAAAATATTCAAACATCTAAGTAATTAAATGAAAATAAAATCTATAATGGAATAAATCTATAATGAAATAAAAATGTTTCTTTGATCCTTTTAGAGTGAGCTCAATTCTCTTAAGACCAAAGTGACAAACTATTCCATAAAGTCATATACTACCTTAAGGCAATTTTTATCTAAAACTATAGAAATAAAACTTTATTCTATTCCATCATAAATTAGGATACATTCTCCAAGAGTCCTTCTCTTTGGAATGGAGTAAGTACTCGTATTTGTACAAAAACATAAGCAACTAACTCATTAATGGAGATCCACTAATCCCTCCTAGATCCACATATTCTTCATATGGTTACAACCAATATAAGAAACATATTCCTTGAACCATGATTTTTCTCCATGAGATATGCTTAACGCCTATCCAAAATCTCCTTCAAATATTCAAGAGAATTCGAATTTGAGTCTTGCAGGCCACATAAGATTGTATTGAAACCTTCCAAATCACCTATACATGTCACCAAACTCATTCCACCTTTAGGTATAAGAAAATACATGTTATTTTTCTAATTTTTAATCATAAATTCACTTTAAATACATAAAATAAATAACTTTGGAAAATGAAAATACGAACCCATATGGTAATGGAAATATTGGGTTATGTAATGATAATGTGATAAAATGAGGTGACAAAATGAGGATAAAGGTGAAAATGAAGTGAAAATGTATGTTAATTTGGCGGACCAACATACCCCCAACTTAAGTTATTGCATGTCCGCATGTAATCTATTACCTTGATCATGATTTGGTCTTTTGAATTGTCTTGCTTTTATGTGAGCTTTGGCTAATATCGATTTTTTTTAACTTCACATAATTTTCCTTTTGACAACTTTGTTCCTTTTTGCAAAGTCTTCTTTCTGAACCCCCTTGGGAGGCTTGATTCCAACTCTAATTAGGTGTGAATCTTATGTTGTAGCATATTTTCCTTGATTGTCTATTTTGATGGAACGAATCTCGCAGATTTTGTTCTCGACGGTTATAACGAGAACAATAATAGTGGGCTCTCCCTGGTGGTGGAAGTGTTTTTTGAGCAATTAAATCGAATTTTCCCACAATTAGTAAAGAAATCAGGAGGATAAACTTCCACGCCTATTTTTGGCTCGTATTCTCCGGTAAGATACTCATTGACACTAATTGTCCTCTCGGTGTTTCCATTGCCAATGATAACAAGCTTGATAATAGTGGACTGTTGCTCCTGAGATTTTGGTGGAACATATTTACTCGAATCCGGATCAGTTTGGCCATGAGCAAAAGGTGAGATTGTAATTCTATAATTGCGCACGAAATAATAATAGGAGTGAATGGGCATATGACAGAGAAACTAGTTCATTCGGTATCCCCCTTCGAAGTTGTGGTAAATAATGGGCGTATGATAGAGCCATGATTCAAGATCATTGACCATTGGAATTATTCCCTAAATGAGAATATGTGCATCTCTATACAATGTGCATTCTTAGGGTGTTACAAGCACCAGTGAGTTATGATGGACAAATGTGGGGATAGACTTTGATGGTGACGGGTTTCTAGTTATTTGCTGGAATTGAATTGATAGCTACTAGGCAAAGGCAACGTAGAGGACGAAGCCCTCGATTATCTAGCCAACCTTCAATTCGCCGATCTAGTTCAAGTTTCTGACTTAGGGTGCAGACACATTCCCACGGAGATCCCAATAACATGACTGTTGTATACAATGTTTTAGTTATTTTCCAAGGGTTAATGTATGTTTGTTTTATTTCAATTTTTTTTCTTATATATATATATATTTTTTTTTATTGTTTTGTTATTTTATGTTTATATATATATATATATATATATATATATATATATGTTTGGTTTATGTTTTTTTTTAATTATTTTAAATCATATATTTTTTAATGTTTTATTTTTTATGTATTTTGTTTTATTCATTGTTTTATTATTTTTTTTGTTTTTAACTAAAATTAAAAAAAATATATATATATTCCTAATTTTTTTTATGTTGCAACAAAATAAATTAAAATTATTTCTAATGATTTCTTTTATATTATTTTAAAAATCTTTAAAAACAATTTGAATTTCATTCCTAAATTTTTTTTTTTTATTTTTGTTTTTAAATTCAATTTTTGTTTTTTTTTTTAAACTTGAATTTTATTCTAATTTATTTATTTATTTTTTTGTTAAAATCAAAAACTTTTTAAAAAACAAAAAAAATTGAATTTTATTCTAATTTTTTTAATTTTAATTTTTATATTGTTTTAAAATCAAAATCTTTTTATAGAAAGAATTTAAATTTTATTCTAACCTTAAAAAACCTAGGATTTTTTTATTGATTTAGGATGATTTTTTTCTTTTTTCTTTTTATAAAATGGAGACAAGTATATTGCAACCCTAAAAACATTCTACTTTCTAATCCTTGAGATCGTGTGAAAACACAGGAGGAGAGCACACCAGCATACTTATTCGAAACATAAAGTATCATCCCACCTACTCTGTGTTAATTGGAAATTACAAACTATTACGTGTAATTAAATTTCCAATGTAACCATTCACACAATAGTAGTAAAAATATATTCATTTCCGATTTTGCAATTTTGAAATGAAAATATACAAGAATGATCGAATTTAGTTTTTGTGAGTGTGAATTAATGAAATAAGAACAAAAAAGAAATTGATCTAACCTCATACTTGTTTGAAACCATCGAAACCACCTTTTGATAAGGCTTTCATAGGTGTGATTTCCACTCAGAGTGAGATCATGCTGCAACTTCTCTTTGTCCTCCTCAATCTCCTGTACAAATAATTCTTCATCATGAGCTATATAGGATTCTTTGAATGTTAATTCCTTGTTTTCTTCTGGAGGAGTAGTTAAACTTTTGGCTATTGTCAAGATCTCTTCATTGCAAGAAGAGGAGATCCTGACACTTGCTAGGATTTGAGTGAGTTGTTCCAAACTTATACTCATCCTTTTTATTGTGTGTTTTTTTTTTAGTGAATGGGAGTTTTTTTATTTATGTTCTATTTCTATGTTTTCTATATGAGAATAAACTTAAATGAAAATGCCTAAATGCAATTAATCCTAAACAAAAATGATTCCTAAAAAATTCTCCTAACTAGCTTACATCTAAGTTTTCTTCCCCATGTTACTAAGAGCAAATTGTCACCAAGTTATCCTTTCAACATGAGTTAGATTTTCTATATAGAAAAATACTGGTATTGAATTAAATTCCTAATGCCTAATCCCTTAGCACCATCCCTCGCAACGGCACCAAAATATTGAGCAATTTAATTGCTTAAATTAATTTTCATTAAATTATCAACTAGGGATACTTGTAATCTTGTGATGATGCCAACAAAATATATGCAGGAGTAGGCAACTAACTCTAAGCTAAGCAAACTAAAAAGTCTCTGATTCAAGATGCAGTAAGTGAAGGAAGAGGCTCCTAATTCGGGAGGTCCTGGTTGCCCTTCCCCACAGTACTATCCTCAAGAAGAGAAACTGAAGAGTAGCAGTATGTGATGTAAAGAAAGCAAGAGAAGATGCTCCTAATTTAGGAGTTCCTGATTGTCCTTCCTCACAGTTCTATTCTAACAAAATTACCATTGCATCAAATCATAAACTCAAAAATAAATTGAAATAAAGAAAAGGAAATGAAATTTAATTATTTTTCACACCAGTAGAAGAAGAGTCTAACTTAGACTCTTAGCTGTCCCCTCATTTTCTGATTAGAAATAAGCTAAAATCCATTCATTAATAATGAAAAATATTCAAACATCTAAGTAATTAAATGAAAATAAAATCTATAATGAAATAAATCTGTAATGAACTAAAAATGTTTCTTTGATCCTTTTAGAGTGAGCTCAATTCTCTTAAGACCAAAGTGACAAACTATTCCATAAATTCATATACTACCTTAAGGAAATTTTTATCTAAAACTATAGAAATAAAACTTTATTCTATACCATCATAAATTAGAATACAATATCCAAGAGTCCTTCTCTTTGGAATGGAGGAGGTACTTGTATTTATACAAAAACATAAGCAACTAACACATTAATGGAGAGCCACTAATCCCTCCTAGATCCACAAATCCTTCATATGGTTACAACCAATATGAGACACATATTCCTTGATCCATGATTTTTCTCCATGAGATATGCTTAACCCCTATCCCAAATCTCCTTCAAATATTCAAGATAATTCGAATTTGAGTCTTGGAGGCCACATAAGAGTGTCTTGGAACCTTTCAAATCACCTACACATGTCACCAAAATCATTCCACCTTTAGGTATAAGAAAATACATGTTATTTTTTTAACTTTTAATCATAAATTCACTTTAAATACATAAACTAAATAACTTTGGAAAATGAAAATATGAACCCATATGGTAATGGAAATACAGGGTTATGTAATGATAATGTGATAAAATGAGGTGACAAAATGAGGATAAAGGTGAAAATGGAGTGAAGATGTATGTTAATTTGGCAGCCCAACAATCATGTGATTCTAGCATTAATTTTATGCATGTGGGCCCTAGAGATGAACATGGAGTTAGTGTGATCGACGACTATGACTTCAGTGGATCTTATTGTACTACTCTATTGTGTAACCTAGTAGAAGACATAGACAATGAAACTAACAAATTGAATTATTTTAAAACTTTGTTTGTATGCGATGTCAGATTAGAGAAATATCATCGTGAGATGAAATTGATGGGTCTTCAGTAGGGTGTGATGCTTATCCTAGAATACAATTTGGATACCATATCGTTGATGATGTCGTGTGTAGGTGTTTGTTTATGTTGATATAAGAGTTGAAGGCCAAGGATTTCAATACACAAACCCTAGGATGGACAAGAATTTTTGTAGACTAAAACTAAAGCCATATTTCCATGCACTTCTGTGATTCAAAATGGCTAGGGTTGGTAAATCCTAAGGAAGAAAATAATGCTAGTGTGAAGAGCATATGTGCTAAAATCTTGTTGAAACTAGGAGAGGAATTGTTTGTTGTTGATGCTATCTTGTTGTGGATATTTGGTGGTGGCAAGGGTTTTCCTAGTTTTTCTTGCTATAGTATGGAGATCTAGATATTTTACCAATTTTTTGATAAATTTGTTCATGTGTATTTAGTTTCTTCTACATATGCATAAAGTATATTTCTATCGAAATAATGTGATTGCAAATTTGATTTTTTTTTTTTATTTCATTTTCTTCATGATTAGTTGATTTTCAAGTTGTCATTTATGTTGATTTATTATAACATAGGTGTTGGATTTGTGGGGCATGACCCGAGTTCAACGTTAGTTATCCAAACAAATCCTTACACTACTAGCCCTTTTGGCATTAGCCTATGTAGTGGAGACCGAAGTCTCACCCGAAGCAGTATGGGGGGATGCTAGAACCAAGTTTCTGAACCATGAGATGGTCTTGATGTCGGGTTATACCCTTTATTCCTACTTTCATGTAGGTCACTAAGATTTAGGCCTCTATCAGTCTACCCCTTTATTGCACCCTTCAGTACCTCTGCCAAGCTGTACGATTGACCTTCGTGCAACCTTAACACATGATCTAGGTACTTTCGCGCTACTATGGAAACATATTGTATAGGTTTCCAAGTTACCTTAAGTGTTTTACTTATCTTACTAATAAACCACAGTTATCACCGCGTAAACTAATATTCTTACTTGCGTTCAATTAACCAATATAATCACATATATTTTTGCATCACATAAACATTGTAAATTAAACCCATACGCAATATAACAAGATGCATTAACAGGAAATAAATGCACAGAATTTGTAGAATAATCCTCTTTATTGATATCTTCAAATTAATATAGACTCTATCCACCCTGCGTGCACAACTGTAGGGGTCCACACACTCACCTGCGGACTTCCACCCTAGACCTGTGTGCACTCAGCTGCAGAGCCTCTACCTATGCTAAGACTTGAACACTTAGACTTCTCTACCAAGACTCTTCACTTCATTCTTCACTATCCACCAAAGACTACTTAGAGCTTACTTAATTAGCTCATTTTTATACAATATCATGGTCTATGGACCATGGATGAATCTTTACAGCTGAAATTTCACTTTACAAAATAAGGGTGGACAAACCTTTATGACACTTAACACCTTCGCACTCCACAACTATAAAATGCGGAGACTTTATAACTTTATTAAAAAATTGACCCAAAACATGGGCTTTTAACCCCAAAACTATCCTTGGGGGATCCCGTTCCCAACAAGCCCCCAAAACAAACATGGTGACTCATCCTCGATTCACTCTGCAAGTGTGGAGATCTTGATGCGAAGACCTCTCAGCTCAACCTGTATGACCGCAACCTCAACAAGGCACTGTGTAGTTGCTTGCTTCACTTCTTCGACCAACTACTCGGTCACTGGTCTTGAACTATTGGCTTGAAGCTTCAACTGAGTTGCTTGCAGATTCACAAGCTTGCCTTCAATACAGGCTATAACCAAATAAGCCTCATTTGGCCAGGGCTTCAATCACGCCTTCAACACTACCTCCTTCTGTTGTGCTTCATCTACCTGTTCTTTCAACTACTTCGCCTCCTGTAGCTTTTCCAATATCTACGTGAGAGTGATGGTTCCCACTATACCTTTTACTTTGTCATAACACTACTACAGTTCTCGAAGTTCTATCTCCAGCCGCTGTACATTAGGGTCCTCCGGCAGGGTTGTGAGGACCTTGAACGATTGTTCAAAAGGTTGTGTGCAATCTACTACTACACTATCTACCACCGCTATCACCTCTATGATAGCAGTTGCACGTTGCTCCTTTACTTCTGGCAGAGTTGAAGGTTGGGCCTTCAATTATAATTATGTAATCTATAGTTTCAGCTCCAACTGAACCCTAGCGATCTTTCTGTGAGCGTCGCACACTCCTATAGCAAGCTTGCAGACGCAAATCTTGACTGGTTCTTCCTCAGGAATAGCCAACTCTGAGACCATTCAGCATGCCTCCTCTACGATCTGAATTATCTGCTTGTTTTGATCAGTTACCTCGATCACGACAATAATGGCAGAGTCTCATTGTAGGGCCATATGTTCATTATTAATCCTCTGCTCACTAATCACCTTTAAAGCATGGTGTTCATGGGCCCTTAGCTCCATGATCACTCCATCCTACAATAGGTAGAGTGCCTTACTAGGGAGCACTGCCAAGTTTAACCCCACTCCCTTGAGGGCGTTGAAGTGGGCCTCTCATCTTCATTCTCTGTGGTTAATGCTCCATCTAGCAGCACTATCGCATTGGAGACCTTTGCACACAACATTTTTGCAACTTCTGAAGTGCCGATATCAAGGCTAGTGGACAGCATGCCAGCCTGAGATGCGCGGGTCCACAGCTCTTGCAGACCTATTTGGATGGCTCCCAATAGTAGCTATTGTTGTTGTTTAAACTGTTGTAGCCTCCGCGGTGACATTCTGCACCATGTCTCCGATGTCATGCAAATCGCCCTCTGTGAGGGTGATTGGATCCAAAAATGTCTTAGTGGCCTTGGAATTCTTCCTCGAACCTCCTTTCTATTGTTCCCTTGGATGTTTGATGTGGGTGGATGTTGCTTGTGAGTCCACATTGTGCTGCTCTATTTGCTCATCTATTTCCTCCTCTGTGTTCGGTGAAGGTGACCTCGCACCTTTTTCAGAGCCCTACTCTATTCTGCTTGTCTGCTTTTCTATCTATTGGGCAGTATTGCGCTCTGCCTTAGCCTTGTCAGTGGCCTCCTTCTTCCTCTTCTCGGCCAGCTACGCCATCTTGAGCTTGGCCTCCTCCTTTTTGCGCTATGCGGCGAACTTGCTCGCCCCCACCGCCAAGTCTGATGTAGTGCACCACTTTGTGAGCCAACGATCAAGTACTGCATCAATTGCATCATCTGTTGCTAAGTAAGGCAAGTCATACCATGTGTGCACCACTGAAAATTTTAGGGGTTGATATTCGCAGGTGGGATAATTTTCCATGATTTTTCTAAAAAATGGACTCGCTAATTTTGTGTTTTTTCGAAAAATGATTCACCAAATTTGTATAGTATAAATTATTTTACCTTAAATATCACCAATAAATTATAGAGACTCTACAAAAAATCATTATAAATTTGAATATTTTTACAAATATATCACCAAATATTTTATAGTTTTCACATTAGGGACTAGTAAGATTCGCCAAGGTTTCTAAACTTTGAGATAAATTTCTCTCCTTAAAATTTTCCTTGGTCTACGCAGGGCTCTTCCGTGCCCTGATCGACACATGGTGAAAGTCTGCCTTGAACTCCGTGTACCCCTGTAGGTTAGCGAACACAATAGGCGACAACCACAGTTTGTGATTGATAGCCATTTGGATTTTCATTTCCATTAAGATCCAGAAGATCTTGCTATCCTTGATGCATTGAGCATCCTTGGTTTCCCACAACGAAGCATACTTGGTTGCTTCTGGCAGATCTAGTGTGACTGAGGGGAATTGACTATCTTCCAGAAGCTTCCATGCTACCAACACAATAGACTGCAAGAGCCACACATAGTGGAAGGTCTTGCAGAGCTCGTGTGACTCGCGGCAATTCGCAAGGAACTCCCCATAGAGATAATGCACCCAATTGAACTAGACTCCTTCGGCACATTGGGCTGCAAGAGCAATGGCTGGTGCCGACACTTCCCTCATAACATTTCCTGCCAAAATCTATGTGGCCACCTTGACAGCAGGATCCATGACACTCGATATGGCATAGCCTCACGGTTTATTTATGAGCTTGAATTTCTCCTTCATGGCCTCTGCGAGGGCCTGCTCGCCACGTTTTCCACCAAACATCATGTCCAGATTTTCTCCTGTGTAGGGCAGCCATGCGATCCTATGGATCAATCTGTCGGTGATGGGGATTGGCTGCACCAGACACTGACACCCATCGTGCACCAAGCATAGCAGCTGCTTGATGACCAACACTGTAATGGGGGTGTGATTGTAGTGTGGAACCCATAGCAGGTTGAGAAGACCTACCTTTTCTACTCCTCTAATCCACTTCTGTGGTTCCAATGCAGTCATCCCATTGGTTGTGTAAATAATACGATGACTTAGCTGCTCTATCGCTAAGTGTAGGAACTTCTCATGGT
This sequence comes from Pinus tabuliformis, assembly GCA_031772625.1. NCBI lineage: Eukaryota > Viridiplantae > Streptophyta > Pinopsida > Pinales > Pinaceae > Pinus > Pinus tabuliformis. The sequence goes on along the minus strand of CM062818.1, from coordinate 807,007,516 downwards.
TAGCTAAGTCCCAATAGTCTAGTTTCAACAAAGGAACTCACTCCAAGCACAATCCTTCAAGGACAGTCTCGTCCAGTAGCAGAGGGGTTTTCAAGGGGACCTTGCTCTTGCCAATGTCCTTTAGCACCTTGGTCATGCCCTTGGGCAAAGGGACATACTCAGGCAACTTAGTGATAGGGTCAGCACCCTAGGCTTCAACATCCTCCACTTCTACTCCCAAGTCCTCATCATCCATTGGGATGTCCTCAATTTCTTCCTCCTCTGACTCCAGGTTAATGGCTTTGCTATTTTCTTGTGCAGTGGGCTTGTCCTTCGGTGGGTTTCTTCTTAGCGATGTGCCCACTGGTATTGCAGCCTATTTTCCCTTTTTTTCCTTTGCACACTCCTTGGTTGGGATCAGCTTTGGTCTAGGTGTCTGTGGTGATTTGGGAACTTCAGCTAATACCTCGGCAACCTCTAGCACAACTCCATCTGCTTCACTAACAACCTCCAGCACAACCCCCTCAGTTGTCACTGCTTCGGTGTCGACATGATGCTATTCAATAGTTCTTTTTTCACCCTTCATATTTCCTTAAATGCCGAACTCGCTATCAAAGCTTCAAGGAATTCACAGTTCATGTGCGCCTGAGAGCTCAACAACTCAATTCTTAAAATGGCAAGTGTTTTTCGTTGGGTAGCCGCCTGTAATTTATAGGGCATTTTGAATTCCAATCTGATCATTCCCCCCCACATTCGGTTCATTAATGCTGGATTGGCAGTAGATTTACAAGGATCTTGCCCATAAAGTTCATCTTAAATGCTAGCCACCCGCTCCATTTGGCCACATTTCTACCATCAAATCATGAACAATGACTTTAACGGTCACTTTCCGGCTAACCTGTGTGATTTCTCCCTGGGTAGCATAGCTCCCTTCACTTTGTCACAAACCCTGAGACATTTCCTTATCTCGCACAATCCTCCAATCATGCAGTTCCCCGACCCGGGTGGTGTAGTTTATAGTGCCGCACCTCCTTTCAGCTACTTGGAGTGCTAAGACTATGCTACCCTCATATATTCATCTAGCCAGATCATCAGTTTATGGCTTCAATCGGCTTCCATTCACCTTTCTTCGGAATGGATCTCCCTTCAATTTAACCAACTGAACTGCTCCACCGTTGGTAATCTCCTTAGTGACATAGGGCCTTAACCAGTGCATTCTGAACTTCCTTGGAAATTTATCAAAATTACTATCATATAACAAAACCAGATCATTTACCTTAAAGGTGTGCAGCTTAATGTGTTGATCATGCCATGCTTTTTCATGTTTCTTTTGGACTTGTTGGTGAAATCCAACTAGAAATCTCTCTTCCTCAAGCTGAGCAAGTTGTGCGAGCCTCTCTTCCAGGGCTTCGTGATCTGTCATACCCATGAGTGCCGCTATGCGTAGACTAGGCACAATTTATTCCATGCGCAGCACCGCTTCAACACCATATACAAGCCTAGAGGGTGTATGTCTAGTCAAATTTTTGCATGTTGTCCGATAGGCCCATAGTGTTGCGGGTATTCGTAGGTCCCAATCACTTCACTGAGCATTGCAAACCTTGGTCAGTGCATTATCCAACACCTTATTGAATTCTTCCACCATCTGATTAGCCTGTGGGTGATAAGGTGCGATTTTCTGATGATATACCAGAAATTCTTCTGCCAACATGCTGATCGTCTCGTTCAGAAAGTGCCTACCATGATCACTCATGAAAATCTTTGAACACCCAAATCGCATCAGTACATACTCAAATAGGAACTTCACAATAGTCGCGCCTTTGGAATCCTTCATAGGCTGTGCTTCCACCCATCGAGTCAAATACTTAGTCGCGGTGATAATGTACCATGCTCCCATCTTCTTCCCTTGGGGCTGAATGAGTCCCACAAAATATATCACCCATTTCTCAAAATATTGCAACGTCATCTGTGGGTTCAGAGGGAGCTCATCCCTTTGCAAGGGCCTGTCAGTCCTTTGACACACATCACATGCCTTGTAGTAAGCTTTTGAATCCTAATGGAGGGTTGCCCACTGCAACCCTGTGCATAGAATCTTCTACGTGATCGCTCTTCCTGCATAATGGTCTCTCGCGGTGCTCCCATGAGCATCCGTGAGGATACTGCTCATTTCAAACTCTGGTACATATTGTCATAATACTTCATCAGACACCATTTTATACAAATGCCCAACAATGACATAAAAGTCTACCGCGTGTACCACTAACTCCTTCTGCTAGACGGCGTAGCCTTCTGGGGTAGTTCCTATCATTAGGAAGTGTATGATGTCTTCAAAATGATCATCCGTGACAGATAGTGCAAATAGTTGCACGTCAGGCAATCCCTCCTCCAAATTAGTGGGCTCTTCCCTTATTTCGATGCGAGGCAGATGGTCTAGTCCCACGTTCAATCATCCAGGCTTTACAATAACCTCAAAATCATAAACCTGGAACAATAGCATCAACCTACAAATTCTCCCCCCCCAACACAGGCGTATTGACCAAGTATTTCAACGTGGAATGATCCGTATACATCTTAAAAACTCCACCCAACAAATAGTGTCTAAACTTCTAGAGCACATATACCATAGCTAACCCTTCGCGCTTGGTGGTGGAATAGTTCGTCTCAGCCTTAGATAACCTCCTACTTGCAAATGCTATGGGATGGTCCAATTCTCCTCCACCAGTTGTGTTAGTACTACTCCCAACGCTATACATGATGCGTCTACATGTACATGAAACTCCTTCCAATTCGTGAAGACTAAAATTGGCATGGTGACCATTTTTTCTTTCAACACATCCAAGTTTTTCTTATTGTCCTCGTTCCAATAGAACATGACATCCTTTTTCAACAATTTCTCCATAGGTGCGGTGATTTGAGCATAAACTTCTGGTAATACCCAGTATGTCCTAGGGTTGCCCGTAGCTGTTTCACACTCCTAGGCGCCTCCAAATTAAGTATCTTTGTAATCTTCATGGGATCCACCATTAGTCCCTATCTACAAACCACATGACCCAACGAAGTCCTAAAAGGAACACAAAAGAGGCACTTCTTCAAATTGAGTGCAATCCGGTACCTTCGACAAGTATCTAGCATTAGGCGAAAACTTGCTACATGGCGTTTTAGCAACCCAAACACAGTCGAGTCATGAAAGTACACCTCCAAAAACTTATGAATAAATTCCTTGAATGCAGCAATGACTACATGAAAAAAAATTGCAGACACATTCTTCAATCTGAAAGGCATCACAGTGTACTGAAAACATCCCCAGTCAGCGGTGAAGTTCATCTTGCTTCTATCCTCAGGTGCTTTTTTGATCTGATGGTACCTAGAGAACCCATCAGTGAAGGAGTACACTTCCTGGCCACCTACATTATCCAATACCTCATCAGTGAACAGAGTCAAGAAGGGATCATGTACGCAAGCGTCTTTCAACTTCTTGAGATCTACACATATCCTTATTTCATCCTTCTGCTTCCTTTCCTGTACCACCATTGGGCTTACCCAATCAGATTCTTCTATGGGCTCAATGATGCCTGCTGTGAGCATCTTGTTTAGCTCTAAGCAGACCTTCTACTTCAGGTTGAGACAATAAGGTCTATGCTTAACTTGCCTTGTTTTGGGTTTTAACATGATCTTCATAACACCTAGGTCTCCTATTATCCCCTTTAGCTCCATAAACTTGGTAAGGAACAAATCTTGGTATTCGCAAAGCAATCCAATGACCTTATCTACCGTCGCATCATCCCAGTAATCTCCAATCTTCATTAATTTGGGCTCCCCCTCCGTACCAATATTTACTTGTTTTATTTTCAGTGGTGCGGTTATATCAGGATTCTCAATCTATGATCCCTCGACCTCACGGTGACCCTCTGTTTCAAGGATATTAATCTTTCATTGATCCTCATATTCTTCTTCAGCAATCACGTTATAGCATTCCAGCACATGGCTCAGCTGAGTAGTCCAATCGAGTTGAATCAAATCCAAAGGATCTTGCGATATCTAAAAGATTTCTACTTTCACTTCTTGAAGCACTTTGTCAATACAGTCAAACTCATATTTTAAATTGAACGTCATTATGAATCCTTTGCGTAGAATATCCCATTCACATATACCATGGCAGAGCTTTGTTTCCAAGTACCAGTTCATTGGGATGATACCCAAGGTGTGACAAAACAAGTGCACCCATTTATTTTGGGGCTTCGCTCCATAAGCCTTAGCCCATTTGGCCAAGTGTGTGTGTGGATCATCCTTCTCGTCATATTTTTCTGTCATTAGTACCTTTGGCTTCCCAAAGCCTATTCTTATCATCCTCTTGCACTTGTGCCAATCATCAAAGCTACCCTTTTATGAACCCCACCATCTTGCGGGCGTAGCATGGAGTGCCCAGTCCAAAGCTTGGAAGCACTGCTTCTCTGGTACTTTCCTCTCAAATGCATCCAAAAACACATCCACATCATTCAAACCATCGCAAGTGGACACACTTCTTACCTCTGACGATACACAGCGCAACAATTGGTTCATCATGTTACAGCTCAGCGTGGTTACTTCATGTAGCTGATTCTGCCAGCACTCTAATTCCTCATCAGAGTCTGAGGTGCAGGAACTCTAGCGATCCATGTAATTCATTCGTATGCTATCAGATTCACCCAATCTTGGTCTCCCATTGTTATATTATATATGCAATCCAAATCGTCATCACTCTCGTAATCGAGGACTAGTTCAATATAGCACGATCCTTTAGCAAGGTCTAGGGGTACTATTATGTGGAGTGATTTATTCTCAAATATCTTATTTTGCTTCTTTAGGTTGATTTCCCTGTTCATGTCAGTACCCCAATCAATGGTAAGGAGCACAGGGTATGGGTTGCTATCATCCATAATTTCTATCACTTCAAAGTCAGTTAATGCGCTCGTGCCTTCAATATCTATAGTTACTCCTTGCAGCCCTCCCATGGAGATGATCTTCTACTGATTTTCCATCCTTAATTGAATCAGAGACCACTGCAGCATGGGTCTTCCCATCCGCTCCAAAGTCTACTTTGGTAAAATGTTCGCGTCTGACCCCAGATCCAGAATAACCTTATCCATTTCATATTCTCTTATTTGCACAGTTAGTCTCATGTCTCATCCCATCCTTGATTTATACTTACCAATCTTCCATACAACGAGCGGTTCACTCGGAGTGTTTCTGACGCATCTATTTATAAGCTCCCGTAACCCCTTCACAGCCATTCTATCGTGCAACAACTTCATGCAGGTCTCTAGAAATGTTGTGAGCATAGAAGAGTCCATTTCCTAATTAGGCTTATCCATGCTTCCTGAGGTAGAGGCCTTAACAAAGCTCTTCTTTGCTTCCATGAATGTTTTGTGTGTGTGCTCCAAATCAAATTTGGCCTCCTTTGCCAGAGCTTTTCAAACCCATGCATTGTCTTTAGGTTGTTTCCCCTTATCATCGCCTGTTGAAGTTCCACCTCGGAGCACTATATTCACATTCAGATCCTCTTCATGGGGCTCAGACCTCATCATCTGTAGGTTTTGAGTTGGCTTAGGTGGTAGTGCCCCTTTGTCACGTATCCTCACTATCAGCGTAGGACAATCTTCTGTCTCATGATCAAACTGAGTATAATATTTTCACAACGGCCGCGTTGGGTTAGTGCATTCACGGGCATAGTGTCCGGATCCTCCGAAATTGTAACAGATCAGCTATCCCCACACTCTCCCATGTTCTCCACCACCTCGGCCTCATCTACACCCCTGAAAGCCTATTCGCACCATCCCAACACTCTGGTCACGAGGCCGCGTTTCTGCCTTGACTTTATTGGTAGGTGTTCTATCCATAATCAATTCATAACTTCAGCTGTTGTGTTCATCATGCCCTACCGACTTGGAGAAGTTCCAGAATAGTTGTTGTGGTGTTTGTACAAACTTCTACAACAAATGAGAGTTATATGTTGTGTGTTTTCCTACTATCTGACATATAGAGAACCACAATGCAGGCTCCACACTTCGTCCTACTTGGGCTTCCGGTCTCAAAGGCATCAACCCTACTCCTACAATATAGTTCGCAAAGGCCAGGCAGTGGTCTTTATCATGCCCCTAACCTTTACATTTCAGGCACCATATTTCTTTGTGCACCTTTGACTGGACTGTTCTATCTTACTTCAAACTTTGCATTTCAAGGAAAATATTTTGAAACTGTGCATGGATCTACTGAACCCTTAGATTTGGATCTTGCATCGGCGTTTCATGCAATCTCATTGCAATCTCCAAGGCCTCTACCTAAGTTGTAATATTTTGTTGTGATAGAGCAACCCTTAGGTGTGGCAGGAGTGAAGCCATGAACCATTCGCAGTGCTATCCATCTGTTAAGTTCATATTAGCTTCGCGGATTTTACACTTCAACCTCTGACACAATTCCCAAGGTGTCTCACCTTATTTAATCATGATTTCCTTGAAGCCCACAGTTGCTTGTGCCTCAGATTTAGGCCTACTGAACTCCTTATTCACCGCGGTCTCGATGTGTACCAACCGAGCGTTTGGGTTATCATTAGAGTACTTAGGTACTAGGTTAGCACGCGATCGTACAAAGCACTAACTAATGTCATCTTCTTCATATGGTCATCTGTGATACCCTGAGCTTCCCATAGAGCTTTCACAATGAACCAAAACTGGTCCAAGTCCTCATTTCCCAAGCCTTGAAACAAAGGAAACCTCACTGAATTTACCATGTTGAACTGCGGTGGAGGTGGAGGTGGTGTGGGTGAAGTCGCAGGTGATGGTGGTGAAGTTGGAGGTGGTGTAGGTGGAGGTGGAAATTGCGGGAATTCCTATCTTATTAACTGAATTTCACTTCACGAAGAAGCTTGCGCTACTGCCTCTTCATCGCCCTATGGAGGTGAAATCAGTGGGCTATATTCAAGACCCTTTCTTCCTTTGTTTCTATAAGTATTTCCACTTCGCGTAGCTTTGAACATCAAGGTAGCTGCATAAACCTTTTTTTGCACAATAACATCTTAATATAGGTATTTAAAGACTTCAAGTACTTACCTCACAGACCTTTAAAAAAGTGCTACTCTACCTTGCTATAACTAATCGAGGTATCGACCGCAAATTCAGTCAAAAATCCTCCTATGATGTGATCAAGCCAATGATCAACAACATGGGCGATCTTATCCTCAGAGGCTTCTAGTCTTTGTACTAACTATGGGGTCCAGACAATAGGACCGTCAAGTTTCCACCTTCCTTGCCTATCCTCTAGCTTCGCGATCCACTCGTATAGCTCAACTGGAAAGGAACAAAAAAATATCCCGTGGGTTTCTGTATCTAGGTATCTGTCAAGCCATTGTTCCTTTGTTAGTCGCAGATTTCTATTCTCTCGTGCTGTGAATTCATGGATCTTCTTGTCCAACGAGTCATGGATCTCTTTTTTAGTTGGATTCCAGTGATACAACATCAAACATCTCTCATGCAGATTCCAATCCTAGCAACATAACCATTTATTGGCTTTGTGGGGCCTCACCCAGGTTCAACGTTAGTTAGCAAGACAAATCCCTACACTACTCACCCTTTCGGCATTAGCCTGTGGAGCCTGAACCGAAGTCTCCCCCAAAGCAGTATGGGGGATGCTGGAACCAAGTTTCTACACCCTGAGATGGTCGTGATGTCGGGTTAAACCCTCTATTCCTAATTTCACGCAAGTCACTAAGCTTTAGGGCTCTGTAGTCTACCCCTTATTGCACTTTTCAATTCCTCTGCAAAGGTGTATGATTGACCTTCACGCAACCTTAACTCGCAATCCATGTACTTCCGTGCTACTATGAAAATGTACCGTATAGGTTCCCAAGTTATCTTAAGTGTTTTACTTATCTTACTAACCAATCATAGTTAGCGCCAAGTAAAGTGATATCCTTACTCATGTTTAATTAACCAATATAATCACATATATTCACACATCACATAAACATTGTAAATCAAACCCATACGCAATATAACAAGATGCATTAATAGGAAATAAATACACAAAATTTGCATAATACTCCTCTTTATTGATATCTTCATATTAATATAGACTCTATCCACCTTGCGCACACAACTGCAGGGGTCCACGCACTTAGTTGTGGACTTCCACCCTAGGCCTCTGCACACTCAGTTGCAGAGCCTCTACCTACGCTAAGACCTGAACACTTAGACTTCTCTACCAAGACTCTTCACTTCATTCTTCGTTATCCACCAAAGACAACTTAAAGCTTACTTACTTATCTCCTTTTTATACAATCTCATGGTCCGCGGACCATGGATGGATCTTTACAACAGACTTTTCACTTTACAAAATAAGAGCAGACAACCCTTTATGACTCTTGACACCTTCGCACTCCGCGACCACAGAATGCAGAGACTTTACAACTTTATTACAAAATTGGCCCAAAACATGGGCTTTTAGCCCCAAAACTATCATTGGGGGATCTCATTTCCAACAATAGGATTGAAATTTTCAAGTGATTTAATATATAAATTGAAGACAAAAAACATATTTCTATTACATAAATTATTTTAATAGAGTGATTTTCATATTTAGTATGCACTTGAAGAAGTGTTTGCTCAGGGATAAAACTTATTGAAATTTGTTTGTATCATCAACTAATTTACCATCGAGAATATGGTTAATTGAAATTTTATCAAAACCCAATACAAAGACCTTCAAGAGTACAACATATCAAGAGTGCTAACATTACAATAAATGATATTGCATCATCGCTACACAGATGAAAATTCAACCTAACAATACAACACTTCAACATCAAGTAAAAATTCACTTCAAATCATACATAGGTACATAAATACATACACACACAAACACTCAAAATTGTCTCAATTGTACATATTTAAGAAAATAACACTACATGTTCAATTTACAAAATGACACCTTATGCCTAAACATGAAAGTATGACATATGGCGGCCTTACTAGAAAATGATTTCAATACACAAACATTATTTAATGCTCAAATATGATCATTTGGCATATGATGGTGTTTATTCCAAATGGGCCCCTTGACCACTTATACCTTCACCACCATCATTTTCATACTCAAAGTTGACCTTTATCCTCTTACTAGAAGAAGGAGCTCAACTTTTTTTTCTTTTGGTTAAGATTATTCTCTCTTGGGACTAGATATAGAACCAATATTCTTATTAGATTCTTTCTACAATAAATTACACACTTACAAACGAATACTTTATAATTCAATCCCATAAAACTCACCAAAGATGGTTTAATAAATCAAAGGGTGTTTTCCTTCTCCTTGCCCCTAACCTCTTTACTATATCACTCTTTAATTGTTTCAATATTTAGAGCATAGAATTTAAACAAAAAATGCCTATACTCATTTTAATTCATCATAAAGAAAATAAATCGTCAATGGATGAACTCATCTTTAATGTCTCAGCCAATGATGGAGACTCACTAGGGGGTGGAGTAGTCTGCTACACAACCTATTGAAAAGAAACATCTATTGTTGCATCCACTAAACTTCTATTCTTTGTTTATAGTTGAGGGGTTACATGAATGCTATCTACATAAACCACTTGATATTTTAAAAATGGTTGTGGGGGACCCTGGTAGAATGGGACTATCAAATGGTCTATGGATGCAACCTTTTCTAGTGGATGGAAGGACTAAGGTAGTGGAGGGAGGTAATGATCAATGCCAATGGGTTATATTGATGATGGAAGTTCCCCATTTGAGGTAATATAGATACAAAACATGGGGAAATGTAACCATAATGGTGGAGAAACTATGGGAAAACAATGAATGATGGTGAATGATATGTAGGGGTAAGAGTGGAAAATTTAGAGAATGAAGGAACCTACATAAACATTTATAATATTTCAATTAGTAAAAGTGAAAATAAGAAGAAAGGGCTAGGATAGATGAAACCTTATGAGGGGGAGAGCCAAAGAAAAGTTTACTAACACAAGGCTTCCACCTTAAGCCAAACAATAGGTGAGTGAAGAGAAGAAACCCCACTAAATAGACCATGAGAGAAAATACCTCCTCATATTGGTTGTTCTAGGAGAACTCTTGCATCATAAATAATAAAAACAGTCATTAAAGTGCAGCACCACGGGTACCACCATTCTCAGAAAGAACAACGTTGTCATACTATGCAACATTGTGCATAGTCATAGCAATATGACAACAGCACGGTCCGCAGCACGCTCCGTCCTTCCATGCAAAATCAACGTCAACACCAACAGCTCTCTCATTGTGAGCCTCGCTAAGCCCTAAAAACACACCCATGTCAAACAATTTCACGGATTAGTAACGAACTGGAATTTGTTCGGATTTTGTTTTTAGATTTTTGTCACAAATTGGAATTGTTATATTTACGCAGTGATGGCACCGCCATCACCCTCGTCGCCACTGCTATGATTGGTAAAGGAGATACGAGGAAGAGGAAAAAAATGCAAATTCCCAGAGCCATTTGCTTGGTATTCGAAGCAGCCATTGATATGGAACAGAATATTTTCAGAAATTTCGAATGAGGAATTGCAGAAAGAAATGAAGCCACAATTAATCTTGAAAAACCATCGAATTTTAAATCTTGGAGTTGCAGGAGTCTCATAAATCTTGAAAGACCAAGTAATTTTAAATCTTGAATTTTTGTTTCTTCTAGGGGTGGTGTTTTACAGGGGTGACATAAATCTTGAAAGGCTTTAAATTTTAAATCTTGAATTTTTGTTTCTTTTGGAGGTGGTGTTTTATATAGCTTAATTATAAATAAAAGAATAATATTTATAATAATAATAATAATAATAATACAAAAAAACTATTAGTTATTAATAAAATATTTTAATTTCTATCTTAATTTTACATCTATTTTATATAAAAATAAAAATAGAGTAATTGAAATTAAAGAGAAAAGTTAATTTACTTTTAAAATATTAAATTTAAATCTTGGAGTTGCATGAGTCCTATAAATCTTGAAAGACCACCTAATTTTAAATCTTGAATTTTTGTTTCTTCTAGGGGTGGTGTTTTACAAGAGTGACATAAATCTTGAATGACTTTTAATTTTAAATCTTGAATTTTTGTTTCTTCTGGAGGTGGTGTTTTACATGGCTTAATTATAAATAAAAGAATAATATTTATAATAATTTGTATTAAAATAATAATAATAAAAAAAATTGATTAGATATTAGTAAATATTTTAATTACTATCTTAATTTTACATCTATTTTATATAAAATTAAAAATAGAGTAATTGAAATTAAAGAGAAAAGATAATTTACTTTTACAATATTAAATTTAAATCTCGGAGTTGCATGGAACAACTACTTGGTGCTCAATCTCTTAGGAGCTAGGGTTGAAGTTGAATATAGGGTTTGTAGCGCAGGGGGAGTGTTGTTCCCTCCTATAGTCAAGCAACCACAGATGGAAGTAAGGACACGAGAAAGAAGCATTTCAAAATACCTTTGGAGAAGATTTCAAAAGCACGAAGCCACGGGACATATGTAAGAAGTGGACATCAGGATCAGGAAGGAAACGAACAAGTACAGAAAAGGAGAATGGAGGTAACAGTGAAAGACTAGCTTCCATAAGGACATCTGGGGTCTGCAAACCCAAGTCAGGAATTATTCCTCGGGTCATATTGAGCAACCCATCGATACAAGCACATAAGGATCATATGAAGGAACATGCAATCATATGCAAGTTCATGGGGTTATGGCCGATGGAGAGGGTGTTACACAACTAGATAAGGGGCCATTAGAAGCCAAAGTGAGAAATACATTTACATCTGGGTTTTAAGGGAATTTTTACAGTAGTATTCACAAGCATAGAGGACAAAGACAGAGTGTTTGAAGGAGGGCCCTATTTCTATGCTATGGCAGGACTCTACATGCGGCCATGGATGATGAACTTTATCACGGAATGTGAAACTTTTACCTCAGTACCAATTTGGATCAGACTATACTCCCTTCCTCTTGATTATTGGCTCTCAGAATCTTTGAAAACCATAAGCAACAAGCTGGGGCATTTTCTAAAGATCTTAGAGGCAACTCTGAAAGGTAAATATACCTCCTTTGCCTGAATATGTGTGGACATGGATCTATTTGGAGCGCTTCTGGAAGCGATAATTTTAGAAGTATATGATGAGGATTGGATGAAAACGGTGGACTATGAGCACATACCATTTAGGTGTCGCAAATGTTATGAACATGGGCATCTATATAAAGACTGCCCCACAATCAATAGGGAAGGTAACCAAAAAACCACCATGGAGAGAGATCGTGAGGGTTTCGCCAAGGTCGGGAACAAAGGGAAAGAGGGAAAACGTCCACACAAGAAGGTAAATGAGGATAGACATACTAGACACAACAGCTTCAAGATCCCGGAGGAAGAAGAGACGAACAAGGAGACAGTCCAAGACATGAAGAATGTAACAAAGGAGATGGATAAGACAACTGATATGGAGGAAATCACAATAAACAACCAGCAAAAGGATGATGATCTACCAATCTTGATGGAGATCATTAGGGACTAGGAGATGACTCCAAGTGAAGAGAGAACAAAGGTGATTAATCTATATGTAACACCCCAAGTTGCGTATAGATTACTAAGATAATTAAGTGAACTTTTACTAAAAGACATTTTAAATTTTATTATATTTTGATTAGAAATATTAATTGATTTAGGCTGAAATTCCAAGAAACATATATTGTAATTACCTAAATTATAAGTAGTAATACTTTAACAAAAATAAAATTATTTTGTTTATTTGAAAGAAACGGTTGCCAAGAAACAGTTACCCTCTCCCTAAGAAGGGTAATAACAATGTAAACTTTTAAATGGGAACTATAAACTCAAAACAGGAACTCTCGCCAAAAAACCCCCAAAAAACATCAAAAACAGTGCTAAAAACGAAAGGTGCGTATACTGGAACGATGATTTTTGTTTTCTATGGTCAATTTTGAACATGTTTTAAAAATGGCAGTGAAAACGAAATTTTCGTGCGAAAGACAGCTTGAAAATGAAAAAGTGATGACACTGGAATGATGAATTTTTTTTTTTAGGGTCAATCTTCAAAAATTTTAAAAAATGCTACTAAAACCAAATTTTTATGTGCCAAACAAAGTTGTTTATGAGGGAAAAAAACGCATTAATGTTTTTGGTAGAATATCATTTTTCTTTCCTAAGTATAAATTCAACATGTTCTCAACCATAACATGCTAGATACAAGCCCATGGGGCTTTGGATTGACGGTGAATGGGTGTGCTGCTAAGGCACTCTTTACGATAGGTCACCGGTTCGAATCCCCGTGGGTACGTAGGTTAGTCTTAACAAGCAAAAAAAAAAAAAAAAAAAACATGCTAGATACAAAAGAAATTGAAATTTTTTCAACTATATAATTAAAAAACCAAGACATTATGAACAAATTACATCACTAAATGAGTTCAAAAGTAATTATTTGTATATTGAATAAAACATACATTATATATCTAGTTTAATATTGCATTGTAGATATTTTAAACAATAAAAATTATCATAATTAAGACATATAATCCAAACACATAAAAATGCCTCATAACTTCTCTTTTAACACCATATGGAAATCATAAATTTTATTTCAAGGTACGATGCATACATCAGTTATATAAATTGTCTTAAACAATTATTCAAAATCACTCATATTTTCTTGCACACAATAAGAATTCACATCTTCAAATGAGTGACTATATGCTTACGAAGATGTTCCATATTATTCTCTTTCATCAACTAGTGCGCCATCTTAGTCCACATGCATACCCATCATTTCAGGTTTCAAAATTCTTCTAGATCTATGACTGGTTTCAGCAGACTCCCATCTCAACATTGTTCCTTCTGGTAACAACCTTTTCAGAATCTCTATCATCTTGAAGCGAAGAGTTCCTCTCTTTGTTAAATTGAAGTCATAAACAAGTATTTCAACATCCTCCAATTTTAATATGTCTGTGCAGCGACAATTTATATTTGTACCCTTTCTTTTTCTCTTTCCGCCATTTTTTTTGTCAACTACCATCTCTGGCTTATACACACCATTTAATGGGTGTGTATTTGTGGCATACCAATGTACTTCAACACTTGTAACATCCTCATTTTCTGTAAAGACCTTTATAAATTTAGCAACCCAGAATGGATAGACACTGGGATCTCCATCCGCTAGCACTACAATCATGCAACCCTCCTTAATATCCTATACTGAACCCCTGCAAAGGTCTTCCATTGCTTCATGTTGTACATGAGACCTTCTGGAACCAATATACATCTCTCTTTCCTCTGCCTATGAAGAATTAGTAATACCTTGATATTGTTGCTGTTCAAAAATATTTATTTCGTCATGTTCATTCGACACATTTTGTGGCCAAATAAATGGATTTTTCAAAGGTATATCTTCATTTGTTGTTGTTGAAATGATATCACTTTGATTACTGAAAAATGACTCCCACCAAACTGAATCAACAATGTCAAAGTACTCATATGTATATCTAATACATTTTTTAATTTCTTCGAGGAAATCAGAATAATTTATATATTTATTTTGTCTAAATGTGCATTATGAACTTCACCAACTGATTGTAATAACAATATTTTTTATGCAAATGTTGGATGATCTGGAATGAACTTCAAAAATTGCAAAGCTGATGACGGTGCCCATTCTGCAGTAGTTGAATACTTCTTGCCCCATATTAGTGTTTTCCCATCAATTTTTTTCATACGAAATTGATGTTCGAAGCTAATTTCATTAAGTTGTTTAATGCATTTCCCCTCACCATATGATCCCAGAATAAACCTTCGCACATCAATAATTTCTTCCAACACATCAATAGTAGGCTCTAGCATGTATGATTTCTTAATACATTCAATTAGTGATGGCAAGCTCCCAACTTCCTTCCTATTCAATGTGACTAAAAAACGATTGAACATCTGATCAATATGGTCATGAGTGTGCCCAATGAGAAGGAAACCAACCTTTACCTTTTGAAAAATTCTCAATTCGACAAGCATGTTTAGATACCCAAAAACAACCTGATTTTTGTTTTCATGGCAAGTGTTGTCCAATTGTAGATACAGAAGACCAATGAGAAAGCACGTCATAAATTATGGTTATGTCAGATTTTCATCATTATGAATATTTGGAGCTGTGAAGTACACCCTTGGCAACATTTTCCCATTGAAGACCATACAACCAACCAAGTGAAACTGAATAAAATTTTCCTCCTATAAGTTTTTGGGTGTGCGAACAAAATGTGGTAAAAGTGTTTTCTTCTGGTTCATACCATCAATTATCAAACCCAAATATTTATTCGGATTATCATAACACTTCTTTCGATGCTTTTACAAATTCTTCCTTTCGTTTGTTTGTTGTTCGTGATGCTCCTAAAGTTCTTTGATAATTGAATCTACACAACATAAAAGAAAGCCATTAAGAAATATGTTTTCATAGTTGATGACTATACAATTTTAAAAGTTAAAGTTATGAATGCTTACCTCTTTCTGGCCCTTTATATTTGTCCCTTTTTTATTTAAGAGAAGCACATGTACTGCAAATCCCCATCCTTGTCTTCTTAGGAATACGAACATTGTTGAATTCTTTCTTCAATACCTTCACAAAATATTGATATGTGATAAATTGGCCATGTCCCTCAGCACCTTCTTCATATTCTTTGTACAAGTTGTAGATTTATCTTCTTGAAAACTTATCTGGAATATGTATTGTCTCTCTATTTGACATACACTCTCCATGCTTTGAAAAGAAATTTTTCATCCATGACATTGCAGTATTTGATAATGGCCTAAACTGTCTTTTATGATGTACTTCTGAATAAAATGTGGATCCTTTTCCAAATTTTCTTGAATTCTCGAGAGATGAAAATTCCCAATAGAATGAAAAATTTTGAAAGCTTTTCTACAGATAAATAAAGTCCTAATACGATAATCATAACGTGACAATGTAGATTGCATGCACCCAAATAAATATGAATTTTTCATGCTTTTATTCATTGACAAATATCTCTTCCTGCTCTCTAATGCAAATTTGAAATCCATATGTTTCAAGCAATCTTTTTGGCAACATTCACTTGAAATGAGAGCACTGATAGAACTTCTTCTCATTAGATATTCTACTCTACCCCTTGTATAACTAGAACAGCTTGCATTGATACGAAAAGGTCTGCTCCTACTCCTCGATACAATACTTCTTGGCAACATCTCCATCATTGGATCATAATTTGTATAAGGATTTTCATCATCATTAAGAGGAATGTTATCCACACTATGATCAGCTGTGTTTTTCAAATATTGACTTGGAGGATATTCTTCATCTTCCCCTTCTTTAATGCTACTATCATAGTCCTTAAAATTCGGACTGAATGGAAAATTTGACTCGATGTTTAATGGATATTCTTCCTCATGTGCATTGTCAGTGATGCTCTCCTAGTCCATAGAATTAGGACTATGTCAAAAATGTGACTCTTTACTTATTGAAGATGCTACATCCTATCCTTTTTCAATACTACCTTTACACTCATTAGAATTAGGACTAAGTGCATCATCCTGTCCTTCATCACTGCTTCTCTCATAGTCCTTGGAATTACGACTAAGAGGACACTGTGACACTCCATTCTTTTGAAATTCATCATCAAGCTCTTCATCACTGTTGCTCTCATAGTCCTTAGAATTAGGACTAAGTGGACACTATGACACTCCAATATTTTGAAATTCATCATCCCGCTCTTCATCACTGCTGCTCTCATAGTCCTTAGAATTAGGACTAACTGGACACCGTGACACTCCATACTTTTGCAATTCATCATCATGCTCTTCATCACTACTACTCTCTTAGTCCTTCGTATTAGGACTAATTGGACACTTTGACACTCCATTCTTTTGAAATTCGTTATCACACTCTTCATCACTACTTCTCTCATAGTCCTTAGAATTAGGAGTAAGTGGACACCGTGACACTCCATTCTTTTCAAATTTTCCATCATGCTCTTCAACACTGCTGCTCTCATAGTCCTTAGAATTAAGACTAAGTGGACACCATGACACTCCATTCTTTTGAACTTCACCATCATGCTCTTCATCACTGTTGCTTTCATAGTCCTTAGAATTAGGACTAAGTGGACATCGCGACACTCCATTCTTTTGTAATTTGTCATCAATTTCATCATCACTGCTGCTTTCATAGTCCTTAGAATTAGGACTAAGTGGAATCTGTGACTCTTTATTTATTTGAAATTCTCCATCCCCTCTTTCATCAGTGCTGCTCTCATAGTCCTGAGGATCAGGACTAAGTGAAAGAATTGACTTTCTATTCATAGTGAAAGAGTTCCCGCTATATTCACCAATATGAATAGAGTTGTTACAAGATGAAGATGTTGATGGTCTATAAATCGAAATTTCACTATCAGGAAAATCCATCCCTTTCAAATAGAAGATGTTGAATGATACAAATGGAGAGTCTCCTAAAGATATTATATAGCTTAGAGAATGAAATTTTCCCTCCAAAAATTTTCGCGAAAATATTTCCCTTCAAAAAGTTTGTTAGATTTATTTTCCTTCATTATTTTATTCTACAATTTATTGAAAAATGTAAACTAAATTTTTTAATGAAATAAACCATTAAAGTTAAAATTGTAAACTACAACTTCTACATTAATTATTTTAATAGTTAAAAATTATAATATTTACTAAACAATTGAATGTTTTTTTTAATTTTTATAATACATTCTAAAACAAATTAATCCCACATTCACCCCGCTATAAAAAAATTCTATAATATTTGCTTTATCATATTTTCCTTCATTGCCATAAAAAAAATAACATGTTAAATTTTTTTTAAACAAATTATCCCACATTAACAGTACGGTAAAACATCTCCGTAATTTCACCTATATACTAAATTCCATTATCACTATTACTCATATCACATCAAGGTTTTCTGAAGTTCGTTGAAAGACTTGTGAATTTATGGAGTAGCTACATTGCTATCAACAACATATCCAATGAAGAATTCTCGCAATTGAAAGGTAAGTTAAATTTGTTTCCTTGAAAATTTTCAAATTAAATTAGTTTAATGAAGTAGTTTTTTTTTTTTAAATAATGCTTTTTCTGAGCAAAATTAACCAATACGTCCATCATGAGCATGGTGGGCCTGACAAAACTCATGATGGTAGCCCACCCCGCGGTACCACGGTGGCTCGCCCACGGTTGTTGGGCGATTCTAAGAATAGCCCAATAGCCACCTCAGGTGGGCGGGTGAGGGCAAGGGCGGGGTGTGAGGGTGGGTGGAAGGGGGCCAACGGGGGCAAGGTGTGAGGGCCGGCGGGGGCGAGGTGTTAGAGCCGGCAAGAGGGGATGGGCGGAGAGGGTGTGAGGGCAGGTGTGGCGAGTGGGTGCGAGTTGTGAGGGAGGGCGGGCAGGCGAGTGGGGCTGTGGTGCCCACCCCGGTGGGTGGGTGGGTCGTTGTGGTGGGCACCACAACTCCACTCGCCTACCCAACCAACCCCTCCCGCCCACCCTGAAAACCCACACCCACCCGCTCCACCCGCTCTCACACCCTGATCGCCCCGCACCCACCTGCCCCGCCCGACCATCCCCTCCCACCTGCCCTCACACCCAGCCCCCGTCGGCACCCTCCCGCCTGCCCTCACACTGCTCCCCCGCCGGCCCCCTCCTGCTCGCCTCGCCCGCCCTCACCCGCCCACCCAACCCTCTCACCCACCCACCCACCCCACCCGCCCTCACCCACCCACCCTCGCATCCCTCCCACCCTCACACCCTGCCCTTGCCTACCCGCCCTGCCGCCCTCACCCGCCCACCCGCCCGGCGCACCCTCCAACCAGCCCGCACACCCTACCCTCCCGCGCCCGCCCTCCAACTTGCCCACCCTGCCCCGCCCACACCTACCCACCCTCACTGGCCCGTCGTCACCCGCGCCCTAACGCCACCCTGCCCTCCCTCGCCCACCTCCCCCTCCCTTGCTCTCCCTCACCCACCCACCCTTCTCACACCCACTCGCCATCATGCCCGCCCTCCACCGCCTGCCCCCTCCACCAACCTCACCTGCCCTCACCTACCCTCTCGCCCACCACCCTCACCCACCCTCCCGCCCGCCACCCTCACCCTCCCTTCCTCCCACCCGCCCGCCCTCCCTCGCCCACCCACCCCGCCCCAACCCTCGCCTGCCCAACCCACCCTCGCCCGCCCACCCTACCCTTGCTTGCCCTCACCCGCCCTCCCGCCCACCCTCACCCACCTGCCGAAACCCAGCGGCCTGGCGAGCAAGTCGACGAGGTAGCACGGAGTGAGGCCCCTGCGGCCGGGCGGTCGAGCCGCCAGGGTGGCGCATGCTAGGGTTGTAGCACCCACCCACCCGGCCGCGGGGGTTGGGCGATTCCCGGAATCGTCCAACCCCCTGTGGCCGGGCGGGGGGGGCACCAAGGTGGCACTAGGTGGCGCTGTGGCACGGGGTGGGCTGCTAGGGTGGCGCAAGATGGGCTTCCAGGGTGGCGCGGGGTGGTGCTGGGCTGCTAGGGTGGCACGGGGTGGGCAGCACAACCCAACTGGCCCGCCCACCCACCCACCCTCCCGCCGGAATCTCCCAACCCCCGCAGCCGAGTCGGCGGGGTGCCAAGGTGGCGCGAGGTGGGGCTGCGGCGTAGGGTGGACTGCTAAGGTGGCGCGGGATGGGCTGCCAGGGTGGCGCAGGGTGGTGCTAGGGCTGTTCAGGTGGCGTAGGGTGGGCAGCGCAACCCCACAAGCCCGCCCTCTTGCCCACCCACCTGCCCTCCCGCCCTCGCTTGCCCGCCCACCCGGCCTGCCCACTCACTCACCCTACCTGCCCTTGCCTATCCACCCCACCCGCCCTTGCCCTCCTTCCCACCCTGCCCACCCACCCCACCCGCCCTTGCCCTTGCCCTCCCACCCACCCCGCCCGCCCTCGCCCTCCCGCCCACCCTGCCCGTCCTCGCTCTTCCACCCACCCTGCCTGCCCTCACGCGCCCTTACCCTCCCGCCCACCTCACCCGCGCTCGCCCACCCTGCTCCCCCTCAGCGGCCCTCGCCCTCTCGCTCACACTCACCCACCCTCACCCTCGCCCACTCTACCCGCCCTCGCCTACCCTTGCCCTTCTGCCCACTCCGCCTGCCCTCACCCTCGCTCGCCCTCACCTGCCCTCACCCTCCCGCCCTCCCTCACCTGCCCTCACTCCCGCCCGCCCTCGCCCACTTGCCCACCCCGCCCGCCCTAACCACCCTCGCCCGCCCTCCCCTTTCGCCCGCCCACCCTTGCCCTCCCACCTCGCCCTCCCACCCACTCTCACCCACCTGCCCAACCCCAGTGGCTGGTGCGGTAGTGCAGGGTGGGCGCCGCAGACCCACCCCGCGCCACCGTAACATCCCGCCCACCCATCCATCGGGGTTGCCCGATTCTGGGAATCGCTCAACCCCCACGGCCGGGTGGGCAGGCCGCTATGGTGGTGCAGGGTGGGGCTGCGTCGCCCAACCTGTGCCACCCAGGCATCCCACTCGCCCTACCGCAGGGGTTGGGCAATTCCAGGAATCGCCCAACCCTCATGGCTGGGCGGGCATGTCGTCCAGGTGTCACGTGGTGGGCATCGCAGCCCCACCCGCCCACCCGCCCATCCTTTCCCGCCCTCGCATGCCCACCCCAACCGCACATCCTCGCCTGCCCGCCCACACCCGCCCTCACCTGCCCACCCGGCCTGTCCACCCTCGCCCGCCCACCTCACCCATCCGCCCTCGCTCGCCCACCCTCCCCTCGCTTGCCTACCCTCCCCTCGCTTGCCTACCCACCCCTCGCTCACCCACCACGCCCACCCACCTCGCCCGCCCACCCTGCTTGCACCCCCTGCCCACCCGCCCCACCCAGCCCTCTTTCGCACACCGCGCTTGCCCACCCCACCTGCCCCCACCCGACCTCGCCCGCCTACCCTCACCCGCCCACCCTGCCAGCCCGACCACCGCGCCCTCGCCCACCCAGCCTACCCACCCACCTCGGCCGCCCTGCCCCACCCTGCCCTCGCTCACCCCGCCCCCCACCCTCCCCCCCCACCGCATCCACCTTCCCACCCACCCACCCCGCCCTCACTCGCCCACCTGACCCACCCACCCCGACCACCCTCGATCACCCCCCTACCCTGCCAACCCCACCCACCCTCGCTCGCCCTCCCGCCCCACCCTCACCCTCACCCGCTCGCCCGTCCTCACCCTCACCCGCCCGCCCACCCCTGCCCGCTTGCCCTTCCCCGCTCGCCCAGCCTGCCCTCGCCCGCCCGCCTACCCCGCCTGCCCTCGCCCTCCCACCCGCCCGCCCTCACCCACACCCGCCCACCCTCACCCACCCTACCGCCCGCCAACCCACCTGCCCACCTATGGGGTTGCCCGCCTACCCACCCTCCCACCCACCAGCCTGGCACCGACCTGCTCGCCTGCCCACTTGGGGTGGCTAGGTGATTCCGAGAATCACCCAGCCACCCCTAAGGGGTGGGCAGGCCACCGGGGTGGCACGGTGTGGAGTTGCCGCAACCCAATCCTGCGCCACTATGGTGGCCTGCCTGTCCGTCCGCAGAGGTTGGGCGATTCTCGGAATTGCCTGCCACTCCGCGGATGGACGGGGTGGTGTCAGTGGGCTTCTACCATTTCTCCTGATATTGATCTCATTCTCCGTCTTCAATCTACCCTTCAAGGTGGACGCTGAGGGGTAGATTAAAGACAGAGAAGGAGATCAATATCAGGAGAAATGGTAGAAGTTGTTGCCGCAACCCCCCTCATGCCACCCCACCCGGCAGGCCGCCTGGGTGGCATAAGGGGAAGGCTGTGGCAGCCCCCCGTACCACCCTGGCGGCCTCCACATGGGTAGGCGGGCCGCCGGGGTGGCGCGGGGGGAGGCTGTGGCAACAACTCTTACAATTTCTCGCCCCATTGATCTCCTTCTCCATCTTCAATCTACCCCTCAGCCTTCCCCTTGAGGGGTAGATTGAAGATGGAGAAGGAGATCAATGTGGGGAGAAATGGTAGAAGTTGTTGCCACAGCCTCCCCCCGCACCACCCTAGCGGCCTGCCTGCCCGCAGGGTGGCGGGCAATTTTCTTAGTGTTAATATTTTTTTAATTTCAATTATCTGATTATACAAATAAAATATTTATTATATATTTTTGTTGTTAATTAAGTTAATATTTTTCGTTATTCACTGATTTATGTGTTTCTATCTTTCAGGAAAATGGCATCAAAGAAGATTTTTGTGAATCTTTCTGAACCAAAGACTCTTAAAGGTGCATCTTCAAAAAACATTGGTGAACAAACTCCAGCTGAGCTCATGACTACAAATCTTTCAAGTGCCTCAAATGATAAGAAGATGATTTCATACTAGAATAATTCAAAAGAGGCGAAATTTCCATCAAGAATCTAGTATGTGAAAGAAAGAGAAAGCCAAAATGTGAATATATATCTATATATTGATATACCGAATGATAATGGAATTTATGAGGTGATGGGAAGAGTCATAGATATGTGTTTGGTACCGAACACTGAAGTTGTTTACATACTTACAAAAGCGCCCAAGTCACATGAAAAGATTAAATACTGACTATCATATTCATTGTATGACATGAGAGAGGTATCTACAAATTTGTGTAAACAAATCGTAAATGAGATGAAACAAAACATCGTAAGTATTGTTATTTATATTTTTATTTTACGTTCTTGAAAGTTTCTTGCTATATTTTTTTAACTTTTTGTTATTGACATATGATATTTTGTTTGGTAGAATTTTATTGAAAGTTGTTCAATTAGGTTTGGAGGCATTCATTTCATAGAGCATGATATCATGAAAGTTGTCAATAGTTTTTACTTAGTGTCAGAAGAAGATATGGAAAACAAGCAAAATGTAGTAATTGATGATGCTACAAAACTACATCCAAAGGATTAGAAAAAAAGGCCTCTAGTGGATAAATCTAGTAAGGGTAGACAAGTTACTTTTGAGGACGATGAAGTTGAAATTGACAGTGAAGCATTTGTTGTCGTTACTGAAGATGACATTGGAACTGAGAAGAGCCGTAAAAGACCAAAAGTAGCAATGCCCAAGAATAAATTTGTTGAGAATGTTATGATGAAGAAAAGTAAAGTTCAAGATTTTGAAGTAGTCATTACCAACAGTCAAGAACCTAGTGAAACTTCAAAAGAAAGTAGAGAAATCATTATATCAGGAGCTGATTTGGAGGATGGCATTATCAAAACAAAAAAAAAATGCAATTTGACACAATTTGACAAAGAGAAACTTAATTGATGGTGGTCATACATTTCAGCTTAATGTCAGACAAACTTATAAGGCAAGTGAAGGACAATGTCAATATCAAGTCAGAAAGCCACATCATCTGCATGTTCACAACTTGAAGACATTGATGAGGTACAATCCATATGCTCATGTGGTTAGTTATGTGGTTTGAGGGAACCATTCTGTAGAAGCTCAAAGACCATTGATGAAGGAATATCCTAATAACCCACGTTTTGAAATAATGAAATGTATCATTTATGCTGGTTTATCAAATACAGAAGCAAAGTTATTGGCATGGGATCATAATTCAGATAAGGAATATAGGATGTCTATGACTTTCATCCAAAGGGTTAGATTTATTCATAGTGAATTTCAAGAAAAATGTGGTGTGGATAGGATAAATGTTACTGCAGATTTCCGAGAAATAGGCTATCAAATTGAAGAGAAAACCAATTCAAAAGGTGGAAAAGGCAACAAAATTAGTGATTTATTCAATGGTGTTGATAACATTTTCCAATTAGCATTTAGAATTGGAGATGTTTGGAAGTTGATTGATGAGATTTTTAGCATGTGGGAAAACATTGGCATTAAAAACCAGAAGGTCAAAAAGTCTAAGCCATTGATATGTAGCAGCAGTAAATCATCTCCTAAAATGAAGCAGCTTGCAGACAATATGACTATCACACCTTGGAGAGCAATGCAAGGAGTGAAAGATGAAAAAATTGTCAAAACAATATTATCTCTTGTGAGGTCAGAGGAATTATCATTGGAGGAAATGTTTGAAGAATATCAAAAGTAAGTTTGTTCCACTGTTTTTATTTATTTTTAGATTATAATTTTCTTTTAAATAAAAAATGTTCTTCTTGGTAGTATTTGTTATACATATCATTATATTAACTTTTTGTTACTTTATCTATGCAGTCACAAAGTTTACATGAAAATTCAAGAACAAATGGTTAAATTGTTGAAAGAAGATAGTTGGGATGATGTTGTACACAACTATCCAGATTAAGTTCTACATCAACATTAAAATCTTTTTATCTTGCATTTAAAAAGGTATCTTGATTTATACATCCATTTTTATTCATCTATATACTAATTTTAATTTATAACTTACACATATATTTGGTTTTTTATAAAAGATGAAGAAGGATGATAATGGAGCACCAGATAGTTTCAAAACCTTTATTAAAAAGATAAAGATTGAAAAAATGAGGAAGCAACGTATTAAGAATGTTGAACTTGATCCAACTCTTACTCATTTCATTTGGAATGGGCTAGACACTATTCAATATCAAGTAATAAAGGCGACTGTGAAGACATTGCTAAACTCATACCTAAAAGGGATTATGCCCTAGTTATTGTAGATATTTCCCATGGTTTCAATATTTCAAACATTGACTATGATAGTGACCCTTATACTTATTAAGCTCTTAGAAAAGTGGTTGCGAGATTTGTAGAAGTCACGTCATCACCATTATGGAGATTTGTGACATTTCATTCAGACACACAATTGGCAATGACATTTTCAAGCTTCAAGGGGAAAATAAATTCAAGGATGTAGCTTACATGGTAAGACATTTAAAATGTATATTTGATTAATGTTGAAAAATTCATTTATTTACAAGTTAATTGAATTTTTACTATTTCATGTTACAGGCAAAAGTCAAATCTTCTTAACCGTGAAGATCAACAATTTATAAATTGTTGTGAGTTCATTCATATTGATAGTTGGGCAAAAGATGATAGCTATATGTCTATGATTTTTAATTGGGTAGACGGAAAGAGTCATAGCCAAATACTGACTTATGATGTTGTCCGCCAGATAAATCGTTCTTGCGGACAAGACTGATCTCGCTAGTATCAACAGATATCTAGCAACAAGCAGGACAAGCAAATCTACCTTTCTCTAAATATATTGCAATTCATTAATAAAAACTAAGAGGTTTTTCAGACCCTGCCTTAAGTCTAACGCTAGTTTGTGGCAACCACGCTTCGACCGTCCGAATGAGTTTCCTTTTGAGAACCAGCAATCACAAACAAGCACACATCAAATAACACCTGCATAGCTAATATAATAAATCATATTCATCATGGTGATCAAGGAATCTGTTGGGTCCCTATAATACTAGTGATTACCCCATTACTATTATAGTTATACCCCTTATTTATATTTTTGTGCCCCTATTACCCCCTTATTGTTATTTTTGTGCCCCATAGAATCCCTCTATTGTTATTTTTGTGGCTTTATATTATTATTGTTAGGTCGGCTGGATTATATTGTGACTCCTTAGACTCCTATATATAGAAAGGAGGTTTTGTCATTTGTATCATCCAAGAATTGTTCATTTATGTAATGTAAAGGAGGTTTCCCCCTCGAAGAGGCTGAATTCTAAGGCGTGGATCTATCTTTTCTATCTTTTCTTGAGCTGGTTTCATAACATTTGGTATCAGAGCTTTGGATTCTAGGGTTTCGCTGCTCCAAACAGGTCATCGTGGAATTTTCGCTATAACGTTTTTTCTGTGACGTTTCAGAAGTCGCAAAAAAACCCATTTGAGAAGAATTGGCGCTGAACCTTGGGTCTGAATTTCAGAGCTTTTCGCACGATATTTTCGGAGATATGATCTGAGGAAGTTGGCCTTTTTGCAGACTCCTGAATTACATTCAAAACAGGTGACCTGGGGAAAATCGTCATAACTCTCTCTCTGAGGATCGGATTGAAATTTCGTAAAAAGGTACAGAAAGAGGACAGACTGTAGTTTCTTGTGTGTGTGTTTCAGATTCAAAGGTTGAAACAGTGACTCGTGGCACGTCGTACAAGTTCGCTCTACTGAACCAGTCTAAAATCAAGTCACTGTGGGAGATTTCACATAACTCTTCCTTGGAGAATCCAATTTGGCTCAGACTTGTGGCATTGGAAAGAGGACGCAGAAGGCTACTACAGGTAGCAATTTCAGAACTGGATGATCTAAAATTACAGAGATACATCAGATTCAATATCAGGCTTCTATAAAGTGAAAAAAGGTGTGTAGATTTTTTTAAATTTTTGCTTAATCTTGGTTTGAAAATTTATTTTGAAGGAATTCAAAGGGCATAGTAGAGCATTATTATCGGTAACTGATGCCCCGAGGAAAGAAAATGCAAACACCTAGTAAGGAACCTGAAAGCTCTAGCATGACTCATGAAGAAGAGGAAGAAATGCTACATGATATATCAAAATTACAAGAACAAGTGCAACAAATGTCACGCTCACAAAAGCTAACAGATGCTAAGATAAATGGCGTGGAAGCTAAGATGGACAATTTGAAGATAGATTTGAACACAAATTTGAAGACATGCATGGCAGATTTGAAGACAGATTTGACAAATTTTCTACAAGAAATCCTTACTAATGGTGAAAAGGTAGTAAGGGAAACTCATGATGAGAACAAAAGAAATGTTAATCATGATTCCATAGATCTAATGTTGGATCGAAGAATCACCATATTCCAAAAATCGATATGAGGAAGTTTGATGGCAAGGATCCCGCCACATGGATATTACAGATGGAGCAATTCTTCGATCTCAATAATGTGCAAAACACACAAAAGGTACGTATGGCAACTGTATATTTGGAACCAAATCAGTTTGTATGGTATCAATGGCTTTGTTCTCGTAAACAATTTATCACTTGGGCAATTTTTACGGAAGAATTGATAGCACATTATGAGGATACAAAAAGCAACACTTTTTTTAGCCAATTGATAAGTCTCAAACAAAAGGGTTCAATAATGGAGCACATTGAGGAGTTCCAAAAATTGAACATAAGGGTAAAAGATATTCCAGAGGAGCATAGGATTGATGTGTTCATAGGGTCTTTAAAGGATAATATCCAACATGATGTTCGCCTTTGGGAACCTGATTCATTAGAGAAGGCATTCAGGTTAGCAAGAAAAATGGAAAGCAAAATTATGGCAACTAGGAAGCATACCACTCACAACTATAAAGACGGAAGTGTTGTTGCCCCTAGTCTTCCACAACCTACAAGGTTGACACCACAACAATTGGAAGAAAAAAGAGCAAAAGGGCTTTGTTACAATTGTGATAGCAAATACACAAAAGGTCATAAGTGTGCTGAGAAGAAATTATTCTACATAGATTGTGAAGAGGAAGAAGAAAAGGAGCAAGAAAGGTCAAAAGAAGAGGATATATTCCAGGAACAAAGCCTAGATGAAGAACAAATAAATCCGACCATATCTTGTAATGCATTGGCGGGAATTACCACTCCTCAAACCATCAAGATAGAAGGACAAATCAAGAAGAAAAAGGTAATAGTGTTGATTGATTCAGGAAGCACCCACAATTTTATTCATTGTAGGGTAGCAAAAGAATTGAATTGCTTCCTATATCCAGCACCAGAGTGTCAAGTGATGATTGCAAATGGAGGAACAATAAATTGCTCTGGAAAGTGCCATAATATCAAGCTATCCATGGGAGAATATGTATTGACTAGCCCAATGCTTTCCATTCCAATGGGAGGTGTGATGTTGTACTAGGAGTCCAATGGCTACAATCCTTGGGTACAATAGCTTTTAATTTTCAAGAACTTTTCATGAAATTTTCTGTGGAAGGAAAGGAAGTTGAATTAAGGGGTATTGCAGGGAAACCAGGAAAGATAATCAGCTCTAATGGCATGACAAAGCTTCTAAAAAAGGAGCAAAGAGGTGTAATTGCACAATTATGTTCGCTAGATGTTTCCACATTGGAATCATCTATTTCTCCAGATCTCCAAAAAGTCCTGGACAATCATTCCAAGGTATTTGAGACTCCCAAAGGTCTCCCACCTATGCGTGATCATGATCATGCTATTCATCTGATTCCAGGAAGTGTTCCTCCAAACATCAGGCCGTACAGATATCCCTATGTCCAAAAAAGTGAAATTGAACGTATGGTTGCAGAAATGCTAGAGGCTGGTATAATTCAACCGAGTCAAAGTTCTTTCTCAGCTCCAGTAGTATTGGTGCACAAGAAGGATGGATCATGGCGCATGTGTCCGGATTATAGGGAGCTCAACAAGCTCACTATTAAAGATAAGTTCCCCATTCCTGTCATTGATGAATTACTGGATGAATTGCATGGATCAATTTACTTCACCAAGTTGGATCTTCGTTCGGGATATCATCAAATCAGAATGAAGATTGAAGACATTCCGAAAACGGCATTTAGAACTCATGAGGGTCATTATGAATTTTTGGTCATGCCTTTTGGCCTTACCAATGCACCTTCAACATTTCAAGGTTTGATGAATTCAATTTTCAAACCATTCCTTAGAAAATTTGTGTTAGTATTTTTTGATGATATACTAATCTACAGCAAGTCTTGGAAGGATCATGTTGAACATGTTGACAGGGTGCTACAACTATTGGAGGAGAAACAATTATATGCAAAAAGATCCAAATGTTTCTTTGGAGTCCAGGAGGTGGAATATTTGGGTCATATTGTATCTCATGAAGGAGTTAAGGTAGACCCTAGCAAAATTAAAGCCATTAAGGAATGGAAAATCCCCACATCCATAAAGCATCTGCGAGGATTTCTTGGGTTGACAGGGTATTATCGCAAGTTTGTTAAGAATTATGGGAGAATAGCAGCACCTCTAACAACATTATTGAAGAAAGATTCATTTTCATGGACTCCGGAAGCAACAAAGGCCTTTGAACATCTTAAAGAGGCAATGTGCCAAGCACCGGTCTTAGCTACACCGGACTTCACAAAAACCTTTATTGTGGAATGTGATGCTTCAGGAAATGGAATTGGTGCTGTTCTAATGCAAGATGAAAGACCCATTGCTTTTGAAAGTCGTCCAATCAAGGGAAAGTTTTTAAGCAAAGCTATTTATGAGAAGGAAATGTTGGCAATACTCCATGCACTTAAGAAATGGCGACCCTACCTAATGGGAAGACACTTCAAGGTAAAAACGGATCATGATAGCCTTAAATACTTTTTAGAACAAAGATTATCCTCTGAAGAGCAACAAAAGTGGGTCACAAAGATGTTGGGTTATGACTTTGAAATCATCTACAAAAAAGGGAAGCAAAATGTGGTGGCAGATGCACTCTCAAGAAAGGATGAGGATGTGGAAGCATTGTTGTGTGCCATTTCTATTATCCAACCAGATTGGATAAACGAAGCAAGGGAGGAATGGAAGAATGACGAAGAAGTGTGGGCACTTATTCGAAAGCTACAACAAGATTCCAGTACTTCTGATACATTTAGCTGGAAAATGATTCGTTATGGTACAAAGATCGCTTATACCTCTGTAAGAATTCCCAGCTAAAACAAAAGATTCTTATGGAATTGCACACTTCTCCCTTAGGAGGGCACTCAGGATTTTTAAAAACTTACCACAGGGTTAAGAAGGAATTTTTTTGGGATGGCCTTAAATCAGATATTCAAAAGTTTGTGGCGGAATGTTTGGTTTGCCAACAAAATAAAGTTGAAACAATTAAGACACCGGGTCTATTACAACCTTTATCCATTCCAAGCCAACGTTGGGAGGAGGTTTCAATGGATTTTATCACAGGTTTACCCAAGTCTGAGGGAAAGAGTGTCATCATGGTGGTAGTTGACAGACTTACCAAGTATGCACACTTTTGTGCATTATCACATCCATTTAAAGCCAGTACAGTTTCTACTGCATTTATGGAAACAGTTCAAAAGCTACATGGAAACCCAAAGATTATTGTAAGTGACAGAGATCCCATTTTCACTGGAAATTTTTGGACAGAATTATTTTCTTGTCTTGGTACTCAGTTAGCTCATAGCTCATCTTATCATCCTCAATCTGATGGGCAAACTGAGATAGTAAACAAATGTTTGGAAGGATATCTTCGTTGCTTTGTATCTGATAAACAGACACAATGGGTCAAATGGTTGCCTCTGGCTGAATGGTGGTATAACACTTCCTTCCATACAACAACAAAAATGACCCCATTTATGGCACTTTATGGGTATCAACCACCATCCATCACATCATATTTAAGAGAAAATTCTAAGGTTCAGGCAGTGGAACATCACATCGAACATCAACAACAAGTCCTCCAACTCTTAAAGGATAACCTCGTGTTGGCACAAAATAGAATGAAACAACAGGCAGATCCACATCGCAGTGAAAGAAGTTTTGATGTAGGTGATTGGGTATTCCTACGGCTACAACCATATAAGCAAATGTCCCTAAAGCAAGCTAAGAAGGATAATAAATTATCACCAAAGTATTATGGTCCGTACAAGGTGTTGCAAAAGATTGGTACTATGGCATACAAATTGGAGCTTCCTGCAGCTTCTCGATTGCACCCAGTTTTCCATGTTTCATGTTTAAAGAAGGTTATAGGCGACAAGCTTCCAATTCAAACAATATTGCCAGAACTTGACGAGGAAGGAAAAATTATATTGGAACCGGAAGCAGTCACAGAAACAAGAACTCGACAGCTACGAAATCGATCAATTTCAGAGTATCTTATCAAGTGGAAGAACTCATCCGCTGAAGATTCCACATGTGAGGATGAGAATTTTATGCAGAAGTATCCAGAATTACTCAAGCGTTGAGGACAACACTTTTTTTGAAGGAGAGGGGCATGTTGGGTCCCTATAATACTAGTGATTACCCCATTAATATTATAGTTATACCCCTTATTTATATTGTTGTGCCCCTATTACCCCCTTATTGTTATTTCTGTGCCCCATAGAATCCCTCTATTGTTATTTTTGTGGCTTTATATTATTATTGTTAGGTCGGCTGGATTATATTGTGACTCCTTAGACTCCTATATATATAAAGGAGGTTTTGTCATTTGTATCATCCAAGAATTGTTCTTTTATGTAATGTAAAGGAGGTTGCCCCCTCAAAGAGGCTGAATTCTAAGGCGTGGATCTATCTTTTCTATCTTTTCTTGAGCTGGTTTCATAACATAATCCATGAAATAAACCATAAAACACAGCTTATTGAGAAAAATAAAATTGATTGTATTAACTTTGAAAATAGAAAAACTTTACAACCTTTGGTGCCTTGATATTGTACAAGCTCCTCCCAGGGTTCAAAATAGGAATCTCCTCTACTTTGACAAGCCTCACACTCTTCCAAATGAAATCAACAAGGTATGTAATCTTTCTTTACTTAAGCTCAATTAGGAAGACTAAGTTCCAGCAGCATTTCGCCTAAAAAATCTTTAGCTTTTAACCTCCCAAGTAACCAGCCCAATGCTTCATTTTATAGTGCAAAGGAAGGAGGTTACAGGTCCACCTATGAAGGGATAGAGTCCTCCTTAAAAGGGATAAGCTTCTCACATTAAGGGGTTAGATCCTTAAGGTATGGGATGCATGAACCTCAAATGAGCAAACATGCCACCTCAAGATTCCTTCTAGAAGCTTCCAGAAATGACTCAAAGTGAGTTTTTAAGAATGTACTTGCACCTTTTTTACTTTTACAGGGGTCTGCACCCATTACACAGAGACAAAGCGGTCAAGTACGCAAGATACATGACCAGTAGGTGCGGGACTGCAGGTAATGCTAAGAGAAAGTGTAGAACCAGAGTTTTAGAGACTTTTAAGGGCTTTCTCTTATTTTCAAGGCTTGACATGAAGAACTAAGGTTTAAGACTTGCAAAGGAGGAAAGTATGAGTGGTGATAGACTCACACCGATTGTAGAATGTCATGGTGACAATATTTTGTGCAACAAATTGCCCTCTAAAGTGCGAAGTCTATAATAGATGAGGATAGAATTTGTCATCTAAGAGGAGTGAAGTACTTTATCATTTCAAGGATCATCCTATGGACACCCTGGTCGAAACCTATAAAAACATTCAATATAAAATATATATATGTGAACATATCATCGCTGAGGTAGGCATTCCCATACTCAGATCAAAACTGACTAGAAAACTAACTAAACTGCTCTGATATAGGAATTACTTCGTAATAAATCACAAGTATAGACATATGTAGACACAGTATGGGCGCAACCATCTGTTTATAAATAGTCCACTATATAATGAATAACAAAATTCCTCACAGCCTGGATGGCAGAAACTAGATCCAGGGTCTTGATTTCTACTTCCCAAACTAGTACGATTCTATCCATGTGAATGAATGTGTCGAAGTCGAACATTATAGAAACCACTTGATTACCAGTCAATGATGTGAACTATTAACATGTGTGAGAGAAACCACCAGTAATGTAAATGGCTCTCAAAGTACTCAGTACAATCCATGAAATGTGAATAGATGAGTTGATGTCGAACATGTCACAGAATCCTTTGATTGAAGGTCAATGATGCAACTTGTCATCAAAGGTGAGAAACCTTCCATTGAGCCATGCAAATTCCAAGGTACTGACGATTTCTAGATCATCTTTATAGATAATGAGCTGAAGTCGATAGAAAGCGATCCGTCGTAGGCAAGCCCACAACACGAAATCATAGATCAAGTTTGAAGAAATATATTTCGCAAGGACTAGCTTAGGGATGGTCAAGATGGATGACAGATATTTTGCAGATGAATGGTTTATTTGAACTGACCTCTTGAACACATAACGACACTGCAGATGGTTTCGTGACAATTGACCCAAAGCTAATACCCAGAAACCGGCTAAAGAACTTCAATATGGTTTGATTAACTATTAGGCAAAGGATTTCCCAACCCAGGTGAACAAAAAGTGTCATGTTCAAGAGTGGTTAAATGCTTTCTAAAACACAAAGTATAAAAAACAGGTTCATTTTTCTCTCTTTTCCCCCACCATTTCTGGCAAGTACCTCTTTATTTTTGACAAGCTT
Source organism: Pinus tabuliformis (assembly GCA_031772625.1). Taxonomy (NCBI): domain Eukaryota; kingdom Viridiplantae; phylum Streptophyta; class Pinopsida; order Pinales; family Pinaceae; genus Pinus; species Pinus tabuliformis. The sequence goes on along the minus strand of CM062818.1, from coordinate 806,974,357 downwards.
GACGAGGATAACATTTGCTTGGTTATAAGCTCATCCTTCAGATGAGTCCAACTTAGTTTAAAATTCGAACCCTAAGAAGGAGTGGTTTGTTCCTATTTAAAATTGAACAGGTACTTTACTGTTAAATTTTAACGAGTCCAGTATAGGAGAAACTCGATGTTTTTCAATTTTAGGGAGTTAGGAGAAAAACTTAAGGAAACTCCATGGTTGTCCTTTTTCATAAATTTGTGTCTCCCAAGTCCGAAAAAGTATAAAATAATACTTGAGAGAACCACTTGACCATTATGATCAAGGAGTACTTTTCATAATTAGTGTCCCTGATATGAAAAAGTAAAAAAGCGATCAAAGACACGTCGTTTTATAACCAATATCAAACTTGAAACAACAAAATCCCGGCAATCTTTTCATGTTTATACGATCAGAAAAGAGTTGTAAGTGGATCGTCCTTTTAATTCCATTTTAAGGAGTTAAAAAGGGAAAAACTCGGCAATCTTTTCATATTTTATGAGTCAGAAAAGATCTTAAAGAGGACTCATCCTAGAGGAACGAGTGGTATAAAGGGTAGCAACTGGTTCCAACAATGGAGGAACTACTTAAAACATGTAACTATTAAGAGGCTGGCTAATTAAACCACTCATAGATGTGGTCCCTCAGGAAGGGTAAACAACCAAGTGAAAGCATATGATCAGCCAAAGACATAGTGGCAATGGAATGAAAACAACTAAGGCTCATCTAGCAGAATTTAGCGGATAAAAATGGCAATCACGAGATGTAAATCGGGTATAGGTTCATTTTTACACAAGCTTGAACCATAGAGAACTCTGCTTGGATTCCATTTCATGTTTACACAAGCTTGAAATGAAAAACTATGCTTGTTGTAAGTTCGCATGCCACCAGCATAATGATGCAAAATGAGGTACATGCCCCCCAAGCTTCATTGCATTCAACCAAGTGGATGAAATGAAGGTTTACTTTCAAGATCTTGAAAAGAATCGACTCGAAAAAGGAGTTGTTTCATTTTTTAATGAGGTTGACATAGGAAAAGAACTTTCCTCAAAACCCTTGTTTATTTTTTTAACAACCTTGACACAAGACAAGGAACTATGCTCATGACATCTGGTTTCATTTTTTAATGAGGTTGAGATAGGAACAAACTATCCTCGTGGACTCCTTGTTTCATTTTTTAACGAGCTTGACACAAGACAAGGAACTATGCTCGACTCCTTGTTTCATTTTTAAACGATCTTGACACATGACAAGGAACTATGCTCATGACATCCGGTTTCATTTTTTAATGAGGTTGAGACAGGAACAAACTATCCTCGCGGACTCCTTGTTTCATTTTTTAACGAGCTTGACACAAGACAAGGAACTATGCTCGACTCCTTGTTTCATTTTTAAACGAGCTTGACACAAGACAAGGAACTATGCTCATGACATCCAGATTCATTTTTTAACGAGGTTGACTCAGTAACACGAACTATCATCTAACAAACTGATTCATTTTTTAATGAGTTTGACACAGGAAAAGAACTATCCTCATACTCACTAATTCATTTTTTAACGAGGTCGCCACAGTAAAAGGAACTTTCCTCGAAAACACTTGTTATGGCTTCGAACTGGAAGAAAGACATGTCAATGGACACACCTTGATCATGGCTTCAAAGAGGTCTCCAGTAGAAGGAAGAATAGTTCTCTAGAAGGAACACATGTCAAGGGACTCAAAAGGCATAAGAAGATCGCGTTCAAGTAATCCCATACAGTTTTCCATGTCAATTACCAGATCTAAATCAAAGGAAGATGAGAAAACAGTGAGAGGCTCACTTACATTGGTAACTGAAAACATGGGACCAGTTGCCACATAATTAACCCGTGGTGAGGTAGATACCACTTTAGAATCAAGAACATTTAGGGGTGTCAAATTATTAGTAGTTGAAACAAGACTAGGGAACGAAAGCTGGTCTACCGTCACAATATTTCCATAGTGAGGGAAAGACATCATGGGAAAGAGTGTCGATACGACAACTTTTATTGCATAAACATAGTCTCACCCAAGGAGTGAATTGAAATCCAAGGAACCTTGAACTACCATAAGATCAATATAGATAGCTTTTCCTTCCAAGGTAATAGCAAACTTAGGAAGGATCCCTAAAGGTTCACTAATGGTTCTATTAAAAGCTTTCTGATTCTGCGTGATAGGCACAAGCTGAGGGGAACCCAAAGCTTTCCAAGTAGTTGAGGATAAAATGCTAACAGAAGCACCTTCATCCACCTATGTGCGGTGTATGTCCCTACCACCAGCCTTGAAAATGATTTGGAAAGGGATGGAGGAAGGAAGATGAGGTTCTGTCAATCTATTCCAATCAAAGGAAAAGACCTCAGTACTTGGAGGAGGTTCTGTAGAAACAGGTGAAATGCCCCCCGGCGTAGAAGAATCTGATGTAACAAGAAGAATCTGAATGGTATGAATTTCAGTCTCTAAAGGGAGAGTGGGATCGACCGAATGTGAAAATGAGTCGACCACTTGATCAACTAATGGATCATCAACCTGAGTGATATGAGTTTCACTCTCCAATGGAAGAGTGGGATCGACTGTACTTGAAATTAGATCAATCACTCTGTCAGTTGATGGTAGGTTGGGAGAAAGTTTACGGTAACCAGTTTGAAATTCTTGCTGTGGAACAGTAAGGTTTTCCAACAATTTTGAGGCTTCATCCATGTGAGGGAAAATGTGATTTTGATGACTCCCTTTGCATAACTTAGAAGGAAACCTAACTTTACCCTTTTTCCCATGAACCTGACTATCACTGGTTGATGGATCAATGGAAAGTTGATGAGATTTTTCTGACCATACTTCCAAGACCTTTGGAATACCAGGACAATTGATAAGGAAGTGGTCACACTTACAAAGCCTGCAAGGGTATTTGGGTTTACGATGCATGTTGGAGGTTTCCTCAACACAACTTACACTTACAGCCAGGGTTGTTTGGTTGACTTCTTTCTTATCTTGCTTCTTCTTCTTCTTTTTCTTCCCTTTCTTCTTCTTCTTAGCCACCTGGTTACTAGAGTCAAGGCTTTTACCAAGCGCAGAGGAAGAAATGGAGGAAGAAATATATATTAGGCAAAGAAGGTAAAGGGTCAACAGAAGGTTGGTGATGTTGAGATGGTGAACTCTGTTGAGGTGAAGCATTCGGTTGAGGTGGAATAATTGGAGAATTTGGGGCCAACGAAGTTAAAAATAACCATATCGGTAAAACTATTGTAAATCCAGGTAATGACAAAGTAGCCATATAAGGAGGATCAACATTTCCAAAGCAAGGAAAAGTACTAGGATTCTCGTTAAGAGGGGTTCCTTGGTTGGTAAATTCTGGAACAATTGCCATTATATTCAACTTCAGTGAATTTTATTAACAATTTAAGACTAAAATTAACAATTCACAATTCACACCTAACAATTAAAATTCACAATTCACACCTATGGTCTGTAAGAGTAAAAACAAACAAATTAACATGCGCTATCAAATCTAGGAGTCAAACCACACACAAACAGTAACTTCCCTTACTAAAAACACCATTTGGTGATGAAATCGAACTTAGTAGAAATTTAATACAGAAAGGGCAGTTGGAACAGTTACCCCGACAACCTGCTTAATGAAACAGACTGGCACAAGTTTCTTCACAAAACCATCTCGAGTGAAGAGAACCTCCCAAAGAGTCTAAGTGAGTCTAGTCGACGTCTACTCCAGGTACAATGGGATCTTCCCTCCACCGTCACTTTAGGAAAGAATCCTATAGATTATGGCCACTAACGTTAACAACAAAAACAAATATACCTGGGGGAACAGTCTACGATCCGATACACACGCAAGGGCAGAGTAACAAAGCTCAATCCCCTTGAAGGCTCCTTGACATAATCCAAGGTTTACCAACAAGTGACCCTAGGGTCCTCGACAATGGTCAATCCAAGGTTTACCATTTTTAATACGTGTATATCTGCTATCGTTCCCAATGAGGAAGGATTGATTACCTCACTGGTTCAGATATGATCTCGTGCTTGACTCCTTTAGGAGGAGCTTCCAAGATCATACATGCAACAATTGGAATTTTTCCTACCGCGAGATATAGCTACTTGTTTGTTTTAACTATCTTGGAGAGTTAATTACTCCCTACTCCAAGATACTAGCCTAAGCTATATTGGTGATAAGAGCCCTAGAAATAAAAATATTGCTAGATCAATTTTAATTTAAGCGTTATTTTTATGGGTTGTTTCTTAAGTCAATAGGAATGGAGATGAAACTTTATGGTGTGAAGAATCGACTCCAAAAACACTAAAAATGCACCTAAGATGATAAAAAATTCTTTTTCTTCAATGAATTTCTAGCTAAAAGAAAGAGTTGAGAATGCAATTCTTTGAAAAAAAAATCTTTCTTTCAACATATAAATGAAAAGAAAATATTTTTTTCTTTTTCAATAAACTCAAAACGAGACTACTAATTATGCTCACGAAAAATCCCTTTCTTTTTCAACACTCAAAAACTACAAAAAACAATTTCTTTCGAAAGAGATTCTACAATTTCTAGAAAACACTCAAAACTATAAAAATCAATCTTGATATCTAAAACTTCTAAAAACCTAATTGAAGTAAAAGCTTTAAATATTTTTGAGGATGTTTTACTTAGTTATTCAATAAACTAAGGATTAATTCATTCAGAATAACAAATTAATCAAAAAACACCCAACTATGTTTTCTTTTATAAAAATGAAATTCAAAACTTTCAAACAAGTTCGTTCAAAGCTTTGCAAAGAGAAAACGAAATCTATTTCTCAGCAAGGGAAGATTTCACAAATCAGTCAGACTCATTAAGAAGACCAAAAAGACCAGGGTAATCTAAGGTTTCCTAGGCTTCTAATCTCTGAGTCATTACAAAGACCAAGCGAAAATCAATCCTGGCACGCAAAAATTCTAGAAAATCACCTAAAACAAAAATGCCAATGGTACACACTCACAAGAGATTCTTGACAGAACACATGCGGATCTGGGTAGACACTAAAAGTTGAAAATGAAAACTAAACTTAACTGGACGAAAATAGTCTAGGTTTTTCTAAAATTTTAACAGGGTCTACAGGCTTCCAGTAGAGCCAGATACGGTACTGCTCTGTGTACTAAAGGAAAGACGCGGAGAAGTCTGCACTGTCTATAAAAGAAAAGTGTGGTTCCCTGTAAACTTCGGAAAAAGAAGAAGAAAAGAATCCAGATCCTAAAAGCTAGCCAATCCCACACACATTAAGCAAAAAATAGAAACAGGGATATGTTTCTCAAGTCAAAGAAAAAGGAAAAGCAAAAAACCAAATTCAAGTCCCCAACAGAGTCGCCAATTTATCGGCCGGATAAATCGTTCTTACGAACAAGACCGATCTCCCTAGTATCAACAAATATCTAGCAATAAGGAGGACAAGCAAATCTACCTTTCTCTAAATATATTGCGATTCATTAATAAAAACTAAGAGGTGTTTTAGACCATACCTTAAGTCCAACGCTAGTTTGTGGCAGCCACGCTTCGACCGTCCGAATGATTTTCGTTTTGAGAACCTGCAATCACAAACAAGCACACATCAAATAGCACTTGCATAGCTAATATAATAAATCATATTTATCATGGTGATCAAGGAATCCATGAAATAAACCATAAAACACAGTTTATTGAGAAAAATAAACTTGATTGTATTAACTTTGAAAATAGAAGAACTTTACAACCTTTGGTGCCTTGATGTTGTACAAGCTCCTCCCAGGGTCCGAAACAGGAATCTCCTCTACTTTGACAAGCCTCAAACTCTTCCAAATGAGATCAACAAGGTATGTAATCTTTCCTTACTTAAGCTCAATTAGGAAGACTAAGTTCCAGCAGCATTTCACCTCAAAAATATTTAGCTTTTAACCTCCCAAGTAACCAGCCCAATGCTTCATTTTATCGTGCAAAGGAAGGAGGTTACAGGTCCACCTATGAAGGGATAGAGTCCTCCTTCAAACGGATAAGCTCCTCACATCAAGAGGTTAACTCCTTAAGGTATGGGATGCATGAACCTTAAAGGAGCGAACTTGCCACCTCAAGATTCCTTCTAGAAGCTTCTAGAAATGACTCAAAGTGAGTTTTTAAGAATGTACTTGCACCTTTTTGACTTTTACAGGGGTCTGCACCCATTACACAGAGACAGAGCGGTCAAGTACACAGGGGACATGACTAGTAGGTGCGGGACCGCAGGTAATGCTAAGAGAAAGTGTGGAACCAGAGTTTTAGAGACTTTTAAGGGCTTTCTCTTATTTTCAAGGCTTGACATGAAGAACTGAGGTTTAAGAGTTGCAAAGGAGGAAAGTATGAGTGGTGATAGACTCACACCGATTGCAGAATGTCATGGTGACAATATTTTGTGCAACAGATGTTGTTGTGAGAAAGCTAACATATGAAGACAAAGAAGCAAAAGGAGAGATAGTTAACATTTATCAAAAACCAAAATTATTGATTAACTTTCTTATAGACATATGTTTAAATGAAGGAGATTGGGTTCTGGATTTATTTTCTGGCTCAGGTAAGTTTTATTATATGGAATTGAATTTCAATATGTTATTTTTTAATTAATATGTCATTGTACTAATTTACTTCATTATTTCTTTTGTGCTTGATAATTAGGTACAACACTAGCATGTTGCCTTCAAAAAGGAAGAAATTGCATTGCAATTGAAAAAGATCCAATACAATGCAGTTTCATTCAACAAAGAATTAATGCTCTTCAATTTCTTCCAGATGAAATGCAAGAAATTGGGTTGAAGAAAGGGGACTTTAGTGAATCACGTGTGGCAAAAAGGGCAAAGGAACCCCAACCACCATTACATGGAATATTTGGAAAGATATACATTGGGAGATTCGCAGACATCAAAGATCCATTAGAAGAGGAAAATGAGCAAAAGGAAGCAGAAAATATTGTGGAAAAAGACAATGATGAAACTCTAGAGGACGAAGAGTTTGGATTACATGACATTCTTGATTAAATTTAAGTTATGCTTGGAAATAAAGCTCATTTTTTGTAACTATTAAGTAGTTATACTTGTAATGGTTTGACTTAGACATTTTATGAGAAGAATAAACACTCAATTAAGGTTGTTATGCATTCAATATTTGTAATATGTGATTTTCGCATTAATTTTTAATTTAATCATTATTTTTTGAAAAAAAAAGTGATTATTATTATTTTTTTGACATGAAATTCATTAAAAAAAACTATTATTTAACCATTTTTAGTTAAAATTTTTGTATAAAAATTGTGATTTTGACATGTCAATTCTAGCAAAAAATTATCAAAACGTGTAGTTTTTTTAGTTATATTTATGTTAAAAATGGTTATTTTTATGTCCATTGTTAAAAAATATTGTTTTTTAGAAACAATTATTTCATGTGGATTGAAAAATTAATTAAATATGTATAAATATGTCAAATATCAGAAATTCAAAATATCGACCTTATAATTTAAAAATACAAAACAATAAAAACCTTACTACAAAAAAATTAAAATCAAAATAAAAACAGGAAAATATGAAGAAAACAACCACTTCAAAAATTATTAAATTTACAAAATAATTATTTACATTTCATACATTAGAAAATTAAAAAATAAAAATAAAAAAAATCCTTTTAAAAAAGGCCCTGATGTAGAATTACCACTTTTTAAAATCAGCATCAAAAACACTACCATTCTAAAACACAATGTACATAAAAAATTATAGTGCCAAAAACTATGCTCTAAAAAACACGTGTGTTCTGCATCACCACTTTTCAAAATCGGGTCACTTTTTTGCTATCTCTACAAAATGGGTAACAGTATGAGTTCTCGTTTCATAGTTTACATTGTTTAATAGAGAGGGGAGAAGAGGAGGAAGAACTCCTAGAGCTTAGTGGAATAAATGAGTGGGAATATTTGTTGAGCAGAGTGGATAAGAGAGTACAGAGAGGTTGGAGAGGAGTCGTGAGGCCCATAGTAACTGGAATAGATCAAGTGTAAGAGATAGAAAGTGCTCGGGGGAGAGTCTCGACGTGATTTCCAGACTCCTGGCTCGGAGGAGAGACCTTTCGTATATCCAGCGTAAAAGATAGAAGGTGCTCGGGGGAGAGTGTCGACGTGATTTCTAGACTCGTGGCTAGGAGGAGAGACCTTTCGTATATATTTACATTACACGATAAGTGAGGTAGCAAAATTTTAAGAATTTATTGTTGAACTATAAATATAATTATGTAGAAAGAATAAAAGAATTTAATGTAGAGTAGCTATGAATATCTATTTTACAGGTTAACGAATTTCTAAACAATAGTTATTAACATTCAAATTACAGGTAATTAAATAAGGTAGGAGGCTAACTCTTGCACGAATAACCAGGGAGTGATTCGATACCCCATAAAAGACAGATACACCAATGGTCGAGTTATATAACTATAGTATGAAAGGAAAGAAGATGAACTTTAAGGTCACAATACTGATATAAACTCTCTCGAATGTATCCATTTGCATATAACCTATTATTACAACATTCGAAAGCTTAGGAGCCTCTCGATAGAATATGTGAAAACTATTATTATTAACGAACATAAAGGAATAACAATGAGTTACCATAGTATGGTAGCATCGAAAGACAACATGATGAATTATATATATATATATATATATATATATATATATATATATATATATATATATATATATATATCAAAACCATATATAACGTTGTAGGAATATTTTATAGAAATTAACATAGTTATATAGATCTAGTCTCCTTCATATCGCACGATACCCATAGAGAGGAAAGATGAGAAAACACAATAATTCTTTTCATAACACACTTAAGCCAAAAATATAAGAGTGTATTGTTGATTAAATATAGCAGACAATGAAACGATCGATGCCATCGGAACAGCAAGTCATGACATTCTTGACCTCCTCTCAAGCAAAATGAAAATAGTCATCCCTTAACACAAGCGGAAATAGGCTCGAAGGCCTTTAAATCCATCATAACTTACATTTCAAAACTTGAGAAAAGTTGAGAGTCATAGCTTTTCAAATAACTTTGAAAAATAAAGGTCAAGGAAAAATGTGTTTAAACATTACTACCTAAATGATTTCTTAGGGAAAAACCCTCATCTTAAAACTCGTAAATAACTTAATTTCAGACAGAAACCAAAAGGCTTAGCTCCAACCTAAAAAGAAATGGAAACGTCGTAATCCCTTAAGAAATTAAGGGTCGCGGTCCTGAGCAATAAACCTTTCAGCACGTGGCATACCTGTTTGAAGAGGATATGAGTTAGTCATTATGAGCGAAGATAATTAACCTTCTATTCATACATATAAAATTCAACCATAATTGAGAAGGGTTCTTACCTGAGTTAATTACATGGCCTCAACGAGTCGCCAACCTATAAAAGCAGGATAAACACTTAGTTTCATAACGATAATTCATCATAAGACAAAGCTAGAACGAAAAACCCTCAAGAATGAGAGACTTGGCTCAAACCTTCAACAGGAAAAACTTGCTATAAAAGTCATATACGTTTTGCAGACGGTCCAAGATGCCCTCTGCCTTCCAACACCTCTGAAAATTTGTAAGTCATTCCTAAGCAGCAGCAAGAAAACCTTAAAACGGGCTTAAAGCAATTCCAAAAATCATAACAGACTTTCAAACCGAGCAATCAAAGTTCCAGTGTTGCACAATTGAAGGGTATACCTACCCTTACGAGATTATCGACCTCCTATGTTTTCCTCTCTCTCAAAGTACTAAATCCAGAGCCCTCGAAGAGGAGCACGACACAAAGGAGTGAGAACAACAATGAGACTACTCGGGTTCGATGCGAAGATTTGGTTAGGTTAAACCCTATCCGATCTCTACGGTGAGATCATAGAGGGAAGATTAACGACAAAACGCCAAAACAGAGGGAAAGAGCACATGGAGTTAACATTCCATAGGACAGATGCCGGCCGCATGGAGCTACAAACGAGGGCCCATACAGCATAGCAAGACGTGAATTTACATGCCTCATTAGCGAGGAGAATCCCGAGTTGGATCTCCATACGTGTCATTTAATTCAACATTTTATAGCATTCAATATTTGTACACGAGTCATGGCACCATATATTTCCATGGATAAAAACCCATTTAAATATATCTATATACATGGTTTAATAGTTATGTGTCAATAATAACTATATGCCAAAAAAAATTGTTTTATTTTATGGATATTTCTAAAATTTATATAAGAGATATATATTAGATGTTACTATATATATATATATATATAATTGTTTAAATAATTAAATAACATTAAGATGGATCGTACATGAAATATTGAAGATTAAATACATAAACACAACCAAATTTTAAACCTTGAATTTTTTGTTATCTCTAGAGCTACAGGTGGTGTTTTACATTTAAAAATAATATAAAAATATTTATAAAAATATTTATAATAATAAACATTTAAAAGTAATAATAACAAAGAAAATTGAGTGTTGGTCATTAAAGAGATACTTTAATTCTTACTTTAATTTAAAATCTATTTTATATAGAAATAAAAATAAAGTCATTAAAAATGAGAGAGAAAAATAATTTACATTTTAATTTTAAAAAGATAAGTAATTTGTTTATTTATTTAATAATGTAAAAATAATATAATTACATTATCTTAGGCAATGTATATATATATAAGTTATATCAAGAAACAAATTATAATATTAAAATAAAAAATATTATAATAATTAATTGTGGTTTAATTATATTGAGATAAAGAATATTTTTAATTACATAAATAGATGTTTATTTTCCAATATGAATTATAATATAATATAATATAAGAATATTATATTATAGCATAATCTTAGAGTTATATTTGAAATTTTTCTTTAGAAAAATATAAACGATAGTTATAATGGAAGTGTATGTATATATAGAGAGAGTTGTATTTAAACAAATTTTATAATATTAAAATTAGTATTATATATATATATAGATATATATATATATATATATATAGTTGTCAAGTCCTACTAGCATTACTAGTTGAGGATGGGCCTCATTAGCAAGACGACCAAGCATCAAACCTCAGGGAGGTTATTGCGCTCATGCTAGGGGGAGGAGACATGCTAAAATCTAGTGAGCTTAGGGCTGGTGTGGCGGAGGCTCATTATGTTCCCCGAGTGATTCCGATGGGTGCTAGGGGGAGGAGACATGCTAAAATATAGTGAGCTTAGGGCTTGTATGGCTGAGGCTTGGTACATTTCTCTAGTGATTCAGATTTATTAGATGCCCATGGTTCATGGTTTCTCAAGCTAGGAGCCTCAAGGATCATAGACATCATAGACAACTTGACAAACATATATATATATATATATATATATATATATATATATATATATATATATATAATAATAATAACTAAGTAAGATTATGGTGGCCCACACCCAAAACGCTAGATATTAAATCTTGAAACGCGACAAAACTTTAAATATTCAATCTTTGTTGCTCGAGAAGTGGTTCTTTACACTATGTTAGTTAATTAAGTTTAAACAATTATAGAATACTATTAGTAATATCAAATATTTAACTAACAATTTCCCTTGAAGGTGCAAAGATACACCGAAGGAATAGAACTTGCTTATGATGTTACTGCAAAAATGTTGTAGGAAAATAAAGATAACAACTTAAAGGGTGGAGGATGGAGGGGAGGAAATGTGTTCAAGCTTGCAACAATCTCACATTTGCGTTGATGCCTTTCTCACAAATGTTTCTCAATCCACCATTATTGTTTAAATCATTTTTTTCCAATCACACCACTATGTAAAAGTCTTAAATACATATTTATATCCAAGCTATAACATGGGGGATAATGAGGAGAATCATTAATTACAAAGAGGAAATGACTAAATTCAGAGTGTGTTGATAACGGGATTAAACAAAGATCCTCTTTCACTTGAGTGATTTTCAGATTCCAAGATATTTTGAAATCAACAAAAAGAAGGGGGTTTGTTTTACAATTTTAGCTATCTCCTTTTAAAAAATTTAAATTCATTTAGAGCCATTCTCTTGGATCCATTAGTTCTATTTTTAACTTTAAATTTAAATTTTGTGCTTATTAATGTGTTTTCTATGAATTTTTCAAATCAGAATGTGTCTTGAGCCAACTTTTACCACTTTCTCTATTTTTATTTGTCACAAAACGGTTTAAAGTAGAGCCCTCAATTAGTGATGGAGAGTTGGAGTTGGAAATGTTACATTGAATTTTTGTGATTTGTAAAGGATAGAAATTAGAAAAATATTGAAATTTTCAAATAGATTATGGAACTTTACTGTGCTACTAGAGGCATATAGATCAATCAAAAAATAATTATCCATTACTTGAAATGAAAATTGAATGACAAACAATAATATTATTCTACTCTCTCCCCTCTATATTACATATGAAGGGAAAAGAGGTCAATCTAAAAAGAATAGCCATTCCTTGCAATGGAATTATAGTGGATAAGCAATAACATTATGCTACTCTCTTTCCCTTGAATACATATGAAAGGAAAAGTGGTATATGAAGGAAACAAATTTGGATTAAATTTAAAGCACAGTGACTCACACTAAAAGGATTGGTAATGGTTGATTGTCAAGGTGGAGAAAATTTGAAATAGCCAATATTCAAGGTGCAGAAAAGGCTTACCAATGGCTCTTAGTACGAGGTTGACTAATGTATTAGCAACTGGTATGTCAAATTAGTTTCATATTCATTTGATAAAAGTACAAAAAATAGAGGAATTGTTCTAGATAAATGGAAATAGAAGATCTAAAAGATATGTATGTTTAGGGAGTAGAAAACATCTTCCACTTCTCAACAACATTGGCTATGATAAGTGTGTCATTTCTTGTCCCATTTATCTTGATTGTCTTGAAGGAAGAGATCCTTCAAATGATGAGTAAAGAAAGATTTCGCAAATAATTCTCACGACTAGTGAAGAAAGATTTCCCATATAATTCTCAAGAATTCATCTTTCCATTGCAACACCCAAGTGTGAAACAATCACTTGAAATTTTTTACAACAAGAACCTTAATTTAGAATTCAAATCTCCTCATTCAGAATTCCAAGCTTCTCAAGGTTCAAGAGCTTTTGGAGGCAACTTGATATTAGACTTAGTTTCCCAATCTTCCTTATGCAATCCTCTAACAACATTATTTTATTGTAATATTTACCATTAATATATGGACTTCAACAATATCCCAAATTATAGTAGGAAACAGTCGAAGATTAGAGTTCCTTCCCAAGGATAGGTGAAAAATCATGTCAAAATTCAAGCACATCCATGGCTTTGAAGTTAGTTTGAAAGTTCCTACCATAAAATCAAAAACATAATTGTAATGCCTTTAAACATCAGGAGTAATATTTGCAATGGTTAACCTATTAAGTTGAGTTTTAATAAATTCAATACTAAAATGGTTAAACTATTAGTGTATCTTAATGACAAAAATTTTTATCACAAAATAAAGGTTTATTTTACTTGAGAAAGCATAATATATTGCAGTTAAGAATGAAAATATATTTTTATATATAATTTAATTCAAGGGAATTGACTCTAAAAAACCAATAAGTTTACAATTATAGGAATCCATGTGTACACGTATACTTTCCACAACTATTTGGAAATCGATGTAAACCATGAAAAGAAGACTGAATGAACCAAATTGTGTTCTACGTCTGAAATTGTTAACCCATATCAAAAGAGTGCTAAGTAAGAATGTATCCCACTACTATACCCTAATTTAAAATTCTAAAAATCACTAGCCAGACTTGAAAATTTTGAACTATAGATCTCGTACCAGAGCCAGAGGGAGACAAAATGTTTTTCTTCTCCTCGTAAACTATATAACCAAAGAAAAATATTTAAAAAATACCCTAATCAAAATCCTTCTTCCAATCATCCACTTCACTCGAAGAGTACTTATTTTGATTCTCGTGAGATGATGAAACTTCAGTGGAACCCATAGATGTTAGAGTCTTGGAAGATTGTTGGGCTACATTAGTTGACGAAGTCTCTCATTCATTATATTTCTCAAGAGCTCCATATTGATTTCTTGTTGTTAAAATAGTATTTCTCTAGAATTGCCAAAATTGCATCAATACTTCAACACTTGACGAATCCTCCCCTCATGAATCCTCCATACACACACTTTGTTGTTGATTTTTAATTTATTTCCATGCATTAGCCTTTTCTCTTGTCCCATCTTGTGTTGCCCAGGCATTATGGTTAGGAAATCCACCATTATGAAGGACTACAATAACACTTCGATATATAGAAGCATGATCCACACATCTAAGAGAAATTGAAGCTCTCTCAGGATCTATAAATATGGCTAGTGCATTTTTGTCATTCAGTCATACAAGTTACACTCAACTCCAAATCTAAAAATAAGGGAAATCACTTCTACTTCTCTTGGTAAATAAAATAACGCAAGGACAAGCCTAGGATCCATAAGTACAATTGAATTAAAAGGTGGAGCTTGCATGGGCCCTATGGTAGGAGGTTACCCTTTAGGAATTATGCTACCTACTGGGGCTCTTAACTTCTATGTATCCTGTATGACTAGAAAACACTTTGGTTCCTATATAGATGAATATTTGTAGAAGTTCCATCTTTTTGCAAGATGTCTCAACATATCCCTTTTTTCCTTTGGCATAGAACCAAAAACATGCACAAGAATGCAGCTTGAGTTGGCTTTCGTTTTCCCAAAAACCAAGTATATAAACCTTTCTTCAACACCTGAAACCCATTGTGGTTCTCTCTTGATTAATTCACCCAAAAGTTATGAAATATATTCATTCACCCTTGTACCTTTGTAGTTATTCGACCACATGAAAATTAATAGTCACAAGAAATTCACATCTAGTGTTAGGGCATGAAAGAGATGGGTGACATGAATTAGTACAAGTATGTTTAAAATATCTTTGAGGAGCTCCACAAGGTTTCCCGTATGGGATTCTACCTACTGATGTTGAATTTTCCTTGGAAACTAAGTCACATGGAGGTAGACAGCATGTCCTTGTACACACATGGATTCCACATTGTCATGGTTTCCCACATATCTTATTGCATCTAATGTTGAGAGAACCAAATGGCGCATTTTTCATAGCTACATGATCCCCCACACATTCTTTTGAAACAAGAACAACACAAGGAGGGAAATCCCTGAAATGGAAATCATGAATCGCACGATGACCACTTATCTAAGGAATGGAGAAGCGATATGAGCATGAAGAAATGGGTTCTCCACAAGGGACTACATGAGGAATTGAGGGCTTCCCACATGCATAAGAGAGATCAATGAAAATAGTTTCAAGGGAGGGTGTATAGTGGCCACTATGGAAAATTTATTTGCTTAAATGCTTCTCACATTAAAACTCTTGCCCACAGGGAATTTTACATAAATGTGGATCCCAATCACCTGAATGAGTAATTGAACCCCCTAGATTTGCAAGAGGGAAGCATATTTCATTGCATCTATGTCTACCACAATTTTTATTTTTTCCATAATGATTTTCACATGTGAATTCATCATTATCCTCTACGATTATCAGGGTATTCCATCAAGGGATCATCTTAGATGATGACCCACATTGACATTTTTGATTAAGAGAAACCAAACAAGGTGGACATTTCCCATGATGACATGTATTTATACACAAATGTTTTCCACAGGAGTGAAGCTTCTCACATACCTTTGAGTAGGTTTGTACGATATCCATATAACTCTTCCTCTGATTTTGCAGCTGAATTTTACCATGGGGGCAATATTTGACCTTTCCAGGTGATAGTTCATACTCTCCACATTCTCCAGGATGATATATATTGTTGCACTTATAATTTTGACATGAGATAATTTTCATGCATGGGTTCTTACATTCAAATACAAAAATTTTCCATTCTATTTCCCCTTGGATCTCCATATCTCCACAAGGTACCATCTCCTCCTTTTATCCACAAAGCATGAAGCCTTATTAGAACCTTGCAAGGATCATGTGGGCCTTCACGGCATACATTTTCACAATAATGGCTTCCACATTTGAGAGGCTTTTCACAACATTGTCTACCTAATTCAATTAATTTATGATGAGAACATCTCCTTGTAATTATTGTTTTACCACACGCACAACGTTGGGGGGAGCCATTGCTAAGCAAGGTGGGTAAGACCATGGATAACGTTGGAGAGTACATGTATGTGGGAATAGTAACAAAGATCATATGGGAGTGAAATCCGCATAGACTGGCAACCAAGGCATCTCGAGTTGGAATCCTAGCTTTGCCCAGTAGAAAAATCTATAGAGGATGGAGCTCTTAGCCATTTCCTTACACAATGCAGGTGAAAAATTACATAACAACTACCACAAGACCAATTTTTCATTGATCGTACAACTATTTCATAACATATCATGCATTCAACCTTTCCATTATTAAGACTCTCTTGAATTTCATGCACCAAATTTGGTACACTCGATCTATCCACATTTTTCTTCTCCCTACTATCCTCCTTTGTCAATATAAACTCATAGTGCTCAGGAGAATGAAGAAGATTCTACCTCCAATCCTTGATGTTTTTCACCAACTTCTTATTCTTCAAACCCTTCATTTCTCATCTCTACTTACCCATATATTGTGTGAGTTTATTTTCGTTAATGAAGGGGTTCATAGGGTTCTCATTTGTATAAATTTGTCCATGGATGCATACCCCATTCCACCTATAATTATTACAATCACCAATCCTATGAGCATTTTCTTGCCCAAGTATGTCGTGGTTGAAATATAGCTCCACGGAGGAGGAGGACGAAGATTGCACCTCCAATATTGGCTATTGTTCATCATTTTCCTATTATTGAAACTCTTGAGTTTTTTCCATCAATAAAGGGGCCAATGAAATACTCATTTGTAAAATTATTTTCATCGATGGATGCCTCATTCTACTGATCACTAACACAATTTCTAATCCTCTCATCATTCTCTTGCCCATGTAGGCTTTGGTTTACAGTATTATGTGGAGGATAGAAAATCCCAATCCTCCTATAGTAGTTTTTGTTGTCATTTCTATCAAAAGGCTCGCCTCTTCCTCGCCCTCTTGATGGTCTTCATTATTGATTTTGCTAAGGTGATTTCCCATTTCTCTCAGCATTGTCATATGTTTGAAGCAAATTTCTTCTCTCTCAGCTTTGAGAAATCTCACTCGCATTGGACAGACCACTGGGAAATTTGGAGGTAAGAAGAGGGAAAATCAAATTGGAAATGGAATTGAATGGTTGATATTGATAACTATGACCTGGATTCCTTTGAACCCTAAGATATTGACGAGGAGTGAAATTCATATTGAGATATATGTTGTACCTACCAACATAAAAATAAGATGACAACAATCAAAGTATATGATCTATCTAATATAAACAAATGGAATAGACAACATTTAAGCATACATTCATCATAGATATAGACAAGAATATGTAAAAAAGAATGAACAACTTTATTGATTGTAGAAGGAGAAGTTACACCCAATCCGATTTGATCCCGTGTCACTCATCCAGCTTAGTCGAAACCCTCATCAAACCAATGGCACATCAATCTAGGAACATAACATTACTTGAAAATGATTTCAAGTCTCAAACCAACAATATTTCACTGCAATATTCAAATTCTACCCTCATGATCACTATGATGAGTGGTCAATTTATAGGGAAATGCAAGAGGTTTTGTCATAAATTAAGCATTGAATGGTTTTCCATAATTGGAGTTAGTTTCCATGGAGAAAGGGATGAGAGGATAGAGGATTAATTGATCCAGATCCTATCCAAATTCAATATCATAGGATGGGATAAGAGCTAGGCATCCTTCTAGAATGCTCTAGAATCAAGGAATATTCTGAGAATCCTATGTCAATTTCGCTCATTCTCTCCCAGTGCAGGTCAAAGTGGCCTAAATGCACTACAGTGCAAGTCTGCATGGGCCTACCTGCTCTATAGCGTAGTTGCCCCTGACCAAGGCTGCACTGGTGTCCCAAGGAGGCATTTTAGTAGGGTTTCAAGCTAGGAATGTTTCATGGATGAAAGCATTCAATTTGATGAATTGTATAGGGTATGCAACAACTAAATTAGGGTTTGATGAGCCCTTATTATACTGATCTGACCGTAGAGAGTGATGTGCCCAGATAGACCTGTAACAACTGCCCCCTAAAGCATGAAGTCAAAAATGATAATGTTGCGTGATATGCTTTATGATGTGATGAGGAAGATTTTAAGCGAATGGTGACCTGCATCGATTACAATACATAATATCATGATATCTTTGAATTTTTCATGAATTTCTAAGGGAAGGAATACCCATACTCAGTATATAAATTTTTCATTATATGTACATAAATCAGGTAGTCATCTATAGATATAGACCCATGATAGGATGACCATCTGTGTAAAGTCATCATACAGATGATTTAGTACTCTCCTGAAATCACAACCCAGATGGATGAACCTAGATCCAGGGTCTTCTATCTTGTCTAATATTTCACTCAAGTACGAGTCAAACCATGTGAAAATATGATCTAGAGTCGAACATGGGAATACACCATCTGATTACTAGCCAATGATGTAAGCTATTGATAGACGCAAGAAAAATCACCAATAATGACAATGATTCTCAAGGTACTATAGTACATTATACATGGTGTGAATAGATGTTTTGATGTCGAACACCATACAAAGTCTTTCGGTTGAAGGCTTGTGATGTCAACCTGTCATCAGAAGCAAGAAACTTTCCTTTGATGTATGCAAGCCTTGAGGTATTGGAAGGGTATTTCTAAGTCAACTTCCTGGATAATGTCCTAATGTCGACAAGAATCGACTCGTCGCAAGAGGGCCTTGATGTACCCCCATCAACGACATGAAACAAGTGTAATGATTTTGAAAATAGAATGTGACTCGTGACACAATGTTTAGGAAAACTGAAGGTTTATGAGTATTGCAAATGATGAAGTTTACTAAGTGACTTCTCTTGAACATGTGGACAACACTGAATGAATTAGCAACATTGACCCAAAACAAAAGTGATGGATGGTGTGATAGACCATAGGTATGATAACCATCAAGCAGATAACCAAACCCAAATAGTCATAAATATGAAGTGAAAGTGTCATGTTCAAGAGCGATTTGCTACCATAAAGAGATTTATCCCTTTTCCCATTTTCCCTGGTCATTGCTGACCAGTACCTCTTTATTTTTTAAAAAGCTTGAGGAAGATAACATATGCTTGTAGTATAATTCCACCCTTCAGGTGAATCCATCGCTATGTGATCTTTTAATAAGTCTAGCGAAGGTGAAACTTGGCCTTATCATGATGAACAAGTTTGTCTCTATTTGATGTTTTAACGAGTTTAACGACAATAAGAACTCGGTCATTTTCATGTTTACAGAGTTTGAAAAGGGACAAAAATAAAACTCCACAAGTTGTTTTTCTTAAATTTGTCTCTCAAGTCCAAAAAAACATAAAATAATACAAGAGAGAACCTATTGACGATGTTAGATCAACATATTCCTTTTTCGTAAGTAATCTATCTCAACCTGGTAAAGGGTAAAACTTATACTGACTAGATGTCGTTTCCAATTCACTCACGAGCTGAAAAGGATAAGCTCCCAACAATATTTTCATGTTTTAAGAGTCGGAAAAGATCTTGAATGTAGACCGCCTATTTTAATTTTATTTTAACGAGTAAAAGAAGGAAAATGATCGGCGATCTTTTCATTTTTTACAAGTTAGAAAATATCTTAAAGGTGACTCATCCTAGAGGAATGAGTGATATAATGGGTGGCAAATGGTTCTAGGAATGGTGGAACTATTCAAATCATGTTGATTTATGTGAAGAGGCTGGATAATAAGACCACTCATTGCAACTGTTCCTAAAAAAGGGTAAAATAACCAAGTGAAAGCATATGATTGGCCAATCAGATAGTTACAATGGAAGGAGAAAAACCAAGGCTCATCTCATGGAAGAGGCTGATAGAATGGAAATCACGAGGGTTAAAATGGAGATGGGTTCATTTTTACACAAGCTTGAACCATAGGGAACTATTTTTGGATTCAGTTTCATGTTTACACAAGCTTGAAATGAAAAACTATGCTTGAGATTAGTTTACATGCCCCTAGCATGATGACTTGATTCTGGGTGCATGCCCCCCAAACTTCATTACATTCACCTAAGTAGACTACTCGTGGCTATCAAGTGGATGGAATGAAGGTTAAATTAAGAGTTCAAGTGAAAGACCTGACTGGGATTTTACGAGATCTCATCAAAGACTCGAATTGTAACTTTTCTCCAGGCAACCTTGTTTCATTTTTTAATGAGCTTGACACAAGACAAGGAACTCTTCTCAGATTCCTTGTTTCAGTTTTTAATGAGATTGAAACAAGACAAGGAACTATGCTCTGATTCCTATTTTGATTTTTTAATGAGGTTGATAGTGTAAAATAACTATCCTCATATTCCTTGTTTCATTTTTTAACGAGCTTGACACAAGACAAGGAACTATGCTCATGATTCCTTGATCACGACCCATAAGAGGTCATGACTTCCAAGAGCTTCTCATCAGATGGGAGAACAATGCTCTAGAAGGGATACATAGCAAGGAATCCATTAGAGAGATATAGTTCCAATGCCCTGAGTACATATTGCACAACATCACAGAATTGATTGTGAGTTCATGTAGGCATGGAACGGGTTGCCACATAATTGACCTGTGGAAGGGAAGATACCATTGGGACAAAAGGACCATTTAGGGAAGATGGTTGACTAGATGCCATATTTGGACCGGGAAATGAAAGCTGGTCAATGGTGACAATTTTGCCTTCATGCAAGAAACATATCACTCGAAAGAGTGTTGAAACAATAGCTCCCATGTCATAAACATAGTCGTGCCCAAGAATTAAATGGTAATCTAAAGGGCCTGGTACTATGATGACATTGAGATAACCAATTTCTCCTGCCAATGTAATAGTGAAATGAGGAAGGATCCCTAATGGTTGACTGGTTCCTCTATTAAAAGCCAACAAATTTTGGGTGATAGACACAAGTGGTCGAAAACTCAGTGCCTGCGAAGCAGTGGAGGAAAGGATACTCATAGATGCACCTTCATCAATAATAGTGCGAGATACAATCATATAATAAACCTGTACTGTGATCTGGAAAGGAAGATAAGAAGGAAGCCAATATCCCGCGAATCGATTCCAATCAAAGGAAGTGACTAGACTACTTGGAGGGGGTACTATAAGAACAGGAGAATTACCCCCTTGAGTTGCAGGAACAGGGGGATTTTCCTCTTGTCTTAATGGAACAGGAGGGTTACCTCCAAGCTCATTGGAATCTGAAGAAATGAAAAGAACTTGATTAGTATCATACTTAGTCTCTATAGGAAAGGTATGATTAACTAAAGGTGAAATCAGGTTAACTGTTTCCTTGACCTGTGACTGGTCAGATATAGACTCATGGGATTCACATTCCGAGAGAGTGGGTTTGACCTAAGGTTGATTTGGGTCAGTCACTTCATCATCTAGTGAAGGATTAAGGGAAAGTCTCCTGTAACCAGATGGGAATCATTGTGGAGAAGCAGAACAGTTATCCAACACTTTTTGGGCTTCATCGAGATAGGGAAAAATGTGAATGGGATGATTTCCTTCACATAACCAACATGGAAACTTAACTTTACCCTTATTTCCATGAACTTTACTACCACTAGTTGATGGTGTGTCACCAGCATGATCTCCAAACGTTGATGACACAAGATGATGCGAATGAGAAGACCATTCTTCTAAGATATTAGGAATACCAGAACAATTTCTAAGAAGATGGTCTCCCGTACAAAATTTGCACGGATATCAAATACTGTGAGGCTTATCGCACGGTTTCTCATCAAAAGTTGCATTCGAAGCGATGTTTGCTTAGTTGCCGCCCTGCTGAATTTTCTTCTTCTTCTTCCTCCTCTTCTTGTTCCCTTTCTTCTTCTTCTTATCCACCCCATTACAAGTGTCAATACTTTCACCGAGAAAAAAGGAAGAAGGGGTGGAAGAAACAACTAACGAAGAAGGTAAAGGATTCAACTTTAAAATCAACTGGAAGTTGATTTTGTTAAGTTGTAGGAATATTCAGTTGCAGGGTCAAGGAGGTTGAGAAAAACCATACTCAAAAACTGATGGCAAGTCCTAGAAGGGACAATGTAGCCATATAAGGAGAAATAATATTTCTGAAATGAGGAAAAGGACCAAGATTCCCATCAAAAGGAATTCCTTGATCAGTGGACTCCAAAGTTATTGTCATATGTCTCAACCTATGGTCAACTAAGGAGTGATGTGGAGGATGTTATCTGTGGCAAATTAGTTTTATTTTAATCAAAATAACATAACAAAACAAAAGAGGGATAATCTAGGTAAAAGAATTACCAAGTAACTGTGAAGTGCAATAAACTGCCTTACTAAACTAAGGACTTGACATACGCACATGCAATCTCCCCGAATGTTGTTTTCGGTGTATCATAGTATACACGGCGGCCAACTCGGTTACCTATGGATGGATAACAACCTAATGTAGTACTCCCATATATACTTGAACATACATGGAGGCCCAATCTGTGTTAGCATTGTCTAATGTGAAACCGCACAGTGAGAGCATTCCTTTATACTTTACGTACTATAACACTGCCCTATATAGCAGAAAGTACGTAGACGAGCTACAATATACTTACGCACGTGGAATGAGGTATCACACTCGTCTCTAGCCTAGACCTCTAAATGTTATGTGTTAGGTTACAATGCTCCATTAGGTTAATTGAGATAAATTTTAGTTGATCTTGTTTAAAATTTTGCCTTTCAGGTTCACCGTGTGATTTTTCTGAAACTCCTAGAATGCAACTAAAATGAGAAACATTCTTTTCATTTGATTAAACAATGAAAAACGTAACTAATAGGGATAGAGCAATCAGAATCTTTAAACAAAGAGCATAGAGCACATCTCATGCAACTTTCCCTATAGCATTCCTACAAGAACAGACAAACTTCTAAATGCATAATGCATGTTTTTCTTTTCATTCCTTTAATGTTTATATGAACATAAATAAACTAAATGCACAAATGATCAATCAATGTTTTTCATAAGAAACAAAGACTTTACGACAATTTATTTTCAAAAAAATAAAGACTTTATGACAATTCTTTCAGAGAAGACTAATCAATGTAAGCTAACTTTGAAAATGAATTGATAATGATAAAGAAATCTCTTAAGAAACACTAAATAATCAAGGTCAAAGTAGGGCTAGGAGAAGAAATGCAAATTGATTTCAAAACCATAGAAAACATTGATCTTTCAACAAACAACATCAGAAGCAAGTTTGGAAAAAACCAAGCAAATGATGGGTTTTTTGGCTTGATACATATCAGCACAACCCTAAGTGGGAGACAGTACACTGTAGAGCACTGTCTCTAAGCTAAGGCTTCTCTGTAACGCACTCTGTCAAGACCAACACTGCACTGATGCCAAAGAGCCCAATCAAGAGACATTTAAGCACACTTTTTGACCAGAAAAGCTTCAAGATGACTGAAAAGATATCAATGAAGTCAAGTAAAGTCTACTAGGATGTAATATGATAAGGGTAAACTACCAAGAATGACAGTTGTTCACTAGTATAGTCGCCAATTTGTTATATGGAATTTATACCTATGGATAAGTACATCTTCCCTAAGTGGGTAGTTACACTTAGAACAATAGAAGGAAAGTTGTTTAACCTTTTCCTACAATAGATAGATAAGATAAATGAACCTACTTGTGATCCTTTGCTTCCTTTGATCTCCTTTGAATTTCTCCCGTCGCTCTCGCTCAAACTGAATTCACTCAATTGGTACCTACCAACATAAACAGAAGATGACAACAATCAAAGCATATGATATATCTGATATAAACAAATGGAATCGACAATATTTGGACATACATTTATCATAGCTATAAACAATAATATGGGAAAAAGAAAAAACAAATTTATTGATTGTAGAAGGAGAAGTTACATGCAATGCGGTTCAATCCCATGTTACTCATCCAGCTTAGTACAAACCCTCATCACACCAATGGCACATCAATCCAGCAGCATAACATTACTTGACAATGATTTCATGTCTCAAACCAATAGTATTTCACTACAATATTCAAATTCCAGCCTCCTGATCACTATGATGAGTAGTCAATTTATAGGGAAATTCAAGTGGTTTTGTCATGAATTGGGCATTGAATGGTTTTCCATAATTATAGTTAGTTTCCATGGAGAAAGGGACGAGAGGATAGAGGTTAATTGATCCATACCCTATCCAAAGTCAAGCTCATATGATGGGATAAGAGTTGCACATCCTTCTAGAATTCTATAGAATTAAGGAATATTCCAAGAATCCTATGTCAATTTCGCTCATTCTCACCGAGTGTAGGTCAAAGAGGGCCTAAGTGCACTACAGTGCATCTTTGAATGGGCCTACCTACTCTGCATCGCAGTTTCCCCTAACCAAGGTTGTGCTAGTGTCCCAAGGAGGCATTTTCACAGGGTTTCAAGCTAAAAAAATTTCATGGATGAAAGAATTCAATTTGATGACTTGTCTAGGGCATGTAGCAACTAAATTAGCATTTGATGAGCCCTAATTGTATTGATCTGATTGTTGGGAGTGATGTGCCCAAATAGACTTGTAACACTAGGTTCTCTGACAATTGCAGGCTCTCCATATGAATGCCAACCCGGAAACCTAAACCCACTTGTTGGTATTGATAATGAATCTCATCTCCATTTAGTTCAGCCTACGAAACTTGACTAGCATTGGGATTGGAATTGAAATTGCGATTGGGATTCGTAGAGTTTTGGTGAGCATTGTATTTGGATATGAAGTTAGGTTTGGGATTTGAGTTAGGGTTTTTATTGGAAAAAGGGTTTGGAATTGGATTATGATAAAAATTTCGTATCTGTTTGCCTTTGAGAACCTATTCCCTATGCCCATTTCCTCCCGTAGTTATTCGAGCAACTTCTCGCTTCTGAGATCCTTTATTTTCACATGAATTTCCATATTGAATATCTCCATTTTCTGTAACATTATGCATTGTTGCTAAATATAAAACCCTGACCTAACCATGATAATAACAAAAACTCCAGATAAAATACTACATGCTAGTGTATTAAATTATATAAAGTGGAAAGAAACAAGCAAGACTAAGAATAAAAGAAAATGTACAGTACCTTACCCTGAATATGAAGAACATATTCTTCATTTTCTTCACCAACAATCCTGCCTGAAAGAAATCTCAAGTAAGATAATTGTACAAAGGATAAACCGAGGAAATTGGTCCATTGCTTGCAAGATTTAGGCCTTCTTCCAACGCACTCCTTAAGGTAAAGTTACAATAAAGGTAGAACGTGGTAAACAAAAAAATGAGACCCATATGGGAAGAAGCGGAACACAAATATATACTTGTAAACCACCAAAATAAAATAAGAAGAAATAAATTAAAAGGGGTTGAAGATCAAACATTAAAACACCACATAGCAGATAACATAAATTCTTACCTAAAACGATGAAGATAATATCTCTCTTAGCACCAGAGGTGGGTGGTAAGACAAGAGAAGGTAACATTCAGAAGAAAAAAAACACAAAGATATGAGTAGAACAACAGTGAGAGGTAAATCCTTTACCTTCCGAGGTCTGAGATAAGGTTCTATATAAACGTTGAGTGACTGTGAAGGAATAACATGTTTGGAATAAGTAAGCTTGAAAAAATGTAGCAAAGAAGTAAGCTTCGAATATACCGTGTAAGATTTGGAGGATCAAAGTGTGAGGAAATGGAAATAATATTTAAGTAGCCTAGGTTATCCTTAGCAAAAATATGTCACTTAATGGGAAAAATACAAGAAGGACATATGTCACTTAATGGGAAAAATAATAGACAAACAAATGTCAAAAGGAGATGAAAAAGGTAGACAATGTCTGGCATGACCATTTTAAAAATAATAATAACAAAAAATATTAATATTGGTCATTCATAAAATAATTTAACTTCCACTTTAATTTATATAGATATAAAAATAAAACAACTGAAAGTAAAGGAAATAAGTAATGTACTTTTTAATATTGAAAATATATGTAATTTTTTTATTTAGTACAGATCAAATAACATTTAAAAAGAATATAATTGATCTTACATGATCTGTGCTAATTTTTTCTATACTTCTTATTCTTATTTATTTTCTGCTGCTCTCTTTCTGTTTTATCTGCTATTTGTTCTTCTCTCTTTATCATCTTTCTCTTTGATGTTTATTTATATATTATGTTTTCTGTTACTTTTTATATTTATTTCACTCTTCCTCATTTTTAAATTTTTTTTCCTATTTCCATTTTATGTATTTATTTATTTTTCATCTTTTGCTCTTATTTTCGTCATATCTTTTCATTTTAATACTTCTTATTCTTATTTAATTTTTTTATTATAATTCTTTACTATATTTTTCTTCTTCTTTACTATATTTTATTACTTTACATATTTATTTCTCCTATTTGTCTTCTACGGCCCCCAACATGAACATCGTGACTCACCCTCGAGTCACTCGGTCGGTGCGGAGATCTTCACGTGGAGATCTCCCAATTCTACTTGGACCATTGCGAGGTCAACAATGCACTGAGCCGTTGCCTGTTGTATCTCCTGGATGCGCTGTTAAAAAATTGCAAAACTACTTTCTTGCATTTGCACCTGCGTCCCCTGCATCTATACGAGCTTGCCTTAAATTCTCGCTGCCTGCTCCATTTGGTCTCAAATCAAGCATCACATCGTGAATAGTGAATATAACAGTCACTTTCCAACCAACTCGTGCAACTACCCTTGCGTTGTCGTGGACCCTGTGACACTTCGATCCTGTGTGCAGCCCTGTCTTCGTGCAGCTCCTGGGCAAAGTAGCTTATAGTCTCACACCTCCTTTCAACTTCCTAGAGTGCTAAGACTGTGTTTTCCATGGCTAGTCAAGTGGCTATGCCACTTGTATATCTCTTCGACCGATTATTGTTTACTATTCCTGGAAAGATTTCATCTTTTAACTTTGTTACCTGAATTGCAAATTTTTTCGTTTGCATTGCGCCTTCTTCTGTGATTCTCTGAGTAATATGCGGTTCAGTCCAAGGCATCAAACTGATCAATTCTTGGCGGTAGTCTCTGAATTTATCAATGTAATCATGCACATATTGTTTTATCCCCACAGTCTTTTTATTAAGAAAATCCTTCTTTATTCCTTAAGTTTCTTGAATTCTTCTTCCGCATTGGCGCTTTTCTCCCTTAAATGAAATTTTTCATTCATGAGTCCTTGGAGCCTAAGACTACCCTACTAGATCTCTTCATCAGGTCCCAAGCATTATTCTTCTTCCAACTTCGCGATCCATCCTATCCGTGGGCACTGCTATGCACGGACTAGTTATGATATAATCCATTTGTAATTCATCGTTCGCTTCATAAACTAGCCTAGAAGGTGTCTATCCCATCAGTTTCTTACACATTGCCCTATAATCCCATAGTACTGCTGGTACGCACAGGTCCCAATCACTTCGTTGCACATTATATACCTTATTAAGTGCTTTGCATACATTATTAATGGCTTCCACGTGGATACATGTTTGCACGCTTGTTCTTTGTTCCAGCTTGAGGAGTCAGTTGTTCATTTCCCCCCCAACGCATATTTATTGACCGTAATTCCTCTCGCGAAGTTCATGTGCATCTGTGCAGGTTGTTTACCATATTCCTGTACCCACTTGGACATATGCA
The DNA here is from genome assembly GCA_031772625.1 of Pinus tabuliformis. Classification (NCBI taxonomy): domain Eukaryota; kingdom Viridiplantae; phylum Streptophyta; class Pinopsida; order Pinales; family Pinaceae; genus Pinus; species Pinus tabuliformis. The sequence continues at coordinate 806,946,446 of CM062818.1, read as the reverse complement.
CGCGTGAACCATCCTGGTCATGGTATCTATAAGTCGAATGCCCTATATGTTTCCCAAACTATGTGCACATCATCCTTCTACATGCGCGCCAGTCATCAAAGTTTCCTTTGTGTACCCCACCATCTCATGGGCGTAGCGTGTAGTACCCATTTCAAGGGTTCAAAATGTTGTTTCTCCAGAACCTCTCTCTCAAATCTGTCGAAGAAAGCATCTACCGTAACTAATCCATCAGAAGTAGGTAGATCTCTCATTTCCATTGATGCGCAACGTAGTGATTTTGTCATCATATTACTATTAAGTGTGGTTACCTCATGCAACCTGTTCTTCCATCACTCTATCTCCTCATTCGAATATAAAGTACAGGAGCTTTCGCACTCCCATGAAATTCGTCCGTCTGCAGTGGGATTTACCCAGTCTTGCTCACACGCAGTTATCTTGTAAATACAGTCTAAGTTGTCACTGCTTTCATAGTCATGCACTGGCTCAATGTAGTGCAATCCCTCAGCAGGGTCCAAAGGTATCACTACGCACAGAGACTTCTTTTAAAAAATCATCTTGTGCTTCTTCAGGTTAATCACCCCATTCATGTTAGTGGCCCAATCGATTCCTAGGAGCGTGGGATAGGGGTTTTTGTCGTCAACAATATCTATCACCTCAAAGTCATCTAGCATGCTCACTCCTTCAATATCCACCGTGATTCCCTACAATCACACCAGGGGAATTATCTTCTATTGGTTTTCCATGTGCAACTGGTTAAGAGACCACCGCAGCATTGGCCTCCCCATGTACTCCCTCCTCTGCTTCGGTAGAATTTTTGCATCCGATCCTAAATATACAATTACTTGTTCCACCTCGTATTCCCCAATCTGCACGGTTAACCTCATTTCTCTTCCTGTTCTGGTCTTATGATTTCCAATCTTCCAGACTACACGCAGTTCTCGTGTCGCAGTCCCAGCACATTTATTAATGAGTACTTGTAATCCCTTGACCACCTTACTGTCGTGTAGTAGCTTCATACATGTTTCCAGGAACATCGTGAGCATTGATGGGCGCATCTCCAGCTCCAGTCTGTCTTTGATTCTTGAAGTGGAGGCATCAGTGAAGCTCTTCTTAGCTTCCATAAAAGTTTCTCGAGCACGCTCCAAATCAAACTTTTCTTCCTTCATTGGAGCCTTGCGAACCCAAGTACTTTCCTCAGGCCATTTGCCTTTATCATCTCCCATCGTAATTCTACTTCAGAGCACAATATTCACATTAGGTTCCTCCTCGCAAGGCTTAGATCTCATCATTTGTAGGTTCAGAGTTGAGGGAGGTTGTAGCTCTCCTTTGTTGTGTATCCTAGCTTTTAGCATAGGACAATCCTTTGTCTCGTGATCAAACAAGGTTCAATACAAACATGATGGACACATTGGATTCATATAATCGCGGGAATAATGCCCTGACCCTCCACAATTGTAGCATATTAGTTGTCAGCGACCTCTCCCCAGTCTTCCTCCACCTTAGCCTCGTCTGTGCCCTTGGAATCTGGTTTGCATCATCCCTGCACCCTAGTCTAGGTGCTGCGTTTTGGCTTGAACCCTGTAGGTAGGAGTTCTATCCATCATTAGCTCATAATTTCTACATGTATGTTCATCATGTCCCACCGATCTATAGAAATTACAGAACAATAATTGCGAATTCTATGTGTACTTTTGCAACAGATGGCAGTTGTCTGTCGCATTCTTTCCTCCTATTTGACAAATTGCGCACCATAGGGTAGGCGCCGTGTTCGGTCCTACTTGAGCTTTCGGTCTTAACAACATTGGTCTTCCTCCCACGAGGTAATTTGTGAATACCAGGCAGTCATCTTTATCATCACTCTGACCTTTGATTTCACACACCACACCTCTTTGCGTGCTTTTGGTCAAACTGTTTTGTCCTGTTTTAGACTCTACATGTCAAGGCATACGTTTTTCAATTGTGTGTGGATCTGTTGAACTCCCAAGTTAGGATCCTATATTGGGGTCTCGTGCAACCTCATCGTGATCTCTAAAGCTTCTGCTTGAGTTGTTAACCTTTGCTGTGACAATGCGTTCCTCAAATGCGGTGATAGTGATGCTACAAACCATTTGCTATGCTGCCCATCTGTCACAGTCATGTTAGCTTCACGAATTGTGCACTTCAGCCACTGATCCAGCTCCCAAGGAGTCTCGCATGGTAGCATCGTAATCTCTTTGAACACAATAATCGACTGCGCTTTTGAATTTGGTGTACTAAACTCCCTAGTTAGCATAGCTTGGATAACCGCAATTCCCACATTCGGGTTATCATTTGAGTTTTTGATATACCAGGTCAGTGCGTGATCCTATAGAGTGCTAACCAATGTCACCTTCTTGATAGCATCTTCTGTAACTTCCTACACTTCCCATATGGATTTTACAATGAACCAAAATTGGTCCAGATCTTCATTTCCCACTCCCTTGAACACAGGCAAATTTATCGAGCTTGCCATATTAAAATGTGGTGGTGGCGGAGGTGGTATAGGTGAAGATGGAGGTGATGGCAATGAAACTGGCGATGGGGTCAGTGGGGGTGGTATGCACCAAATCCTTTGCCTTATCAAATTGATCGCACTGTTCAGAGATACCCTCACGAGATCTTCCTCGTCCCCTCACAGAGGTGAAATCAAGGGGTTGGCTTCTAGTTCTGCACTTCGTTTATTTCTATAAATTCTCCCACTTTGTGTAGTCCTGAACATCAATGTAACCGCGTAATCTGCTTTTCACACAGTAGCATTTTAATCCAAGTGTTTAGAGACTTAACATACTTACCCCATGGTCTTTTGAGAAAGCGTCACTCTGCCTCACTATAGCTAACCGAAGTATCTACTACAAACTCAGTAATGCATCTTCCTATACTCTAATCGAGCCAATGATCAACAACGCACGTGATCTTATCCTCTTATGCTTCCAATATTTGCACCAAATCTGGGGTCCACACAATAGGTCCGTCGAGCTTCCACCTTCCTTTGCTATCTTCCAGCGTCGTGATCCACTCATACAGCTCAGTAGGGAATGACAAAAAGAAAATTTTGTGTATCTCTGTGTATAGGTAGCAGTCTAACCACTTTTCTTTTGTCAGTTGTGGATTCATGTTCTCCTCCACCGCGAACACGTGAATTCTCCTCCAACCACCCTTCAATCTCTTTCTTAGTTGGATTCCAATGATGTGACATCAAAAATCTCTATAGAGATTCCTCTCTCGGAAATGGGACCATTTGTTGGCTTGTAGGGGCCTGACCCAGGTTCGGAGTTAGTTAACCAAACAAATCCCTGTGCTACTGGACCTTTCGGAAACAATCCGCGAAGCAGGGACTGAGGTCTCACTCGAAGCATTATGGGGGGATGCTGGAACCAAGTTTCTACACCCTTGAGATGTCTTAGGTGTCACTCTAGTCCAACTGTGAACTAGCTTCACACAGGTTAGTTCGCACACCCTTCTGACCTGTGATACCTTCGCAACTAGTTATAATTATCTTCACGCAACCTTAACTAGGGACTGTGGTGCTTTTGCGTTGCTAAGGCAACGATCTATGCTAATTCCTTAAGTTATACCACGGATCTTACTTATCTTCCTTATAAGAGTTAGTTAACTTTGCACAAACAGATACTTATTCTTATGTTCACTTATTCAACACATTCGTATAAGTTCACGCAACATATAAACATTAAAATTGCAATCCATACCCGATATACTTTAATGCACAAAACATGAAAAGATACACAGAATAATAAGAAACTTCTCTTTATTAATTCTTCAATCGGTTACAGAATTGACTCACCCTGCACACTCAGCTACAGGGGTCTGCGCACTCAACTGTGGACTAATAGGCCTCTGTGCACCCACCTGCAGATCCTCCTCCTACTCTATGACCCAAAGACACAACTTTACACTTTGACTCAGACTCAATGCTTCATCTTCATCCTTAGTTTCTTAATTTTTCTCTTTTACAACTTAGAACCTTGCTCTAATTATACAATCCCATGGTCCAAGGACCATGGATAGGCCTCTTAAGCTCACATTACATAACAAAAATGAGGGCAACAACCCTCTGACTCATTTACAATCTTCGCGCTTCGCACCCATAAATCGCAGAGTCTTTACATTGGACCAATAGTAGCAGTAGTAGTAGCAACAACACTAGCAGTAGTGCAAGCACATTGAGCGGTATATGCACGGACGAGTTGTGGACATTGTATTTCAATGGATCAAAGACACAGGATGGCTCAGGAGCCGAGTGCATCTTGGTCGACCCAAACAACTGAAAGCACATTATTTCAGTCTGCTCAGAGTTTGAGTGCACAAACAATGTTGTTGAATATGAAGCACTCGTGTTGGGCTTGAAAAAAGCCATTAGCCTCAACGTGGTCACACTCAAGTTGGTAGGTGATTTGAAAATAGTGATATGGAAAGTACGTAACATCATTCACTGTTTGTAACCTCGTCTCAAAAGTTACCAGCTAAAGGTATGGAGAATGATCTCTAACTTCCAAGCATTTAATATCATTGTTGGGCCCAAAATGTATATTGCAGCTTCAAATGCCTTGGTCACCGCAGCTGCTAGCATGTCACCACTTAGGGATAGATGTACTATTGAAATTTTGTATAAGACTTTTGTCTCCCATAGCATAATTGAGCTACACATTTTTGGTGATGGTCAAGGGATACTGCACTCCATGGAAAATGTTGATGCTTTCAAGGAAAAAACAACTGATGAAGATGAGCACGAGTAGCCCCTACAATCTGCAACTGATGGCGAGAAATGAAACCTCATCCCTAAGGGTGTAGTTTATCATAGTACGTTCTATGATTTGTGTAATCACTATCAAGGATCAAGAAATAGAAAAACCCACATTTCCACCATGAGGAACGAATAGAGAAACCTGAGAACAAACCATGATCCAGAGTTAGTTAATCTCGATATGTACTACACACCGCAGCAGTGGCAAACCCTTATCCACTTGTTCAAACAACATCGGGATGTGTCCGTGTGGGAATATGTTGACCTCAGTACATACGACATGAGAATAATCCAACATGGGATTTCAAGCAAAGAAGGAGCCAAGCCATTTCAACAAAGTTGGGTAAAGGACATCTGTCGCTTGAAACCCACACATAGAAAGGACCAACTGAGTTGTTGGATGTTCGGATCACCTATAAAGTTAATTATTTTACATGGGTTTCTAATTGAAGTTATGTATGTAAGAAATCTAGGGAAATCCACTCATGCATTGATTTCAAAAACTTGAACCGTTCCCAGAAAAGACAACTACCCATGCCATCATTGAAACCTATGTTACACACAATATCTAAAGCAGTAGTGTCATATTAACCTAAAGGTATTTTGGGATACCACTAGGTTTTGGTAGTGGAACCGGATAGTCCGTATACAGTCCATGAGAAGTTTGGCCCACACACGTACTGTCTCCAATCACTTGAAAAGAGGATTGACAATCTTCCTATCAACGTCCAAGATCTTAAACACTATTTTCGGTGGGTTAGGTCGCACCCCGCACCATGTGCATAGTTTGTTTGTTGCTTGTTGTTTTCATTTTGTTTGCTTTGCTTACTATATTTGTTTTAGTTTTGTTTGATTTGGTTACTATTTTTGTTTTCATTTTTTTATTTTGCTTGATACCTTGCTATTTTTGTTTCCGGAAATAAGTGGTGCCATCTACCGAGTTCTGGATTTTGAATGAGTATGTGGCTGAGATATGAAAAGACTTGTTACACTGCAACACTTGGTGAGTTTTATGTTTGTCTTCTCTGTTCTTATTTATAATCTTTGGCTGATGAAGTCTTGACAGAAAATACGAGCCATCTGAATGTGGAGTTTTGGTCCAACCATGAACCTGTGTCCACATTGGGAAGCCTCATGCCTGTACTCATCCTTCTTCTCTGTGTGTTCAAGCTCAACCAGCTAGTAGAAATGGAGAAGGGGAAAATCTAAACGAGGAAACCTGTGTCAGAGGTCTTACATGCTTCTTTCAAGGAACAACCTCTTCTTCTCTTAATAAGTTGGGATCCCTCTTCCACCCCAAACATAAATAAGTGCCTATACATAGTCCTCTTAAAAAATTTACAAAGGTGAAAGAAGAGAAAGGGTTACTACACATAGAGGTGAAGCATGCAACTCCACCGGGGTACTAACCAAGCTTGCCGGTAATGGAGCAATGTGTGTATTCCTGCATGACTCCACCGACGTAGTGTCCAGGCCTGCTAGTAGTGGAGCAACACCAGAGATGAAAACTTATACTCTGAAATTCTTCAACTCATGAGCTAAACTACCCTTCCTGATTTCGAAACACTGTGATCAAGCTAAAAAAAAATTGTATTTGACTAATTTAGAAAAGGGTGAACCATATATGTCCATGGGGTAAGTGGGGAAGCTGAAGTAACCCGCACAACAATTCAATACTCCCTGAAAGACAAAGGTCATGCGCTATAAATGAACCAAAACAGAGAAGCTAAAGTTCTACTAGTGTGTCACCAAGTGTTGTAGCAGCTGTAACACCCTCCAAAATTTTGGCCCACATTCAATTTCAGATCCTCCTTTGAAAGTTTAACTTGATGTTTGCACACACACGCATTCACCCCGTGAGCTTGTGTGAGTCTTTGCACCCACCTTTCTTGAACATTCAACAGACAAATTTTTCATGTTGATAGAAATACCATGCTTGTGACCATGTTTTGCTCACACACAAGGTCTTCACTTCGTGTGTACATGTTATGTTTGCTGTGAAAGGATTCGTCACGCTCACACACAGAGTCATATATACCATCGTGCAACTATCATCGCGGTCATCCAATGATCAATCACAAGTGTCGTGCTTGTTTCTCACACCGTTGGTCAGTCATGTTGAACATGTGGATCTGGATGGTTTGAATCGTCTCATTTTCAAGTCATGTAAGTGTGTGTTTTCAAGTTCACATATGCACCTTTCACTCACTCACACACTTAGTTGTTTTGCTGAAGCTCTGATGACTAGATCAAACTCGGATAGCTAGACCTTCACCCTGGCATCAACTCAATCAAATGTCACCCAGAACAACGCAGAATCACCAAGCAATCTACTTCAAGTTGCGTTGCCCACAAGATGATCAATAAACCTTTCCACTGGTCAACCATAGAGTTTGACATAGCAGCCACCTCGGGATAGACGTCCCTCAAAAATTGAGCAGAGGCTATAGACCTTGCCCACTTCAGTTACTGAGAAAATTACGTAGACAAGCCGAACAGAAACCAAATTCCCGTTCCTGTCTCCCACAAAAAATTGCATAGTTTTTCCAGCTATCCCACTATTTAGCTAACTAAATGCTCACCCGAAAAACTGTGCACATTTCATGAGCAAGTCCTCTTCTGCCTAGCATTTCTTTCAACCCAGAAACTGTGTAGAGGAGATCAGCAGGCCAACCTTCCAACATCTTGATGGTTCTGGACCCACCAACATTCAAGGGATCACCCCGGTATGAAGTCCCAACTAGTCCTCACACCATTTGTTGTGGGAGTCCCATCTAGTATGATAGCCCAGTTCCCACTGTCTTAAGGATTTTCCTCAACTCTTGCTTGTCAGCACAGGAGAGTGGTACGCTTTGTCTTCCAGAAGTGATGTTCACATGCTTGGTGCCTGCTAGTGTACTTATGTCAATGTTACTTTGAATGTAGAGGGAGAGGGTGAGAGTGAGTCCCAAGTTGGTTGGGATAAAGTCTCAACTTAGCTAGGAACACACAACACAAGAGGACGTGCACAGCTTCCGGAGGAGCTTTCCACATAGATGTGGAAGTCACAACACACAAGGTAAGCTAACACTCAATAGATGAGTCCTCACAAGCGAGACAACATTAACATATTATGCATTACAACAAGTGAAATAAGTTCATGTGTGCTGGTCTGTCTGATGGCTTAGGAGATAGCCACCATGAGCTAGACAATATTAACATCATATAAAACACATTTACATTAATAGATTATGCATTACAACAAGTGAAATAAGTTCAAGTGTTCAACACAGGTTAAAGCAACATGCATTACAAGTGTTCAAGGTTAGTCTTACAACAATTATAATACATGTGTGAAAACGTTCTGGCTTATTAGCAGACAAATGAATTAAGCGAAATTTCTAACACACATCATTACACCATACATCACTAACCACGAGCACAGGGTGTTGCAGCCACTAATTACTCCTGAAAGCAAATATTACAAACTCTCTTGGCTATGTGGGAGGAGCTAAGGTGAAAAATTCATTTGCATGTACAAATGAGGGGGTATTTATAGCCAAGGGTGAAACTAACCCTTGTGGTTGTTCGACTACCCTCATGATTGTTTGACTTCCATGACCTTTCAACTTTACATGACTCTTTGTACAATAGGTGGGTATCTTGGACTTCCACCTTACATTACATTGATTTGAAAATATGGCCCATAATAGGGATGTGGAAAGCATGACTCATGGAATGAATCGACATGACAGTGCTGGCACATTCGTGCTGCTGCTGGAGTGCATGTCGAGATGCAGTGCTGCTGGGTGGTGGATGTCTTCATGGTGTATCACAGCTTAACCTCCACATGGCAAAGTGCATAGAGTTTTCGATGGTCATTGGTTCACTTGATGTTGCTTTGGCATGTTGCTCCTTTCTTATATGTTGGAAGGCTTTGACAGGCTCATCTATTTACGAAAGGTGTATGTTCGTCCGTTCATCTGTCCATGAGCACATCTCACATATTTTCTCGTTTTTTTGTCCATGAACACATCTTTGCATGATCATCTATTCGCGAGCACATATCTTTGCATGCATTGCTCATTCATCCATTGGTTAACCTCTCCTTCTGCATGTGCTCCCTTCATTCACCCCATTCGTCGTCGCGCCATTTTGGTTGGTGTAACTGTACCTGCAGTCACTCATGATGAGACCACATAAACATAGAAAACTGCCTAGTCTACCATGGAACATGATCATTTTGGATGCAGGTGACTGGAGAGGCAGCAAGATTGTGAGGCAGGATGATGACTCTGCACACTGCCGATGAAAAATTTGCAAGAGTAACCATGTGACGAAGATAGGCAATCCAAGTCGACACTGACTGGTCGTGAGGTCTAGCTCGACTGGAAGGAAAAACTGCGCAAATTTTGGGAGGGAAAATATGGGCTACAGGAAGGAAAGACAAACAGAATCTACACATTTTATGGAATGAGCGGGTAGCAAGGACTTCACAACAAAATTTTCACAATTTTCTAGAGGAACATGACGGGTTGCATGGAGGATCAGCAGGTAGAAATTGTGCAATTTGTTGGAGGAACTGACTAGGAGCCTGGTAGCCAAAACTGCACGATTTCTTGAGGGAACTGGTAACTGGATGCTAGGTCACTGTCATTAAAAATTGCGTAATTCCCTAGGGTGACAGGAAGTTAGATGGTGGGTGCTTGGCAACAAAAACTACATAATTCGTGGAGGGAACTAGAAGTCTGCTACTGGGAGCTGTTGGCGGGGGAAATTGCATTAAGGCTGGGAGGCTAGCCTGTGAGCTGAGAAAACTGTTGGGTAGAAGAAGGCATGCTCATGGAAACTACGAAATTTTATGGATGAGTAGTGGGTCGACTATCGGGAGGACTGACTTGGAAAGTTGCGCAATTTTCTGGGGAGACAGCGATGAGCATTGGGTGACTTTCTGACCTCTCTATGAAATTTACTCAGTCAACAGAGTGGGAAAGGTCAGTAGCCTCTGCGCAATTTTTTAGGCGACTCAGTCCTGGGGTGGTTGTCAGGTCCGACTCTCTGGTTGGGCAGCATGGAAGCTCATTGGATCGCTCGCGAGCAACTCGACTTGAAAATACATGCTTGGTGCTTCTGCACTATTTTGGGTGACAGTTGATTGGGGCGATGGCGGGGTGATGCCCTAGCTATCAGAGGGAAGTCTAGTCATAGGAACTGAGAAAATTTATTAAGTGTGTGAATGAGTGAAAGATGCAAATTTGATCTTACAAACACACACCAACATGACTTAACGATGCAATGACTTAAACCAACCAAACACACATCTTCGACATGAATGACCAACATTGCAAGCAACAAGCGTGACACTCGTGATTGATCGTTGATTAACCATGATGACACTTGTGTGAGACTGGATGTGGTTTGATGTGTGAGCATGACAGATGCCTTCATAGTGAACACAACAAGTACGCACAAAGCGAAGACATTGAAAATAACCAAAACAATGGTTGAAATCATGACTTTGACATCAACATGCAAGACTTGGTGAAATGAAAAAGAAAGGAAAATGCTAAGACTCACACGATCTCATGGAGTGAGCCTGAGTGTGTGGACTTATCAAGTGAAAATCTCAAGGGAGGCTTTGAAATTGGGTGCAGGCCAAAATTTTGGAGGGTGGTTTTTACTTGTTACAACACTTGGTGGCACATTGGTAGAACTCCAACCTCTCTATTTTGGTTCATTGCTAGCATAGGGCCTTGGTCTTTAGGCAAGTATTGAATCGTTGTGCACATTACTTCGGCTTCCCCACTTACCCCATGGACATACATGGTTCACCTATTGCCAACTCAGTCAAACATAATCAAAATTTCAGGTTAATCACAGTGTTTCAAATCTGGGAAGGGTAGTTTATCTCACGAATTGAAGATTTTCAGAGTATGATTTTTCATCGCTGATGTTGCTCCGTAGCTAGCAGGCCTAAATAGTACCTTGACAGAGTCACAAAGGAACACACGCATTGCTCCACTACCAGCAAGCTTGGTTAGTACCCTGACGGAGTTGCGTGCTTCACCTCTCTGCATAGGAAGCCTTTCTCTTCTTTCTCCTTTGTATTTTTCAAGATGACTGTGCATAGGCAATTATTTATTTTTGGGGCGGAAGAGGGATTCCGACTTATTGATAGTAAAAGAGGTTTTTACTTCAAAGAAGCATGTAAGACCTCTGACATAGGTTTGATTTTTTAGATTATCCCCTTCTCTATTTCTACTAGTTGGATGAGCTTGAACACACAGAGCAGAAGGTCAAGTACAGGCACGGGGATTCCCAACGTGGACACAGGTTCATGGTTGGACCAAAATTTCCCTTGCAGACATTTCATATTTTCCATGTTATGTACCTAGGGGGGATAATATGGGGTACCAAGGGAGGTACCCAAGGTAATAATGTAATAATGGGATGGGCCATAGTAATAAATAAGGTGGTTAATCCATGTCATGTAAGGGACCACAAGTAGTTAATAATAATGTAAGGGGCCCATGGTATTAGTTGATGGTATGAGGAAACCATGGTAATGATACATGGTATTGTATGTATGAGGCCTATATAAAGGCTAGAGACTCCACATGGAGAGAAATGAAGATGAAGAGAAGTATTATTGTATGAAGAGGCATATGGCTTGTGGAGTGTTCTCCTTCCTTAAGGAGTGAATGTATGGTGTTCCCTGCCTTAAGGGTTTGATCAATAAAGAATCATTTCATATTATTTCTGGGTATATTTGCATTATCTTATGTTTTGATATCAGATCTATAATATTTCCAGGTTAGAGCTACAACAATTGGTATCGGAGCACTTTCTTGGGCAACCCGTGGAGAAATTTTTTTTTAATTTTTTGCAGGGATTTTTGGGTGGCGAAATTGCAGATCCGATCTGTATGTTTTGGTGCTAGATCTGTAGAATGTAATTACAGATCTGTATTCCTTGTGAAAAAATACCCAAATTCAAAAAAAAAATCAGTTGAATCGGAGTCCGGATGAAGGAGATATCGCCGATTTAAAAATCAGTGGGGTTCCAGACAATTTTCAGGACAGCGATTTTGCGGCGCAGATCTAGACGTCTTGGTGCTGGATCTGAAATATCTAATTGTAGATCTGGAATCTTTGTGAAAAAACACATGATTTCAAAAAAAAAATCAGTCGAATCGGAGTCCGGATGAGGGAGATATCGCTGAATTAAAATCAGCTCTTTTCGCAGAAATTTTGGGTCACGGCGGGAGAGTAGCAGCGCAGATCTGAAATTTCAAGTGCCTGGATCAAGATTTCTACCACATGGGCAGATGCAGAGTGGTTGTTACATTTCTAAAAACAGGTTATAATAGAGATTCTGAGTAATATTGACGGATCTGTGACCATTTCAATTTTTCACCAATATTTTTGTGATGGCGGGCCTAGATCAGAATTCGAGGGACTTGTATAAATTTGACGGTTCTCACACGTAAACATGGCTAGCACAAATGGAGCAGTATTTTAGATTGAATCATATCCTAGATGATTGGACTAAGCTTATGGAGGAGACCAAGTACCTGGACAATGAACGATGGCAATGGGCGGAATGGCATCAGCGTTGCAATGGACCTTTTCAGAATTGGGATGCCTTCAAAAAAGCTCTTATAGAGCGCTTTGGCCGTAAATCTAATCTTGTGGATAAGCTCATACAGACAGACACACAGCCTAGCAAAGATTTTATTTTTACAGAAAAGAAGGAAACTATGGAACCTAAAGGGTTATTTCCTACTGGTATATCCTTATTGCAGATTCATGGATTGATTCAGAAAGAGAAGATCATTGTTTCTATCAATCCTAGTTGTCAACATAATTTTATCAGTGTTAATTTGGCAAAAAAATTGCAAGTCCCAGCAAAACAAATTGAACATACACAGATTGATAATGAGGATGTTCAAGTGTACAAGGATTTGAAGATTTCTATGGATAAATACGTGTTGCATGGTGATTTTTATGCTTTAGAGCTGGATAATATGGATGTTGTTTTGGGATATCCTTGGATGGAATCCATGGGTACTATCAATATTAATGTGCAGAAGAAATTCCTGAAGCTATGGTATAAAAAGAAGAAAATTACATTACAGGATATTTCCATCCATAAACAGGTAGAGCACATGGAGGCTGAAGCAGAAGATGTTCAAGGGACTGACATATCAGATGATGAGCCTTTGATGATTGACAATCAAACACAAACAGAGGCTGCAGAAGAAAAGGTTACAGGTGATGATACATCAGAGAAGGGCTCAGTGGTTGAAGTCATATTGAAAAAGAAGACACCACAACAGGCACCACAGCAGGGTGAAGTCAAGCAAAAGCCATCGTGGATTAAAACTTCAACATATCATCACCCACATCACCCCTCAGGACAACCATCATGGAAACCAAGTAGTCACATGATGGATAGAAAGGAGAGACAATCCACCTACTACACATCAACACAGAAGAGCTGCCACGGTCAACTTCCATCTCAAGCGAGCGAGGCACTAGCGAGATCGAGGGTTCACCTTTCTCTTGGATGGCTAGATGCACGTGCATGGTATCAATGGACTACTCTTTTAAGTAGATCTTATTATTTGTGTTCTTCCCATGTTTCGGGGACGAAACATGCTTAGGGGGGTGGAATGTTATATACCTAGGGGGGATAATATGGGGTACCAAGGGTGGTACCCAAGGTAATACTGTAATAATGGGATGGGCCATAGTAATAAATAAGGTGGTTAACCCATGTCATGTAAGGGACCACAAGTAGTTAATAATAATGTAATGGGCCCATGGTATTAGTTGATGGTATGAGGGAACCATGGTAATGATGCATGGTATTGTATGTATGAGGCCTATATAAAGGCTAGAGACTCCACATGGAGGATATGAAGAAAAGTATTCTTGTATGAACAAGCATATGGCTTGTGGAGTGTTCTCCTTCCTTAAGGAGTGAATGTATAGTGTTGCCCTACCATAAGGGTTTTGATAAATAAAGAATCATTTCATATCATTTCTGGGTTTATTTGCATTGTCTTATGTTTTTATATCAGATCTATAATATTCCGGGTTAGATCTACAACAAGAAAATTCAAAGGTAAAATTCCATTAATATGTTTTGATTGTGGTGAGGTTGGGTATTTTGTAGCCAAATGTCATCACAAAAATGGGGGTGTTACAAAAGGGAAGAAAAGTCCTAAGAAGTTCAACAAGAAAGGCAAGAAGAAATGGTTTAAGAAAAGTTTCTTAACCAAAGAAGATAGTTCCTCATCCGAAAATGACAGTGATAATGAAGAAGAATTCAATGTAAGAGTATTGTTTATGGCCAAGTACAATAAGCAAGAGGCACCTGAAGAAGAAGGAGACGAAGAATAAGAAATGACTAAGGTTGAGTTTCAAAATGAAGTGATGAGGGTTATCAAAGAGCTCAAAGCCAAGAAGAAGCATGTCAACACTCTTAAAGATGAATTGAAGACAAAAATGGAATAGGTTCTCAACCTTAAAATCAAGGTTGAAGAATACAAGTGAATTGGATAATCTCTCAGGAAATAATTAAAGGAAAACAACAAGGAAAGAGAAGCACTGGAAGTTGAAATAGTTGCTCTACGAAAGGAAGTAAAAAATGGAAAAACTTTTCAAAACTATGCCAACAGTTCAAAGACTTTGGATGAAATCATCAGCAGCCAGCGATCATACAACGACAAGCTGGTCTTGGTTACAAAGAAAAATTTGAAAAGAAGTTGAGTCCTTCTATGAAAATTAAAGAAGATGGATATGCAAAATCTACCAAGCAGATATATCTCTTAGCTAAATCAAGAGATCAGGACTCGTAGGAAGAAACTTGGAAGACAATTCCTCAAAGAAGATTTCCTCCCAGGTACCAGCCTTTCTTTCATGGTCATTGTTATTCATGTGGAAGGTTTGGACATAGAGTTGTAGAATGTTGCATGTATGTTCGGAATTAATATAATTCTAGGAGGTCCTTCAGAAATGGATATTCTAGAACTCAGCATAATATCAACAAATTTGATCAATTGAGAGATGATGTCAAATGATACAAATGTAATAATTTTGGACATATGGCTAGGGATTGTGAAGTTAGAGAGAGGTACAATTATTATTGATAAAACCCTAGAAGAAAATTTGCAGGATCATGAGATAGACACCAAACAGAATCTTCTATGAATAACATTGAATGTTACAAATGTCATAACTATGGACACATAGCTTGTAACTGCAGGTACAAGATGGAATCAACCATGAATGAAAATCTTAATGATGAGAATAAGAAGGTTGGGAAAGGAAAATAGGTGCATGATGAACACGTACAAGATGAGAAAGAAAAGCAAGAAGGCAATAAGTTCCCAACAGTTATGCTTTCATGATTCGTAACGGATTGTGAGGAATTATGACCTGAATTTAAACAGGAATGCAAAAAACCACAAATATAACCATAAATACATAGATGCAACAAAAATAACACTTCATTCATTAATATCAAATGCTGAAATATGCTTACAAACAGAATGGAAATTAAACTAGCTCAGGCGATGGTAGGTTATCTCTAAGAAGAGATGTGGCAACTACATGCCTCTGAATTGTGTTACAATGAGGTGCAAAGGCCTATTTATTATTTAGAAACAATGGAAAATCCTAAGCATCCAAAAACCTAACCCTAGGAGATGAAGTGCCAAACTATGGGCCCCGTTTGGGTAAATTGACACATCAACTTCCCGGGGTCGTAACTTTGCCATACGATCTCCGTTTGATGCGCACAATACCTCGTTAGAAAGATCTATCTGAGGAATACAAATTTTGAATGGAAAACATTAATATAAAGCCCATGATGGCCTAATTTTTCCCAAAAAATGTCATTTAGGGCCTCAAAATGGCTGCGGAAGTTCAGGACCCGAAAAACTGCCAAAAATAGTAAATTGTGCTACAAATAAGGAAACTGAAAAACTGAAAGAAACAATGGTTGGGGTCAAAGTGGAATATGTGGTTGGAAACTAATATCCACCTGGATAATTCCTCCCCTCTTAGGAAGCAATGGCCCCCATTGCGTTGAGTTCCTCCATGAGATGAGGAAACTTCTGTTGAACTTGGTCCCTGGTGAGCCACTTGCCTTAGTAAAGGAGTTGGCTTGCTTTGACAACTCAATATCGTTTGATCCTTTAGCGTCGATTGTTCTTGACCTGAGTGTCCATGATCTGATGAGTTGTGGCTTGTTCCATGCATTCTGGATTTAACTCTGTAGGTGTGAGTTGTTTTGCACTGTCTAATGTGTCCAACAATGGTAGGAAGTATGGTTGAAGGTGGTCCACATTGAAGACTAGGTGTAGGCCAAGGAATGGGGGAATGTTGAGCTCAAATAAATTGTTTCCTGTAACCTTGGTAATGGTGCAAGGACCATATTAGAGTGGTATGAGTTTCTAATAGTATTTGGTAAGGCATTTTTTCTGCAAATGCAACTAGACGTTGTCGCCCACCTGAAACTTGTGTGGTACCTGATGTTGATCATGTTGTTGCTTGTACTTGGCATTTGATTTCTCCAGAATGTCATGGACCTACTGGCGAATGTGTTGTATGTTATAAATGAAGTTTTTTTCCTTATTGGCTTCAGATTGGACATGAGCCAAATCTGCCTGAGTAGTTTCAAATGGTATGGCCACATAAATGGGACATAGTGGTTGGAATCCCAAGCCCACTTGCAAAGGGTTGTGGCTAGTTGAGTTGTGAAGAGACCGGTTATAGTTGTGATGGACATAGGGGAGACTCTCATCCCATGTGCGTGGATGATTTGAGTTTTACATGCATAGAATGTGTACGATCATCCTGTTGATGACCTCTGTTTGAGCATTAGTTTGGGGCTGGAAAGTTGTGGACTTAGTGAGCTTGGTCTCCAACATCGACCAAAGACTGGAAAAAAACGTACTGAGGAACATACTATCCTGATCTGAGATGATAGAATGTGGGATCCCAAAGTGTAGCCACACTCATTCAAAGAAGAGTTTAGTAGTGGCTTCTGCTACGATATTCTTCTTGCAGGCCACCATAATGGCCATCTTCGAGAATCTATCGACGACCACAAAAACACAGTCATTTCCATGCTTAGTAGAAGTAAGGACCAACGTTTAATCCATGGAGATGGATTCCTAAGGCGGACTAGGGGTAGGCAACGTAGTATAGAGGCCATGCTTATTGATGGTTGGTTTGGCAATGGTGCAGGCAGTACAGGATCTGATGTACTTCCTGGCCTCCTATCAAAGATTCAGCCAATAGAAATAATTTTGCAATACTGCCACCATTTTCTCGACCCCAAAATTCCAAGTGGCCCGACGTAGGGCACTTCCCAAATCACCTTGGCACACTCGCTTGAAGGAGCACAATGGTGTCCTAGGTGGCATAATAGGGCATCCTGGAGGAAAAAATTTGGAACTTACAAACCCTCCAAGAGCGTCTGATATGTGTGGCCGAAATCTAGCTCACTTTTGTAGGGAAGTGTCCAATCAAAAGTCTCATGCCCATAAGAGTTGAACATGGTGGTTAATGCCATGATCGGTGGTCAACTGAGATAGTTTGCAACATTATTGGTGCTTCCCTTCTTGTACTTGATATTCAAATGGAACTATTGCAGATATGCGGACCACTTCTGATGCTGATAATTCTACAACTTCCCTTTCATATGTATGAACTACAGGGGTCAGTGGTATGTGTGGATGACCATTTCCTTACCCAAAATGTAATGCTTCCATTGTCAGCAGGCCTACACACTGAAATACATCTCTTTGTCATAAGTGGGATACTTTCAGATTGTGTCTGAAAGTGTCTTACTGTGATATGCCTCTGGATGCCCCTATTGAGTAAGGACTACCCCAATAGCATAGTCAAAGGCATCTGTCTCGATCTCAAATGGTTGTTGAAAGTATGGTAATGTGAGAACTGGTGCAGAGTAGAGCCGATGTTTCAAGTCTATGAATTCCTTCTGTTGAGATTCAAACCAAAAGAATTTTTCTTTCGCTCTTCCCTTGGTGACTTGACTCAAGGGCCAAGTGATACGAGAGAACCCCAACACGAACCTACGGTAGAAATTGGCAAGACCTAAAAAGTTGTAGAGCTCTGTTAGAGTGGTTGGGGATGGCCAATCGTGAATGAATTGGATCTTGGCTAGATCCACATGCACCCCCCATTCATCAATAATGTATACCAGATACTGAACTTGGGTCATCACTGTTGGGATAGGGTCCCTAAGGTTAGTTTTGGGGTTAGTTAACACAAATATTGTACATGTTTTTGTAAAATATGTAAAGTCTCCGCAATATGTGGATGCGGAGCGTGTAAATAGATAGGTGTCAAAGAGGTCTTATCCCCTTTTTTGGATAGATAGTTAGGTCGGGTTTCAGACTCACCCATGGTCCATGTACCATGGTATTGTATGAAGAAAATCTATAAATAGTTGAGTCGTAGTGAGTCTTAGAGATAACTTTTGATAGAGAATTGAGTACATTGAAAGGTTTTTGTTTTCTTGGGAAAGTGCTAAGGTGGGAAGGCTCTGCTTCTTGTCCTTAGGTGAACAAGGGAACACTCTTGCATCTGAGTGCATAGGAGGTATGGATAGAGTCCGCAGCTGAGTGCGTGGACCCCTGCAGCTGAGTGCGCAGGGTAGAAGAATCTGTAATCTGAACATTGAAGATCAATAAAGACGTCTTTTGAAGAATTACTGTGTATTTTTGTTGAATCTGTTTATGTTATATTATGTCACTTAATGATATGATTTTATGAAATAATGAATGAATGCTATGTGAAGTCACTAAATCTATCTTATTAATGCATGATTTAAGTAGTTATCCTATTTCGCGAAGATAATAGTTAACTCTGTTATGCTTTTCAACAAATTGGATAGATCTACACCAACTCAGATCTAGAGTTGTTTATTGATGTGTGAAATTAGATAAAGAATCTAGTTAAGATCCGCAAAGACTGATCATAGACCTTCGTGAAGGTCTAGAAGCCATTTTTGACTTAGATACAATGACAGGCCCTACGAAGATATCGATCTACATGAAGGTAGATTTGAAGTTGTGCAGACTTAGAAACCACTTATCACATATCCTTGGATGCAGAAACTTGGTTCTAGCATCCCCCTATACTTCTTCGAGTGAGACTGTAGCCTACATTACACAGGTTGTTGCTGAAAGGGCCAACAGTTGAGGGTTTTGTTGGTTGGCATGAACAACTCTGAACCTGGGTCAGGCCCCCTTAAGCCAACAAATGGTTCCATTGCCAAGACCAGGATCTATCTAAGATATGTGCAGTAAATGTTTTCCGATGAAGAAATAGGTTGATAAGTGGATTGATCAGAAATCACCTGCATTCGTGGCTCAAGAAACCAAGAGCCCTAAATTATCCAAGGAGTAGTGGTTTTAGAGATTCTTGTACATGGACGAGACCAATGCGTTCTTATGTTTCTTCCCAAAAGAACTATACGAGTGGTTGTCTAAATTAGCTAATAGTAAAGGGATTTGGAGGCTCAAAGGCCCTATAGTGTGGATTCTTGAACTGGTGTGATGTCTGGACAGAACCCCTACCTACAAAATGGAGGCAGCAAACTAGCCTCAAGATCAAAGTGCAGGAGAAGCGCGTGGAGGATTCCAAGGCCGAGGATGAGGAAGAGGCGCTAGACCATGGCGAGGGCATGGGCAGGTAATTTTCTATAACTGTGGCAAAGAAGGGAATTTCACGGGTGATTATCCAAATCCCTTGCATCCCTCATGTCAGTATTGCCGACCATTTGATCATGTCATAGAGGAATGTCCAGTCCTTATGGAAAATATGCAATAAAAGAAGGCATAGCCCCAACATCCTACACAAGACATTAAGATGATCAGGGCTGAGCCCCACAAAGAGGATAAACAAATAAAGATTCTATTTAGAAGTGGTATAACAACTGGCACAGATAAAGGTAATCATCCTGAGGAGGAGGGATGGGTATGCAAGGTTGCTGAGAAGGAAGTCAACTTTGATCTAAATCATGCTAAAGAAATGTTCTTGGAAGAAAAGAAGAACTTCGCTAAGGCCTACACCACAGGAAGTCAGGAGAAAATTCTTGAGACTAGTACGACTCAAGAATTAGACCCTTCAATACTAGCTACCTTTCTGAAGACTTGTATGAAGCTTATGTTGATCAAAAAGAACTCGAAGGGTTGCAAGACTTAATAGACAAGTGTGCCAATAAGGAGAATACTCCTACAAAAAAACACACAGCTAGAAAGATTGGTAAGCATAAGGCACGAATGGGGCGTGAGATGAGGAAAACCGCACAGATTGGTCAATATGAAATGGACCAAGTAATCTTGGATCAGGGGTCTAATACGAATGTCTTGCCTAAGAAAACATGGGAAAGGATGGGTAGACTTGCGCTATAGTGGTCTCCTATTTAGTTGCACGTGGAAAATCAGCAAAAGATTATTCGGATGGGGCACTTATATGGCGTAATATTGCAAATTGAGGGTGCGAGTGCGCTGGCTGATTTTGAGGTCATTGAGATAATGGATGACAGTAAACCATACCCTGCACTACTAGGAATCCACTACTCTATTGATATAAATGGAGTAATCAACTTGAAAAAGCGCAAGATGTCCTTTGATAAGAAGTTGCTCAGGGTAGTAGTACCATTAGACCCTACAAAAGGAATGCATTAGACTGAACCTGTGCACGATTATGTAGAAAGCAACAATGATCTCAATCAAATATACAAGATAACAACACAAGATGAGGATTGGATCAATCCTACAGTAGATGGATGAATCGCGTGGGATAGGGATAACTCTTGTGCCTTAGATTTAGATGAAGAGCTTGAAAACTGGAAAAATAGGTTGCATGAAGTATCTACGCTCCATTGCAACATGATGACCAAGTCACTAAGGTGTGTTTCAACTAATGTAAGAAACCTTCCGAATTATGATGGATTGCCTGATGTGGAATTTTTTTTAGATGAATTCAAAAAGGAAGTATCATAAGAGAATCAATTATAGGCACTAGAATTGGCATTTCACACTACGCCTACCCATTGGTGGGGTACACACAAGAAGAGATTTGTTGGATGGAAAGAATACTACGGAATGATGAAGTTAAGGTTTGGTTACGTTAACACCAGGATGATAGAAAAATATAGTGGAAAGGATGATCCGTGCAATCATTTAGCACAATGGACTATGGCCTGGGGAACATAACCACAACCAGAATGGGTGCATATATTTTTTCATACGTTAGATACCATCCCAATGAAATGGTATTTGGAGATGTAAATTCACCATGGAATGGCTAGATGGGACGTTTTACGGGAATTTTTTCTACTAACATTCAACTTCGAGGATGGATTTGAGAGCATTGATGAGGCACTACAAGAAATTAAAGAAGCTATATTTAGAATGGAGAAGAAACCAGTAGTATGGATTCATTCGGGTTGGAGTACACAGCTATGCCATGCATTGAAATGCTATAATGTCACTGCTAAAGAAGAGGATGACCCGCAGAATATTACCATCCTTGAGACTGAAGGACAACATGAAGTCGAAGGACTGAAGGTGGCGAACCCAGATATATCAGAGCCTCTGAAAACTCGACAAGTAAACATTGGGTTTGAAGAAGAACCCAAGTTCGCGAAGATAGGAGATTATTGGGATGAAGATATGGTTGATAAGGTAGCTGAGTTGTTGTGCGAGTACCAAGATTTATTTCCCATGAAGTTTTCATATTTGAAATGGATTGTCAAGATTTAGGCATTATGAAGATTACATTGAAACCAGACACGAAGCCTGTTAAACAATGACCTTATCGATTGAACCCGAAGTATAAGGAAAAGGTGTGCCTCGATCTGGATAAGATGTAGGAAGCTAGCATTATTGAGCCTATAGAGGAATCTGATTGGGTAAGCCCAATGGTGGTCCAAGAAAAGAAACAGAAGGGCGAGATCTGCATATGCGAAGATTTGCGGAAGTTGAATGATGCCTGTGTGCATGACCCATTTCTAACACCATTTACTGACGAAGTATCAAAGAATTTTGGAGGACAAGAAGTGTATTCATTTATTGATGGATTTTCGGGTTTTCATCAAATCAATATTGCACTAAAGGATCGAAGCAAAACAACCTTTTTGACGAAGTGGGGTTGCTTCCAATATACAGTTATGCCATTCGGATTGAAGAACGTGCCTGCAATCTTTTCCCTAGTAGTGATCATGGAGTTCAAGGAATTTATTCATAAGTTCGTGGAAGTATATTTCAATGATTGGACCATGTTTGGGTTGGTTAAGTGCCATGTTGCGAGTATGCACCTCATGCTAGATAGATGTCGAAGATATCAGACCGCGCTGAACTTGAAGAAGTGTATATTTTGTGTGCCTTTTGGGATTTTTCTCAGCCATGTTTTCTATAAGAAAGGATTGATGGTGGACCCTGCAAAGATCACTGCTATCATGAATTTGGAACCCCCCAAGAATGTGAAACAATTGCACACAACCTTGGGACATACTGGGTACTATAGAAAGATTATCAAGGCGTATGCCCAGATAACCAAGCTGATGCAAAAGTTTCTAAAGAAGGATGCGATGTTTTGCTAGGATGAAGAGTGACAATACAACTTGGATGCCTTGAAGGAAAGTATCGTGACAGCTCCTATCTTGGTGTTTCACGACTGGAAAAAGTAGTTTCCTATGCATGTTGATGCCTCCTGTATTGCGCTAGGAGAAGTATTGACCTAGGAAAGAGAAGGAGAGATTCATCATTTGATAGCTTTCACGAGAAGAAATTTATCCAAAGATGACAAGAATTACTCCACCACAGAGCGTGAAGGGCCAGTAGTGGTCTATGCGCTGCAGAAATTCAGGTATTATTTGTTAAGTAGACACTTTAAGATATACACAGAACACTTTACTCTAAAATACCTAGTCAATAAGCCTGTGTTGGGGCGGAAGATCTGTCGATGGTTACTATTGTTCCAAGAGTATGACTTCGAGGTGATCGTGAAGCCTAGAATATTAAATGCAGGCCCGAAACATCTATCAAGACTTGAAATAGGCAAAGAACCTAGTATCTTGGAGGCAGGACTACCAGATGCACAACTCTTTGGAGTGCGCGCGGCGAATGGCCATTTCACTAACATTATTCAGTTTTTAATGATGGGAACAACTCTACAAGGCTATACCACTCAACAAAAGAAGGAGTTAGTAGTTCACACCACATATTTTTCAGTAATTGTGGGTCATTTGTATAAGATGGGGTCGGATGAGATATTGCAAAGGCATGTTCCAGAGTTTGAATGTGCGAGTATCCTTGCTGAAGCCCATGGAGGAGTGGAAGGAGGTCAATATGCAGGGAAAGTGACAACACAAAAGATTTTGTGTGTTGGGTTATGGTGGGCAACGTTACACAAGGATTCTAAGGCATATTGCAAAGTGTGCAATGCTTTCCAAAGGACAAGGTAGCCTCCACGAAGGGATGAATTGCCTTTAAATCCCCAAGTTTCGTTGCAGGTACTTGAGAAATGTGCCATTCATTTTATAGGTCACATACACCCACCAGGAAAAAAGATGGGCACACGGTATATTATTATTGCGACATAGTATTTAACCAGATGGGCAGAAGCACAGTGAGTGAGGGACTGTACAACTACCACTACTACAAAATTTCTCTTTGAGTATGTCTTAACATGGTTTGGATATCCTAAGATTATGATGAGTGATAGGGGTACACATTTTTTGAATGAAATGATCAACGCGATGTTGGAAGAATTTTAGGTATATCACCAGAAGAGTACATCCTATCACCCATAGGTAAACAACATGGTGGAAGATTTTAATAAGATTTTGGAGAGTGCATTAACCAAGGTATGCAATGCGCAAAGGAATGATCGGGACATGCACATACCTGCTGTGTCATGGGATTATAGTAAAACCTACAAGAATTTAATAGGGCAAACACCATTTAGGTTGGTCTATGGAATTGAAGTAGTCATGCCGATGGAGTATATTGCACCTAGCTTAAGGATTGCAGCCTTGACGGAAATGGTGGACTACAAGACCTAGGAAGAATGACTCACACAGATCATGGAATTAGAAGAAGACCACTTCCTTGTAGGATTTCATCAGAAAGTACAAAAGGATCATGAGAAGGCATGGCATGATCAGCATATTAAGCTGCGCACATTCAAGGTGGATGATTTGGTGTTGTTATATGACAACAAGTTCACAAAGTTTCTAGGAAAATTTCAAATGCATTGGTTGGGGCCATATGTTATTAAGGAGATCATGGATGGTGGCATAGTTCAACTCACGAAGTTGAATGGGGAACCATTTCTTGGCAAAGTGAATGGAAGTAGGTTGAAGATGTACACAGGGGGTGTTTCCCCTGTGCGATGACTATATGGTAGTAGGATAGTCTCAGTAATCCAGATAGTTGTAAATGATTATGGGACTATAAACTATGCTACATGGCGAAGTGAAAAACTATATAGGGAGGGTCTGCTATGGATCACAGAGGTGCGACAGGTGAAGATGTGCTAGATGAGCTACACCATGGAATATGGTGGCATGCAAGTGGGTCAAAATTTAGCCGTTGAGGTTACTATTCATGATTTTATGGCCAAAAATCAGTTAAGAGGAGCGGGTAGGTGCTATTTATGGCACAAATATTTGAAGATTTGCTGCCAAAGTAGCATTTGTTATCAGATTTTGGGGGGAGCAATCGAATTTGAATTCAAAACTCCAGATAAATCTTGCATGTCGGACCAACAAAGAACACTTCGCATTCTGAGACTTGTCTGGGCGATTTGCTATCTAAAGTTCATGAGTCTTCAATTTTGGGAGGATTTTATGGCATGCCCAATGTTTTCTTGTATGGGCCTGACCCAGTTTCAGAGGTGATTTGGCCAAACAAATCTCGAAACTACCGACCCTTTCGACAACAGTCCGCAGTGCACGAACTGAGGTCTCACCCGAGGTAGTATGGGAGGGTGTTGGAACTAGGTTTCTGCTCCCTAGGGATGTCTCGATGATTTTTGGGAGGTCCATGGTTTGACCCTTCGCACGCACTGCTTCACACAGCTATCTATCCCTTGCAACTGTGACGCTGCCTTCGCACAGCTCTGTTTGCAGCACAGAGAAAGTATTACCCTGATTCCTTATACTTACTACATTATTATTATAGTACTTAACTTATCTGTGTGAGCCTAGTATTCTTATTTATCATTCAACATTCATATAAGTGCATGCAATCATTAAACAATATAAATGCATAAAAGTAAGAGAAAACCTAAATACACGGTATTTAAAATCAACCTTACCTTTATTAATCTTCAATCCCAATTAAAGACTTGACACTGCCCTGTGCACTCAGCTGCAGGGATCTGTGCACTCAGCTGTAGACTCTACTAGGCCTCTACGGACTCAGCTGCAGAGCCTCCTCCTACTACTATGACCTAAGACACTTCGAATCCTACTCTAAGCTGGAACCATTCCTTTTCTACTTACTCTATCATCCACTCTCTTTACAACTTAGAGCCTCACTCTATTTATACAATCCCATGGTCCATAGGCCATGGGTAGGCCAACATGACTTTACATTACATTACATTACTTTAGGGTGAACAACCCTATGACTTAACCTCTACTTCGCGCTCCACGCCTACAATTCATGGAGTCTTACAAAACCTTTGACCAAAACTTGGGCTTTGAGCCCCAAAAACCTGTTGTGGGGGGATTCCATGCCCAACAAGCCCCCAACACAATCATCGTGACTCATCCTGAGTCACTCTACTGGTGCGGTGATCTTGGCACAAAGCCACTCCAACTGTTCTTCTACTTCTGGAGGTCTATGGCGCACTGCTCTATTGTTTGTTGCATCTGCTGCATGCGTTGCTCCAAAGCTTCCTTAGTAGGGTCACATACCTGCCTAAGTAGGTACATTCCTTGCATCTGTGCGAGATTTCCTTCAATATTCGTTGTGATCATGAAAGCTTTGTTAATCCATGGCTAGATACATGCTTTAAGTATTGCTTCCTTTTGTCGCACGGAATCCACCTGCTCCTTCAGTGCCCTTGCTTGCTGCATTTTCGCAAGCCGTTGAGTGAGGATGAATGTCTGCGCAGTCCCTCGGACACTGTCATACTATTCCTGTAGCTCACACGCCTCTGTTTCCAGGCACTGTATGTTGGGATCCTCCTGCAATGATGTAATAATGGAAAGCACTTGATCTAACATACCGGTACAGTCTTGTACCACCCGTCCTATTTCTTCCAACCCCATTTGGATAGGGTGGGCACGCTGCTCCCTGACTTCTAGGGGCGTGGATGGTTGCACCTTCAATCGTATCTTAGCTATCTGTAGATTCAGCTCCAACTAAACCTTCGTCGTTTCGGCCTTGGCCTCGCAAACTCCAGTTTCCAATTGGTGGATCTGCTCTGCTATTGGTAGATCTTCTAGGACGGCCAATTCTGGGACATTTCTATAAGCATTGTCTATTGCCTACTCTAGTCCTTGAGTCTGCGCAACTAGTTCATCACGCTGCCAGCTGAGCTGTCCCATATTGATCTTTTGTTCGCTCAATACCTGTAGCGCACGGCCTTCTTTGGCACGGAGCTCGGCTGTGACCCCATCCTGTAACTGGTACAAGGTTTCTCGCAGAAGGGCAGCCAAGTTTAAGCCCAATCCCTTAATCTTTCCCACTGCAGCTCGGTCAACTTCGTTTGCTACTACTAACACACCCTCAGGGAACACGAAAGTGTTGGTGATTCACATGCGCAGCATCTGTTCCACCTCTGATGTACCTGCTGCGACATATGGGGCCATCGTTCTTGTTTGTGGGGGTTGCACCTGTAGTTCCTGTAACTGTGCTCTTAGTGCCCCCAACATAGTGTTCTACTCCATCATCACCTCTTGGAGCACGTCCTTAGTGACATCACGAACTGTTTTGCCGATGTCAAAAAGATCACCTTCTGTAAGCGTGATCAGGTCGATGGATGTCTTCGATGCCTTAACCTTCTTTCTAGGGACTAGTCTCTCAGGGATGCATGGCCGTTTCAACTGTTGCAAGGTGGTTTCTGGGTCCCCGTGCTCTGCGGCCAAGTTTATGTCCTTAGCTCCCTGCCTTGTGGACATCTCATGGCCCTCCTCAGCCTCTTCTCTTGGCATTGTTGTTGTTTCTGTTATTTGCGCTGCTGCTTATACATCGTCTATCTTCTGCTGTGCAACTGCCTCTGCTGTTGCTTTTTCCTGGTGCCTCTTTTCATCCAGCTGTGATATGCGTAGCTTAGTGTCCTTCTTCCTTTGTTGAGCTATCGCTCTTTCCATTCCTGCCAAGTCCGGGGCGCACCACTCAGGAGGCCATGTTTCCAACATCGTGAAGATGGCGTCATTAGTAGAAATGAACATGAGCTTCACCAATTCCTTTGCTGGATCTTCCCACGCCTAGACATAAATGTTGTGCATGTTTGCTTTAAACTCTACAAAGCTCTGCAGAGTGGCGTACACTGTGGGTGACAACCGTGGTCTTCTATTGATCCACATCTGGATGCTCACCTCCATCAGCACCCAAAAAACCTTGGTTTCACGAATCCGATTCGCGTCCTTAGTGGCCCAGAGCGAAGCGTACTTCACGGCCTTAGGTAGGTCCTAGTCGATATTCGAGAACTGGTTATATTCTGGTACTTCGCACACTACCAACAAGATGGATAAGAGTAACCATGTGCAGTGGAAGGTCTTACCCTGCTCTTGGGCCTCCTTGCAGTTTGTTAAAAACTCCTCACAGAGGAACTTAGCCCAGTTGAACTGGACCCCTTTCGTGCACTGCTCAGCTAGTGCAACCACAGGCGTTGATACTTCATTTGCGTGGAACTTGCTCATTAATTTTTCGGCTAGGAGCTAGGTGGCTACATGCACCCCTTTGTCCTTGATACTCACAATTTAATAGCCTCTCTTCTTCTTTTCCAGCTTGTATTTAGTTTTCATGGCTTCTGAGAGAGCCAAATCGCTGCTTTTGCCCGCCATCATTGTGGGGTCCTTTCCATTAGAGGGAATTCAAGAAATCTGGTGAATGAGGGTGGCCGTGATGGCAATAGGCTCCTCCATCCATAGATACCCATCATGCACCAAGCACAGTAGCTGCCTGATGATGAAAATGGTGATGGGCGCATGGTGAAAGTGGGGTATCCATCGTAGATGAAGTATCTTAGCCTTCTCCACACCACACAACCATTTTCGTGGCTCCAGTGTGATTACTGGCCCCTCCAAATTTTGTTTCATCAAGCCCTTCGTCGCTAGGTGCGGGAACTTCTCACCATCTGCGAGGTCCCAATCTTCGAATTTCAGGGTAGGCACATGGCCTAAGAGCGGACCTTCAAAAGTAATTCCGTCGAGGAGGAGCGGGGTCTAGAGTGCACTCTTCGTGGCTTCCAGGTCTGTGGGCACCCTAGCTTTCCCTTTCCACAGAGGGATGTACACAGGTAACTTCACTGCGGATGGAATTGGTGGGACGTCCTCCTCCATGTCTTCTTGCTCCTCTATTTAATCAATTAGAGCCTATAAGTCCTCCTCCTCTTCATCCAATTCAATGGCGACGACCTCACCTTTTTCTTCCATTGATATCTTGCTAACCAGCGGGTTTCGTGGGGACACGTGGATTGGTCCCATAGTTTGTTTATCTTTCTTCAGCCACAGTGTCCGTGGTGATATTGGAACTTCTGGTGCAACAGCCATATCTTCGGGCTCCTCATGGACCATATGGGGTGGCGCAACCTCGCCTGTGGTATCTTTGACAAATATAACACCTGGCTTAGTAGCAGTCATCGTGTTTGCACGGGATATGTTATGTTGCATACTCAAAGATAGCAAGATTGCTCGATGCTCAATACTCTGCAACTGCTCAAATCTCAAACAACCAAGCGTTGTCTCGTGGCTAGTCCTTAGAGTTTTATAGCATCTTTTGAATTTGAATTCGATTGTTCCCCCCTCTTCTAAGTCATTAATGCATTCTCGGTGGCAGATTTTCCCAAATCTAGCTCTTAATTCATGTCTTAATTGCCTGTCGCCGGCTCCCTTTTGCCTTAAATTGGACATCTCATCATGAATAGTGACTCCAACTGTCACTTCCTAGCCTACCCACATGGCAGCACAACCCCCTATGCGCGGGCACAATCCTTGTGACATGCTGATCCTGCGTGCAACCCCCTTATCACGTAGCTCCCACACAAACTCTTTTGTAGTCCTGCACTCTCTTTCAACTACCTGGAGCGCTGAGACTGTGCTCCATACAGCTAGTCAGGTGGTCGCACCCCCTGTGTGAGACTACAATTCACCTTCCAGTCTAGTCTACGGGCACTCCTCAATTACCGTCACGAGAGTCAGCACTGTGCGTTCTACCTTATGCGGTGCACTCCTCTGGTTACTACGGTTGGTAAGGTGCAGTCACAGCCATGGTAGTAGAGTCATAAATTCTTGGTGATAATCTTCTAATGCAGTGGTATGGCTGTCCGTATCTTGCCTTGTCATCCTTGGTTTATCGATGAGACATGCTTGCGCTATGTCGTTTTCCAGTTTTTTTTATCTCAGTGTCCATCAACATGCTTTTCTTCCTCAATCATACCCAATCTTCTTCGAGTTCATGAAGTCTAAGTTTCCCTCGCTGAATGGCTTCCTGAATCCTCATATGTTCATCTTCGTGTAGCTGTATGATTCCTTCATCCTAGTCTTCATGTTACGTCCCAACTATGGGAGCTATTATGTGTGGATTCCTTTCTTCCGAAATTACGGTTGCAACTCGGTTCCACATCTTTGGAATCATCTCCTCTCTCAGGTTTTTGCACATAGTCTTATAGGCCCATCGAACCACCAGCATGCACAAGGCCCAATCAGTTTGTCTCGCCTGGTGAACCTTGTTTAGGCCTCCACACACCCTATTGAATGCTTCTACATGGAAAATTTGTAGTGCGCATTGCCTTTCCTGTCAGTGTGGTTTGCTCTGAATTTCTATTCTGGGGTTGGGGTGCGCTTGTGCGAGTTGTACAACATATGTCTGTACCAATCAAGAAAGGTGGGCACACAAGTTGTTCTGCCCTTACTGATCAACTTTCATTCGAAGCTGGGGTTTTCTAAAATGTAGGCACATCATCCTTCTGCATCCGCACTAGTCCTCAAAATTTCCTTGATGCATACCCCACCATCGTGCGGGTTTTGCACACAGTGCCCACTTCAGCGCATCAAACCGTTGTTGTTCTGGTACTGTGCTTTCAAATTTGCTTAGAAAGTCATCCACCACTGAAAATCCATCATATGTTGGCAACTCCCTTGCCTCTATTGTCACGCAACGTAGTGATCTAACCATCATGTTGCAATTAATCGTTGTTACTTAGTGCAACTGATTCTACCATCGCTCTGCTTCTTCGTATGAATCCAAAGTGTAGGAGCTTTCACACTCCCACGAGATTCTCCCATCTATAGTCAGATTCACCCAATCCTGGTCTCACACAGTTATCTTGTAAATAAAATCAAGATCGTCATCACTATCATCGTCGCCCACTGGTTCAGTTTAGCACGCTCCTTCAGCTGGATCCAGTGGTACTACTATGCGTAGTAACCTTTTCTCAAAGACCATTTTGCGCTTCTTCAGATTTATGACTCTATTCATATCGGTGGCCCAGTCTATTCCCAACAGTGCAGGATAGGGTTTACTATCATCGACAATCTGTATTACTTCAAAATCCACCTGCACGCTCACACCCTCAATATCTACTATTACCCCTTGCAATCTCCCAATGGGCAAAATCTTTTGTTGGTTCACCATTTGTAATTGAATAGGGGACCATTATAGTGCGGGTCTGCCCATGCATTCCCATGTTTTCTTTGGTAATACATTTGCATCCGAACCCAAATCTAGGATTACCTAATCCATTTCATACTCACCAATCTGCGCGGTCAACCTCATTTCCCTTCCAGTGCGTAATGCATGCTTTTCCAGTTTCTGGACCACACGCGGTTCTCCTAACCCCGCGCACCTAGTGATAAGTTCCTGTAGCCCCTTAGCTACTTTGCTATCGTGCAACAGTTTCATGCATGTCTCTAGAAAGGTAGTGAGCATTGAAGGATCCATTCCTAGTTCTAGTTGATCCTTACTACCTGAAGTGGAGGCCTCTGTGAACCTCTTCTTAGCTTCCATGAATGTCTCCTTTGTGCGTTATAAATCAAACTTAGGATCCTTTGTAGGAGTCTTGCGAAACCACATCTTCTGGCTACTTCCCCTTATCATCTCCCATGGTCATACTGTTTCTGAGCATCATGTTTACATTCGGGTCTTCTTCACGTGGCTCAAACCTCATCATTTGTATATTCTGAGTTGAAGGGGGCTGGAATACCCCCTTTTCGTGCCTCTTTGCTATCAGCAAAGAGAAATCTTCTACCTCATGATCAAACTGATTACAGTACCAACATGATATCCTAGTCGGGTTCATACAATCATGGGAATACTGCCCTGGCCCTTCACAATTGTAACAATTTATTTGACTGTGACCCCTTCCTGGTCCCATTCCACCTCGACCCCGATCGTGCCCCCGAAACCCCTCACGCGCCATCCCTACATTTGGGTTGAGGGCTCACATTTTAGCCTGTACCCTGTAGGTAGGAGTCTGATCCATCATTAGTTCATAGTTTCGGCAGGTGCATTCGTTATGGCCTACCCACCTACAGAAATTACAAAACAATTGTTGGGACGTCTGCATATACTTCTGCAACACATGACAATTATCCATAGTGTGTTTTCCTCCTATCTGGAAAATCGTGCACCATAATGCAGATGCTGTACTCGGCCCTACCTGTGCCTCCGGTCTTAACGGCATTGGCCCTCCCCCTGCCATGTAGTTCACAAACACTGGACAATGGTCTTTGTTATGGTCTTAGCCTTTGCATTTTATGCACTATACTTCCTCGGGCGCCTCTACTCGAGGTGCCCTATCATGTTTCAAAATCTACATTTCCAGACACAGATTATGTAGTTGCACATGGATTTGTTGGACTCCCAATCCACGGTCTTGTATAGGGGTCTCATGTAATCTCATTGCCATTTCCAATGCTTTGGCCTAGGTGGAAATTTTCTACTGTGACAACACCGTCCTCAAGTGTTGTCTCAAAGATGCTACAAACCATGCATGATGTTGTCCATCTGTCAATGTCATATTGGCTTCACAAATCGTACTCTTCATCTGTTGATCCAGATCCCAGGGAGTCTCGCCCGAGAGCATTGCGATCTCTTTAAACCCGATGATTGATTGTGTTTCTAACTTTGGGCTAAATTCCTTATTTAGCACAGCCTAAATTTCTACAATTCCTGTGTTTGGGTAGTCATTAGAATTTTTAATGTACCATGTCAATGTGCAATCTTGCAATGCGCTTACCAGCATGGCTTTCTTAAAATTGTCATTCGTGACACCTTGTGCTTCCCACACCGCTCTTACGACGAACCATAATTCATCCAGATCTTCATTCCCTACTCCTCTGAATACTAGTAGTTTGATAGCACTCACCATACTGAACTGTGGGGGTGGAAAAGGTGGAGATGGAGGTGAGGGGGGTGGGCAGCAGTGTGGGTGGAGGTGGTAAACGTGAAATTTTCTGCCTTATCAAACTAACCACGCTTCTCGGAGAAACCTTCGCGAGCTCGTCCTTGCTCTCCCATGAGGGAAAAATTAAGGGACTGTTTTCTAACTCTTCACTACTTCCACTTTTGTAGATATTCCCACTTCGCCTAGTCCCAAACATTAATTTATTCGCATAACCCGCTTTTCACACAATAGCATCTTAATCCAAGTGTTCAAATATTTAATATACTTACCTTGTGGTCCCTTGAGAAAACATCATTTTGCCTCACTATAGCTAACCATCATGTCAACCGCAAACTCAGTGATAAATCCCCCTATTATTCGATCGAGCCAATGGTTCACAACTCGCGCGATCTTATCTTCTGATGCTTCTAGTCTGTGCACTAATTCCGGAGTCCACATTATTGGTTTGTCAAGCCTGCACCTTCCTTGGTTGTCTACTAACTTCACGATCCACTCACATATCTCAGAAGGAAAGGATGTAAAGAAAATTTCGTGGATTTCTGTATACAAGTGGTGCTCAAACCAGTGTTCCTTAGATACTTGTAGAGTTCTATTTTCCTGTGTCGCGAATTCATGAATCTTCTTGTCCAACCAATCTTCAATTTCTTTCTTTGTTGGGTTCTAGTGGCACAACATCAGACATCCCTTATACAAATCTTGATCCCAACAATGGAACCATTTGTTGGCTTGTATGGGCTTGACCCAGGTTTGGAGGTGATTTAGCCAAATAAATCCCGAAACTACCGACCCTTTTGGCAACAGTCTGCAGTGCACGGACTGAGGTCTCACCCAAGGTAGTATGAGAGGGTGCTAGGACCAGGTTTCTGTACCCTAAGGATGTCTTGATGATTTTTTGGAGGTCCCCGGTTCGACCCTTCACATGTGCTACTTCGTGCAGCTATCTATCCCTTGTAACCATGAAGCTGCCTTCGCGCAACTCTGTTTGCAGCGTGGAGAAATTATTACCCTGATTCCTTATACTTACTACATTATTATTATAGTATTTAACTTATCTGTGTAAGCCCAGTATTCTTATTTATCATTCAACATTCATATAAGTGCGCACAATCATTAAACAATATAAATGCATAAAAGTAAGAGGAAACCCAGATACACAGTATTTAGAATCAACCTTATCTTTATTAATCTTCAATCCTGTTTACATACTTGACACTGCCCTACACACTTAGCTACAGGGATCTGTGCACTCAGTTGCAGACTCTACTAGGCCTCTGCGCACTCAGCTATAAAGCTTCTTCCTACTACTATGATGCAATACACTTTGAATCCTACTCTAAGCTCAAACCATTCCTTTTCTACTTACTCTATCATCCACTCTCTTTACAACTTAGAGCCTTGCTCTATTTATACAATCCCATGGCCCGCAGGCCATGGGTAGGCTGACATGACTTTACATTACATTACATTACTTTAGGTTGGACAACCCTATGACTTAACCTCTACTTCGTGCTCCACGCCTGGAATTCACGGAGTCTTACAAAACCTTTGACAAAAACTTGGGCTTTGAGCCCCAAAAACCTACTATGGAGGGATTCCATGCCCAACACCTAGCATTTGATGCCTTACTTGCATGGAATCAAAAGGTTATTCTTCAATAAATGACTGCTACCAACCCTGTCGAAGCCTTGAGTTCTGAAACAGCTCTGTCTGATGAGCCGAGCCTTGTGATTTCAATAATGGAAGCTTCAACCCCTGTGCCCACTGTGTTGAGGCCGCCAAGGCCACAACAATTTTCCACACAAGAGAAACAACCAGCCGTAAAGGATAAGCAAGAGAAGCCATGTCGGTGAGAATGTCACCAAGGAAGAATTTGTAGGTGAAGAAGAAGGAGAAAAACGACAAGCAGCCAAAAAAAGTGGTGGATTTAGAAGAGAAGGAGTATCAAGGTGTTGAAGAATTCGAAGCCAAAGAAATCAATCCTATCACAAGGCTTCCTGAGTATATCCCTCTGTGGAAGGGAAGAACCAGAGTGCCTAAGGACCTAGATTCTAGAAAATTTGTGGTGTCAACTCCCCTACTTCCCCAGCAAGTCAAATTTGAAGGTCCTAGATTAGCGCGAATTCCGGTCTTGAAAATGGAGGACTCAGACCTCACGGACCATGAAAATTTCCCACACTTAGCAACCCATATGTGCATGAAAAATATATTTTATGAAAAAATAGGGGTTACATAGTTGGAACCCATGAATTTGGTCCACGACATTGAGTAGGTGGGGCTACTGAACATGCTCTTAGTGCTACACTATCATCGCTCAACTATCAACACAATATGTGTGCACCATGTCCTCACACTAGTGCACGATGGGTGTCTATGGCTTGGGAAGCCCATTCCAATAACAGGCATGTTGATCCACAGGATAATGAAGTTGCCTCATAAAGGAGCAGACCTTGCCAAGGATTTTGGAGGGAAAACCACGGAGAAAGAATCCGCTAGAAAAATGAAGAAAGACTATGGCCTTGTGAAAAACTCACGTGGATACTCTATCCTTTCAATTCAAGACTA
Organism: Pinus tabuliformis; assembly: GCA_031772625.1. Classification (NCBI taxonomy): domain Eukaryota; kingdom Viridiplantae; phylum Streptophyta; class Pinopsida; order Pinales; family Pinaceae; genus Pinus; species Pinus tabuliformis. The sequence continues at coordinate 806,911,490 of CM062818.1, read as the reverse complement.
GGTAGTATAGTTTGCTACCTAGATTCTCGTGGGAAAAGTCATGAGGAAGTGTCGTGTGGATGAAGTTTCGACACCAGTATTGTCCCTTGCAGCCCAGTGCATGAAGGGCGTTCAATATAATTTAGCCAAGTATCTTTGCCAGGAGTTCCTCATGAACTGTCGAGAAGCCCAAGAGGAAAGAAATCAATTTCATTATGCTTGGCTATTATTATCTATCATGTTAGTTGCTTGAAGGTTGTTGGAGGATAACCAGTTTCCTCTGCATAAGGAAGATTTACCCGAGGCAGTGTGATTCACCTCGCTATGGTCTACAAAGGATCTGGCACAAATCTAAGAGATGAAGATTTTATGGGTCCTGATGGAGATGGATCTTCAGATGGTGGTTAATCATAGGCCAAGGTTGTCCCCAACCTTGTTCGAACAATTGATGACCTATGCAGAGTTCAAGGCTGACTTCCATAATGTGTCAATCTGAGCGCGGAAGGACCCAAAGCTCACATGGAATCTGTTGCCTTATTTGATAACTGAGATGGATGTGAAAGAAGTTATACGATATTGGCTTGTAGAGTGGTGCAAACCTACGACATTGGATGTGGGAACAAAAAAAGGCGTAAAAATCTCTGTTGCACTGACGTGGAAGGATGTGTTTCAAAAGGTCGTGCACACCTTGGCTGAACAGAAGAAGAAGGAAGCTGCTAAGGAAACTATGGAGAAGGAATGAATGGAGAAAGAGTGTGTTGCTAAAGAGCAGGAAGAAAAGGAACAACATGAGACAAATAAAGGAGGAAAATCAACTTTGCATCATACTGATGAGGAAGAGCTATCTGAGCAAGGAGGAGGTAGTGTTGAGGAGCAGACCACTCCTTTCATCCTAAAAAGGCACGGTCAGGATAAGAATGTTGGGCAGTGTAAAAAGAACATGTCGGACAAACAGAAGCATGTTGAACCAATGGTGTTGACGGATGGTGATCTGGATGAGATCGGAGACAAAGTGAGGGACATGACAACGAAGGTGTTGCAAAAATTTGAGAAATGATATATGCAGATGTTGGAGAGTGTCCAAAAGGATATGTACAAGCTACAAATCTAGGAAAACAAGATCCAGGTAGGCGTCAGGAAAGTGAGCAGAGAACAAGTGAGCCTAGCACATGGAAGTGCAACAATATTGGAGCTAGAACGGACTCTAGACCTTCAAGTCATACCATTACTAGAGGGGTCCATTCACGCAGAATCGGAAGAGGATCGCGCTGTGATTAATACAGTGAAGGACATGGAGCTAAATTTGGCTGCACTGCCACTCTAGACCCTCCATGCATTGCATCATGGCGTGTCAGAAGAATTGATGATCATGGAACAACACATCCTCACCGTCGTCAGTAAGTTTAAGGTGAAAAAACAACTATTCATAGAGAAAACTGAGGCACTAAGGGAGAAGGAGGAGTTGCAGACACACTGACAAGGCCTAGAAACAATTATTGAGCATGTCTGTAAGTTGGTACCTAAACTGAACGTACCAAAGGATGTAGAGGCCTTAGCCAAAGTGAGGAAATTGGTTGTTGCATTATGTGCGTCAAAGGAGGAAGTCAGTAGGGTGACCTTTGATTTTTAGATGAAAATAGAAGAGTTGCAGTTGGAATTGTAGCCAACGACTCCACCAAAAGTTTGGGAGAATCAAAGAAAAGCAATCAAGGAGGGAATGAATACCCTGGATACCGCAATCAATGGTTTATCATCAATGTTTGATGCAGCGATGAAATTATGGACAAATCTGTAGGAGGACCTGAACCTCCAGAAGTTGAACACCGATGTTTGAGAGAAGCAACGATAGTATTATGAGTTCTGAGTGACTGTGTGCACTTTGGCACCAACACAAGACCTCGCGAAGTTACAGGAGGGTAAGTAGCTGCTAACATAGGTGGAGGACTTGCAGGGGAAAGAGGCCTTGCTAAAGCCTAGATTGCAGCCATGGCTAGAAGAAGCTTTTCAGCTTACTCTATCAATTGAGATGCTCAAGGGGCTCCAACAGATGCGGAGGACAATGCGCCTCGTAGTAGAAGGACCAACAATAGCGAAATTGTTCTAAGAGGTATAGCAAGTAGCAGCACAGAGCACTGTTGAAGTTGCAGTGATGTAGGTTGACTTGGGTGGTCTTCACAGCAAGATTGTGGCACCAGCTGAGTGACTCAAGGGTGAGTCACGATATTTATGTTCGGGACCTATTGGGATAGGGTCCCTAAAGTCATTTTTAGGGTTAGTTAACCCAAATTTTGTACAAGTTTTTGTAAAATATGTAAAGTCTCTGCGATATGTGGATGCAAAGCGTGCAGATAGATAGGTATCAAAGGGGTCTTAGCCCCTTGTTTTGATAGATAACTACATCAGTTTTGAGACTCACCCATGGTCTGCAGAACATGGTATTGTATGAGTAGAAGTTAGAAATAGTTGAGTCATAGCGAGTCTTAGAGATAGCTTTTGATAGAGAACTGAGTATGCTGAAAGGTTTTTGTTTTCTTGGGAAAGTGCTAAGGCAGGAAGGCTCTGCATCCTATGCTTAGGTGAAGAAGGGAAGGCTCCTGCAACAGAGTGTGTAGGAGGCCTGGATAGAGTCCGCAGCTGAGTGCCCAAACCCCGAAAGCTGAGTGCATAGGGTAGAAGAATCTGTAATCTGAACATTGAAGATCAATAAAAACTTTTGAAGAATTACTGTGTATTTCGATTGAATCTGATTATTGTATATTATGTTTCTTAATGATATGATTTTATGAAATAATGAATGAATGCTACGCGAAGTCACTAAATCTATCTTATTAATGCATGATTTAAGTAGCTATCCTATTCTGCGAAGATAATAGTTAACTCTGCTATGCTTTTTGACCAATTGGATAGATATGCACAAACTCAAATTTAGGGTTTTTTATTCTTGTACAAAATTACATAAGTCATCTAGTTAAGATCCACAAAGACTGATTGTAGACCTTTGTGAAGGTGTAGAAGCCATTTTTGACTTAGATATAGTGAAAGGACCTAGGAAGATATCGATCTACACAAAGGCAGTTTTGAGGTTGTGCAGACTTAGAAACCACTTATCACATATCCCTGGATGCAGAAACCTGGTTCTAGCATCCCCCTATACTATTTCAGGTGAGACTGCAGCCTGCACTACGTAGGTTGTTTCCGGAAGGGCCAACAGTTGAGGGTTTTGTTGTTGTGCGCAAACAACTCTAAACCTGGGTCAGATCCCCTTAAGCCAACAATGCCAAAAGTGCATTTCTCCAAATTGGCACATAGCTTGTGTTTCCACAGTGTTTGGAGAACCTGTTGGATGTGGTGGATGTGCTCTTCCCAACTCTGGCTGAATATTAGGATATCATCCAAGTATAATACTACAAATGAGTTGGTGAATGGCCGCAAGATGTCATCCATCAACTCGAACCGCATAACAAACCATTCAAAAAGGCCCTCCTTGGCTTCGAAGGCTACCTTGCACACATTGGAGGGTTCGATTGGTACCTTGTGATATTTGGACTTCATGTCGATCTTGCTGAAATATTTTCCCCCATTCAGTTGGTCCAGAAGGTCTTCAATCTATGGGATTGAGTACCTATTCTGGAAAATGATCTTGTTCAATGCTCGATAGTCAATAAAGAGTCTCCAAGTCCCATCTTTCTTTTGTAGCAACACAACCGAGCTCCCACAGGATGATGAATGCAGCCGGATTTGACCTTTCTACATCAATTCCTGACTTCGCATCTTGATTTCATCGTTCTCCAGAACGGAGCATTGATAGATTGGTCCATTGGAAAGTGACACACTCGGGGTCAGATCAATGGGGTGCTTGACCTGACAGTGTAGAGGAACCCCTGTGGGTGAGGTGAAGATGTTCTTGTACTCCTCCACAACCTTGTCCATATATTGTTGTCATGCAGAGGGGCCCTGTCTAGAGGTTGTGGCCACCATATTCTTCTTTCCCTGAGGGCATATCATTAAGAAAATAAATTTACTGGTTTTGGGAATGAGCTTACTGCACTATTTTGTAGTAACCAAATAGATGGCAGTAGGCATTGCTACCTTGGGTATTATTTACAACTTATTTCCCAAGGTAACAATAACAGGACGAGGCCCTGAGTCATACACAACATGTCACTTCCACAAGTAAGGTTGGCCTAATAATACATCACAAACATTAAGGGGAGAAACATCACATAATACCTCATCTGTGAAGGGCTTGATGTTGTATGGAAGGTGGCACTGTTGGCTCCTGTGAAGATCCAGTCCTTGGTGAATCCACCCGATGGTGTAGGGTTGTGGGTGTGTTGTGGTTGGTAAGCCCAACTGCTTTACGACCTCTACTGAAATGACAATGAACTATAGTGGGGAACCCTTTACCCACATCTAGGAGTGGAAGGGGTGCTCCTCATCCTCTGGATCTTCGGGATCCTCCTTTTGGATCTTTGTGGTGGAAAAGGTGGCATTGGGATCCGCATATATAATTTTCTTCCCTTTGTCATTCCCCTTGTCAGGTTATGACTCGGAGTCAAAACATGCATATGATTCTAAAGCCTTCAGCTCGACCACCAGTGACTACTTGGCCCGACACTCACTTGTGTTTTGAGTGGAGATCTTATCAAACTCACACCACTTTCCCATTTCCTTCTTCAGCTTCGTGGTGTTGTTCTTTCCTTGTGGCTTTGGCGGGTTGTCCTGGGCCACCCCACCTTGGCTTTGTCATTTGTTCTGTGGTTTGGGGGCACCTTTCCCTTGCTTCAGATTCATAGATCCAAGGTCTCGCTTCTTCTGTTTAAACTTCTACTCGATCTTGACAACGTATTAGTATGTCGTGTCGAGCAAGGAGATGTCCAGGAACTCCATCTCATCATGGATGTACCTATTTAGGCGACCACAGTACTTGAGTACCAAATGTTTCTCAAAACCCTTGATACCCAACTTTTTGTGAGGGGTATGAAAAATATTAGTAGACTCCAACACATATTGGTCCCTTCCCTGTCGTAACATAGTCCACTTTATGTATTTATCTTCATAGATCCTGACAGGGTAGTACTACCCCTTGATGGCATCCTAGAATGAATTGCAAGTGGGTGCGGCTAGAAAAAGTATGGTTATACTTTCATCCTTCTTCTCACAAAAGGTTTCCCACCAGTCCTTGATGTGGGGGGCGGGTTTGAGAAGAGAAAAAGTAATCTTTTCCTGGTTGGAAAAATCGTGAACAAAAAAATATCCTTCTCGCAGATTTAACCATTTATCTACAGTGTTTTCATCTATTTGGCCCTCAAATGTGGGAGTGCCAATGTTTACTTGTATATTAAAAGGAGTGGAGCCTCCAGAGTGGCTGTTGGATGTGGATGCATCGCTAGTGGGAAACAACTTAAGGATTTGAGCAAAGTTATCCATCATCGCGTTCCTTTATTTCTTGAGGGCCTCCTCAAGCAATATTTTGATAGGATCTCTTGCTCCCTCATATTTATTTTCTTCCCCCATGGGCTGTCTTTGGGGTTTGGGAGGCTGATCTTGCAAAGGTTCAACCAGATCGAGCCCTAACTCCTTGTATCCCGACCTCGTTGGGGACATGCAAAGAAAAACAATGAAAGAGTAGACCGCTCTGATCCAACCGATCCATATTTAAAAAGGAACTCAAAAAATTACAGATATGACCATAAATATAGATATGCAACAAAAATAACACTTCATTTCATTAATATCAAATACTGAAATATGCTTACAAACAGAATGGAAATAAGACTAGCTCGGGCGATGGTAGCTTATCTCTCAGAAGAGAGGTGGGGCTACATGCCTATGAAATTTGTTAAAATGAGCCTCAGAGGCCTATTTATTATTTAGAAATAATGGAAAACCCTAAACATCCAAAACCCTAACCCTAGGAGATGAAGCACCAAACTATCGGCCCCATTTAGATAAATTGGTACATCAACTTCCTGGGGTCGTAACTTTGGCATACGATCTCTATTTGACACGCAAAATACATTTTTAGAAAGATCTATCTGAGGAATACAACTTTTGAAAGACCAATATAAATTTACCACCCAATATGGGCCCTATTTTACCAAAACGAAAGTCGTTTAGGGCCTCAAAACGGCTACAGAAGTTCAGGACTCGAAAAACTACCAAAAATATTAAATTGTGCTACAAATAAGGAAAATGAAAAACTGAAAGAGACAATGGTAGGGGTCCAAGTGTAATAGGTGGGTGGCCACCAATATCCACCTGGATCAAATCTAGAACTACTTCAGTTAATGACTCGAGTCAAGACAATGCATTAAATGACACACTATAAGGAACAATTTAGCTTATTATCTCCTAGAAATTTGAAGATGAGGGATCTATGCAACAGTATATGACACAAGTATATGATTGATAGAAATGTAGTTTGAACAAGATGAAAGTTTCATTACATGTTTAGGGGAAGAATAATAGTTGAAGTATTATAGATCCAAGAAAGGAAGTGCTGACAAGCAATCATTATGTGAAAGTGGATAACAATAACCTATCAATTATTGAAGTATATGTGGATGATATAATCTTTGGAGGTAGTGATGAAAAATCAAGTAAATACTTTGCAAAAAAAATGAAAAGTGAGTTTGAAATGTCTATTCTTGGGGAACGGACATACTTTTTAAGGCTTCAGGTTTCGCAGCAGGATAAAGGAATATTCATATATCAAACCAAGTACATCAAAGAAATGTTATAGATATTACATAAGGAAGATTTCAAGCCAGTCCTTACCCCCATGGTAATAGATTGGAAGTTAAGCTTAGAAGACTCATTAAAGGATGTGGACTAAAGGTTGTATAGCTCCATGATTGATAGTCTCCTATAAGTGACAACCTCCCATCCAGATGTGATGCAGGAAGTTGGACAAGTAGCATGATTCCAAGTAGTACCAAAATAATCTCATATCATCGTCATCAAAATAATTCTTCAATATCTTAAGGGCACATCGGAATATTGTCTATAGTATCCCAAAGGAAATTCTTTGTTCATCCAAACTTATACATATGCATATTGGGGAGGAAGCGTTGATGATCGTAAGAGTACCAGTGGAGCAATGTTCTACCTAGGTGTGTTATACAGAATTTATTCCTATGGATAAGTATATCTTCCCTAAGTGGGTAGTTACACTTAGAACAACTGAAGTAAAGATGTTTAACCTTTTCCTACAATAAACAGATAAGATAAAGGAACTTACTTGTGATGCTTCACTTCCTTTAATCTCCTTTGAGTTGCTCTCGTCGCTCCCGCTCAAACTGAATTCGCTCAATTAATACCTGCCAACATAAATAGAAGATGACAACAACCAAAGCATATGATCTATTTATTGTAAACAAATGGAATCGACAACATTTGAACATACATTCATCATAGATACAGACAAAATTATTGGAAAAGTTACAAACAACTTTATTGATTAAAAGAAGGAGAAGTTACACCCAATGCTCAACATATAAAATTTTCATTACATGTACATAAATCAGATAGTCATCTACAGATATAGACCCATGATAAGATGACCATCTATGTAAAGCCATCATACATATGCTTTAGTACTTTCCTAAAATCATAGCCTGGATGGATGAAACTAGATCTGAGGTCCTGTATCTCGTCCAATCGTTTGCTCATGTATGAGTCTAACCATGTGAAAATGTGATATGAAGTTGAACATGGGAAGACACCATCTGATTACTAGCCAATGATGTAAGTTGTTAACAGATGCGAGAGAAATCACCAATAATGATAGATTCTCAAGGTACTATAGTACATTCTGCATGGTGTGAATAAATGTTTTGATGTCAAACACCATACAAAGTATTTCAGTTAAAGGCCTGTGATGTAAACCTATCTCCGGAATCGAGAAACTTGCCATTGATGTATGCAAGCCTCAAGTTACCGGAAGGGTGTTTCTAATTGAACTTCCTGGATAATGTGTTAATGTCAACAAGAAGCGACTCGTCGCAAGAGGGCCTTAATGTATCTCCCATCAACGACATGAAATGAGTGTAATTATTTTTAAGATAGAATGTCTCTGATGACACAATGTTTAGGAATGCCGGTCATGAAAATGAAGGTTTATGAGTATTGCAAAGGATGAAGTTTACTGAGTGACTTCTCTTAAACATGTCGGCAACACTGAATGAATTGGAAACATTGACCCAAAACCAAATTGATGGATGGTGTGATAGACCATAGGTATGGTAACCATCAAGCAGATAACCCAACCCAAATAGTCACAGAGATGAAGTAAAAGTGTCATGTTCAAGAGTGACTTGCTAACATAAAGTGATTTATCCCTTTTTTCATTTTCCCCAGTCATCGCTGACTAGTACCTCTTTATTTTTAAACAAGCTTGAGGAGGATAACATATGCTTGATATATAATTCTACCCTTCAGGTGAATCCATTGCTGTGTGATATTTTAATGAGTCTAGTGAAGGTGAAACTCGGTCTTGTCATGATGGACAAGTTTGACTCTATTTGATTCTTTAACGATTTTAACAATAATGAGAACTCGGTCCTTTTCATGTTTAGAGAGTTTGAAAAGGGAAAAAAAGAAAACTCCACAAGTTCTTTTTCATAAATTTGTCTCTCAAGTCTGAAAAAGCGTAAAATAATACATGAGAGAACCTATTGACCATGTTCGATCAATGTATTACTTTTTCATAAGTAATCTATCTCTGTCTAGAAAAGGGTTGAAATTATACTGAGTAGATTTCATTTCCAATCTATTTACAAGCTGAAAAGGACAAGCGCCCAACAATATTTTCATATTTTGAGAGTCTGAAAAGAGCTGAAAGAGGACTCTAGTTGGGTTCCTTTTTCAATGTTTAATAGAGCTCAGAAAAGAGATAAAAGTATGCTTTGTGGTCAAAAGTACATTTTACGATCATGCATGTCAAATTCACTATGTCAGCTATAAACCTACTCAAAGAACCACCAAATGGATTAAACATACCTGTTTCATTTGTAAAAATAGGTAAAAACTATATTTTATTCATTTAATGAACATGAAATAACTGTGAAACAAGAATTTACCAAGTCATTTTACCATTTGACATTTACCATTCAGTTTTATGCTCTAAACCAGTTTTTTACCTCAAACTTCAGCAGCTGATTGCCGGAGATTCTGCGGATCATTCTTCATGTCATCAGGACTAGGTAGGAGATCTACCTCTTCTCTTTCATTTAAGGTCATTTTTTTTTCAATTTAAAGCAAATTTTTTCGGGTTTTTGGGCCCTTAGGGTAAATATATCGTGCCCTGGGATTAGCACACCCTTATGCATCGAAACCTGTACTATAGAGCAGTCGAACAGAAGGGAAACTGCTCTGCATCGCACTATCTACAGATCAAGGGTGAATTGGGTGCAACTTACAAATTTGATTCATCATTCTCACCCAATATCTTCAGTTTTTTGCATGAAATGGATCCTAACTAAGCCTATGGTGTGATTTGAGACTTTGATTGGATCAGAATGGCTATCACATGATGTGAAAGAGAACACGAAGAACATGATATGGTTGCCATAAATGATCCTAGTACTATTGAGGCCCTCAGAGATTGTGGGTTACTCAAATATTTCAGGTTATCCAGGATGAGGAAACAGTTAGAACTATTGCAGTTCTTGGTTCATTCATGGGATCTAGCAGAACATGTTTTTCACATAGGGGACAAAGTGCTCCCTATATTGATCGATGATATTTACTTTCTCATAGGATTGTCGAGATGTGGTGCCCCCATTTCTATTTCAGGTTTTTCCCGTGGGGGTGAATCAGTGAGGGACTACATTCGAAAATTCTGTTGGCTAGGTACACAGCCTAGCAAAGATGGAAAGATAAAAATTAGGGATGTTCATGATTTTCCCTTGCGAATAATCCTCTTTACTATCACAAAGTTGGTGGGTAGCGTGACACTTCATGCCATGAATACATCATACATGCAGTATGCGCTCAAGTGTCTTGAGCCAACTATGCTCAACTAGTGTGAGGCAGTACTCTCTTTGATGAAAGAGCAATTGACTAAAGTAAAAAGCGGTAAGAGGAAAAATTTAAACTATGGATTGATCTTGATCGCTTTTACTTTGGAAAGAATTCCATTGATGAAACCTCAACATGTGACACTAAGTTTTGCTGGTACTAGAGATCCACGGATGTAGAGATGGGTAGAGTTGATGGCTAGACATGCTGGTCAGTAATCAATCTCATTTTCTACCACATTCTTCAGTTGGCTCCATCGACAACATATTGTCATAGAGGAGCATCCATATGCAGGGATGGATTTCCGTAGAGATCCAGATTTTAGATTACGAGTGGGTTCTCAATGGGATGCTATAGGTAAATTGTTTTGACCATGTATTTTTTATTTTTTGAGTTTTTACATGTTTTTGTGTTTTTTGATGTTTCCAAGACTAAAATAAAAATGTTCTCATGTATATAGATGTTGGCACTATTCGATCAATGGGTCATCAGCAGGAGGTAGGTGAACCAGCAAGGAGAAATTTCAGAAGAACAGTTCTCCAGGATTTAGATCTGATCGAGACATTGGCGGAGTTGCAACATCATATAGAGGGGTTAACCCTCGGTATACCGGATGTTCGGATCAAAGAGTTATCGATGACACTACAACACCATACTATTGGTGTACCTAGCTGTTGGATGAGGCTATTGCACATGATGGCTCAGGCAGTGACCTGTTATGATGAGCATCATTAGATCTACTTAGGATGATTTACTGTATGCATTTTGAGGTTATGAGGTCAAATGACCAACATGTCTTGGACATAGATTTTTGCAAAAACTTTGAACATCTATCTATTTTACTTTCAACATTTTTGTATGGTTATGTGTAATCCTATTCAATTGTTGATGTTACTTGAAAATTCACTCTTTACATATGTTGTAAATATATGCTTAACACGTTATTCGTTAAAGAATCAGTCAATGTGTTAAAGTTCCTAGAAATGTGTTGATATTGAATGTAATCAAAATGTCTTTCCAAGAGACAAACTCTAAGGAATATACAATGAATAGTTAGATTTTAGATGGTATAAAAATTTGTAAGTTGTAGTACGACAAGTTGTGAGTCTAGCCTAAAGATGATTTGGTGAATGCCAAGTGAAATGGCATCAACGAGGAGTATGATCAATGTGATATACTCAGCGATATTGTTCGTAGAATGACTGATACAAATCCCTTGAAAACTCACTAACTCGCCACTTGGAGCAAATATGGCCCATGCTGCAAAAGATAGGTTATGCGTACTATGACTAGCACCATCGGCATAACCAACAAATGGTTCCAAATATTCTGACATCTGCAACAAATGCAAAGCAGATTACTAACCACATAAAAACTCTAAAAGTCACACTGTGACACACACACGCAATCAAAGCATATATACAATGTTTTTACTATGCACAATCAAGCATAGTAATGTTTAAGATACAGCCTGTTTCGGGGCTGCGATAATGGAATTCCATCATAATCAACCAACTTGTAAGCACCTTTTTCCAAAACACGCTTGACAATGTAGGGGCCCATCCATAGTGGTTTGAATTTTCCTGTTCCTAATTTATTGGCTTCCTGGTCATAAAGCAAGACCAGGTGTCCTTCTAAGAATATGCGAGGCTTGACATTGCGGTCATATTCTGCCTTAATTCATTTCTTATGTGCTTCGTTGGCCAATGCGGCTTCACGACATGTTTCATCTAGATGGATGAGTTCTAAGAAACGTGCTTCCTCATTAGAAGTGTGAGGTAACAAGTCAATTGTTAGTTTTATTCATGAAATCTCACATTGTATTGGCAAGATTTCCTCAAGACCATACACCAATTGGAAAGGTGTGAATCCAGTTGTGTTTCTTACCGAGGTTTGATAAGTCCACAAAGCTGAGTATAGGATAAAATGCCAGTTTTGTTTGTGAACTCCTATCATTCACTGAAGCATTCACTTAAGGACTTTTTTGATGGCTTCAACTTGTCCATTAGCCTATGGATAATAAGGAGTAGAATTATCATGTGAGAGTCCTAACTTGGCAGTTAAATCAGTCATCATGTGATTGTGAAAATACAAACCATGATCTGTAACTATAGCTTGTGGTACACAAAACTGTGCAACCACATGGTTGAAGAAAAAGAGTGCAACTATCTCACCACTAGTGTTTAATGTAGGCATTTCCTCAGCCCATTTCGTAAAATAGTCAACGACAACAATAATATACCCATGCTCCCCCACCAAGTGAGGTTTACATTCATGAAATCAACGCCCATTTTCCAAATGGTCCAACAGTGATGATAGGATGTAGTGGTGTAGGTGGTAATCAAGTCTTACAGTAAAAAATCTAGCATGCATGACAACTTCTGACAACAGTAATGAAATTGTTAAATATGGTAGGCCAGAAGTAACCAGCATGAACAATTTTCTGTGCGGCATCATAACTAGATAAATGTCCACCACAAGCACCAGAATGGCAATCATTTAGAACTTTTTCAGCCTCCTCATGTGTGAGGCACCTACGGAAAATTGTATCGATACAGCGATGGTAAAGGGTGTCACCAATGATCAGATAATCTTTGGCTTGATGTTGAATACATCATTGTTGTGAGCGAGAGGTATCGAACCAAAAAGTTTTGGTTTGGAGATAGATTAGTATATCTCCATACCAAGGGTCAGATGACAAGATTAGAAAAAGAGACTCGTCCGGAATTGATGGTTCCATTGTTGAGTCGATGACGGTAGAGGGAAGGGCGCAAAGAAGCTCGGCAAAAACTAGAGATTTCTTTAACTTGGATTTGATGAATTCCAAATCAAATTCCTGCAAAATGACAATATTTTTTGAATATTTCCCCCCCAGCAATTGAAGTGACAAGATGTATGTCATAGGGTTTCAATCCGAAATGACAGTGGTCTTTCATAGCAGGATATAATGGCGAAATCTCTGTATAGATTGAACGGAAGCCAAAGCTAGCTTCTCCACGTAAGAATATTTAACTTATGTATCATTGAGATTACGACTCAAATAATAGATCGAATGTTCAATCCCATCTTCTTCTTAGACTGAAACCATAGCAATGGTTGTATCTGTAGCGGCGAGGTATAGGAAATAGTCATTTTGATAATTAGGGGAATACATTAATGATGCTTGTATCAGGGTATCTTTGAGAGCATCAAAGGAAGCTTGCACAACCTGGTTCCAATGGAAGGGAATTACCTTTTTCAAAATACAAGTAAATCCTTTAGCCATTTCGGCATAGTTGGGAATGAATCTCCTTAGAAATTTAGGCTTCCCTTGGAGTCTCTATAAATGAAGTGAATTAGAAGGTGGAGGCAGATCAAGAATTGCCTTAACCTTCAAGGGGTTGAGTCGAATTCCTTCTTTGGACACTATGAAACCAAGCAAATGACTAGAACCAACATAAAACACACATTTATATGGATTGAGTCCAATTTTGTAGTGTCGACAATGTAAAAAGATGGCTCTGAAATGTTGCAGGTGATTAGCCCATTTCTGTGAATGAGCAGGTAAGTCATCTAGATAAGGTTGAACGATGTGTTTGATGTCGTGGAAGGCATAATTCATTGATCTCTGAAAAGTTTCCCCAGCATTCTTTAAACCAAAATGGAGTTTCCTATATGTCAATGTGCCCCAGGGACAAATAAACGTAGTTTTAGATTGGTCTTCTGGGCAAATATTGATTTGATTATAACTGGAAAAGCCATTCATAAATGAAAATATTTCACATCCAGCACATTCATCAATTATTTGGTCGATAAAGGGAGTGGGATAGTTGTATTTTGGACAAGCATGATTAACATCCCTATAATCAACACACACTCATATTGTTCCTTGTTTCTTCATGACAGGAACAGTATTGGAAACCCAATCGGTAAAAGGAACAGGTTATATGAAACTAGCATGCAACTTCTGCTTTTATGGTAGAAGCCTTCTTTGGATGAACAGGATGGAGGCATTGTCATACCATCTTGACATCAGGATACATTTTAATCTTATGTTCAACTATACTAGAATCAATACCTTGCATTTCCTCATATGACCAAGATTGAAGGACGATTCAGTTCATTTGGAATATCTTCTATGTGATCTAGAAGATGGGATCTATGATGATAATCTGCCCATGGTTCTTCTTCTATCATCATTGATTGGATGATTCCTTCATTAGTAGAAAATGTACATGAAAAAGGATCAGAGGAAGTACTATATTCTAACAAACGATCAACCCATGCAATTGGTGATGTTAGATTTGGATTTGCTGCATAAGCCATCAATATTGATTTCTCAATTGGGCTTAGCGACATGGTTTCATTGTGCATATCAACTTCGGAATTATTAGAAATATTCCATGAGTCAGATGAAGTGGAAGATATCATGTTATAGGTCTCAAATTTCACAACTTCCGTTGTTTGTGATGGTGACAGTGGTGAAAAGGTTCCCATTAGGGAAGAATCTTTGAAGATACCTACTCCAATGTTTTGAAGAGATAATGGAGGTATGTGAACTAACGGAACGCTTCAAGTTTCCTGTGAACTAGAGGCGAAGAAGGTGAGTTGATTAATTACTGTGGCTCCGCCTTTATGAGGGAAAGCAATCATATGAAAGTATGTCAAAACCATAGCAGTCATAGCATAAACCCATGGTATTCCTAGTAAAATATTGTAGTCAAGGGGTTTGTCAACGACCTCAACTTCAATAGTTACAATTTTTCCTCCTAGTTCTATCTACATGTTACTTAAAATTCCACAAGGTGTATAAGTGTGACCGTTAAAAGATTTTAACGTCATAGGTGATCGTGAAAAAGGCAGTGAGCCAAGTGTTTTCCAGCAATTCATTGACATGATACAAGTAGATGCACCTTCATTAACAATGGTTCGATGAATGAGGTGATTCAAAGAATTTACTTGGATCAAGAATGCTAACTGTGCTAGTAATTATGGCGTATAACCCGCATGGTTAAAAACTACAATATTGGAATCCATTGGATCAATTCCACCAATTTCTAACAATAAAGCATGATTTTGGAAGGGACAATTTTGAATCACCTTATGTGTCGACATAGAAGAAGGTGCCTGAACCAAATCTTCTACTATGTTATAATTTTGTGTTGCTCGAGCTTGAGGGTTGAATGTAGATTTACGAACAACTCCCTTATGCCATTTTATTATTAACTCTGGTGCAATGGGTGGTGGAATGGAGTTAGACGAAGTCGAAGTTGAAGTATTGGGTTGATCTGTAGCCTGGTTATTCAACGATGACGGTGGATTACCATAATACTTACTTCTTGTAGTCACCAAAACATCAGTCTTAGGCTTAGTGGTAGATAGCATAAGCACTTGTGAAGTGGAAGCATGATCTGTAGCAACCAAATGAGTCTATAGGTTTGGAAAAGGGTCTGTCAACATAGGGGATGTACTAGAATTTTAAGAATTTTTGACACTTCAGAGCGGCGAGGACAGTCTCGTGTAAAGTGCTTCTCATTACAAATTAAACATGGGTAACGAGGTTTCCTAGTTGGAGAACAAGAATCAGATGATTTCTCTTGAGGGGGAGAATTTTTTTTCTTTTTGGTTTTCCCCTTTTTCTTGCTTCTAGGTTGCTTTTCATTTTTACCTTTGTCAGATGACATGGCATTTATTTCGGAAGAAAACATATTATCAAGTTATTAGAGGTTTGATTTGAAATAGCAATTGTTTGACTAGATGGCCTACTTGTTGTTTGAGTACTTGAAGAACCTATCACACCATCACCAACATGAGATTCCTTACTGGATGGAGGTGGTGGAACAGTAAAATCGGGTCTAGGTGCATTTGGAATCTTATCATAGAGAGTGCCAAATTGGGTGTAAATCAAGTCTAAGTATTGGGCATGAGCAATTACTTGCTCTTCAGTAACAACTCCTCCTTTAGCTACATCCTCAATGATAGATGGACATAAGGATTTAGTAAACAACTTGACTAAAAGTTGATCAGAAACAAAAGTTTTGACCATTTGATGATGACAACGCCACTCATGAATATGATCAAAAATGTGAGTAGCAGTGGTTTGTTTAAAGTTTCTCAACAGTTCCATTCCAGTTTCATATCTAATGGGTAACTGGAAATGGGTTAAAAATGTAGTGGCTAAGGCTATGAAGTTTTCAAATGAAGCTCGTGGTAATCTAATATACCACTTTGCAACTAGACCAATGAGCGCTCGCTGGAAAAGATGTAGTCTTACTAAATCATCATTTAGGGAGTTGGATGAACACAATAACATGATTAGACAGATCTTCTCCAGGGTTTCCATCGAACTTAGGAATATCAGAAGGCAATTTGTGTGGAATCACCAGCCACTAAGCTGAATAGAGAATGGGATCATTGGTAAGCCGATTTAAATCCAATAATTCAAGTGTTGTGACAAAAGGCAACTATCGGTTTAGGTCGGGTTGAGCATAACCAGGGTAAGATGGAATTTCCTAGGCAATAGGCCTTTGCATACCAGCATAAGGAATCTGTTGCTGGTAACCTTGATAGGGGTAGGTTTGTTGAGCATATCCAATATAAGGTTGTTGTTGGGAACTAGGATAAATTTGTTGTTGACTAAAACCAACATAGGCTTGTTGACTAGAACCTGGGTAAGCTTGTTGTTGACCAAACCCAACATAGGCTTGTTGACCAAGTCCAGGATAAGTTTGGTACTGTTGGAATTGCTGTTGTTGGTATTGTGGCTGCCACGGTTGTTGATACAATGGTTGTTTCCCACCAGTATAAGTTTGACCAAGTTGTGGATAAATTGGACCAATATAAGTCTGAGTCATCCCAGTTAATGGTAAACTGGCCTGAGGTTGTTGGATTCCAGACACAAATAGTTGTTGTAAAATGGCCTGAGAAGATTGAGTCTCTAGACTTGAAACTTTAGGGTAAGAGGTTAAAGGATCAGCTTGCAAAGGTTGAGATACAATCAACTGAGCTTGCGACTGTGGTAAATTCGTAACGATAGGCATAGTAGGTATGGATGAAATAGGTTGTATTAGTTGTGATGGTTACATAAGCCTTGGTTGAATAGGCATTGTAGGCTACCATTGACAAATAGTGATTCCATAATAAGTTGGACCTAAAGATGATGGTATACTATCATATGGTGGCCCTCTAGAGTATGGAGAATAAGCATATTGGGCATATTGTTCTCCATATGGAGGTAATCCAGTGTTAAGTGGATACATTGGACAGTAACCAGATGGACTAGCTTGATATTTACTTGATGGATCAAACTGTTCAGTATCCATAAGTGAAGAACCAGGTAAAATTCCAGTGGATGACATGGGTAAAGACCATGGACTAGTAGAAACACCAGAGTGAGTTCCAGATAATGATTGGTAACCCAATGGGATAGATAGACCACCATACAGATGTGACTCAAGTGTTGTGGTAAACACCAAAGAAGTAGCAACAGTAGATGTTGTCGCAGCTGTAATAGATGATATAGTCTGGGATGTTGTTTCAACCATAGTCAAATGACCCAATAAATGTCCTAATGAATCTACAGGAGTTTGAAAGTAAACATGATCAAGAGGAGCAATATAAGTTAACCGAGGAAAAGAAGGATAAAGATAAATCCCTGGTCCAAAACAAGTTGGAGTTCTAGGTGAAGTTCCTTCTTCAAATTCCTCTTCAATAACAATCAAACTGGGTGGAAGGATTTCACCATCAACTCCGTAAAAAATTTATGGTGTTTGAATCTGCGGTAAAGGAGAATTCTCAACAGTTACAGATATTTGAGGATAAACTAGACAATCATCTTCCAGTACGAGAAAAACTTCTAGTTGTTCAACTTCGGGATCCAAGTGTTTTGGTAAAAGAAAAACGGGTTCAGGATGATTTTCTTTAACAACTTCTGGTTCAAAAGTAAATTGTTGTTGAACTATGATAGGTTCGGGATAAACTTCTGGTTGAACAAATTTAAGTTCAGAAGTTATTTCTTGTTGAACAAATTTGGGTTGAGGATCAACTTCTTTTTGGAAAACTTCAGCTACCATTTCAATAAGTTCACTTTCAGTGTCCTCAGGTAATTTTAAAGGTTCCACTTCAGTAGTAGATAAACCAGTAATAGTAGGAGTAATTGAAATTGCAGTACATACTGGTATAGGTGACTCTAGTAAATCAGATGAAGAACCAGAGGTTTGTGATGTACGGAATTCAATTAAACAAGACCCCTTTTTCCGACTAGGTGTAACTTTAAGCGGTAAAGGTGGTTTACTTGCTATCCTATTCAAACAACGGGGTAAAGATTGATTTTCTTCCATGATTGCTGATTGATTTTATTATAAAAAGAAATAAAAAAAGAGGGTAATCTAGGCAAAAGAATTACTAAGTAATTGTGAACTGCAATATACCGCCTCGGAGGAGCCAATGACTTAACATACGTGTAGGTAATCTCCCTGAATGTCGTTTTTAGTGCATCACAGTATAAAAGGTGGCTTACTCAGTTACCTATGGATGGATAGAAACCTAATGTAGTCCTCCCAAATATACCCGAAAGTACACTGAGGCCCAATCCGTGTTAGCATTGTCTAATGCGAAACCTCATAGTGAGAGCATTCCCTTATACTTTTCGTACTATAACACCGCCCGATATACCTGAAAGTACGTGGATGAGCTACGATATACCAATGTGCGTGGAATGAGGTATCACACTTGGAATGTATTGCAGATCGTTAGAAACAGCTGCTATATTCAACGATGCCGAAACACATCTCTAGCCTAGACCTCTAAATGTTATGTGTTAAGTTACAATGCTCCATTAGGTTAATTGAGATAAATTGTAGTTGATCTTGTTTAAAAGTTTGCCTTTTAGGTTGACCGCGTGATGTTTCTGAAAATCCTAGAATGCAACTAAGATGGGAAACATTCTCTTCATTTGATTTAAACAATGAAAACCGTAACTAAAATGGATAGAGTAATCAGAATCTCTAAAAAAACAACATAGAGCACATCTAATGCAACTTTCCCTATACCATTTGTACAAGCACACACAAACTTCTAAATGCATGATGCATGTTTTTCTTTTCATTCCTTTAAGGTTTAGATGAACATACAAAAACTAAATGCACAAACGATAAATCAATGCTTTTCATAAGAAGCAAAGACTCTACGACAATTTCTTTTTCAAATAAATGAAGACTTTATGACAATTCCTTTTCAGAAAAGTAAAGACTAATCGATGTAAGCTAACTTTGGGATTGATTTGACAATGATAAATAAAACATATAGAAACATTGAACAAACAAATCCAAAGCAGGCATGGAAAATAAATTCTAATTTGGACTTCACAGACAGAGAAACTTTGACCATTCAACAAACAAGATGTGAAACAGTTTGCAAAAAATCAAGCAAGAAGATGGGGTTTTGGCTTGACAGGGACTAGTGCAGCCTTGAGTGGGAGACAGTGCATTACAGAGCATTGTCTCTAGGCTAAGACTACTCTGTAGAGCACTGTGTCAAGAACAACAGTGCGTTTATGTCAGAGAGCACTATCAGCACACAAATAAGCACACATTTTGACAAAACAAGCTTCAAAATGACTGAATATGGGTAAATGAACTCAAGCAAAGTCTACTGGTACTGCTAAGACAATGGATAACTACCAGGAACGATGGTCGATCCCTTGTTATATGAAATTATACCTACGGATAAGTATATCTTCCCTAAGTGGGTAGTTACACTTAGAAAAACTGAACTAAAGATGTTTAACCTTTTCCTACAATAAATAGATAAGATAAAGGAACCTACTTGTGATCCTTCACTTCCTTTGATCTCCTTTGAGTTGCTTCCATTGTTCCCACTCAAACTAAATTCGATCAATTGGTACCTGCCAACATAAATAGAAGACAAAAACAATCAAAGCATATGATCTATTTATTGTAAACAAATGGAATCAACAACATTTGAAAATACATTCATCATAGATATAGACAAAATTATTGGAAAAGGAACAAACAACTTTATTGATTGATAGAAGGAGAAGTTACACCCAATGCGGTTCGATCTTGTGTCACTCATCCAACTTATTCCAAACCCTCATCACACCAATAGCAACATTAATCCAACAGTATAACATTACTTGACAATGATTTCATGTCTCTAAACCAACAATATTTCTCTCTAATATCCAAGCCCTCTTGGCTTTATGATGGGAGGTCAATTTATAAATGAATGCAAGTGGATTTTTCATTAATATGGCATTGAATCGTTTTCCATAATTGGATGATTAGTTTCCATGTTGAAAGGGATGAGAGGATAGAGGATTAGATGATCCAAGGCTATCCCAATTCCATCTCATCTTAATAGGATAGGAGTTGGGTTCCTTCTAGAAGGCACTAGAAATGAGGAATATACTCAGGATCCAATGAACATTTCGAGGATTCTCGCCCATTGCAGGATTGATTGGTCCTAGGTGCTCTGCAACACAACCTTGAATGGGGATACCTTCCTATAGAGCACTTACCCCTAACCATGGGTGTGCTGGTGACCCAAGGAAGCACTTCAACAAGGTTTAAAGTTAGGAAACTCTCATGGATGAAAGCACTCAATGAGGTGGCATGTCTAGGGCATGTAGCACTGAATTAGGGTTTGATAGACCCTGTTTACACTGATCTGATCATTGGGAGTGGTGTGCCTAAATAGACTTGTAACAAGGTGGTTTCCTTGTCTCATGGTTAAGTAAAAAGCAGTCTTTAATCTCGTTATCCACAGTGAAAGCAGAATACATCACGGTAGCAACTTGTTGTACTCAAGTTCTCTGGATGAAGTAAACCTTGCAAGATCTTCACATTAAGTTTGATGAGCCTATTCCCATCTTCTGCGATAACACCAGTGCCATTAGTTTCTCCAAAAATATCGTGATGCATTCCAAAACAAAGCAAATTTCAATCAAATATCATTTCGTTAGAGAGAAGGTCATCGAAAAGAATATCAAGCTTCAATATGTTGGCACAAAGGAACAAATTGATGACATATTTACTAAACCATTACCTTGTGAAGAATTTGAGTATCTTCGCCAAAATCTTGGGATTCTCCGAAGGTCTCATTAGAATCTTTCTCTTATCTAACTAAGTAGAAAGGGGGAATTGAGTTGTGTATAGGTCCACAGGATGACAATTTTCCAGGGGGAGTTACCCCTTGCCATTGATGACAAAGAGGGACAGAATGCAGTAGGAATAGGTGTCATCATCACAAGGGCAATACTTGTGTTTCCATCAATGCCAAAGGAGGAGATTTTTTATCAATGGTTGTCATTGATGTCAACCTAAGAAGCACCAAGGGCTACCCCGATCTTGCATGGGAATTTTTAATTGAAAACTTACTCTATTATGAGTCAAGGATCTTCTAGAACGATTCTAGTCAATGAGATGTTTATTTTGATATATGGCACACCACGTAAATCTTAACTGTTTGAGAGATATTCATGTTTGAAGTTAGTAACCCTAGTTAGTGGGCTAAAACCCTATGGGGTTGTGGCATGGCACTCATAATTGGTTGTGGTCACTGAATTGTTAATAATTAATAATGTTTTTCTGATCCTAAAATCCCTTCAATGTTCACTTGTTGAGGACCCTCTCAACTCAAGACATTCATATAAATAGTTATCCTCATATCCTCCTCTAGTAGGGAATTTGTGGCTTCAAATAGGACATCATGGAATTTTCACTATAAATTATTTTCGGTGAAGCTTCAGAAGCTCCAATTAAACCCCATTTGACAAAAATCTTGATGAACCTCATAACCAAATTTCAAATATTGGTTCTCTATATTTTCAGAGATATGATTTGAGGAAGGTAGGGTTTTGCAACCTCCAGAATTCCATGTCAAATAGGTGACGTTAGGAAAATCGTCAAACTTTTTGTCTATGCATTGGATTCAAATTTTGTAAATAGTGACAGAAAGAGAACAGACTATAGTTTGTTGGGTATTTTTTTGGGTCCGAAGCTCACAACAGTCACACGTGTAACTTTGTACAGGTTCACTCTACTGAACCAAACTATAATCAGGTCATCGTGGGAGATTGGGCATAACTACTTCTGTAGAATCCAATATTGATCAGTCCTATGGGGTTGGAAAGAGGAGTCAAAGGGATACCAGAGGACACAATTTCAGACCCTGATGATCCAAAATTACATAGATACAATAGATTAAATATCGAGCTCCTAGAAGAAAAGAAAAAACATGAACTGAAGGATCACTGCTGTAAGGACCACACATCAACAGTCAAGGTTAGGTCTCCTACAACAAGGTATGTATGATTATTGTTTACATTTGAATTTTGAGTATCATCTCTCACATATTCTTTTGTAGGACAACGTAAGTAGGTACAAGGTCTCGGTTATATATCTATGTCTCTATATCTAAGAGTTAGTTTCAATACCACATTTTAGGCATCCTATTCTTGATACTACACATTTGATGCTACATATTCTTGATGCTAAACCACATCTACTAAATCTATATGATGTTGTAAGTTAATGTTGTCTTGTCATAGTTGATAGAATGGTCTCTATTTTTGTACTTAGAATTTGGTCCATCACAAGTCTAGGGTCTTTTATCATGTTTTATTGTATATATCTTTAGGTTAGTTTTGGATATAGTCTTGCATAAAGTCCAAGCCCATATCAAGAGTGAGAATCTTTGTCTATTGTTGTAATAATTCAATAAAAAAAATGACAAGCGCACATCATGTACACATTGTAATTTTAATTTGTATTTATTCATTATTATGCACTTACATGTGTTTTGCAAGTGGAGGTAAGTTGAAGGGTATTTTGTTTTGTTTTGGGATAGGTTTCACGGGGAAAAAATTACATGCATGTAGAAGAAGATTCAAGTACAATGTCAAGAAATAATTCAAGAGCAGAAGTATCAAATCAAAGGAATCACTGCAACAAGACATCCTTGAAGACATGACAACCATCCAGATATCGTGAGGTATTGTTAAGGCCAAGAGTCATCATTGTAAAATTTTAAAAGAGACATTTGTAAAAGAGTCATCATTGTAAAGTTGTAAAAGAGTCATTTCTAAGAGATTCATAATGGTAAAGTTGTAAAAGAGTCATTTGTAAAAGATTCATCATTGTAAAGATTGTAAAAGAGTAATTTGTGAAAGAGTCATTCTTCCTAGAGTCGAAGAGGTAGTGTTGGGAGCTATAGGAGTCACTGTTGGGATGATTTCATGGTTGAATTGCAAGTCATAGAGTGATTGGAAATTTTCTCAAGTACACGAAAATCATTGTAGATCTTATTGTATCATGGATTGTTGTCCTTGGTTTGGGAATCCACAATATTTTCTTATTTCAGTCATTATAGGGTGGCAGGGAGGTGATAGGCAAGTGTATGAAGTCGTCTATAGGTTGGGGCTTGTGAACACTTCAAGGTGTAGGGTGGTGCTAGGGTGAGTTGTGGCTCACTAGGGTGGTGGGTCATCCATTCAGTTGATTACTGAAGAAACCAGGGCGTTGGGGCGTCCTTCTAGTGGGAGATGGACAAGAATGCTTTTCTATAATTCTAGGAAGTTGTTGCTTTCACTTCAGTTGGGGCTAAAGATTAAAGAATTTATTAGAAAAGTGTTCGTTGGGTTTTGACCCAGAGGAGGTTTTCCACCTAAAATTCTTGTTCCTACAGTGTTCTTTTATTTATTATTATTACTGCATAAACATTAATAATAATTTAAAATTAACTAATGCTCCGAAAAGATTTAAATTGCTAATTCTAAGGAATATTGATTGAGCCCCCTCTTAGTATTTCCAAAAATTGGTATCAAAGCTTGGTTCCTTAAATAGAAGTCTAACAACTGGAAGGAGATCATGGAGTATACTAAGAATATAGTTCCTTTGTTCAATGGAAACTATTGGGACAGGGTCCCTAGGGTCAATTTGGGGTTAGTTAACCAAGTTTTGTATAAGTTTTTGTAAAAGATGTAGAGTCTCCGCGAAACGTGGATGTAGAGCGCACAGGTAGATAGGAGTCAAAGGGGTTGCAGCCCCTTGTTTTGGTCAGTTTTAAGATTATCCCATGGTCCACGGACTGTGATATTGTATGGAAGAAAGCTATAAATAGCTGAGTCATAGCTGGTCTTAGAGATAACTTGGAATGAAGAATTGTGAACCTTGAATGAGTTTTGTTTTGGGAAAGTGCTAAGGCAGGAAGGATCTGATTCTTGTACTTAGGAAAGAAGGGGAAGGCTCTTGTAGCTGAGTGTGTAGGAGGCCTTGGTAAGTCGACAAATGAGTGTGTGGACCCCTGAATCTGAGTGCGCAGGGTGGAGAATTCTATACTTTGAATGCTGGAATTGAATAAAGACTGATTTTTGAAGAATTATTGTACAATTGAGTATTATTTTAAATTCTACTTATGTGATATTCGGTCGCTCAATGACACATTTTCATGAAATAATGTATGAATTCAACACGAAATTGTTGAAGCTATCTTATTTATGCATGTTTTAAGTAATTATCTTTGTTCGAGAAGTTAAGGATTATTTCTGTTATGATTTCTGATGAGTTAGATAGATTTGCGTGAAGGCAGATCTAGGGTTATTTATTGATGTGCAGAAGTAGATCACTTTCCTATTTAAGGTCCACAAAGCCTGACCATAGACCTTCATGAAGGCCTAGAAGCCATTTTACCCAAGTTACAGTACCGAGCCGTAGAAGGATACCAATCTACACGACAGTAAATTTGAATGGTTGGGGCTTAGAAACAACTTATCACATGTCCCTAGATCTAGAAACCTGGTTCTAGCATCCCACAATACTACTTCATGTGAGACTGCATCCTGTGCTATGCAGGTTGTTTCTGAAAGGGCTAGAAGTTATGGCTTTGTTGGTTGGTGCGAACAAGTATGAACCTGGGTTAGGCCCCCTTAAGCCAACAAACGGTTCTGTTTCCAGGGCCAGGATCTATCTGAGAGATGTGTGATAAATGGTTTCCTACAGAGAAATACCTTGATAAGTGGATTGGTCGAAAATTGCATGCGTTCGCAGCTCAGGAGAACAGGAGCCCTAAATTGTCCAAGGAGTCATGGTTGTAGAGATTTTTGCACATGGATGATACTAACACGTTCTTCTATTTCTTCCCTGGAGAACTATACATTGGTTGTATAAATTGGCCAATAGTTAAGGGACATGGACGCTCGAAGGCCCTATAGCGTGGACTCCTGAATTTGTGCATTGTTTGGACCACTGGATTGATCGCACAGTGGGAAGCTTCGTGACCTATTTCATGATCGATAGGAATATTATCTATAGCGAAGGATCTTTACTGGACCACAAGATAATTATTTGAAATCATTGAAGACCTCGATTAAAATGATGTTATGTGAAAATAGGATTATGCAGTTACCTTGATGTTTGGGGCTACATGATGCGGGAGATTCTTTAGAAGAAATGGAGGATCTAGCCCAGAATATAGTCTGCTCATTGAACCCCCTTTAAGTGATGACAAGGACAATGTTGATGACACCGTGAAGTGTAGTTTAGTTAATTACATCGGGTATTCTGAGGATACCTTATTTGTCCACTCCACCTCCACCTCCACCTCCACCTCATACACTTATGCCTTCACATCCTCCGCCTCCAATTCCACCATTCAACATGGAAAATGTGATGAAGATGCTGATATTTAAAGGAACGGGTATTGAAGACCCATAATAGTTTTGGTTTATCACAGATGCTATTTGGACAGCACAGCACATCATGGACGATAATATTAAGAAAGTGCAATTGGTTATAGCCTTACAATCTCATGCATTAACATGGTATATCAAGTATTGCACTCATAACCCCAATGCATCGTTGGTAGGTACCAAGTTAGCTTTGAACGAGTTCAGTAAGCCTAAGTCAAAGGTACAATCAATAATTGAATTTAAGAAAATATGACCGAAGGTCGATGAGAAACCTTGGGACTTTGATCAGAGGTTGAAGTGCTTGATCAGGTAGGGAAATATGTTAATCTCGGATTCCCAACATCGGGACTGATTTATAGAATCGCTCTTGCCACATCTAAGAATACCTCTATCATAGTAGAAAAATAGCAACGCAAGAAGAAGACTTGGAGATCGTGATGAAGCTGGATGCATCACCTATTCAAGATACGAACCTTGGAGTGAAACAAACTCATTCCTAGCTGGAAAGCCTGCACTTGGAGTTGCAAATCTTGAAGAAAGGAAGGGAAGCTAAACCAGAGGTGCGCACTGAGATCTGGTGTCTGAAATGTAAGGTCCATGGACATGATAAGGACCATTTCCAAGTATTCAAGAATTATATTATAGGGGAAGGGCTTGTGCCCCTAAAACCAGAGAATAATGTTGGGACAAGCGCGGGTGCCATAGTGCGCTATTTTTTAGGTTACATGACAACATGCTATTGATAACTTCCATATATTTTAGAAGTTTGTACAGACCCCTCAGCAGTTATTTTGAAATTTTTGTAAGTCTATAGGACACGATGAATGCCATTGTAGGAGTTATGAGGTGATGATGGATAGAACCCCTACCTACAGAATGGAGGCAAAGAACTGGCCTCAAGATCAAGGCATAGGAGCAGTGCATGGAAAATTCCAAGGCCAAGGATGAGGAAGAGGTGCTGGACCAGGTCGAGGGCGTGGGCAGGTAATCTGCTATAATTGTGGTGAACTAGGGAACTTTGCATGAGATTGTACAAACCCTACACATCCCTCTTGTCAGTATTGTCGACAGTTTGACCATTTCATAGAGGAATGTTTGGTCCTTATGGAAAATATGCAAGAAAATAAGGCTAAACCCTAGCAACCTACGTAGAACATTCAGATGATGAGGGTTGAGCCCCACAAAGAGGATCAGAGCATAAATATTGTATTGAGAAGTGGTTTGGCAATTTGTGCTTAAAAAGATAAGCATCCTGAGGAAGACAGGTGGGTGCACAAGGCTACTGAGGAGGAAGTAGACTTTGACTTTAATCACTCTAAAGAGAATTTCATGTAAGCTAAGAAGAACTTCCCTGAGGTCTCCACGTCAAGAATTCGGGAAAAACCGCGAGAGACTAATGTGACGCAAGAAGTAGATGCTTCAATACTTGCTATCTTTCTAAGGACTTGTATCTGCCTAATCACGCAGCAGTTGGATTGCATGAATTAATAGACAAATGTGCTAATAAGGAAACGAATATTTTAGAGAAGCGCATAGTAAGAAATATTGGTAAATATAAGGCACGAACAGGGCGCGAGATGAGGCTAATGACGTAGATAGATGAATATGAAATGGGCCAGGTAATCTTGGATCTAGGGTCTGATGTGAATGTCCTTCCAAACAAGACATGGGAAAGGATGTGGAGACTTACGCTGCAGTGGTCTCCTATCAGTTGCGCATGGAAAATGAACAGAAGATTATTCTAATGGGGCACTTATATGGTGTAACGGTGGACATTGAGGGTGTGAGTGTGCTAGAGGACTTTGAAGTCATTGACATAGTGGATGATAGTAACTCATACTCAACACTATTAGGAATTGACTAGGCTATTGATATGAACGGGGTAATCAACTTGAAGAAGCAAAGGATGTCTTTGAGAAGAAGTTACTCAGGGTTGTTGTGCCACTAGACCCTGCAGAAAGAACACGTTATACTGAACTTGTGCTCAGCTATGTAGAAAGTGATGATGATATCAATCATATATATAAGATAACAATGCGAGATGAGGATTGGATCAATCCTATAGCCAATGGATGAATTTCATGGGATAGGGATAGCTCCTGCGCCTCAAATTCAAATGAAGAGCTTGAACACTTGCAGAATAGGTTGTATCAAGTATCTACACTTCGCTTCAATATGATGACCAAGTCGCTTAGGTGTGTTTTGGATGACGTAAGAAACCTTCTGCATTATGATGGTTTGACTGGCATGGAACTGTCTTTATATGAATTTGAAAGGGAGGTACTGAAAGAGAATCGATTCCAGGCACTAGAGTTGATGTTGCGTGCTACACCTACCTGTTGGTGGGGTATGCACAAGGAGAGCTTTTCATGATGGAGAGAATACAGGAGAAATATGAAGTTAAGGTTTGTGTATGATAATACTCGAATGATAGAAAAATACAGTGGGAAGGATGATCCTTGTGATCATTTCGCACGATGGACTAAGGCCTGGGGGACAGAACCACAACCAAAATGGGTGCATATTTTTTGTCATAAGTTAGATACAATCCCAATGAACTGGTATTTGGAGACAAAGCTTTGCCATGGCTTGGTTGAATGGGACATTTCAAGGGAAGGTTTTCTATTAACCTTCAACTTTGAAGACGGTTTTTAAAGCATTGATGAGGTGCTATGAGAAATAAAAGTAGCTATATTCAGAATGCTGATGGAACCGATAGAGTGGACTCAGCCACATTAGAGTACATAAATGTGCCATGCCATGGAATGTTATAATGTTACTGCTAAAGAAGAGGATTATCAAAGGAATATTACCATTCCTGAAACTAAAGGACAATGCGAGGTCACTGGACCGAAGGTGGAGAACCCAGATATAGTAGAGCCTTTGAGAATTCGACAGGTAAACATTGGGTCTGAAGAAGAACCTAAGTTCATGAATATAGGATACTATTGGGATGAGGATACGGTTGATAAGGTAGCTGATTTGCTGTGTGAGTAACAAGATTTTTTACCAATGAATTTTTCATATTTCAAAGGGATCATCGAAGATTTAGGCGTTATGAAGATTACATTGAAGCGAGATGTGAAGCCTGTTAAGCAACAAACTTATCGACTGAATCTAAAATATAAGGAGAAGGTGCGCCAAGAATTAGATAAAAATGTTGGAAGCTGGTATTATTGAGCAAATAGAAGAATCAGATTGGGTAAACCCAATGGTGGTCCAAGAAAGAAAACAGAAGGGTGAGATTTGCATATGCATAGATCTGTAGAAGTTAAATGATGCATGTGTGCATGATCCATTTCCAACACCGTTTACTAACGAAATATTAAATAATGTTGGCGGAAAGGAGGCGTATTCGTTTACTGATGGATTTTCGAGTTATCATCAAATAAAGATCGTGCCGGAGGATCAAAGAAAAACAACCTTCATGACTGAGTGGGGTTGCTTTTAATATACAATTATGCCATTCGGATTAAGGAATGCGCCTGCAATCTTTTCCCGGGTAGTGATCACGGTGTTCAAGGAATTTATTCATAAATTCCTGGAGGTATATTTTGATGATTGGACTGTGTTTGGGTTGGTGAAGTGCCATGTTGTGTGTTTGCGCCTCATGCTAGATATGTGTCGAAGGTATTAGATCGCGCTGAACCTGAAAAGGTGTATATCCTGTGTGCCTTTTTGGATTTTTCTTATCCATGTTGTATGTAAGCAAGGATTGATAATGCACCCTATGAAAATCGCTGTAATTGTGAATTTGCAAGAACCTAGGAATGTTAAACATCTGTGCGTGACATTGAGACACACTAGGTACTACAGCAATTTTATCAAGGTATATGCCCATATAACCGCATCAATGGAGAAATTGTTAAAGAAAGATGCAATGTTTTGCTTGGATGAAGACTGTCAGCACAACTTCGATGTCTTGAAGGAGAAAATTCTTACAATGCCTATTTTGGTATTTCTCGACTGGAAGAGGGAGTTCCATGTGCATGTAGATGCCTCTTGCATTGCGCTAGGAGTGGTATTAACACATGCAAGTGAGGGAGAGATTGATCATGTGATAGATTTAACGAGAAGGAAGTTATCCAAAGCTAAGAAGAATTACTCCACCACAGAGTGTGAAGGGTTGGAGATGGCCTACACACTACAAACGTTTAAGCATTACTTGTTGGCTGGAAAATTTAAAATGTATATAGATCACTATGTGTTGAAGTCCCTGGTAAAAAAGCATATATGGGGGGGGGAAGATATTTCGTTGGTTACTATTGTTCCAGGAATATGACTTTGAAGTAATTGTGAAGCCTGGAAGGCTGAATGCAGGCCTGAACCATCTCTTAAGGATTGAAATAGGGGAAGAACCAAGTAGTTTGGAGGAAGGACTGTCAAATGTGCAACTCTTTGTGGTACGTGTTGCAGATGATCATTTTGTTGATATCATTCAATTTTTATCAACAAGAATGGCTCCAGAAGGATATTCCACTCAACGAAAGAAGGTGTTAGTAGCGCACGTTGCAGATTTTTCAGTAACTATGGGTCATTTATATAAGATGGGACTAGATGAGATATTGTGAAGGTACGTTCAGAAATTTGAACGCACTAGTATCCTAGTTGAAGCCCATAGAGGAATAGTAGGAGGTCACTATGCAGGGAAATCCACCGTGAAAAATATTTTGCAAGCTGGGCTATGGTGGCCAAGATTACACAGGGATTCTAAGGCATACTACAAGGCATGCGATGCTTTCCAAAGGATGGGGAAGCATTCGTGAAGAGATGAATTTCCTTTAAATCCCCAAGTTTCGTTGCAAGTATTTGAAAAATGGGCCATTGACTTTATAGGTCCAATACAACCTCCAAGAAAGAAGACGGGCATGCGATATATCATTATTGCAACTGAGTATTTAACCAAGTGGGAAAAAGTTCATCCAGTGAAGGATTGTATAGAGGCCACTATTGTGAATTTTCTCTTTGAGTATGTCTTAATAAGGTTTGGATGCCCAAATGTTTTGATGAGTGATAGGGGTACACATTTTTTGAATGAAATGATTAGCACGATGCTTGAAGAATTGCAGGTGTATCATCAGAAGAGCACACCCTATCACCCACAAGCGAATGGAACGGTGGCATCTTTTAAAAATATTTTGGAGCAGGCATTGACAAAGGTATGCAACGCACAGAGGAATGATTGGGACATGTGTGTACCTACTATGTTATGGGCTTATAGGATGACCTACAAGAAGTTGATAGGCCAAAAGCCATTTAGGTTAGTTTATGGAATTGAAGTTGTAATGCCTATGGATTATATTGTGCCAATTTTATGTATTGCAACATTGAAAGAGATGGAAAACTACAAGACCTTGGAGGAACAACTCACACAGATCATGGAGTTAGAAGAAGACTACTTCCTTGAAGGATTTCCCTAGAAAGTGAAAAAGGAATGTGAGAAGGCATGACATGATCAACATATTAAGTTGCATACATTCAAGGTAGATGATTTGGTGTTGTTATATGACAACAAGTTCACGAAGTTTCCAGGAAATTTTCAAATGCATTGGTTGGGGTTGTATGTTATTAAGGAGATCACGGATGGTGGCGCAGTTCATCTCGCGAAGCTGAATGGAAAACCATTCCCTGGAAAAGTTAAAGGAAGTAGGTTGAAGTTGTACACAGGGGATACTATCCCTGCGTAATGACTATATGGTAGCATGATAGTCTTAGTAATTCAGGCAGTTGCAAGGGATTGTGAGACTATAAACTACGCTTCCTAACTAGGTGAAAAACGTGGTAGAGAGGCTTCGCGACAGATGATAGGGGTGCGAGAGGTAAAGTTGCCTTGGATGAGATGCACCATGGCAGATGGTGCCATGCAAATGGGCCCAAAAGTAACCATTTGGGTTACTATTCATGACTTGACACCCAAAAATCAGTTAAGAGGAGCAAGTAGGTGTTATTTATGGAAAAAAATATTTGGAGATCTATTGTCAAAGATGAATTTATTATCAGAATTTGTGGGAAATGGTCGGATTTGAATTCAAAACTTCCTATAAATTACGTGTGTTGGTCCAACAAAGAATAATTTGCATTTTGAGAGTTGTCTGGGTGCTTTGCTGTATGAAGCTTATGAATTTTATATTCTGGGAAGAGTTCATGACATGACCCTCTTTTGAAAACTACATTGCAACAACAGGAGAGCTATTCATAGAATGGATGACTGCTACAAACCCCGCCGAAGCCGTAAGTTCTGAAGTTGCTTTGTCTGACATGCCGGGTCCTAAGAGTTCAAGTATGGAAGCTACAACCCCTGTTCCAAATGTGTCAAGGTCACCAAGGCCGAAGCAATCCACCACAAAAGAGAAGTAGAAGAAGCTAGTGTTGGTGAGACAGTCACCAAGGAAGACCCTTGAAGTGCGCCAAAAGGAGAAAAAAGACAAAGATCCAAAGAAAGTGGTTGATTTGGAGGAGGAGGAGTATGAAGGTGTGGATGAGTTAGATGTAGAGGAGGTCGAGCCCATCTCACGACTCCCTATGTATATCCTTCTGGGGAAGGGAAAAAGAAAGGTTACCAAGGACCCAGATTCCGGGAAATTAATGGTGTCGACTCCCGTGTTTCCTAAACAGGTGGAATTTGAAGGTGCGGTCCTAGTGCGCATTATCATTCTAAAAATGAGGGATTCAGACCTCATAGACCATGAGAGGTTCCCACATTTGGTGGCCAACAGGTATACGACCAAAATATATTATGAGGAGACTAGGGTTAGGCGGTTAGAGCCCATGAAGTGGGTTAGAGGCATTGAGAAGGTTGCACTACTGCACATGCTCTGTGTGCCGCATTATCATCAATCAACTATCAACACAGTGTGTGTGTGCCAACTCCTTGCGTTGGTGCATGATGGGTGCCTTTGGCTTGAGGAGACCATCCTGATAATGAAAATTTTAATCCATTGCATAACGAAGTTTCCTTAAAAAGGAGCGGACCCTACCAAGGAATTTGGAGGGAAAAGTGGGGAAAAAGACTTCGCAAACAAGATGAAACTAGATTATGGGCTTGTTAAGAATTCATACGGATATTATATCTACTCTAATCAGGACCAGGCGGTACAATTTTCTGCCTATATTCTTGTGGGAAAAATCCTGATGAAGTGTCGCATGGATGAGGTTCTGGAACTGGTAGTGTCACTAGCAGCCCAGTGCGGGAAGGGAGTGCAATACAACTGGGAAAAGTATCTATGCAAGGAGTTCCTCGCGAACTACAGAGAAGCCCAGGAAGAAAGAAAGTCATTTCATTATGCATGGTTTTTATTATCTATTGTATTAGTCACATGGAAGTTGCCGGAGGATAACCAGTTTCCTCCACAGGAGAAAGATTTACCCGAAGCAGCAAAGTTCGCTTCACTGTGGGCAACCAAGGATTTGGAGTGGATCAAAGAGTCCAAGATTTTCTAGATTTTGATGGAAATGGACTTGTGAATAGTCATTAGTCAAAGGCCAAGGTTGTCCCTGACCTTGTTTTCACAATTGATGGCCTTCACGAAGTTCAAGGTCGACTTCCACAATGTTTCTATCAAAGCACGGAAGGACCCAAAGTACCTATGCACAAGCTGCCATATATAGTATCTAAGACAGATGTACAGGAGATCATGGGGACTTGGCTAGAAGAGTGGCGTGAACCCACGGAGCTTGATGTGGGTACCGACAAAGGTGCGGAGAGTTCTTCTACATAGAAGCATAAGGAAGTCACTCATAAGGCGACGCAAGCTCTCGCTGAGTAGAAGAAGAAGGAATTTGTTGTTAAGTCAGCCGTGAGAAAGAGTGGGTAGAGAAAGAACGTGTTGCCAAAGAGCAAGCTGAGAAAGAATGAGAGGATATAGAAGAAAGTGAAAAGTTAGCTACACAACACACAGACGAGCATGAGCTATCAGAATAGGAAGGAGGCGGTGGTGAGAAGCAATGCACTCCTATCATATTGAAGAGGTGGGGGTAAGAGAAGATGGGTGGACAATGAAAAAAGCATAAGTCTGATAAGAAGACACACATTGACCCGATGGTGCTTACAGAAGGTGACCTTGGTGAGATTGGGGACAAAGTTAGAGACACGATAACTGAGTTGTTGCAACAATTTGAACAACAGTATATGCAGACATTGGGGTGCTTCCAAAAGGATTTTCACGAGCTGTTGATCCAGAATAGCAAGATTCAGAGAGGCGTCGGGCAAGCGAGTGGGGTACAAGCGAGCCTGACACAAGGAAGTGGAACAGTGACGGAGCTAGAATAGACTCTAGACCTCAGAGTCATACCATTTCTGGAAGGGTCCATTCACACAGATTCAGATGAGGATTGCACTATGCTTAGTACAGTGAAAGAAATAGGAGTGAATTTGGTCGTGCTACTGCTCCAGACCCTCCATGCATTGCACCAGGGAGTTTCAGATGAATTGCAGATCAGAAAGCAGTGTGACTTCATACTCATCAGTGAGTTCAAATTAAATAATGAACATATGTTTATCGAGAAAGCATAGGTGCTGAAGGCCAAGGAGGAAATGAAACAATGAAGTAAATAACTAGAGACAGCGATAGAGCAGGCTTGCAAAACTATGCTAGAATTGAACATCCCGGAGGATGCCGAAGCATCAAAAAAAGTAAGGAAATTGCCTGTCGTGGTACGCACATCAAAGGATGAGGTTGGCAGGGTTTCCTTTGATTTCTAAATGAATATAGTAGAGCTGCAGTTGAAGTTTCATCCCATGAATCCACCAAAGTTTCAGGGGCAGTGCAGAGCAGCAATCAAGGAAAATATGAACACATTAGATATCACAGTCACAAACTGTGCAATGAGGTTCGATGCAGCGATGGAATTATGGAATAATCTTTAGGAGGACTCGAACTTGTAGAAGATGAACACCAATGTCAGTGAGACATAACAAAAGAATGATGAGGTTCGAGCAACCACATGCACCTTAGCGCCAACAAATGCCTCACAAAGTTACAGGAAGGAAAGGAGCTCCAAGAATAGGTGGAAGAATTGTAGAGGAAAGAGGACCTTCTAAAGGCCAGATTATAGTCGTGGCTAGAGGAATATTTTCAGCTTACTCTACCACTCCAGGAAAAGCTAAAGGTGCACCAACAAACACAGAGGACAATGTGCCTAGTAGTGGAGAGCTCGAAAACATAAAAGTTGGTGGAAAAAGTGTAGTAGGATGCAACAGAGAGCGCCACTAAAGTCTCAGTGTTACATATTAAGCTTGGTGGTCTATGCAGGAAGATCAAGGCGCCATATGAGTGACTCGAGGGTGAGTCACAATCTTTGTTTTGGGGGCCTATTGGGATAGGGTCAGTTTGGGGTTAGTTAGCCAATTTTTATATAAATTTTTGTATAACTTTTTGTGAATGTTGTAGAGTCTCCACAAAATGTGGATGTAGAGTGCATAAGTAGATAGGAGTCAAAGGGGTCTTAACCCCTTGTTTGGATCAATTTTAAGATTTTCCTATGGTCCGTGGACCATGGTATTGTATGGAATAAAGCTATAAATAGTTATGTCATAGCAAGTCTTAGAGATAACTTGGAATGAAGAATTGTGAACCTTGAATGAGTTTTGTTTTGGGCAATTACTAAGGCTGGAAGGCTCTGCTTCATGTACTTAGGTGAGAAGGGGAAGCTCCTATAGCTAAGTGTGTAGGAGACCTTGGTAAGTCCACAGTTGAATGTGCGGACCCCTGCAGCTGAGTGCGCAGGGAGAAGAAGTATATAATTTGAATGCTGGAATTGAATAAAGACTGTGTTTTGAAGAATTATCATGAAATTCAGTATTATTGTCAATTATTATTATGTTATATTCTATCACTCAATGATATATTTTCATGAAATAATCTATGAATGCAGCGCAAAATTGCTAGATCTATCTTATTTATGCATGTTTTAAGTAATTATCTATGTTCATGAAGTTAAGGATTATTTCTGTTGAGTTAGATAGATCTGCATGAAGGTGGATCTAGGGTTATTTATTGATGCGTGGAAGTGGATCACTTACCTGTTTAAGGTACGCAAAGACTAACCATAGACCTTTGCGAAGGTCTAGAAGCCATTTTACCCAAGTTACAGTATCGAGCCTAGAAGGATACCGATCCACGCGAAGGAAGATCTGAATGGTCAGGGCTTAGAAACCACTTATCACATGTCCATGGATGCAGAAACATGGTTCTAGCATCCCCCAATACTGCTTCGGGTGAGACTGCAGTCTGCACTATGCAAGTTGTTGCTAAAAGGGCCAACAGTTTGGGTTTTGTTGGTTGGCACGAATAACTCTGAACCTGGGTCAAGCACCCTTAAACCAACAAAAAGAACTATGCACTTTGGAGTGGAAGAATGTGGGTTCATTTGTTGGCGCAAGGATACGAAGTATGGGAAACCATTGACAAAGGCTTCACACTGACCCAGGATGAACAAGGTAAGAAAAATATGGTATATTAGGCAAAGGCTAAAGATATTGTTATCAGTGGGCTTATCGAATCTATTTATATTAAGGTATTGAGTTGAAAAAATTCTAAAGAGATATGGGGAAAGCTTGAAAATATATATGCAAGTGGCTCAAAGGTGAAATAAGCAAAGCTTCAAATTTTCAGTGTGAAATTTGAGCAACTCAAAATGAGGGAAGATGAAGATATTGCCGCATACTTCCAACATGTTGATGAAACAACAAATACATTGGAAGGTTTGGGAGAACATGTTGAAATGAAAATTGTTGTATGAAATATCTTTAGAACCTTGCGAGCAAGATTTAAACATAAGGTACATGTCTTGGATGATAAACCGAATCTGACCAATCTCAGCATAGATGAATTTCATGGAATTATTGCGGCTTATGAAATGAGGATTGAAGATGAGGATGGCACATCTCACTTAGAAACAACAATTTCAACATCCAAGAAGAATAGTAAGGACAAGCAGACTCTGAAAGTAAAAAACTTGCAATTGTAAGGATGAGGAAAAGGAACAAGATGAAGAAGAATTCTCAGATAAAGAATTTTCCTACTTTAGACAGAAAATGAGAACAGGTGCGGGAAAATTCAACGGTAAAATTCCATTAATATGTTTAGATTATGGTGAGGTTGGGAATTTTGCAGCCAAATGTCCTCACAAAAATGAGGGTGTTACAAAAGGAAAAAAATTCCTAAGAAGTTCAACAAGCAAGGCAAGAAGACATGGTTTAAGAAAAGTTTCTTCACCAAAGAATATAGTTCCTCATCCGAAGAAGACAATGATAACGAACAAGAATTCAACGGAAGAGTATTGTTTATCACCAAGCACAATAAGCAAGAGGCACTTGACGAAGAAGGAGACGAAGAAGAAGAAATGATTGAGGTTTAATTTCAAAATGAAGTGATCAAGGTTATCAAAGAGCTCAAAGCTGAGAAGTAGCATGTCAACACTCTTGAAGATGAATTGAAGACATAAAGAGAATAGGCCTCAACCTTAAAATCAAGGTTGAAGAATACAAATGAATTGAGGAATTTCTCAGGAAAGAATTAAAGAAAAACAACAAGGAAATAGAAGCATTGGAAGCTAAAATAGTTGTTCTACAAAAGGAAGTAAAAAATGGAAAAAGTTTTCAAAACTACACCAACATTTCAACGACTTTGGATGAACTCATCAGCAACCAATGAACATACAGTGACATGACTGGTCTTGGTTACAAAGAAAAAATTGAAAATAAGTTGAGTCCTTCTATGAAAATTAAAGAAGATGGATATGCAAAATCAACCAAGCAGATAGATCTCTCAACTAAATCAAGAGATCAGGACTTGTAGGAAGAACCTTGGAAGACAATTCCTCGAAGAAGTTTTCCTCACAAGTACGAACCTATCTTTTATGGTGATCATTATTCATGTGAAAGGTTTGGACATGGAGCTACAGAATGTCGCATGTATATTTGGAATGAATATAATTCCAGGAGATCCTTCAGAAATGGATGTTCCAGAACTCAACATAATATCAACAAATTTGATCATTTGAGAGATGATGTCAAATGTTACAAATGTAACAATTTTGGACATATGGCTAGGGATTGTGGAGTTCCAGATAGGTACAACTATTATAGACAAAACCCTAGAAGCAAATTTGTAGGATCACGAGATAGACACCAAACAAAATCTTCTATGAATAACATCGAATGTTACAAATGTCATAACTATGGACACATAGTTTGTAACTTCATGTACAAGATCGAGTCAACCATGAATGAAAAACTTGACGATGAGAATAAGATGGTTTAGAGAATAAAATAGGTACACGATGAAGAAGTACAAGATGAGTAAGAAAATCAAGAAGGAAATAAGGTCCCAACATTTATTCTTTCACGATTCATAACAGATTGTGTAGAATCAGTAGTTTCTTTGGTTAATGACTTGATTCAAGATGGTCCATTCAATGACATGCTATTCTGAAAAAATTAGCTTATCGAATCCTAAAATATGAAGATGAGGAGTCTATGCAACTGTATATGACACAAATCTATGATTGAAAAACATGTAGTTTGAACAAGATTACAGTTTCATTACATGTTCAAGGGGAGAATAATAGTTGAAGTATTACAGATTCAATAAAGGAAGCGGTGACAAGAAAAATTTATGTGAAAGTGGGTCAAGATAACCTAACAATTATCGAAGTATATGTGGATGATATAATATTTGGAAGCAGTGATGACAAATTAAGTAAAGACTTTGCCACAAAAATGCAAAGTGAGTTTGAACTATCTATGCTTGGCGAATTGACATACTTTTTAGGGCTTCAAATTTCTCAGCAGAATAAAGGAATATTCATATATCAAACCAAGTACATCGAGAAATTCTCAAGAAATTACAAATAGAAGCTTGCAAGCCAATCCTTACCACCATGGTAACAGGTTGCAAGTTAAGCTTAGAAGACTCATCAAAGGATGTGGACCAAAGGTTGTATAGATCCATGATTGGTAGTCTCCTATATGTGACAACCTCCCGGCTAGATGTGATGCAGGCAGTTGGACAAGTAGCACGATTCCAAGCATCACCAAAATAATCTCATATCATTGTCGTCAAAATAATTCTTTGATATATTAACAGCAGAATGCAATATGGTCTCTGGTATCCCAAAGGAAATGATCTGGTCATCCAAGCTTATACAGATGCAGATTGGGAAAGAAGTGTTGATGATCGTAAGAGTACTAGTGGTTTAGCGTTCTACCTAAGTGGTTTCCTTGTCTCACGTTTAAGTAAAACATGAATTTAAATCTCGTTATCCACAGCGGAAGAAAAATACATCGCGGAAACTTCTTGTTGTACTCAAGTTCTCTGGATGAAGCAAATCTTACAAGATCTTCAAGTTAAGTTTGATGAGCCTATTCCCATATTTTGTGATAACACCAGTGCCATTAGTATCTCCAAAAATCATGTGATGCATTCCAAAACAAATCACATTCCAATCAAATATCATTTCGTTAGAGAGCAAGTCGCCAAAAAGAATATCAAGCTTGAATATGTTGGCACAAAGGAACAAATTTTTGACATATTTAGCAAGCCATTAAATCTTGAAGGATTTGATTATCTTCACCAAAAGCTTGGGATTCTCCCAGGTTCTCATTAGAATCTTTCTCTTATGTAACTAAGTAGAAAGGGGGAGTGGAGGTGTGGATAGGTTTGCAGGATGAAAATTTGTCAGGGGAGTTACCCTTTGCCACTGATGACAAAGAGGGAGAGAAGGTAGTACAAAGAGGTGCCATGATCGCAGGGGGAGTACTTGTTTTGCCATCAATACCAAAGGGGGAGATTGTTGATTAGTGGTTATCATTGATGTCAACCCAAGTAGCACCAGAGGGTACCCCAATCTTGCATGGGAATTTTGACTTGACAACTTACTCTATTCTGAGTCAAGAATATTTTAGATGGATTCTACTCATTGAGATGTTTCAGTTGATGTATGGCACACCATTCAATTATTCACGGTTTGAGAGATATTCATGTTTGAAGTTAGTGACCCCAGTTAGTGGGCTAAAACCCTATGGGGTTGTGGCATGACCCTCATAATTGGTTGTGGTAATTGAACAGTCAATAATTAATAATGTTTTTTCTCCTAAAATCCCTCCAACATGCAATTGTTGAGGACCCTCTCAACTCAATACATTCATATAAATAGTGACCCTCATATCCTCCTCTAGTAAGGATTTTGTGACTTCAAACAGGTCATCGTGGAATTTTCACTATAACTTATTTTATGCGAAGATTCAGAAACTGGAATTAAAATCCATTTTAGGCCAACTAATGTTGAACCTTGTGACCACATTTCAGATCTTGTTTCGCTATATTTTCAGCGATATGATATGAGGAGTTTATGGTTTTTGCAGGCTACCGAATTCCATGTAAAATAGGTGACGTTGGGAAAATCATCATAACTTTCTCTCTGAGCATTGGATTCAAATTTCGTATATAGTGAAA
Source organism: Pinus tabuliformis (assembly GCA_031772625.1). Lineage (NCBI taxonomy): Eukaryota > Viridiplantae > Streptophyta > Pinopsida > Pinales > Pinaceae > Pinus > Pinus tabuliformis. The sequence goes on along the minus strand of CM062818.1, from coordinate 806,871,344 downwards.
AAAAGAGGACAGATTTTAGCTAGTTGTCTATCGTTTTAAGGGCCAAATCTCACAAGAGTGAGATGTGTTACTTCATACAAGTTTTCTCTACTGAATAGTATATAATGAGGTCATAACGCTTTCTTGAAGAATCCAATCTTGTTGAGACTTGTGGTGTTGGAAAGCAGACTGAGAGGGATACCACAGAATAAAATTTCAGATCCTAGAGATCTGAAATTGCATAGATAAAACAGATTGAATATAGAGTTCCTATAAGGCAAGAAAAAGCATGCATTCAAGGATCACCGTAGTAAGGACCACACATCAACAGTTAAGGGTAAGTCTCCTACAACAAGGTATGCATGATTAATGTTTACATTTGAATTTTTAGTATCACCTCTGACATATGTTTTTGCAGGACAACATAAGTATATACAAGGTCTCAATTATATCTTTATGTTTCTATATGTCACAATTAATTTTGATAACACATTTTGGATGTCCTATTCTTGATACTACACATTTGATGCTACATATCCTTGATGTTACACCAAGTCTACTAAATCTATATGATGTTGTAAGTTATTGTTACTTGTCTTGTCATAGTTTATAGAATGGTCTTTGTTGTTGTACTTAGAACTTGGTCCATCACAAGTCTAGGGTTTTTCATCAGTTTTTATTGTATATATATTTAGGTCAGTTTTGGATATAGTCTTGCATAGAGTCCAGGCCTATATCAAGAGTGGGAGTCTTTGTCTACTACTGCAACAAGTCAACAACAAAAATGATAAGCACACATTAGGCACACATTGTAATTTTAATTTGTATTTATTGATTATTATGCACTTACATGTGTTTTGTAGGCAGAGGTAATTTGAAGGGTATTTCTTTTTCTTTTGGGATTGGTTTCACTAGGTAAATTTTTCATGCAGGTAGAAGAAGATTCAAGTACAACATTAAGCAAGAATTGAAGAGCAGAAGTATCAAATCAAATGAATCATTATAGTGGGACATCCTTGAAGACATGACAGCCATCTAGATATCGTGAAGTATTGTTAAGGCTAAGAGTCATCATTGTAAAATTGTAAAAGAGTCATGATTGTAAAGTTGTAAAAGATTCATTTGTAAAAGAGTCATCGTTGTAAAGATTGTAAAAGAGTCATCATTGTAATATTGTACAAGGGTAATTTGTAAAAGAGTCATCATTGTAAGGATTGTAAAAGAGTTATTTTTGAAAGATTCATTCTGCCTAGAGTCGAAGAGGCAGTGTTGGGAGGTATAGGAGTCACTATTGGGATGATGCCATGGTTGGGTATTTTGTCAAGTACACGAAAATCATTGTACATCTTATTGTATCGTGGATTGTTGTCCCTAGTTTGGGAATCTACAGCCTTGTCTTATTTCAATCAATATAGGGTGGCAGGGAGGTGCTAGGCAAGTGTATGAAGTCACCTACAGGTTGGGGCCCGTGAACACTTCAAGGTGGTAGGGTGGTGCTAGGGTGAGTTATGGCTTGCTAGGGTGTTGGGGCATCTATTCAATTGATTACAAAAAACCAGGGCATTGGGGCGTCCTTCTAATGGGAGTTGGTGAAGAATGATTTTCTTGAATTCTAGGAAGTTTTTGCTTTCATTTCAGTTGGGGCTGAAGATTAAAGAATTTATTAAAAAAGTGTTTGATGGTTTTTGACTTGGAGGGGGTTTTCCACCAAAAATTCTTGTGCCTACTGTGTTCTTTTATTTATTGTTATTACTGCATAAACATTAATAATAATTTAAGATTACCTAATGCTCTGAAAATATTTAAAAGTGATAATTCTAAGGAATATTGTTTCACCCACCCTCTCAATATTTCCAACATGGAGGGCCACCATCATCCATAGTTTGCGCATCTTTGTACATATTGGTAACATCGTGCAGTGATTTTATTTCATTTATTTTCAGCAAGTGTGTTTTTATTTTATGCAATTTTGCTTTTCTTTTTAGTAAGTGATTTCAATTACGCAAGTGTGATTTCAATTATGCAAGTGGTGTGATTTCAATTCAACAAGCATGCTTTCAATTATGCAAGTGTGATTTCATTTATGCAAGTGTGATTTGATTTTCAAGAAAGTGTGATTTCCTTTATACAAGTGTGATTTCAATTTCTTTATGTTTGGTTTGATTTGGATTAGATTGACTTAATTAAATTTGTAATTAGTTTTAATTGCATTAGATTAATATATTCTGATAAGTAACCACCTAGTACATATAATACAGGTATACCTCGTCAGTTATACGAACCCCAGGTTGACAATTAATGACAGGGATTTAATTCGCAATTAAATCACCCAAAATTTTGGTGTCGTTGCTAAGGAGGTATACATAGGTGTTTATTTTGAAGTTTAGAGAAATAATTATAGTTGCAGTCATTCTTAGATGCATGGTTAAAAGCATAATAAAATAATTTAGGATGCATATTAGATTTCAATAATTTTTCAAAAAATTTTACTAATCTATGTACACGACAAGAATTATCAACCAGTGGATTAATTCAAAGACAGTTAAGAAGTTGAAGAATGTTCTTCCATGAAATTTCTCGAATCTTAGCAACAACTGGGATATATGTCTCAAGTAGAGTACATTTAACTGCATATAGTAACTTTTCAATCTCTCCACCTCCACAAGAAGATCTTCAAGTTTCTTTTTATTCCTCTTGTTAATCGGTTTAGGAGACTAAAGAATCATGCAATACTTTTGATGAGGGGCAACTAGTAGAATCTAAGATCGAGGAATGCATAACAAAGGAGGATGTTCAATGTGATCTAAACCAAGAAAGGAATCAAGAATGCCATGAACTTATTGAAAGATGGTTCCAATCAAGGATCAAGTCACATCACTCTTCCATTCTTCCTTACTTCTTAATTGCATTATCAAAACAAATGGTCTTTCATGCCTTGACGTGTTTTAATGAATATTTTTCAAAACTAAGCATGAATATCTTTTTGCTCCTGTTACACACATGGTTACACTAGAAATATGCATACACTTGATCAAATTTTCCATTTCCAGTAGAGTAGAGTAGAATAGAATCGATGAATAAAACCAAGTTTGGTGATGTGTTTTTTTTTTAAGTTTTTAAGTTAGATTTTATTTTATTTGCAATTTTATTTTGGTGGTGTTGTAAGAGCCACCTAGCTTACTAATCATTTGCAAGAGGATGTAGAAAGAGAATGAAAATTTGAGAAGAAGGAGACAAATAGAGTTTTGAGAGCCACAATTTGAAGTTAGAAATCGAATCATTTTGCTTTGTTTTTGAATAAAGAGTTTAAATATTTTTTATTATGCTCTCTTCTTGCACTCTCTGTGATTTGGAAGATCATAAAAGAAAATTGAACCAAGTTAGTTTTAAAATTTTGTAATAAAAACTGGATAAGAAATCTAATTTCATAATCAAAAGTATAATTACAGGCTTTTAGACATATCAAACAAAAAAAATAATGCCTCCAATGGATCCAACATTGTAGAAAAACCCAGTTTTGACTCATTTTGCACCTCATTTGGCCAAAATTTGAGTAAGATATCACTATTTTAAGTTTTTGGCCAATTTTGTTGTTAATAATGCTACATTGTGAACTAAACCCGACATGTGCACCCTAAACATGGAAACGATGTGCAAACCTGGCCTACATTCCCGATCCACAGTCGAATTTGTAGGGCGGTTAAAACTACCATTAAGCCCTTGCTTTCTGTCGGTGTGGTCATATAGAGGGCCATACGACCCTAGGTTAGTCCCATTCTCCGTTGGCTCCTTTAACATTAGCACATGGTCATATAGAGAACTGCATGGTACCATGGGTCGGGATAAGTCCTAGCCCTCGGCCCCCGCCTGTGGTTCTATGGTGTTGGAGGGCTAGGGGCTAGGGCTTAGCCCTGATCCCTTCCCAAATGTCGCACCTTTGAAACTTTAAATATAAATTTGGAACTTTGGTTAATAAGAAACAACGTATATATGGGTTGGTAAAGGTGTTTTATTTGTAAACGAGAGGTTGTGGGTTTGAGTTGTGGAGAGGCTATTCTACCTCACAAAAATTTTGGTTCACCACGAGGATGCCATGTGGCAACCAATGGTTGGTCCACGTGGCACTTCCTCGTTGGCCCACCACAACCACCAATAAACTAATAAAAAATTAACACGTGTCAACTAATCAACTTGTGACAAGTGTCAATCATTCATTGGCCAATTAAAGACCATCAAAAACTGTCAAGTGTCATGACCTAGTCAACGTACGGACTGCTGACTCCGCATTCCTACAACCCAAAATTCATTTTTTTTGTTGTTTCCTACAACGAAAAAAATGCAATTCCAGGCGAATCTAAAGTCATATTTCAATGAAACAAATTGCATTGGATTCAGAGCGACGTGATCTACACTTTGGCATTGATTTCAAGCTAGTCCAAGAATTTTGAATTTTGCGCATTTTCTTAATCCATGAGATCATGGACAAGGGTGACGCGCTAGAAAAAAAGAACAAATGTAGTTACATACTTAGACTTTCATAAAAAGTTGAAAACATTAAAAACCAAACTGCAATAGTTGACAAAGCACCATCCGAGTCTAAATGTAAGTTGTAAAAGTGGTAAGGCAATGCAAACATCTAGATTTTTGGTAGCTGTAGAATCGACACAATTTAGTAGATTATGCAAATTTGGTTTACGGTCTATTGATGAAACATTAAGTGTGTGGAGAAGAGGTCTCAAGCTCAAAATTGGTTAGAAACATAATGAAGAAGTCACTAATAAAACAATAATAGGTGATCCATGGTACTGATGAGGTAAAAGTGCATTTAATTTTTCGTTCTTGAATTTGTTTTATTAGTATTATTTCTAAGTTTTTTGTGTATATAACAAATTAAGATGGACTAAATATCACCTCTCTCTTTTGATAGTCTTATATTTTATTGCAGAAAAATTTCTATGTTTTTGCAGGTTCTAAGACGATGAAGGAAGAAGAAACTAAATGCACAAGTATCTTTTTAAAGACCAAGTTTCTTTCAGAAGAGCATGATCATTCAATGTAAAACCAAATCCACTACACCAATGCTACTAATCACATACCAAGTTTACCATTTCTACACATTTTTAGCTTGCAGTCGATCCATAATTGTCCATCTCCCTACTACCAAAAACTCATTTCCCTTTGCAATCTTCATATTTTCCTACCTAATTTTCACTCACCCTTAACCTAAAAATAAAGTCATTCAACTTCCTCATAAAGTTGAATCATCCCATTTTCCATTTCCTTCCCATCAAATTAACCTTGATTCAATGCAAATTTTCCATCTATATTTCTTCAAATTATTATTTCATACTCACATGAGATGAGGAAGGATTCATCAAGGCCTCCCTTCTAACAAATTTTGACCCATCGACTTTGACACATTATCTAGGATCAAAACTAGAGATATTTAAAGTACCTTGAGGCTTGCATGCCTTAATGGCAAGTTCTGTCACCAATAAACAGTGGGAATACATCAATGTCCCATGTTTGTTGGATCTTCTAGGTGACTTGACTAAGACACATCTATGTGTACCTAGTAAGATGTACTTGCGCATCTTGACACTCATTGACATCAATGGTGAGTAGTCTCGTGTTGGTTAATGGCATTCATTAATGGCCAGTAATCTAACGATTTATTTTATATCTTTGACGTTGACACATTTATTCACATAAATAAGAAGTATGCCATCAAGTGGGAACAAATGAAGACTACATGATTTCAACAGTTTGCAATAGAACCCAATTCAGTAGCCTAGCAATGAAGACTTCAATCTCATCCTCAATTCATACAACCAAGAGAAAGAATAATGACAATCAAAGTCTTTTACTTCATATTCCATGATCTATTAGCAACAACCACTCTCTTCGGTATACATAGCTTGCCCACTTTTCAGGTAGGTGAAGGTATGTAATTTTCTAATTCTAATCATGTAATTCCTTAAATGCTAAAATTGTGATTTTGTAAAATCTCCCACCACATTCATATTTCCTTTCTCATTTCCAAGAAAACTGAAAAGACCTTAAGTTGGGGGGAAGGAATATTCATATTTCATGCCACATGTCACATTTAATTTCTAACCAACATATTTTTTCCAAATCAACTATTATTGCATTTTTTATTCAAAAAGTTTATGTGTTTTGCATTGATCATTTGATGAGCACATTAAATGGCTAACAATCACTATGAGAATTAAAAAGGAATTCTCAATGTTTTCAAGGATTTTGATGCAACAAAAATAAAATAAAAAATTATTATTACACAATAACCAATACTCATAAAATTTTGGTTGTCACACAAGAACCAACCATAAAAAATATATGTTGCAATCAAATGTATTTCAAAATACACTTTCCAAAAAGAATAAAATTGTCAAATGATATGATAATGCAAAGTTAAAAGAGAATCAATAGAAAGCCAAGCTCATATAAGAAACAAAACATTTAAAAAATATAAAGTTATGATTAAAGGAATCAATGCAATAGTTGCATGAGGACATGCAACATCTTCGATTGGGGGGTATGTTGGGTCTTGAAAATGTCATCCACTTTTACCTTCATTTCCATCATTTACCCTCATTTCGTAACTCTATAGCCCCATAACCTAACATTGTGTAACCATTTTTATCATTACATGGGTTTATCATTATTGTCTTCCAAGTCATTGATTTTAAGTATTATAAGTGAATTTGTGATTAAATGTTCGGAAATTAACATATTTTCACACACACACACACACACACACATATAAACGAGTTATGAGTTTTGTGATATTGTAGGCCTACTTGGAGATTCTAGAAGGGTCTTATTTGGCCACCAACCCAGAAATTCTAATTTCAAATTCCAACTCATGAAGGTTTGTGGAATAATTGTAGAAGATGTGGATCATTAACTATGCACATTCAAAGGGGAAGAATCATGGATGAGATAATTTTGAGAGGATTTGTATATTATATTTTTAGGAGATTGCTTGTAACCACAAGAGATAAATGTGGATTTAGGAGAGATCTAAGAATCTATATTTATTGAATAGTTATCCTTAATTGTTGTATAAATAGGAGTGCACACTTCATACAAAGGGTTGTCAAGTTGTTAACTAGTTAGCGTTGTTTTTAGTGTTAGTGTTAGTGTTAGTTGCTAGTTGGAAGTTCCAAGTTCCATCCATGTGGTTTGTAAAGTGAGGAGAGAGAATTATTGTAATATCTTGTAACTTCATTTTATGAAATACATAATGACACTCTGATCTCCACGAGGTGATGATAGTTTTTTAGTGTGCTTACTGAGGAATGGAGACCCCCCATCAACCACAGTTTGCACATCTTTGTACATATTAGTAACATAGTGTAGTTATTTTATTTTATTTATTTTCAGCAAGTGTGTTTTCATTTTATGTAAGTGTGCTTTTCTTTTCAGCAACTGTGATTTCAATTAAGCAAGAGTGATTTCAATTATGCAATTGTGGTGTGATTTCAATTCTGCAAGTGTGATCTCATTTATGGAAGTGTGGTGTGATTTCATTTATGCAAGTTTGATTTCATTTTCAAGCAAGTGTGATGATTTCAATTTCTTTATGTTTGGTTTGATTTGGATTAGATTGACTTAATTAACTTTATAATTAGTTTTAATTGCATTAGATTAATCTATTTTGATAAGTAACCACCTAGTACATATAGTATAAGTATACATTGTCAGTTTTATGAACCCTGGGTTGACAATTAATGACAGGGATTTAACTTGCAATTAAATCACCCAACAGTGGGTTTCATTGATTTTCCAACTTTAGTTCAAGCAAGGAGAAGGTAATTCCCTTTGATTCAAAATGTTTCATTTTGATTCTTTATTGGAAAATCTTTATGAAGATTTGAAATTTTTTTCAAGATTTCTTAACCATGAAGAAAATGGTAGAGGATTTGTATAATGATAACATAGAAAACAATGACTTGCAAAAACATTTGAAGATATTGGAAGGCAAAAACCAAGAGCTCAAAAATATACTCCAAGAACTAGAGGGGATTAATTTATCCCTTAGAGTGGAGAATTTCAAGCTGACCAGATTCCTTGAATCCATAAAGGATAAGAAAAGGAAAATACGTATTGAGTTGCAAAATGATCTTGAAGAGAAAATCGATGAATGTTTGGCCACCAAAACAATAAAATTCCTTCCGAGACTAGACAAGTTTGTGGTCATGGCAAGTATACAAGATACGTACTTTATCGAGATAATAATGATGGTTGCAATTTTTTCGAGATGAAAAACATTTCCTATGTGTTGCACCACAAGAGTGGTTTTCTCGAATCTTCATCTACCGTTTCATCATCGACAAAGATATAAGAGATGATCAATGAAGCAGATGACAAGGGGTCAAAGGAGATAAAGAGCCTTTCATTTTCTATATCTTATGTTAAAAATGATGATGCATCTTTGGTAGCTTTCGAGAAGCATACCAAGGGGAGTGGTATGGTTTTTTAACCAAGATGGGTTACAAGGGAAGGGGCCTTGGTTTTAATGGTAAAGGCATCATCAATCCAATTGAGGTAACAAGATGGATTCAAAATGAAGGATTATGATATACTTATAAAGAAATTAGAGAATGCTCCAAAACTAAAGAGGCAAGAAAATCGTTAAATATTGAGTTTTTGTCTAATGGACTTACAAATTAATGATGTAGTAAATCATAATGGTAATGATGGTGACAAGTTGTCTCCACCAAGAACCAAGAGCTTCAAAAGAAGAGCCAAATCAAATTCTCCTTTTCAAATTCTTAGTCCAAAAGACAATGGAAAAATGTACAGGTCTCATTCTCATTCTTTCGATGATCATTTAAATAAGAATATCTAGAATAAGTTTACTTGTACCTTTTGTCATAGGGTTGATCATTGTGTGGCTAAGTGTGAATAGCATAAATCCTCCACTAAGAAAATCAATGTGATTCTCAAAATGAAATCAAAGAGTCATCTTCCAAGTTTAAATACTTTTTTTTTCCAAAAAGCAAGCATACCTATTTTTGTACTCATTGGAGCAAAAATGGGCACCAGCTCTAGAGTTGTTGGGATCTGCATCTTGAGCTTTGACAAAAGCCAAGTAAACCATTCTTGCAAAGATATATGCCAAAGGAATCTGCAAATATGGAACAAGTCGTCAGTACTCCTCAACAAAGTCTCAAGAAATTGAGCATGATGAAATTAAGTTCAAAAAATATCCTTTTAGTTAGCTTGAAAAAAAATGGATAGCATATCTCCAAAATTGAGAGTTGTATAATCATGATAATGTTGTGCTGCAATAACCACTATATTTTATTTATTGAGCAATTCTCATGTAATGGTCTTGAAATATTTCTGGGAAAGATAATGAGAGACTATCAATTGTCTTTCTCGTCGTTTCATTTTTTTACTTTTGTGGTAGAAACATCCAAATATTTCTCAATGTTGATTTCGATCCCATGGAAGAGAAATGATTTATTGAAGGCTATTACCGGCCTGAGTTGAAGAGAGGTTAAATCGTTGGATTGATGAGATCTCCATTTATATCCAAGTGAACATCTATTATGGAACTCGATGCCAGGGGAATTGCGTTGAACGTAGCATAATGCAATCCTTGAAGAGCACGTCGGAAAGGACGAATTGCTATCAAACACGTAAGAATCCTTCTTCAGAGGACGAATTGCTATCAAACAAGTAAGTCAATGTCGGCAGAATAGGTTATGTTGCACATGAGACCGACGTGTAGTGTATTGTTCCACATTTACTTCCAATGAAATTAACGTGGAAATTAGAGGAGCACGATTCTATTCGAGAGGCATGGTCAAATCGTGATGGCCATATAAGGGCAAATGAACCAAAACTTTGTTAATTAAAGGACGAGTTAAAGATTTGCAGAATCCACATTGAGTAGCAACGATATCGTTTTGTGTTAAATCTTACGTATTCTATTGACTATTTCCATTTCAATCCATTGACTATTGACTATTTCCAATTCAATCCATTGGTGGAATGTATTGAATGTTGTGTTCAATAATTTGGATCAACGATTCTGACGACGATGGCGAACCAACAACTAGTGGTGGTTGCGTTGCATGTGGCGGTATACATCACGATGGTTACGTTGAGCAACCAATGGTTGGATACGACCCACAACATTGGTAGTATATGGTCGGTGGCTATGATAAGGCTCCACGTATCATGCTGTAGGATTCTGGCGATTGAAAACTTTGACATGCCACATTATACATGATGGCATTTTCATGTCATCCATGGAACGGTCATCCCCTCTATCGGCCTCCAGTTAGTCCACGATGGTAGAAGATATGGCATGGCTCATCTCAAATTGCTCCATGATTATGGTAACAATGACACCAATGGATTATAATCAACCAAATCTGGGGTCAGTTTATTTCATGGTGGTGGTGATGATTCCATTTACTTGCCTAATCAACCAATCAACTGTTGTGTCATTGTGAACCCAACGAACATGTACATACAAGATTTTCATTGAAAATAACGTTGACTTGGCACGGGCCACATAATAACGTGGAGGGCCACAACAACCAAATATGTGCAGAGAAACAAGTTTCCTAGATGAGAGAAGCAGCAAGCCAAGTTTGAATTTCTAGGTAGAGTAACAGAGTTAGACACGTATTATTTTCGTATATTTGAAAACTCTAGAGAGATTCTCCTCCAGGACAGTCCAATAGGTAAGTGGAGAATTGCACAAAACTCTGTTGTCTACGCTTTTAAAGTTACATTTGGTAGTTTGATAGGTTTAAAACAATTGGTGCAACATGTGTGGGGTATTGTTATTTGTTTCAAGGATCCCTCTACTGTTACTGTGGTTATTTTCGGGCCAGTAATAACACTTCCTCTAATTTTGCAATTTGGGCAGCGTACCAAAGCAAGAAAAACCAGTTATGCATTTTAACCATGGCAATACCTTTTATATTCCCCAATAGTGTTGTAAGTGAAAGTATAAAAAGCACAATGTTATGCTCAGGTTACTTTTCCAAAGTTATGCATTTTAACCATGGCAATACCTTTTATATTCCCCAATAGTGTTGTAAGTGAAAGTATAAAAAGCACAATGTTATGCTCAGGTTACTTTTCCAAAGGGTGCACACGATGGAGGAAATTCATTTTATTGGGTTTCTAAGAAAATTATTGGGGACAAGAATCATGCAAGTGCTTCATTGCAAGTATGGACAGATACATTTTGTAATTGTTTCCATGGTAACAAACCCTCGAGGACTGGTAATGAGCGTGGCAATATTAGGTCCCTAGGCACTTGAAACAAGCAGTGGAACATAGTCAAAAGTGATTACAAGAACTATAGATGGCTGCAGTGCTAAGAAAAATGCAGTGAATTTAAAGGCATCGAGAGTGTTCTACAACAATTAAAGCAGGACGACATTAATTGCAGTGAGAATATGTTCATCACTTCATTGTTGTGATCATAAGCTATGGTTTTGGCCAATGGTTATGCGACCACGGGTAAGTTAATTCCACGTAAAATGTTGGGTGGTAATTTTGGTCAACAGTATACACTTGTCAACGTTATTCTGCAATGTGAAATTGGCCAGCAATTTAAGGAGAAAGTTGAGAAAAAATATTATCTCGCCGAGTGCATGAAACATGAGAATTATTGGCATCGATAATGCAACAAAAATGCTTGAGAAAGCTTTTAGTATCTCTAGTTCGCTGCATTTAGCTTCAAGTCCTTGATATCTTCTCATGTCCAGGGGATTTAGCAAAAGAAAACCTCTTCATAGCTCTGGCGATTTAAGGACTTCAAAATATCGTCTCTCTATTATTTTCACTGGTAATCTTCATCTGTAGAGAGGAATGCATCCAATAAGACAATTCCATATGGTGTTTGCAAGAAAAGAAATGGCGGTAGTACTTCTTCAACAATTTATTGGCTCATTTCATTGGCAAGATTATGCCGGCTCCTCCCTTTGACAAGGGCCGACACCCATTGTTTGTCGTATTGGAAAACAGTTATTGGTGGAGAGCCTACTTGGACAGGATGTGCTGGTTCATTAAAATACAGATGTGTTCTTAACATGTTAAAAGACTTGCTCCGAAGTACTTTATTTGATGACTGCTTCCCAGTTATAGAGAGTGAAGAAATTCCAAAACTAGAATGCACAGTGTCTATCATAACAGATTATGATGCATGTGATCGTGGAATTTATTATAAAACATGTCGAAAAAAAAAGGGAAGAGTTGCAGGTCATTGTTTGAGTAGTCGTAAGTAAGAAGAGCAGATTCTGTCTCTGCAATTGGATTGTACCTCATTCTGGAGAAAAACAATGTTCTAATATCAAAATCAATTTCAACTCCTTAAAATTTGGTGGATCAAAAGCTTTCCTTTGTGGGGATGTACTCTTTAAGGTTTTGGTGGAACAAAAGATTGGTGGACCAAAAGCTTTCTTTTGTGGGGATGTATGATATAGGAGGATCTTGACACATTTTCCAAAAGACACCATATTGAAGACACGTTTATTGAAGCCTAGGTCATGAGTATTTCAATTTTGAATATTATTTCATGTAGATGTGCTCATGCATTTTTTTTTTTAAATATAGAAATTGTTTTATGAGAGAATCTTTCTCAAAATTAATTTCTAAAATCAATTAGGATTTGAGAGTCTCATGGGATTTCCTCATATTCCTTAAGTTTTGGATAAGGTCCATAATTGGTGGATCTAAGAGATTTACTCCTCAAAAATCTCATGGATCCTCCTTTAATGGATCTAGAGAGTTATTTTCTCCTTGGAACAGGGATCTAAGGAGATATCCTCTCCTTTGTTTAGGGATATTTGAAAATTATAAATCCCTCTTGTGTACTCTTTGAAAGGGGAGCTAGTTGGAGACCCAAATTTGAGAGAATTTTGGAGAGTTAGTTTTGAGAGGGAGTCTTGTTTAGAGAGCCTTGAGAGCTCAAGAGAGGAGGTATTTATGAGGTATTGAAGAAATCTATGCAGTGCGTTGGCTTTGAAAGCTCTTTGGTAGTGGAAGGCAGTTTTGCGAGTCAGTCTTTTTGTAAAGAATTGTATACATTCAACCTCCTTTGAAGATGTCAATAAAGCATCTTACCTTTGGAGGCGAAAGTAGAGAAGTAACCTAGTGGAAGGATTGACTAGGTAAAATATGTTATCATCCGTGTCTTGATGCTTTATATTTCTCTTTGTTCATGATTTAGATAAGCTGTTAATTTTGCATATTAAGTTACATTTTTATGCTTGTGTGTTAATTATGTAACTAAATTTCTCAAGCCCTTTTAGTCAAATGAAAAGACTTTGTTGCAAATTTATGGTATCTGGTTTTTAGATCAATTACCCAGCAGAGATTATGATAGAAAAACATTCAAATACCGAATCGAAACCATTCTTTCCCAATAAACCGGTAGTCACAAAGCTCACCTCTCCATCGAGCCAAAGAGACAATGAATTTGTTGTGATGGATGGACGAGGTACGTTGTTACCCTAATGGCAGTAGAAAAATTCACATCAATGATTAACCTTAGAACCATTCCCATCATCAATTGTAACTCTTGGCTAAGGTATTTACATATGTCATGGGACCCTCATCCATGTGTTAACATCACATGGGAAATGTACACAAAAGCTTCCATGAATGCATAAGGTGCAACGAAAGCAAAGTTTAGAACATGAAATGGCATGCCTATATAATTTAGGACAACGAGATGTAAAGTCATGGAGGAAAAACTATATTAACATGTGTCAAATGTAACCTCTGAAGCATAGGGTGGGTCACCACCATATATATAAGATATGGTTTAATAAAATACATATAGTATGGTTTAATATAATGTTATATTTTTTGGGTTGCGGTAGAAACAAGGAAATGTCAATATAATATTTGGCAAAAACAAATATATATTACCATATTATGGAAGAACACAATGAAAACCATAACACATAAGTTGTGATAAACTATGGAAAGGATGGGCTATTGGACCTATTTCTCTATTCCAAGCTATAGTCCTAGAATATAAACAAAACACTAAGCATTAAGACATGTACATGGGATGCCCAAATCAAATTTAAAGTCCAAAGAAAGGACAATAAACTTAGTTACATAGTTATTGTGGAGGAAAAGGAAAAAATTAGAAAATAAAAAAGTGTTACCTCTTTTAAGGGGAATTAAGTGATTTTGCGTAGTATATGCTGAAAATTAAAAAAAAAAATTATTGTTTAGTTTATGGTAATTTTTAATTATTTTCTGAGTGATTTTGGAGGGATGTTACATATCAGAGAAAATTAGTTGTAGCACTATGGCATATGGCATTTGAGTTGACCATGATTTCATTAATAAAATGAATTCGTGTTTTTGCATAAAATAAGAACAAGATTAATTAGAAGGAAAGAGTGATGGAAGAACCATAAGGAGATACCCACATAAGTGAAGAACAAATCTATGCTCATTTGGGCCAACAAGCAAAAGTACCCACCATAGAATTATTGAATATGATAAGGGAATTGTAAAAATAGTTAGTGAATCTCCATGAACGACATAACGAGTTGCTAAAGACTAGCATAGAACAAGAACAACTCATTAAAAATTTGATAGATAAATCCAATCCCAAGACTGTGGAAACAATAAGGGATGAAGAAAATGGAGGAGAGACATCTAAGTGGAAGACATTTGAAGAGATGGTTGAAATTAAGGAAGAAAAATATGAGGGAGAAGAAGAGAAAAGTTCATAAATATTTCATTTGAAGATCGGAAAGAAACCAAAAATGGAACTCCTAGGAGAGTTCCAAAGGATTAGCCCCCCAACTTATGATGGGGAGTCAAAGGAAGCATCAAAGTTTGGCTGCTTAATATGAATCGATATTTCCAAGTTTATGACTGTTCTATAGAATTAAACATTGAGTTAGCCACCTACCAGTTATAAGGAAAAGCTTCCCTATGGTGGGAAGAATTCTTAACAATCCATAATTTAGAGAATAAGGAGATTAATTGAGAAGAATTTCAATGACTTTTTAAACAAAAATATTTCACTGATTATTATTTTATGACAAAGAAAAGGAATTCCATGGTTTGAAACTTAGCCAGATGCTAATGGATGAGTTAGTGATAAAATTCACGCATATTTTTAGATATGTTCCATGTACCAGAGAAGAAAAATTCAATGTGAAACACTTTATAAATTGTATACCACTCTTTTTTAATGAACAAATCGAGTACAACAATGATAAAACAATGGATGAGGCCACTAAGAAAGCAACAATATTCAATCAACATGCCAAAAAGAAGAAGGAAAATATGAAATCCTTTCTTAATAAGAAGAAGGACAACTTTTCCCATGGTGGAAAAAAGGAGGAAAATTTGGACTATTTAAGCCATCTTGATGCAGGAGCATTCGCCCTAAGTAAATCATTGTATATTAGTAGGCATAGGGGGTCTTGTGTTTTAGGGAAGTTGGTTTCCCACGTATTGAGTTAATGTAAATATTTAGGCCTTTGAGTGATTTTCAATGAGAATAGGAATTAATTAGACATATTTGTAAATGTTCTCGAATATAGGAGAACATGAGAGGATTAGGATTAGTTAGCAATTAGTTTGAAGAACAGTTCCTCAACTATAAAGGAACTACTGAGAATGTATTGAAAAGAAAAGAAGAGGGAAGTTGAATAAGGAAGTTAGTTAGTTAGCTAGCCAGCCACCCAGAGGAGAGTGTGTCTGTAAGCCTTCGGGCAAGATAGTGAGAGAGGCCATTGATATTGAAGAACAGGCCTGTGTAGAGGCAGAGAAGTCTCGGTTGTAATCAGTTATTCATAATTTTATATATTTATGGAGGTTCATTTGGGAACTGTGTAAATGTGTGGAATAAGTGTGAATGTTTTATTTATACGTGAACTCGTAGGTTATGTAATAGAGGATTGCGGGCAGAGTTCTAAAGAATACGCAGAGGAGAGAACGATTCAGAGGAGTCGTAAGGGATCATTGAATTCACTTGAATGATCAGAGTGAAGCTCTGACGAGGAAGTGATTTAAGAATCACATATGTCAAGCTCGGGAGGGAGTTGCAACTGAGTAGAGAAGGCGGAAGACTTCGAACTATCAAAGAACCAGAACCACAGAGAAACACTAAAAACACCAGAAAAACTAAGTAAAACGGAATTGGGATTGGAATCCGAAACTGAAATTTTATAGACAGAAGTTTAAACCCTTGTCGGGTCAGGGCGATTGATCGGAGCAAAAGAATAGTGTGATGGTAGGCCGATATGATGAAGAGCGATATGGCGATATCACCGATATGCGATGATTGGTGATCAGAGGAATCGGAGGTCGGGCAATCGGAGCAGTGCAAGAGTGGATATGGAGGAGCAGACACGATGATTTGATGAATGTGGGCATATAGTTTTTGAAATCCAAATTAAGGTTTTGGAGCAGAGATTTAATGTAATCCCTTTGTATTATATTAAGTTCTTGGCCGAGTCCTTTAAGGCATATCGGAGTCGGAAGGTGGTGAGGCATATATGCATATATGACCCAAGAAGAAGCCGATCGCCGATTTCCATAACGTTAACCTCGGAAAACATGCAAAGATCATACGAAAGGCAGAAAGGTATGTTTTGTGCATGGTTTTCCTTTATAAATAGTGTATGAAGGAAAATAACGTTGATGGTGTATTTCATGTGATAACCATATGTAACCGATGCATTAAAGTGAAGGGTTATATATACAAGGTTTGGTAAAGTTTTAGAAGGGTATTAAAGGTCCGATAGAAAGGGCTTAATGTAAGGCTTCAATAAGGTCTTATGTGAAGTTTTAGATCGAGGTGATTGGGTTCCGATAACAAGGAACTGTTATATAGGGCCTTAACCATTTTATGGTAGAATATTTGACTCTTGGTTAGTTAAAATACCTAGGACGAATGTTTTTATGCATCGATATGCATACTGTGGGGGTAAGCAAGAGTAGCCCTACTTTAATTAGTATCAGAGCAAGTTAAAGCTCTTGGAAGAAGACTTAGAACAAAGTTATGTTTTAAGTTGGTTATGCAGGCAAGAGGAGATTAGTCTTTTAAACTGATAAATAGCAGGCACACAAGGATAAAAAGTGCAGAAGAACTTGCAAATGCAAGAAGACCGAGGAAAATTAGGAGAATGGTGGAATAAGATCATGCAGAGATCTTGAAGGTGAGATGACATGTTTTATGTCAAATTGAAATTGAAAATTTTGGTTACAGATAAAGTATCTCAGCAAAGGACAGTGAGAGAAGCTGTGAGAGGAGAACCAGATGTGTTCTTGAAGGTAGAGAAAGGAAAACACTCTGAAGGAGAAGTGGCAGTGAACCTGAAGAATCCAATTGAAGGTTGGACAGAGAGGATAAGAGTATTCTCAAAAGGGAACTGAGAAGTAAGCTTTTGAAAGCTTGGGAATGGTATTTTTTTAAATATCATTGATATGCAGGTAACAACAATTAGTGAAGCATCTCAGCAAGAAGATCACAGCCTTAAGAGCAGTGATGAAGGAAGCCAGTAAGGGTTTACGAGAGAGTGTGGTCAAAACCTAGTATTATGATTGAAATACAAAAGGACAGTTGTGTTCTTGAGAAGGTGCAGGTGAGTTGAAGCCTAGAAGGAGTATAGAAGTGCTCAAAGGAGGTTCCAAAGATAGAGAACCAAGTACTTGCCAAAATACCAAGTACAGAGGAAAGCTTGGTGAGGTAAGTTGCAACAAGGAGGACTTGTTGTTGCAGAGGCTTTAGCGTAGCTCATAGTGAGTGTGAGGAACTCATACAAGATAGAGAAGAAGATGGCTACTGATAGTCATAGTATAGGTTCTGAGGAATACCATAGTAGAACAAAGATGAAGAAAGAGGTTGCCAAGGAAAATGGCAAGAAGATGGGTCAAAAAGAGTTTGACAGGGAGAAAGCTAAGATATGTTTCCAAATGGAAGTATTGATGGAGATGCTGCAGAGAAATGATGAAGGCCATAAGCATGGTTGGACCATGAGAAGAAGAGTGAAGTGGCAGAAGCTACAAGAGAAAAGAAATCAGCAGGTGAGTTTAGAGCTGGCAGAAGAGTTGAGAAAGATTGAGCAAATGATTGTTCAATTGGAATCAGAAAAGCTTAGAGAAGCTGAGCTGGAAATGTAAGTGTCCATTTGTGAACAAAAAGAGGGTAAAATTTTGAGAGAAGGTGAAGTCTGCACTGAAGATACAGATGAAGAGTGGAGATCAAGCAAAGATCTCATGGACTTTCATGATAGTTCAAGAGAGCCTAAGGAGATGCTGACAGGAGATGAAGTTGAACCTGAGAAACTGAATCATGTAGAAGATTCAGAGTAGCAAAGAAGTTTGAGAACTATAGAAGTAAGAGAGACCACTAGGTCTTGTGATTTTGAAATTAATGATTTTTGGATGATTGCAGGTACATCACAGGAGGATGAACAAAATTTAGAGTTTGTCAGAGAGAATGAGCAAAATTAGAAATCTGTTTAGATCAAGACTAAGATGGCAAGATCTTAGAGTCTGAAGGAGACAGAAGAGTCACCTGGGAGTAGGCAACAAAATGTTAAAGCTTTCATAGAGGAGGAAGAACATATACTGAAGGATGTTAGAAGAGGTGGAACACACGAAGAAGGACAATTTTCTGATATTGTCATAAAGAAGGAAGAAGATGGGCAAAATTTAAATTATGTTCTAAAAGAAGAAGTAGAGAAGGATATCAACCAATCAAGTGAGGGACTTGATGAGATTGAGGAGAAGACCATCGAAGTGTTTTTAAGTTATGTAAAAGACTTAAAACAACAGGAGGATTTGATGATTGAATCATCAAATGAGATCATGAAATCTCATGGGCTTAAAATTGAAAAAATGTGTGTGAATGCAGGAAATACAGAAGACAAACCATCCTATGGAATTGTCTTGAATGAATCTGAAAGTTGCCAAGCCAAGTATGATGATGACTGGCTTTCGAATGAAGAAATAGTGTCACTAGTAAGTTATGCTTGTAACAAAGAAGCTTCCAAGTGAAAAGATAAGGTTATGCAAGAGTTAAGTCTTTTGGAGAGAAGGCTAGAAAGCCAGAAAGAAAGCATTAAGGTTGTAAAATCAGGACTGAATGAGGATGGAGAATTTTTCCATGATGGGAAAAGATAGAGATTGTTTGAAGATGAGATGGAGGTTCTTAAAGAACAAGAGGGTAAGGATAAAAGGGAGGTAGTAAGAACTAAACAATCTCAAAGAAGAGTTAGCCAACAACAGGCTAGGGAAGAAGAAGTTCACTACTATGAACAAAATCAGGAAGACATCATTGGAGCAGATGGTGTGAGAGAGAGACTTGCTGATAGTCTCGTGAATTTTGCTGAGAATTCAAAACAACATACTAATGTGCTGATAAAGGAGGAGAGAACAGAGCAGCAAGATGAATTGTCGCCAAGGAGAGAAGAGACACCAAAGTGTTATGTTTTGTGCTATAATAGTTGTTTTGTGAATACAGATTTTGTTGTAGACGTTGAGAAAGATTTGATGCAAGAAGAAGAAGCCATGGAAGAGAAAAGCATGAAGATGCAGGAGTTGGAAGAAAGCAACAATAATCTGCAGACCAGAGAAAGAGAAGATGTGTACCAGACCAAAGATGTGCTGGACTTGGAGATAGAAGAATTGTGGTAGTTAATGATGAAGCAGCTCAGATGGAGGAATCTGATGATAGAAGGAGTGATCAATCAAAAGGTTAAGATGATTGAGAAGGGAAGAAAAGAAAGGAGAATGAGACATAAGATAGCAAACATGCGGCAGCAACAAAGGAGTAGAGCGTTTGGACTTCTACAAACTAAAGTTTGGGACCCTAGAGGTTTCCTATTACCTTATGAGAACAGATGATAAGGAGATCATGAACGTTTTCAAGCTTGGGAGTTTGATGCAGAAGAATTCACCCTATGTAAATCATTGTATATTAGTAGGCATAGGGGGTCTTGTGTTTTAGGGAAGTTGAATTCCCAAGTATTGAGTTGATGTAAATATTTAGGCCTTCGAGTGATATTCAATGAGAATAGGAATTAATTAGAAATATTTGTAAATGTTCTCGAATATAGGAGAACATGAGAGGATTAGGATTAGTTAGCAATTAGTTTGAAGAACAATTCCTCAACTGTAAAGGAAATGATGATAATGTATTAAAAAGAAAAGAAGAGGGAAGTTGAATAAGGAAGTTAGCTAGTTAGCTAGCCAGCCACCCAGAGGAGAGTGTGTCTGTAAGCCTTAGGGAAAGATAGGGAGAGAGGCCACTAATATTGAAGAACAGGCCTGTGTAGAGACAGAGAAGTCTCGATTGTAATTAGTTATTCATAATTATATATATTTATAGAGGCTCATTTGGGAACTGTATAAATGCGCGGAATAAGTGTGAATGTTTGATTTATACGTGAACTCGTAGGTTATGTAACATGGCATTGCAGGAAGAGTTCTGAAGATTAAGCAGAGGAGAGAACGATTCAGAGGAGTCGTAAGGGATCATTGAATCCACTTGAATGATCAGAGTGAAGCTCTGAAGAGGAAGTGATTTAAGAATCATAGAAGTCAAGCTCAGGAGGGAGTTGCAGCTGAGTAGCAAAGGTGGAAGACTTCGAACCATCAAAGAACTAGAACCACAGAGAGACACTGAAAACAATGGAAAAACTAAGTAAAACGGAGTCTAGATTGGAATCCGGAACTGAAATTTTATAGATGGAAGTCTAAATCCTTGTCGGGTCTGGGTGATTGATCGAAGCGAAAGAATAGTGTGATGGTAGGCTGATACACCGAAGAGCGATATGGCGATATTGTGCAATCGGAGCAGCGGAAGAGTTGATACAGAGGAGCGGACACGATGATTTGATGAATGCGAGCATATAGTTTTTGAAATCCAAATTAAGGTTTCGGATCAGAGTTTTAATGTAATCCCTTTATATTCTATTAAGTTCTTGGCCGAGTCCTTTAAGGCATATCCAAGTCGGAAGGTGGTGAGGCATATATGCATATATGACCTGGGAAGAAGCGGATATCCGATTTCCATAATGTTAACCTCGGAAAATGTGTAGAGATTGTACGAAAGGCGGAAAGGTATGTTTTGTGAATGGTTTTCCTTTATAAATGGTGTATGAAGGAAAAGTGCATCGATGGTGTATTTCATGTGATACCCATATGTAATCGATGAATTAAAGTGAAGGCTTATATATACAAGGTTTGGTAAAGGTTTAGAAGGGTTTTAAAGGCCTGATAGAAAGGGCTTAATGTAAGGCTTTGATAAGGTCTGATGTGAAGTTTTAGATTGGGGTGATTGGGTTCCAATAACAAGGAAATGGTATATAGGGCCTTAACCATTTTATGGTAGAAGATTTGACTCTTGGTTAGTTAAAATACCTGGGACAAATGTGTTTATTCATCCATATGCATACTGTGGGTGTAAGAAGGGGTAGCCCTGCATTACATGTTAAAAGGGTAGTCAAAATCATAATTTCAAAAAAAACATCAATCGACCATGGTGGAGATAGAAGGTACTATCTTCAACCAATATGTTTCTATATTGATAGACCTTGGTGCTAGTTATAGCTATGTTAGTCCCCATACTGTAGAAAAATGTAAACTAAAGTCTAAAAAATACAAGAATTCATGTTTGGTTTAGCTGGCTACTAACACAATTAGAGAAATTAGTAAATGGGTGTAGAATTTATTCATATTAAATGGAAAAAAAACCACCATGAATATAAACATAGGCTACCATTGGGTGCATATGATGTTTTTTGTTGGAATGGAATGGTTGGAGGTGCATATGGGAATTGTTAACTTCTTGGATACAATAATTACCTGTACATAAGAAAAGGGAGAATTTCAAATAATAAAAGGCATACCTATGCCCATATATGTGTTACAAATATCTACTCTACAAGTAAAGAGAGTTGTAAGGGAAGACTGCTATCTATTTTCCATTTAAGTGGAGTACCATTCACAAGACTATCTAGTTAAATCCTTGAATGATTTAGAAGTTACCAAAGATTATCAAGATGCATTTCCTTATGATATCCTTGGTTTACCACCTAAGAGAGAGAGAGAGATTTTTCTATAGAACTAATACCAAGAGTGACACATATATCAAAATCACCTTATTGGATGAGTGTACCAAAACTATTGGAGCTAAAAATACATTTCCATGAATTGTTAAATAAAGGGTATATTAGACCTAATGTTTCTCTGTGGGGTGTACCAACCCTATTTGTTAGAAAAAAGGATGAGACATTCATATTTGGTATTGAATATCAATAGTTAAATAAATTCACAATTAAAAATAAGTATCTTCTACCCAAAATTGACGATTTATTTAACCAAGAGGGGAAACTACGTTCTCTAAAATAGACCTCAGATCTATTATCACTAGCCGATGATTAGAGAAGAAGACATTCCAAAAATAAAATTTTGAACTCGTTGTGGACACTATGAGTTTATAGTGCTTCCTTTTGGGCTTACGAATGCACTTGCTATCTTCATGCACTTGATGAATAACATGTTTAGTAAATTTCTTGACAAGTTTGTGTTAATCTTTATAGATGACAATTGGATTTATTCAAGAACACCAGAAGAGCATATACAAAATTTGGAAATAGTGTTGTAGACTTTGTGTGAACATAAATTATACACTTACTTCAACAAATTCGAATTTTATCGAGACAAGATACGATATCTTAGACATGTGATATTTAAGGATGGGATAGTGGTGGATCCCAAAAAGGTAAAGCCCATTCTTAATTGGCCTATTTGCAAAGGTGTGGAAAATGTAAGATCATTCATGGGTATCACTAGATACTATTGTAGATTCGTAGAAGGATTTTCTAAATTAGCTTACCCCATAACCTCCCTATAGAAGAAAGGGGTAAAATTTGAGTGGACCCAAAAATTTAAGGAAAGCTTTCAGTGGTTAAAAAATTTAGTTACTATTGCATGTTTGCCAAAAATAGTAGACCTTCATAAGGCTTTTGTGATATGTACTGATGCTTTTTTGGAAGGTTTAAG
Source organism: Pinus tabuliformis (assembly GCA_031772625.1). Taxonomy (NCBI): domain Eukaryota; kingdom Viridiplantae; phylum Streptophyta; class Pinopsida; order Pinales; family Pinaceae; genus Pinus; species Pinus tabuliformis. The sequence continues at coordinate 806,848,313 of CM062818.1, read as the reverse complement.
GGGTTTTCTTATGTAGGAGGAGCATGTGGTAGCTTACGAGTCCCATAAACTAAAGGAGCATGAAAAAAACGATGAATTTTATGACCTTGTGTTACTTGTAGTCATCCACACACATAAAAAGAGGAGACACTACCCAATTGGTAAGAATTTTACTTTAGTCATTGATTGTGTAATCTTAAAATATTTCTTCAACTAACCTAACATGAATTTCATGCAAGCTAAATGGATGGAATTCCTGAGTGAATATTCTTTTGACATTAAGCATATAAAAGGAAAAGAAAACAAGGTAGTTGATGTTCTACATAGAAGTTTGAAACAAATCTATAGAGTAATAGTAAGTAATACTGAAATAGATTTGATTGAATAGATGAAAATGACAACATTAGAAGACAAGAATTGTAATCATATTTTTGAAGATATGAAAAATTGAATTTATGAAAAGGAACATCTAGATTATGGAGTTAATAAAAGTGGATCACTAACATGTAAAGGCAGACTCTATATTATGGATGTGGCTAAAATTAAATGAATAATATTAGATGAACACCACAAGAGACCCTTCATAGCTCACCCTAATTATCAGAAAATGATCACTACCATTAAAAAATAAATCCTTGCCTCGTATGAAGAAGGAAGTAGCTAAATAATTGGAAAGGTGCCAAGAATGTTAGTAGGTGAAGGTGAAATACCAAGACCTAGCAAGATTAATGAACCTCCTTCCTATACTAGAATGGAAATGGGAGGTGATTTCATTAGAATTCATTACTGGGTTACCCCAGACTCGAACACAAAATAATTCTATTATGCTTGTGATAGACAAATTTTCTAAGGCTTCTCACTTTATACCTATTCTATCTACTTATAGAGCTGCACAAGTGGCGTAAGTTTTCATGAAATAAATTTTCCGACTTCACGCTATGACAAAGACTATTATATTAAACAAAGATAAAAATTCACTTCCAACTTTTAGAAGGCATTGTTTACTGGAATGGTATGCAACAAAGTTTTAGCACCCTGTATCATCAACAAATAGATGGAAAAACAAAAATGGTTAATTAGGGCCTTGAGGACATGTTACATAGTATTTTGTCATGCCTCCCACATTTCCCTGTGACATACCCCAAAATGCCCAAAACATGACCATCATGGAGTGTACTCATCCAAATATGCAGCTCAGATCCTCCCTAAAACACTCATTGGAAAATTCCTTGAGCTTCCCCTGAAGGAAATGGCTCTAAAACCCTAATTTTAGAATCATCGCTCCTTTGATACTGAAAACTGTGATGGTTGCAAGTTGCACTATACTAGCCTTGCAATGCCATCAGTTTGTTGGCTTGGATACCTGCGATGATCACTAAAAGGAATTTACCCAAAGAGGAGACAAAACTTCGTTATCTAGAAGCTTCCAGAGCAATGAGCTGGAGGTTGTTCGACATGGATGAGGTCGCGTTCTCTCAACTTGGCCTTTTGGTATTATCCCTATGAGACACCTCCTTGAGATGAGAGCCTTCTCCTATCTTTGGATAGGTCCTAACTCCCTTTTCCCTACCTGTATATTCATCTTATCCCATTCCCAAATGGCTGGTCTTTGGCTATTTGCACCCTAATGTTGAGATTGTGCCTACATGCTACTCATTTGGCTTGGAGAAGGAGTTCTTGGAGAGCTTGAGCTTGGAATTGGACATTCATTCAAGGAGAGATTATTGACATCAAGGATTGGTTTTATGCTTCCTCCTTTATTCTATTAATATATACAACTGCTAGTTCATTTTCCATAATGTGTATGTTAATGCATCATTTATCTTAATGCTCCTTGATCTGTTAAGTAGCTTACTTTCGATTATGCTATTTGTACTTTCATGCTTTGTTGTGTCTTGATCTCTTGTGTAGGCATTAAAACACTATGAGCAGTATGACCGATCCCGTGGTGCAAGCGTTTCGAGGTATTCAACAAAGAAGGATATTATAGCATCAGAACGAGGTAGGTGATCTTCCTCTTCTTCTATTTTGATTGTAACTTAGGAAAGTGTCTAGTAGATTGTCACGTAAGTTGCTAGTTGTTATAGACAATTTTGTGCCTTACAGCAACAAGCATGAATTGTCGATAATCCAAGGGATCCAAAGTTCCCTAAACATGATGTTCCTACCCCTAGAGGAACAAGGTCAGCAAACCAACAGCTCTCAGATCAGTTCTCCACCTGAAAACACTCAAAAACAAGCAATCCTGAAATCAAAGCAGGTGCTCCACTAGGTTTCTGCGCTGAAACTCAGTTGCTCCATGGTGTACCTGCATTGCAAAGCAAGTGGAACAAAGGCCACCTGCGCTGAGCGAGATGGGACAAGTGGCACACTAAGTCATTGCTCTGGAATCTTCCAAAAATGACACTTGGATCAGGTATTTCGCCTTGTGATGAGTCAGAGGCTCTGTTTCTCCAAGTGGAAGCAAGGTTCTCCAAGTGGACTCAAGAACTGAAGATCAACTGAAGATTAACTGAAGAGAGAGAGGACACAAGGCAGCTACACATCAGTTGCAAGCTGACTCATCCTTTCTCAATTCATCTATATATTGAGCTCTCTCCTATGAGCTCAGGAGGCTGGAATTTTGTGCAAAGTAGTGATATGCTGTTGGTTTCACTATTGAGCTATTGGGTGATTGTTTGAGAGAGGTGAAGAGGAGAAATTCTTTTTGCTGGGAGGTGTTGCTGGGTTGGAGCCTTCAATGGTTGTAATACTCTCAGAACCTTTACTTCTTCATTAATAAAAGCTATTGAGGTTCTTCTATGTGCTATTGTTTCAATAATATATTGTGATGATTGCATGTTTGGTTTACACTAATCCATGAACCAGTTATGATTGCATGCCTCTCGTAGTTTCCTTCTTTGTTATTTTGCAGGATCTCATTGTAGCTGGGCAAGCAAAGGAACAAGGAGCTAGGAGCAAGCGGCCAAAGAGAAGAGTTTGGATTCGACATTAAGCGCAAGGCAACGGTTAGTGCATTTCTCCATTCTCTTTTGCTTTCATAAAGAAGTAAACCTTAAGTAGTTTGTTTTACAGTTGTTGCTAAGGTACTATCACCCTTAGAGTGGGATAGGGTCATCCGAGTCGGATACTTTTCCCTACAACAAACTGGCGACTCCACTGGGGATCGTATCCGTTTGATTGTGTTGTAGTATTTTGCTATTCATTTCCTGAACAAAAGAGTACCAAATCGAAAAGCTTTTGACTATATCAAAAGCGAAGTAGAGGGCAGCTACTCTAGCTCATTTCTGAGCAAGTTCATGATTTGAAGAGCTGATCTACAAGGATCCTTGTAAGCTCTTAGTGATAGCTTTTCACCTTCCTAATCATCCCTTTGAGTGTGCTTGACTGATTGCTTCTGATTTGAGCAAAAACTGTGCATTTTTGAGAAAATTGTGACCCGGAAACTGAGAAAACGCAACTTTCGTTTTCCAAAGCAGGTAGTACACAGGCTACCTGCTTTGCAACGCAGGTCCCGAAGGGGCTACCTGCGCTGAGAGCCAGACTGGCTGTGCAGCACCTGCGTTGGCCCAATTTTTCCTAGTGCTGTTGGGGTTTCCTCCTTTTCTCTTGCTTGTTTTCACCATTGATTTGGCTGCCAGTTACCAGTCTTGCACATGTTCTGAAACCAATATTACTTGCCATCATTCTGCCTCTGTTATATAAGAAATTGTACTTGTTCTTTGTATTTCTTACTCATTTACAATTTCCCATAACGAAGAGTAAACTAGTCTTGCTTTTGGCCTCTTAGATCTGAACCTGTGTTAGGCATTTTGCTGGTCTAAAGAGTTAGCTTGTTTGCTGTCCATAGCTGATTAGTCATTTTACTTTCGTCATTATGGTTTGATTTCATGCATTTCCAGTGATTAAGCAAGTAAATCTTAAGGTGTCGTTTGATTTTGGACAAGCTTGTTTACTTTCGCTTTAAATCGAAATCAAAGTTATATAACGACTTTCTTTTTGTAACCCATCCACATTAAGAAAGGGAAAAGAAAATACATGCATTGTGCATTTTGCATTTGACTGTTTGCTTGACGATTTAGAAAAAATTTGCATTTAGTGTGTGCTCTATGATCTGTGAGAAAAGATTTGCCTTTCTCTTCCCTCAGTAGTTAAGGTTTTCAAAGTTGAAAGATTGAAAAGTTTGCTTCTCATCTTAGACTGCATTCAGGAATTTGTTATATACATCTCGTGGTGATCCTTAAAGGCAAACTGCTAAGCAAGATCAACATTAAAATAAATCCAATTTACATAACAACGCTTTGTAACATAACGCAAACACATAGAGGTCTAGGTAGAGACGTGTTCCGGCGTCGTTAAGCATAGTGACTGTCGATCTCTACGAAGGTGGGTGATTCCTCCTGAGAGTCGGTGGCACTAATACGGACTTGTGCTCCCACGTACCGTCAAGTATATATTGGGAGACCCCTATAGGCAATTATCCTTTATCCATAGGAAGCCGTGTCGGCCGCCCTACTGATCGCGATGCAGTGAACACAGCATTCACGAAGATCGACCACCCGTACCGTAAAATGTATTCTGTGGTTTCGCGAAAAGTTTGGCACACCCTCTGCCTAGAACTCCAGAGAAGTTTCTTTTGGCCTTTTTCAAACTCTATAACTGAAAAAGTCCATCCGAGCATTTGTCACTTCGGGCTCGTTAAAACATCGAAGGCGACTAGAGTCATCTTTAGCTTTTTCTCGACTCTTAAAACATGAAAAAGCAAGTTTGTGTCTAAAAGCGTCGTTAATAAAATTTATTTTAAATGGAACATAATCACCTGTTATTCCCACGTTGATCTTTCAGTTGAAAAGTATGGAGCCCACCAACCAAGGAAGTAACCTTGGTGGAAGTCCAAATCCCTTCTCCTCTTGGGGAGATGTTGGTGCGCCTCATATGGCCACATTGTCACTTCCAGGATTGACAATCGGCCTACCTGTATGGCTCTTTTCAACTAATGTAGTTCAGATCGCCACTAATCCTGAGCAGTCGAATCAACAGTCAGACCAGTCTAAAACTACCCACCAGCCTTCCACTTCTTACAATTCTTCCTCTGATCCTTCATCTTCACAAGGTAGAGCCGGCAAAAGTCAGCCTCCCATGGAGAAGAAGGAAAAGAAGAAAAGAGAAAAGAAGCAGAAGGGGCCTATGGCGAAGGCGACTGGGGGCAAGCAAAAGACAGCTGACAAAAACCCACACACTGCACCGACCGGGCCTAAATCGCCATGTGTCATTTGCAAAGGGACCCACTTCCATCGTGATTGTCCTTGTATTCCCCGGATACTAAGGGACTGGTCCCCAAGGTTGCACAATCCGGGAGCATCAACCTCTGGTAGTCATGTTGATTGCAGTCCGTCAACTAGCGAGAGTGAAGGACGAAGAGGGAGACCAAGATCACCCTGTATGTTGTGTGAAGGCGATCATGCCATCCACCGATGTCCATTCTTAGATGAGGCAAAGAGAGTTTTGGAAGATCGTCCGGTTTCACCGTTACGACTTCCTCCTGGATACCAAAAACTCGTGCCTAATCCCTCGATAGTTGAAAATCCAGCTGACCCGCTCAAGTGGTCGGCTGAAGTGTCGGTCATTGAGAATGAACCTACTGAATCCAGACCAGACGAAAGTCTAAAGGTCGAAACGGCAGTTGACCCGGTTCTTCCTTCAGAGGTTTCATCCTCCAATGACTCCGTCATTGAAGACCCATCTTCAAATGACACCCTCACTGAAGAGGATAAGGATGACACCATCCATATTCTTTTCATCAACACAGACTCTGATGAGCATCAGGGCAATGCGCCCATTCCTTTATCGCAGGAAGGAACATCGTCAGGGTCGTATCCGGCCGTATATTCGGTCCCACCACCAAGCAACCTAGTCGTATCCTTTGATTGGAATCAACTAGGCAGACCCCGGTTACCAGCCAGTATCCCATTCAGAATCATAGTCCAAATCTACAGAATGGTGATGGCTGGAACTATCATTGATGAAGGGGCATCTGTGAGTATCCTTTCCTCTATTGCTTGGAAAGCACTGGGTTGCCCGGCGCTTTTACCTGAGATGAGAAATCTATCAGGTTTTGATAAAGGAACCAGTCACCCGTTAGGGATTCTCCCCAATGTTCCAGTTACATTGAAAGGGAAGACAGTTCATATGAACATCATGGTCGTCCAGGGACCCTTGGTTTATAACTTACTCCTTGGACGAGACTATATATATTGCATGGAGGCAATAGTGTCCTCGCTCTTTAGAATCATGTGTTTTCCGCACGGCGGAAGAATGGTCAAGCTCGTAGACCAACTTTCATTTCCAGGATCACGCATCGCAAATAGTCAAATACCATCCCTTAACGGTTTATTCACTCAAGGAATGCCACCACCTCCGGTTCTACTTCCCGATGAATGCGAGTAATTCGAGAAGAAAAGAACTGGGACCCAGGGGGCATGCACCCTGGCCTACCTCGGGCAGAGAAAACCTTAGGTATAAAGTTAATTTCCGCAGAAGAATGGACTAGTCCGTACCCCGTCCGAAAAAGGAAGAGAGGGTTGTTCTAGGATAAAATTCTTTTGTCAAAGTTATGTGAAGCGGAAGAATCGCTCCCTTTGTCTAAAAAAGTAGGCTCTCCTAAGGAGGGGATCTATTTGTGGCAGCAAGAAGGCACCATCTTTGAATGTCAAGCCTCACCCATTAAAACAATATGTTTTGAAAGAGAGTAGGGGCAGTCTTCAAAGAAAGAGAGGAAATTGCTGCAACAAGTAGTCGCCATCCTTAGCAACCTAATGATAGACATCGCCGAAAAGAGAGTTTAGTTTGCGGCAGCAAACAAAACCATTTTTCGGATAATAAGTAAGAGGACAGAATCTCGAAATTATACTTTATACCTGGGGGCATGCAAACCTTTTGGAGTGCAAGCGCGGGATGACTATTTTTTTTTTTAATTTTTAGGTCCTCCCTTTAAACCCGTAGGTCTAACCCATTAAACTCGTAGGATTAGCCGTTTCCAGCTTGCATAAAGAAAGGATGAAAGGCAAAAGTTAAAACCTGCCAAATTGGAGTAATTAGTGAGGTATCGCTTCTTAAATAAGATTACCTCACCTAAAGCATTCCTTGTATTAAGACTGGTATAAATCGAGCAATTTTAGCAATGTTCATGCTCGTTAAAAAATAAACGCAAGAATCGAGCAGTTTTTGTGTAGAGTTCATGCTCGTTAAAAAATAAACATAAATTGTGAGCAATCTTTCCCTAGCAGTTCAAGCTCACTCAGAAAAAATGAACCGGTAAATAACCATTGAGAAAAGTAACCTTTGAAAGCCATACTAAAACCCTTGGTCGTGTTTATATGCCATCACCTCCATCCGTTCATTTGGCCAATCGTTCATCTCCATATGTTTGTTTACCTATTTTGAGGAACAGCTGCGAAGAGTGATTTCACTTAGCCATCCTTGTAACACTGCCGTGATTGGAAAATTCCAACCTGTACCTGGAATCTGCTGCTATCCCCGTTTATCACTCGTTCCTCAAAAGACGAGTCTTCTTTGAGCTCTTTTCACTGACTCGTAAAATATGAAAAGTTTGCCGAGTTTTGGCCTTCCAGCTCGTTAAAAGGACCGGAAGAGCTATCCCTCCTCTAGATTTTAATCTTTTTGGACCTGAGGGATTATTGCACAAAAAGACCGAGCGCTTGTTTTGTTCGGCTCGTTAAAGAAATCGAAAATTCATCCCTTTTGTATTGTTTTATACTTTTTCGGACTTAAGGGATTAGATGACGAAAAAGGAATTTTGGAGTTAACTTTCCGTACCTTTTCAGACTCTCTAAAAATGAAAAGGACCGAGTTTTCCTTGTCGTTAGACTCGTTAAAATGATTAAATAGCGACAAACTTGTCTTTAGACAAGAACGAGTTTCCCTATCGCTAGGCTCGTTAAAACATAGCGATGGGCTTGCCCGAAGGGCAGGTTATAGAACAAGCATATGTTATCCTCCTCAAGCTTGACAAAAATAAAGAGGTACTGGTCAGCAATGACTGGGGAAAAATTGGGAGAACCTCACAGCATTAATGGTAGCAAGTCGCTCTTGAACATGACACTTTGTCCTCCGTATCACATCGGGTTGGGTTGTTTCATTCACCGGTCTCATAACCATGGTCCTCGCCACACCATCCACAATTGGGGTAATGCTACCAATTCATCACATCAGTGTCGTTATATGTTCAAGAGATGTGGTTCTGCAAAGAGTCAACCGTGTCCCATCCACTGCCATACATTATCCTTCATCCACTTCATGACCGCCACCCTGAATCATACATCACAGTTTGTTTTCACCTCATCACAAATCACTAGCTCCGTTCCGTGTCACTGATGTGGGATTCATTAAGGCCCTCCTTTGACGGATCGCTCCTTGTCGACATCAGCTCATTATCCAAGGAGTTGATCTAGGAACACCCCCTTCAGTACTTTGAAGCTTGCATGCCTCAATGGCAAGTTTCTCACTTCCGGCGACAGGTATACATCAATGACCTTCGACCAGAGGATTTTGCATGGTGGTCGACGCCAAGTCCTTTATTCCCACCATGTGAATTGTACTGCTGTACCTTGAGGGTCATCATCCTTATCGGTGATTCCTCTCGCGCTTGTTAACGGTTTACATCATTGGCCGGTAATCAAGCGATGTCTTTCCATGTTCGACTTCAAGAAATTCTCACATGGATCGACTTGTACATCGAGTGAAGATCGGAAGAGATTGAAGACCCCGGATCTAGTTTCATCCATCCGGGCTGCGATATATATTCAGGATATAAAGACATTTGATATGTACATCATTGCAGCAGATGATCATCCTTCTCAAAGGATGATAATTTCAGCAGAGAATTATCAGTCTACAATCAGACGATCGTCTGTTCTATGTACCAAAATGTATTTATAAAGCTGAGCATGGGAATGCCCGCCTCAGCTAGATCATGAAAATGTATGAAAAATAATGTATCGTATTGTATCTTATTACAGGACACTTCTCAGCAGATTGAATGAACTTCGGATCCTCTCAATAAAGCATTTCACCCGATAAACGACCTCATACTTTAGGGGGCATCTGTTATAGACAATTTTGTGCCTTACAGCAACAAGCATGAATTGTCGATAATCCAAGGGATCCAAAGTTCCCTAAACATGATGTTCCTACCCCTAGAGGAACAAGGTCAGCAAACCAACAGCTCTCAGATCAGTTCTCCACCTGAAAACACTCAAAAACAAGCAATCCTGAAATCAAAGCAGGTGCTCCACTAGGTTTCTGCGCTGAAACTCAGTTGCTCCATGGTGTACCTGCGTTGCAAAGCAAGTAGAACAAAGGCCACCTGCGCTGAGCGAGATGGGACAAGTGGCACACTGAGTCATTGCTCTGGAATCTTCCAAAAATGACACTTGGATCAGGTATTTCGCCTTGTGATGAGTCAGAGGCTCTGTTTCTCCAAGTGGAAGCAAGGTTCTCCAAGTGGACTCAAGAACTGAAGATCAACTGAAGATTAACTGAAGAGAGAGAGGACACAAGATAGCTACACGTCAGTTGCAAGCTGACTCATCCTTTCTCAATTCATCTATATATTGAGCTCTCTCCTATGAGCTCAGGAGGCTGGAATTTTGTGCAAAGTAATGATATGCTGTTGGTTTCACTATTGAGCTATTGGGTGATTGTTTGAGAGAGGTGAAGAGGAGAAATTCTTTCTGCTGGGAGATGTTGCTGGGTTGGAGCCTTCAATGGTTGTAATACTCTCAGAACCTTTACTTCTTCATTAATAAAAGCTATTGAGGTTCTTCTATGTGCTATTGTTTCAATAATATATTGTGATGATTGCATGTTTGGTTTACACTAATCCATGAACCAGTTATGATTGCATGCCTCTCGTAGTTTCCTTCTTTGTTATTTTGCAGGATCTCATTGTAGCTGGGCAAGCAAAGGAACAAGGAGCTAGGAGCAAGCGGCCAAAGAGAAGAGTTTGGATTCGACATTAAGCGCAAGGCAACGGTTAGTGCATTTCTCCATTCTCTTTTGCTTTCATAAAGAAGTAAACCTTAAGTAGTTTGTTTTACAGTTGTTGCTAAGGTACTATCACCCTTAGAGTGGGATAGGGTCATCCGAGTCGGATACTTTTCCCTACAACACTAGTCCCACTCATTATGCTAGAGGGATTGTCCCTATCTGCAGAGAGGATTGCCTAGACAACATGAAATGCTACGTATGTGCATAATGAACCAACCCATGAAATGAGAGGACTATATACATTTCGTAGAGTTTTCCCACAACAATAGTTATTAGGCATCACTCAAGATGAGTCCTTTTGAGGTTTTGTATGGAAAGAAGTGTCATATCCGTTTATGTGAGAGTGGGCTTGAAGATAGACTTATGCTAGGGCATAATCTACTATAGGAAATGGACCAAATCATGGAAAAGACCAGACATAATCTAAAAGAAATACACAATAGACAAAAAAAATATTTAGATCTAAAAAGGACACTTAAAGAATTCCAAGTGGGTGAACATGTTATATTAAAGTATGACCGAAAAAGAGTTTCTTAAAATTGGGGAATTGTTCTAAACCAAACCCTCAATTTTGTGGGTCGTTTGAGATACTGGACAAGGTAGGGTCAATGGGGTACTATCTAGCATTACCAACCCACATTAGAGTTCATAATGTATTTCATATGTGTCTTTTAAAAAGGTATATACATGATCTTGCCATATAGTTTATTGGATTTTTTTACGGGTCAAACCAAAAGGCGAGTTCCAAGTTGAGCCTTTATAAATTTTGGACCATAGGGAAAATACCCTCCAGAATCGAGCCAACACCCAGGTTAAACTGAAATGGAAGCACTTTTAGCCTGAGGAGGCCACTTGGGAGATAAAATATGAAATGAAAGAATATTTTCCTATGTTGTTCCAAGGAAAGTGGAAGTGTGAAGACACCAAGAACAATGTTTCCTTTTAAGGGGAGGGGAGATGTTATACCCCTCGTAAATTGATTTTTGTGACTTTTATATTAAACTTGTAGTTGATTCAAGAGGTACAAGTTAAATGGTGTGGTAATGTAAATATTTATTTTAATTGATAAAAAGAGAAATTGTTTTTTGTATGTTATTATTCTTGAAAATATGTTAAAGGCTATCATGTGAGATTAGACACCTAACTACCAGGAAAATAGCACAAATCAGTTATGTCCAAGAAGGGGCCATGGACAAAAGAAGAAATAACCCTCCCTTTTTCCATTTAGTTGAACTATTTCCAGAGACAAACCACAAATAATTTCATCACTGGAGATAGATTTTGTGAGTTGAAACATGTGTAAAGAAGACTGTGGGAGATAAATGTAGTTAATATTTGAAAACAAAGGATAGTGGGAGAGAATGACTAAACCTGAACCCTAAAAACTAGCAAGATGTTGCTGAAGGGTTAAGGAGGTGAAAAGTAAAGGAATAATCCTAATTTGTCTCCCTGGCAGGGAGGAGTAAAGTTTAGCAAGAACTATTGTGAGGTGTAGTTCATAGTTGGGAGGAATGTGGAAGCCTTTAACCTATTTTCAGGGATTCCTATATAAGTATATATGCGAAGGGAGGAGTAAAGCTCAGGGGAACTACTGTGAGGTGTATTTCATATTTTAGAGGAATGTGGAAGCCTTTAACCTATTTTTAGGGATTCCTAGATAAGTATATATGAGCATCTAAAATGAATCTATGATAAATATACTATTTTCTTTAGTTCAAAGTTGAGAGTAAATTTGTATAGGAAATTTTAGTATAATTCTTTGTGTCTCTTATATGTAATTAAGAGAATGAATAGGTCTTGTTAACTTTTCTTTTTGAAAAGGAATGGTTGGGTATGTATGTATTTTTAGACTAGCCTATTATAGAAATGCTAGAGGCACCAGAACAAATATTGTTATTTAATGGTTTGGGACAAAAACCTTGTCCTAGGACTAATCCTTAGATCTATGGTAATGAGGTTATGGGCAAGAAAGAAAACAAAATGTGTGTCTATTGCAGTATAGACACCAAGAAAAAGTAAAATGCCTATAATCTATAAAAAAAATGTGATATTATTTCTTAGGAGACCGTATTCTTGGTATCTACAGGAAAATTTATAAATATGTTTATGAGTATTTGTGGCATATGTGTATGTATAGGAGTGAACATAGAATTATTATAATATTGTAGACTATACGACTGGAATAAATATAAAATTGTATGTCCAAGTCAACTAATCCAGGTCACGAGAAGGAAGGGAACCTTGTTGACTGGCCAAGACTCAAATAATCTTGGAAAAAAGTCGAGTAGGGCTCAGAGAGGATATTAGGTGGACTCCCATGACAGGTATCCACCATGATTATGGCCTAGCTTTCATCTTTTAAAATATAGTTATTGAGTACACAATACATAGATTTACAACTGTAATTATAATAGTTGCAACGTATATAAGTTCATGTGTAGAATATCAAAGGAATACCACAATATAAGGAGTGCCCAGGTTGCACTGGTAAATTGTAACAGTAATATAAAGAGAAATACCACTTGCGCATGCATAGTAAGCATGTAATAAATGGAAACCATTAAGGGCATAGAAGTCATAACCATGCACACATTAACTTGCAATAAAAGTCCAAAGAAATGTATAATTTACATTGTTTGCAACAAGAAACAAGAAGAGAGATTACAAATCTAACCATGCAGGCTTCAGTTGTAAGCCATATGGGGAAATATAAGTTACGAGTACACAGGGAGTGAAAACCCTTAATACAAGAACATATCTAAATATAACAATTACAATTGTAGGGGCTATTAACCCAAAATGGTTTTAATAAAAACCTTCAACTCAATTATACTTAAAATCCTAAACCAAGCTAAGTAAATCCTAAGTATAAATAATTTATGTAGCTAGAAATATTAAGGAGCCCAATAATCACTCCAGCCACCTATAAACAAATTATTTTAATGAGTACATGTAGCCGTGAGGCATAAGAATCAAATTAGGATGAAAAACCTACTTGAATTGTTCTGGAGTGAAAATTGAAATTGTGGAAGAAGCTAACCCACATATGCATTCATAAATACCTTAGTCCAGCCTCAGAACAAAGTCATTAAACCATTACAATGGTGTATGGAAGGAAAACCCTTGCGACTCACATTTTACCTTAGAAACTATGTGTAGAGTCTTAGCTGCCACATATGAAAATCTAAGTTAGTAATCAGAAATAAATTAAAAATAATTTCTCTCTAGAAGAATAGAGATAAGGTTAAAATCATGGAAAAAATTTCCCCAAGTAAATTACCGGCATATAAGATCTGTGAAAGAGATGCCAATGGTGAGAAAATTTGCGGTATAGTAGTTGCTTTGAACCTCAAGTAAGGGTTAGGGTATGGCCTTCCATTTCATCACAAATCAAAATCATGTGAATCACATATAAGCCGGAAATAAGAAAAAAGAAGAGTTAAAAGAATGAATTACAAAACCTGGAATTCTTTTCCCCTGTCATGACCAACTAACCTTCTCCCCTGTCATTGAATTACCCCAAAATATAAGATATATTATGATAGAAAACGCTTCAAGTACTGAATGGAAACCCTTCTTTCCAAATAACCTGGTAGTTGTAGAGATCGGCTCCCCATCGAGCCAAAGAGAAAATGACTTCGTTGCAGTATTATGAAAAAAAATTAGATTATGGTATTATAGAAAAACAGAATGAGAACCATCACACTTAATCTATGGTGAGATATGATAAGGATGGGTTGTTGGACCCATTTCTCTGTTACAAGCTATAGTCCTAGAATCTAAACCAAGCATTGATCAGTAAGAGATGTACATCTAACGAACATATTACCTTTCCGAAAATAATTGTGGCACAAATAAAATTTTAAAGTGTAAAGAAAGGAAAATACACTTAGTTATGGTAAAGGCAAAATAAATAAGGTAGAAAACAAAATATTGTTACCTATACAAAGGGGGAATTAAGAGACTTTTTGTAGTACATGTTGCAAATTAAAAAACAAAATAAAAACAAAATAATGTGTAGTTCATCATAATTTGTAATTTTCTAACTGATTTTGGAAGATTGTTAGAGTATGTTGCAGTGCCTAGTTTGATTTCCCCTATAATTAACCATAATCTCTCCCATACAATAGACATCGATGAGTCCAACGGTCCCTCTTGGGATCTAGGTTGCCACTACCATTTGTACTGAAGGTTGATTTAGAACTATACTAGTAAGATCCATATTACTATGCTAGATGATATTGAGATGTGCCATGGACCAATTTTGTGTGGAAAAACTATTGTATTAGATGAAAATACTATATTATAGATCATACCTACTTTTCTAGTGGATGATATGATGGTTTCTAATTTCTTGTTGATTGTATTTGGTTATTAAACACTACTCTTATATGGTTGTCGCTATAGACTTTATCAATTCCATTGAATAAAAATGTACCTATTGTTCTTAGAGCTCCATAACATAGAGGCCTTGGTGGCTTTCTCTTTCCACGACAAAGGATCTCTTCCTTAGTAATAATGGCCCATTGAACCTACCTCATGAAAGGTGTGAGGCATCAAAATCATTACATTTTCCTAAATTTTGTAGTTCAAACCATACACAAACTTATTCAATCTTAACTTTTTTGTGCTCAAGTGTGAGGTATATTGTAGTAACTCCATAAATCTAGCCTTGTCCTCTAGTATGAATCTACCTCCCTCTCTCAAGGAATTGAAATTGTTCAATTTCCTTTCTATAAACTCATTAGGTAAATAACATTCATTGAACTTATCTTCAAACAATTCCCATAACACTTCTAAAATTTCCATGCCTACTTGCGATATAAGTGTCTTCCACCATAGTAGTGCACTTACTTTCAATTGACACACACCCATACTCAGCTTAAGGTTTGAGATGTAGCCTCTAAACATCAAGTAGATTGTTATGTTTTTTGGGCATGTTTCTACTTCTTGACCATTTTTAGAGTCCAAAAACTCTAGAAAAATTAATTTTATCTAATTCCTATGCATATGATTGTTAGTAAGGTTTTAATAACCTTCCACATGTGTTGATGTTCCTCCCTATTCCCACTCTAAGTGGTGCATTAGGGTAACTCACACTTGTTGAAAATAACACATCATGTTGATCAATTCTCCTATAAGAATATGTTCATGTTCTCACACATACTACTCACCTCTAAAAGGGTATCAAGTGTGGGTTGCAAGGGAGATGCCATACTATGTCTTCTAGCTACTCTACGCCTTCCTCTTCCTATTCTATTAATATTACATGTTATGGAAATAATCAAACTCATATTAATTCATCATAAAAGATCTATATTGGTTCCATGGCTCGAATGTGGAAACAATGCTCTTACACCACATGTAACACCCATGATCCCCGAGTCATGACATCAATAGTTAAATACTTACTAGAGAATAAGGAAATTATTTTCTTTTAACATATATTACATTCATTCATTTTCCGTTCTTAATCTCTATGTTTTATTAAAGTTTTCTATGGAAGTTACTATATAGCTACAACGTCTAACTATAATCTAGTTTTTGCTACAGTGGGTATCCAAGTCAACTTATAAAAATGATTAATTTTATGTTGGAAATAATCTCCAACATGTTTGTGTCCAAGGCCAAGATTTCCTTAGTTATTACATATTTATACTATCCAACAAATCATCATTTCTATTCAATTTATAATTTCATTATGTATCTATGTCTAATGATATATCGACCATATTCAAGTCTATTACTTAGTTCAACAAGTTATGTATTTATCTATTCCTAATCTTTTAATGTTTTTTTTAATAAAATTTTAAATTAAATATACGCTAATTTTTTAATTTTTTTTAATGTGTTTGTTTACTTTTTACACACATATTTTTTTATTTTCAAAATTTTCCCAACTTTTTTAATAACTTATTGTTTTCTAAAATCTATTGTTTTTTGTTTTTTTTCTTTTTCTTTTTAATTTTTTAAATATATATTAATATTATTTCCTATTGAAAAACATCTCTTTCTTTAGTGTTCTCTATATCTAATAATCTTATTG
The DNA here is from genome assembly GCA_031772625.1 of Pinus tabuliformis. Taxonomy (NCBI): domain Eukaryota; kingdom Viridiplantae; phylum Streptophyta; class Pinopsida; order Pinales; family Pinaceae; genus Pinus; species Pinus tabuliformis. The sequence continues at coordinate 806,832,220 of CM062818.1, read as the reverse complement.
GTTTCGCTAACATTAACTTTTTAAATTATTGTTTTTATTTTATTTTTTTATTTTTTAATATTTTTTATAAATTTACTATATTTTATTTATTTTAAATTTTGTTTAAATTTTTTTTAACCTTCCTTTAAAATTTTGGTTTTAAATCACTTTTTATTGTTTTTTAATTTATTATTATTATTATTATTATTATTATTTTAAGTTTGGAAACTTTGTGTGTTTGTTTATTTATTTATTTATTAAAAATTTTATTTTTCAATTAAAGTTCTAAATTTTTTACATTACAATTTTTTTCTTATTTATTTATTTTATTTTTTATTTATTTGTAAGCATGCTTTTTCATGATTTTGTTTACATTAGTGATGATATTCTAGGCCATAGTTAAAGCAATATTGTAATTTTAGTGGCCTATTGAAAATGAGTCATGTTGTTTTATGTTAGGATTTCAAATGAGCTATAATTTGAATCTTATGAAAATAACGTGCATTTAGTAAAACTAGTCTATGATTTAGGTATTCATTTTTAGGGTTTATCATTGTCATGATATTTGGTTTTTAATACCATGGTTGAAAAATGTTGAAATTTTAAGGTTTTTTGCAACTGTGATATTTGGTTTTAATTTTATGCGGAAAAATGTTCGAATTTTAAAAAATTTCATACTGATGATATTTGGCCTTTAGCACATGGTTAAAAGCTATTGGAATTTGGCCTTTATCATGACTTTGATATTTTATGACATGGATGAAAAATATTGAAATTTTAACCCTTAAAACCGGGTGATGCAACATCACCACCTTTTGATTTTAGGGTGATTTTTCATGTTTTTTGGTGCAAAATAGGGGTTTTTTGGGCTCTAATTCTCATTTTGAGGTTACAATTCTTGTTATATAGGTAAATTTGTTTTGATTTTAATGTGAAACATTGAAACATAGTGAAGAAATCAATCACCATGTCAAACATTTACAAATAAAAAAATAGTCCTAACATTGTGCAATCTATATATATATATATATATTAAATTGTGTAAATAAAATGGATATAAGAAAAAAATTATAATTCCTAACATTTAAATAAACAAAATGTTGGCCCAAAGGTCACACTAGGAGGGGGACGAATTAGTGTGAAATCAATTTTACCATTTCAAAACTTTTCATAATCTTACAACCATACAAAAATGAACCATAAGCATTATATCATCAATTATAACAATGCATCATCATATCAGTAAGATATCAAGAAGCCATCAACAAATCAAGAAGGTATCACATCACAAAGAGGCGTAAGTTTTTAGGTGAAAACACATACAAGAGAAAACCACCAATCTTCTTCCTCTTTTATCTTCAATCTTTTACATAGATTCATAAGCTACAACCTGCTAGAGGAAACTACTCGAAATATATGAAAGATGCCACTTGTAGTAGTATACAACCTAACTCAAGAACCAACCTCGAAAGATGAAAACAACTTCTCATTATAGGCTACAACCTGGTTGAGGATCCATCCCTCTAAATTAGTAGGCTCCAACCTTAGTGGAGGCACTGAAATCCTTCTTCAACTTTCTTATGGACCCCTATTTCATATCAATTTCAAATTGGATCAACTATCATAAGATGTCACTAAAATATAAGAACAATCTGCAACATGTAATCTCTATCACTACAAATCCCACAAACACTGTTAGAAATTGCAACCACTTCCACAACAATATCACTACATACCAACAATCATTGCTTCTATAACCACTGTCATAAATTTTGCCACTAACTATGAAATAACCAACTATTGTTGGAAGTTATGTTGCTATCCATACTCTAGCTTTACCAATTCAATAATTTGGACACTCAATCCCCTTCTCGAAACCTATTTTCATAAAGCATCCAAAACCACTACAACCATACTCATAATATCCTAAAACAAATGAAATGACTTATGGTCTTCAATTAAGTGTCAAAGGTCATCACACACTTATGGATAGATTCATCTCTAAGACATGATCTCCCATCCTCTTCTAGAACTCAATTTAGATAATTTTTTACCCTAAAATCTTACAAAAGCCATTTGTAAACTATATAGAAGTTAAAGGTTGTACAAAAGATTCTTTTCTAGGTGCACTTCTATAGAACAGACATACACCATTAGAAATACTATACAATGGTAATTAGATATTGCTAAAGGTGCGACAAAATGGCATATATATTAAAAATAAAAAATTACATTCCAAACTTGGACATCGATAAGGGTTGAACCCAAGACCTCAACACATTCAAACCTTCTTATTACTAAATGCGGTATATAGTGCCACTTGTAATACTATTTAATTGAGACACACATGACTTGAACCAAGTGTTATGTAACATGGACCTGGTCCTGGGGCCTATATGGTTGTGTCCCCTTAGATGTGACTATGCCACACACGATGGCCTTCATGTTCTATTGGGTCATCTCTCTAGGGCGACATATGAACCATCACCTACAATGTGGAATGGGTCATGTAGTCTACTCTCTATGCACAAGGGCTAGAAACTCCAACCAAATAGCAAGCAAAACAAAAGCTTTATCTATGTGATTGATCACCATGTGGATCAATGCCACTCCTCATCCAATAGATGAATCATAGTGTGACCACACAATCATATGATCCAAAAATTATAAAATAAAATAAAACCAAAAACCTCGCCTTTGAGACCCTTCTCACGATCAGATAAAAATATTTTATCTATGAGGATTTCATTCTTGTTTTAATGTCTTCAATATAAGGTATGATTTATAGTGGAGGTGGTGGCCTAGGGATCTTCTATGCTGACATCCAATTATGAGTTAAATGGAGTTTTAAAACATTTTTATGACGGGTCGGCACTACCATGTGACTGAGACAAGTTCTTCCTTTGATGGTGCCATGTTGGTTCATAGTTTTGGCCAACCTACCCATGTGACCGCCCCGTGTGACCTTGTCCTAGGGTTCATTAGGAATTTTCTTGATGACATCATCATGATGTCATTGAGCCACATGGAATCCCATTAGAGGTGCCACATATCACCCTATTTCATCCTTTTCTTCAGTCAAATTGCACCAAATAAGTGTGCCACATGGTGACCTCTGGATATGCCACATGTCCTACCATGTTGTCATAGATGCCACATCACACCATGTGGTTGATTTCCATATGTCTGGGTTGGATTTCTTACTTCATCTACTAATTTTATTGTGCCAAGTCTTGTAGAGGGATTGGTCCACATTTTGTAATTCTATTGGGTCATAAACATACAATAAAGGCCATGCAATGTTTCCCACATCAATCAATCATTTTATCCTTGTTTATTTTGAGTTGCCTGATCAGAGAGAAGGTGCATAATATTTAACATGGTTAATGGTCATGCAAGTTTAACTAAGATCTGCCATTAACCTGGACAATAAATGATATATGCACACGAAAGGTGTGCACTAATCAACAATTTAATATTTTGGGTTTTGTTATATAGTTTGTTTCCATAATTCAATACTAAAGCTTTAATTTACCACAACTTCTCATCTGAGAGGAGTGTTTTAAGAAGGATATACCATTGGAAAGGTATCGATGAGACCTACACAACCATGATATTTGTAGGTTCTTTAGGAAATCATAATTATATAAAAAAACTCAAATAACTTCAAGCACATTTAACTTCTCTTAGTGAGAAACTGTAAGATATCCAATTGTCATATTGCTTCATAGAGAGTCTTGCTACTTATTTGGTCATCAAAGGTGGTACTGCTACTATATCATACATTCCCTTTGGCATCAATGGCATCTTGTTATTATTTGCAACATAAATAAATCTGATGTCATACAAATACCAACAAAAAATGATACTAATATTAATAATTGAAAATATAACAAAAATCATTTATATTGTTAAACATTTATAATGTCAAACATTGAAAAAAGAAACAAAAACAATTTTAAGGTCAAATAATTTCAAATGAATGATAAATTTTAGTTACAAATATTGAAAAGAAAAAGCAAGAAGACAACTCTAGTGTCACACATTTTCAAACTAGCAAAGAATTTTGATGTGAAGTAATATATATATATATATATGTATATATATATATATATATAGATATATATATATACATTTTTCTAATTACGAAAACATGTAACCAAGTCTAATACCAAACAATTTTTTAAACAAGTTCAAAATTATAATTAGAAATGTTTTCAATGTCAAGCATTGAAAACATAAAATAAATAGAATGTCATGCGTTTTCAAACAACCAAACAATCATAATGTCAAATATTTTCAAAAAATCAAACAATTATAATGTCACATAAGGGAAAATCAACTATTTCTGAAAGCATTTTTAATATCACTCTTCGTTTCCATCACATTGATTATCTTCATTGCTTGGAATTATAACATTGTTTTTTCAAATATATGTTTTGATCTTGGATCATGCCTCATTATGAATCATCAATCCCCTTCAAGCACATCTAGGTAAAATAATACTTGGTTGTTCTGTTTTGGGAAAGAATAAGGCTTTCCCTAATTTCAACCCACTTTTTCTATAGTTAATAAATATTAGCCCACTATCACAATATTGATATGAAAACACAAGATTGACTATTTGCAGAATTGCACCAAACATTAAGTAAGGTTTTCTTTTATGTGAATGAATGAGGAAATTGAATTTTTAAGTTCCTTAAACATAAATTTGAAATATGAAAATAAGCATGAACAACAGAAAGAAAAGAAGAAAACATATAAAACTCTCATGACGGAAGCTCCAAGGGTTATCTCAACTGGTCGAGTCCCTGTTGTTAAGTACCTTGCCTATCGGGAGGTCACAGGGTCAATTCTCCTTGACGCCCTTGGGGTTATGCCATGCTAGTTGACTGAAGGGCTTTAAAAGATTCCCTTCGGGGTTGACCTGCCCAGATTTTTCATGGATGTAGCAGCCACCGGTGAACCACCTCTAAAAAAAAAATTAACTTTGATGACGGAGTTCGTCCCTCCTAGACTACATCTCTAGGTCTGCTTCCAACTGGGCATATGTTATATTAGGAATGCTAAAAAGGTATCTTTACATCAGAATGCTTCTATCAAATGATAGCTCTCGACCTCATCTCTTCAACGCAACTTATAGATTACAAAAAGGCACAAGGATGGCCAAGATATGCCCAAAAAGGCATTTACATGCACAAATAACACATAGTTCTCAGACTCCATGTACAATCCCCTTGCTAATGCTGCAATGGAAATTATTTTTATAAGATCAGCGAGATGTTTTGGGGTCAAACCCATGGGCCTCCCATGATTTGCATGGGAAAACATAAGGTATTGTTATAACAATGGTAGAACAAAGAAAATAGTTGATCCTCGGCCCTACCATATAACATACACATATTAATTTTTAATACCACAGTTGATGGTGATATTAAAACACGACCCGTAGCATTTCATGTAACAGTTGACATGTAATAGGCCCTATGAATAATAAAAAACCATTGGTCTAAACATTCAAATACTCGTGGCATTACATATATATATCTCGGTGATAACATATGGTGGGTTTAGGTTATGACTCTGGCGGTGTTACTCCATTTCTAGAGGTTTGTTTGGAGTGACACTTAAAATATGTTGGGTTTGGCAGGCCTTCCAAGTATGGTGGGCTTCACCAATCCTCCTCCCCATACACCATACAATATGACTTTAAATAAAACATTTCTCCATTGTATATTAAAGCACGAGAATGTTGCAATGGTAAAATTTTGTGATGTTACAATGGAGGTCACAGGTTCGACCCTTGATTCTGCCCATCTGACCTCTGTGTTGACTTTGATAGCCACGTGTCATGATGTGAAGTTTCCACTTGGCCTGCAAGGCCTATTCTTTTTCCCTTTTGACAATAACTTTAGAATGTGTTTTCTCACTCATAAGGAGGACATTTTGCAAACTGAATATACTATCGAACTCGGCGTGACAAGCTCTTTGAATTGGCATTGGTTTCATGAGCATATAATACTTTTTAACTTTGAGCATGTTGAAGATCCTCTTGAATCATATTTTGGACCACCAAAAGTTTGGTTTTAAGCAGGCATGAGGTGAGGGTACATCTCCCTCACCCTTACGATCTCTATCCAGCTTGCTTTTCTTAGATTCATGCCTTTGAGCCCCACTCGAGTATACTCAACATCTCCTCACTTGGAAGTGTGGACCTTCCTATCTAAGATGGTATCTTCCTTTAACTCAGTCATACATTCAGGTGAAAAATCATCTATAGTTGGAATTTGAGCATTTTCCTCTGGATCCATGATCATAGGAGGTTCATACAACTTCAAATTTTCAACATTTACAACTGAATATATGTGCATGTATGGAGGCAAATTTAACTGGAATGCATTGTTCCCAATCTTTTCAACAATCTTAAATGGACCATATGTGATAGGTTTGAACTTTTTACTTTCACCTTTCATCCATTCTTTGCTAATGTGTAGCCATACTTTCTCACCAACCTAGAAGTGATGCTCACCCGATGCTTGTCATGGTGCATTTGGTACATGGCTTGACTTTTCTCCAATTGATCTTGCACCACTTCGTGAATCGTTTGGATTCTTTTAATGAGATTTATTTCTTTGTCAACATCTCCGTGTCCATCCTCCTTAGCTTCTTCAACAAATATGAAGTCTATTGGCGATTTTGGCAGGTACTCAAAACATGTCTCAAAAGGAGATCTACCTATAGAAGAATGAAATGCTCGGTTTGAAGCATGTTGGACACAATGTAAGGATTCATCCCACAACTTAGGATGCTTTCTACAATAGCCTCTGAGAAGATGTACCACTATTCTGTTCACCACCTCTGTTTTCCCATCAGTTTGTGGATGAAAAGATGTGCTCTTTTTCAACTTAGTGTCCATGAGTACCCACAATGTGGACCAAAACTCTCCCATGAAGTGAGAGTCTTGATCTGAAATGATAGAAGTAGGAAACCCAAAAGGAACCCATACATTTTTAAAGAACAACTGTGCAGTCTGTTCAGTAGTAACTTTCTTTCTACATGGAACAAGAATACACATTTTGCTAAATCTATCGACTACAACATACAAATAATCACGTCCTTTTCTAGACATAGGAAGCCCTCCTACAAAATCCATAGATATATTGTCCCATGGTCTAGAAGGAACTAGAAGTGGTATATAAAAACCTAACTTTATGTTGTTTGGTTTTCTTGTTGAACACATGACAAAACCTTTGATTTACTTAGCAATTATTTCATTCATTCGAGGCCCATAGAAATACCTTTGTAACTGTGCCATTGTCTTACCTACACCAAAAATCCCTCAAACACAAGAAAAATGTGCTTCCCTGGTCACATGCATTCTTTCTCCTTGTGGTACACACAACTTTCCAAGATGGTACAATAACCTATCATGAACATGATAATTCACTTCTTCCACGTGACTACCATGAGTTAGTGATTCATAAACATCTTTGAAATCAATATCTTCAACATATTGTTCAATGTAACTTTCATGTGCTAAATAACTATTTTGAAGAATAGCTGAAGAATTCAAAGAAGGTCTTAATAAAATATCAACTACTTTATTGGCGGCACCTTTCTTATATTTTATTATAAAGTGGAATTTCTGCAAAAACCCCATCCATATATAATGTTGAGACTGTTGGAACTTACTTTGATATTGAAGGTACTGAAGTGGCTGATGATCTTTATGAATCACTGTTTCTTTTCCCATTAAATAATGTTTCCATTTTTTAACACTTTCCTGCACTAATGCATATAATTCTTCATCATATGTTGGATAGTTAGTAACTACTTTAGAAATTGTTTCTGAATGAAAACAAATAGGCTTTCTTTTTTTCAATAACACTACACCCATTGAATACCCCCTATCATCAGTTTCTATTTCAAATGGATGTTGAAGGTATGATGATGCTATGACTGGAGCTATCACAATTTTCTGCTTTAGAGTACCAAATGGTTCTTTTTGTTTTCCTCCCCACTGGAAGGAGTCTTTGTAACTTCTTAAAGCATGAAGTGGTGATGGAATAAAAGATAAATGAGAAATAAACTTACTCCAATACTGAACTACACCCAAGAATCTTCTAACTTCCATCACATTTTGAGGTCTTGGCCACTTAACTAACCATTCATAAAGCCCCTATCTAGTATTAAATTCAATTTTTCGTATATCATTCTCTGCAATACAAATCTGATGATAACCACTTCCTAAATCCAATTTTTTAAAGTAAACAACATTCTTTAACTGATCAAGAGAATCATCTATTCTCAGAAGAGGATACATGTTCTTAATGGTGATTTTATTTAAGGCTCTGAAATCAACACACATTCTCCAAGTTTTTTTTTTCTTAGGGACTAATATGATTGGTGATCCACATGCAGAAGAACTAGGTCGAATGAAGCCTTTATCAACCAATTCCTGAAGTTGTTCTTAATTTCTTCATTTTCTATGACCGACATATGATACATGCCAATATTTGGAAGAGGGGCATCATATTGTAATTGAATCTCATGTTGTATTTCTCATTTTGGAGGTATAATTTTTGGTTCTTTAAATAATTCTTTATACGAATCTACTATTTCAACCAATTTGTCCTTAAAATGAGAATCACACCCTTGGAAATCATCATACTTATCTTTAGGTTGTTCTTTAATAAGCATAAGATCATAATTTTACTTGAATTTATGAATCTTTTCATTTGACTTATGTTGATTAAATACAATCTTGTCTTAATTCTATGTGCCTTGACAATGTATTCAATTCCATCCTTAACAAGATGATACTTATTCTCCTTTCTATGAAATATGGCATCTCGATCATAAAGATAAGGACTAATCAAAACAACTCCACACATATCCAAAGGAATCATATCTAAATCAACTTCATCAACAAAATTCGCTGTAATTGTAGACCTTAAATGACACTATTTTGTGACTTGCATCTGACTGTTTTCTTTAAACCATCCTAAAGGGTATGGTATTGGGTGATTTTTAGTTTCCAATCCTAATTTCCTTACTATTTCCTCAAATATTAGATTTTCCTGTGATCCACTATCAAATAATGTATCTATCTTAGTGTTCTTAGAGATAATCCTGATATGAAACAATTCAACTCTCTTCTTTTCTTTAATCACATCATTAGATTTTGAAGAAGATGTAGAACAAGTAGAACTAGAGCTAGATTCAGAAGGATTACCTATCAGACCCATAGTGGTTATCTTCTTTTCATCACCATATTTTAATCCCAAATCTTGTTGGACTGCAACATTAGCTTTCATCTCACCATTCTTCTTAAGGAACATCTTTGGCTTAAGTTCTGGATGAAGCTTCCCAAAATTGGAGTCATCATGTCCAACCCTCTGATAATGACTACAAGTAGGCCTTTCTCCTTCTTACTTAGTTGTTTCTGATTTATTCCCTTTAGACTTTCTCTTCCCTTTGCATTCTTTGGAATCTTTTCTCTGTGAATGCTTGAATGGTTTCTTTGAAAAGTTTGATTGAAAAGGTCTACCACCTAATTCAATATGAATGGATTGTAGACACACTTCATCAAATTTAGTTGGATTAAACATAAGAAATGCATGTCAAAACATGCATTTCTATCCTTTACCTATCCTTATATGCTGCCAATCCATTACAACATGTTGCATATATCCTAAAGAAATAATTTCTTTCTAAGAGCTTTAACAAACTTAGACCATGAAGAGATAATTTTACCTTTATGCCTGAAATTTGATTGAGTTTTACTTTCCCACCAAATAAAAGTTGTTCCCCCAATTCTAACTATAGCTAACTAATTTTTTTTGGATTCATCAACAATATTCTAAATTCTACAATACACCTCAAGTTTCTTTATCCAGTTATCTAACTTTTCACGATCCATTTCACCATCATATATTGGCAACTCAAGCTTAACATCAAGCTTCAAAAAATGAGATTTCTTTGGTTTCTTTTGAGTCTGAATCTGAACTGGAATGATAAGAGAATGAGGAAGAAGAAGAAGACAAAGATGGAGGAGAAGGAGGTTCATTACCATCAACTTTTTCCTTTCCCTTTCTCACTTTCATGCCTTTAGAAGATGAACCTGCATCTCTCGTCTTCTTGTTTTCATAAAGTTCTGCAATCATCATTTGCATGTTAAGGAACATCTGCTAAAATTTCTCCTTTCTCTTTGTCTCAGGAGATTCTCCTTCATTTGAACCTACCATCATTTGTGAGACTTTCCTCTTTCCAATATTTGGTTTTATATCTTCAAGTTTCCCTTCCCCACATCATGACCTAGATCTAGTCAACATTCACATTGGAAAATATCCTTCTTATACATGATCAACCTTGCTCTAATACCAAAATATGATCTGAAAACACATGATTGACTATTTGCACAATTGCACCAAACATTAACTAAGGTTTCCTTTTATGTGGATGAATGAGGAAATTGAATTTTTAAGTGCCTTGAACATAAACTTGAAATCTGAAAATGAGCATGAACAATAGAACAAAAAAAGAAGAAGAAAACATGTAAAACATTGATGACGGAGTTCGTCCCTCTTGGACTACATCTATGGGTAGGCTTCCAAGTGGGAATCCGATGTATTATGAATGCTCAAAAAGTCTCTTGACATCAGAATTCTTCTATCAACTGATAGCTCTTGGCCTCAAGTCTCCAACACAACTTACAGATTACAAAACGTCCCAAGGATGGTCAAGATATGCCCAAAAAGGCATTCAATGGCACAAATAATACATAGTTCTCAGACTCCCTATACAACCCCCTTGCTAATGGCACAATGGTAGTTCTTTTTGTAAGGTCCACGGGAGGTCCAAGGGTCAAACCCATGGGCCTCTCAGGATTTTCATGGGAAAACATAGGGTATTGTTATAACAATGGTAGAACAAAGAAAATAGTTGGGCCTCGACCCAACCATATAACATACAAATCTTTTAATTTTTTATACCACAGTTGGCGGTGATATAACACCTCAACCCATGGCATTTCATGTAATAGTCGACATGTGATAGGCCATGTGTATAATAACATACCAATGGTCTAAACATTCACATACCCATGGAATTATATATATATATATATATATATATATATATATATATATATATATATATATATATATATATATATATATATATATATATATATATATATATATATATATATATATATATATATATATATATATCAGTAATATTATTGGCGGGTTTAGGTTATGACGCTGCCAGTGTTGCTCCATTTCTGGAGGTTTGTTTGGAGCGACACTTAACATACGTTGGGTTTCCCAAGCCGACCAAGTATGGCGGGCCCCACCAACCCTTTCCCTCATACACAATACAATATGAATTTAAATAAAACATTTTGCCATCATATATTAAAGCACGAGCATGATGCAACGATAAATTTTTGTGGTGTTACAACAAAGATAATGGGTTCGACACCTAACTTTGCCCATCCCACCTCTGCATTGACATTGACCTGTAAATGCATTGACTTTGACTGCCCCATGTCATGATGTGAAGTTTCCACTTGGCCTGCAAGGCAATTTTTTTTTACTTGTTTCACAATTTTCTCACTCATATGGAGGCCATTTTGTAAACTGAATATACTATCAAAATCAGGGCGATGAACTTTTTGACCTGGTGATGTTTTTATGAGCATCGAAGACTTTTGAAGTTTAAGCATGTTGAAGATCCTCCTGGATCAAATATTTATTTACAATTTTTTCATCGAAGGTATTTGACCACTTGTAACTAAAAATAACACATTGAAAAAATGAGAAGTGAAATTGCATGATCTCTTCTATGTTTCCAATGTAACATAAGTTTTCCTTTAGGTTTTGATCACAATGGCTACTCGATTGATTAATTTTGACCTCCACTTTAAAATATTATGCAATGTGTCCATCATTGACATCCGAAGTGAGAAAATGATGCCCATATTACCACATAAATGGGAACAAATGTACTTGTAAAATTGTGAACAAAATATGGTGTCATATGCTTTATTAGCTGAGATATTATAAAAACATGATAGATGTTACAATTCAAATGTGCACTATAATTTGAGCATGGTGTTCAAAGATATCATTATAGACTTGTTGTGCTTGATGCTTGTGATTAATGCATCCTCTTCTCCACATGGGAAATTACCAAACATGCCATATTTCTCTATCATTTGATTAGCCACTGGACCACTGGGGATAGATATTTGGCATATTTTATTTTAAATGATTAGGATAACAAATCCTTCTATCATTCAAATATTTGAAATCTTTCTACCATTCTCCCATTTCCTTCTTCCATCTTCATACAATTCAACACACATTTGCATTTACTCTACATTGTAGAGAACAAATTTATTGATGGCATTGATTTTTGAATTTTCTAGTATATATAGAAATTCAAAATGTATAGTATGACATCAGAGATATATTATCAACCTTAGTGTAAAACCTTTCTTTCTACAAATTTGAAAAAATACAACTAACTCTCTCTTTGTCATTCACCTATGTCTAGTCATTTGGAGTAGCTCCTCTTCCCTTTTGTCCTTGTCCCATTGGCTATCCCATTACCCCTAGTCTATTTTCACTTTTCTTTATATACTCACTAGCATAATAAAAGGACCTATATACCACCTACCCCTCTAAGAAGAACATCAAATGACATGAGATAATCAGAATTAATCACACGTCATCATGTAGGTCGATTAGTATATGGACTTGCAAGTAAATAAAACTTGTGGGTAGTTCCTTCTCATACATATAAAAAAATGTCTACTATATCTTAATGCCATTATGGAATGCTATCATTATGAATATCAATTGTTGTGATCTAGTATAAATATGTAGATTATTTTGATATGGAACATCATACATCCTTGGGAATGTCATGGATCACGCAACCATGCATGAACACAAAATAATGACACTACAAAATAGACACAAATAATTAATTTCCATAAAACTATGAATGCAAAGTATATTTTAATCTACATTATGGAAAAATAATCACACATTTGACATACATACCCTTATAAGGTTTAGAAGGTCCCATGATTTCAAACCTAACAAATGTCCTTCTACAATGAAATATTGTTGTAGAGTTGACCCATATAATGAAGGTTACTTAACACCTAATATAACATCGCTTACCCTAGAAATAACATATTTCTTTAAAATCCATGGGACTGTTGGCATTATGGTGTGCATGGATCCAACTAGCTCATGTTGGCATTGGTTCATGATGGAAACTAACTCATGTTGGAATTGATGTCAATACTTGTAGCCTAGCTGATGTATAGATGACATTCATTGTAGCATGGTTGCAGTTGATTATGTTGGAATTGGGATGATTATGTTGGCATTGATTTCAACTCTTGATGTCAACATTCTTTATGACGGTTCGTTATGGAATTGATGCGGCTGATGGTTTCTCATGTGCTAGTGGTATCCATGTTGTTGGGTTGCCACACTTGTTGAGTTAGAAACTAGGTCTTCATATAGGACTTCATGCTTATACTAATGGAGATGACTTGTTGCATTATGTTGGCCTCATGATTATGATTATGATGTTTCATAGGTGTTACAGTTTTGGTCAGAGGCGTTGTAGCTTGTTCAGATTTTTGTCAGAGAGTGGAGGACTTGTTGGCACTCTTGCCAACCTTGTTTGTTGGCCCTTTTAGGTAAACTTTGTTAGGTCCCTATACTACTAGTGTAACCCCTTATTGTTATTAGTACAACCCCCTTATTATATTGGTGTGCCCATGTAGTCCCCATATTGTTATTATTGTGCCCTTACATTATTATTATTATGTCAGCTCTGATTATATTATGACCCCTTAGAATCCTATATATAGAAAGGGGTCTTGCCATTTGTATCATCCAAGAATTGTTCAGTTGTGTAATTTAAAGGAGGTTTCCCCCTCGAAGAGGCTTCTTTCTAGTGCATTTATCTATCTTTCCTATCATTTTGTGAGATGGTTTCATAACACTTGGTATCAGAGCTTTGGATTCTAGGGTTTCGCTGCTCCAAATATGCCATCGTGGAATTTTTGCAATACCTCTTTCACTATGAATTTTCAGAAGCTAAAAACAAAACCCATTTGAGAAGAGATTGGTCTAAACCTCGGGTCTGAATTTCATATCTTGTCTCTTTATAGTGTTGGAGATATGACCTGAGAAAGTTAGGGTTTTTGCAAGCTCCAGAATTTCATCTCAAACAAGTCATCCTAGAATTTTCGCTATAATATTTTTTCTACAAAGGCTCAGACTCTGAAATTAAAACCCATTTGAGTCGAAATCTTGGTGAAGCTCAGGTCTAAATCTTAGATCTTTTCTCACTATATTTTGGGAGATATAATCTGAGGAAGTTAGGTTTTTTGAAGACTCCCGAATTACATTCTAAAGAGGTGACCGTGGGAAAATTGTCATAAATTTCTGTTTGAGCAAAAAATTGAAATTTCGTAAGAAGTTACAGAAATAGGATAGACTGTACTTTTCTTTGTATATTTTGCAGATCCGAAGGTCGAAACGGTGATATGTGACACATCGTACAATTTTGCTCTACTGAAACATTATATAATTAGGTCATCTTAGGAGATTGGGCATCACTGTAGGTTTTAACCCCGTATAGAAATTACCTGCTTACAAATTCTGAAACATATAAAATAAGCAATGTGAGATCATAACACATAAAACAAATATACACAGAGATTTTCCCATGGATCCCAAAACCATGACTACCAGCTTGATTTTTCATTATGTTCCTTTCAATGTTATAATAAATATTTATACCTGCCAAAGCATCCAATACCATGGACCGAAAACCATCATGTCCAATACCATGGACTGAAAAACCATTGTGTCCAAAAAACATGTGCGAAAATCATGCACAAAACCATAGGTGGGTCCGCCTAACCTAACATAGGGTCCAAAACCAAAATTTTCAAGGGTGCTGCCCCGAACCCCATAAAGTGGGGTTACGGGTGCCCCTCAAACCCCCTATGACCTCCCCCCCTCTAACCCCCAGTTAACCACGTGGGCTAGTCATGGAAAGAATATAACACAACCCAACATTCTCCCACTTGTTGTTTTCTTTCCACAGGGGGCCATAAGATAGCTTAGTCATTTATCCAGCCCTTCAATGCCCATTGTTTCTCTACAGCGAGAGAACTTCTCAGAGCTCACAGATTTTGTCAATGCATCTACAGTATTCTTCAAAGTGTCCACCTTTACCAGCAACACCTTTTTGTCTTCTATCATATACCTCACAAAATGATACTGAACATCAATGTGCTTTGTCTTTGAATGATATGTAGGGTTCTTTACCAAGAAAATTGCACTTTGGATGTCACAGTCTATCCTTATAGATTCCTGTACTAACCCCATACTTGAACACAATCTCTGCAACCAAACTGATTCCTTGCTTGCATGGGTGGCTGCCATGTATTCTGCCTCTATAGTTGATAGTGCCACTACATATTGTTTCTTACTCATCCAACTGACTGCACCTCCAAATAGGTTAAACACATACCCACTTGTAGATATTCTCTAATCCAAATCTCTAGCCCAGTCTGCATCAACAAAGCCATGAATATCCAACACTCTATCCAATCTTAGTCTTCCTTGGTAGCACAAACCATAATCACTAGTGCCACACAAATACCTGAAAACCCGCTTCATTGCTGTCCAATGCTTCTTTCTTGGTTTTGACATAAACCTACTCAATACTCCCACTACATCTGCAATGTTTGGTTTAGTACAGACCATTGCATACATCAGGCTATAGACTGCACTTGCATATGGGACACGGGACATGTCCTCTTCCTCTTCTTGTGTCTTGGGACATTGTTCAGCAGATAACCTCACACCTACAGGAATAGGAACCTTCACCGATTTACTATCCTGCATATTAAACCTCTACAATATTGTCTCGACATACTTCCACTGGTTTAACCAGAGATTCCTCTTTGCCTGATCTCTTTTAATTTCCATGCCCAAAATATAGTTTGTAGCACCAATATCTTTCATGTCAAATTTGGAGGACAATTGAGTCTTAAAATCCTGGATAATTTCTTTGTCATTTCCAACCAGCAACATATCATCCACATACAAGACCAGATAAATAACACGGTCACCAATTAATTTAAAATACACACAGTGATATGCTTTGCTTCTGGTGAAGCCAAGTCCCTGTATAAATGTATCAAATTTTTGATACCACATCTTTGGTGACTGTTTTAACCCATACAGAGACTTCTTTAACTTGCATACTAGTTCTTTCTTACCCTTCACCGCAAAGCCTTTAGGTTGCTTCATGTAGATCTCCTCTTCCAGATCCTCGTGAAGAAATGTTGTCTTCAAATCCATTTGTTCTACCTCAAAATCAAAAGCAACAACAACAAATAAAAGTAATCTAATAGAAGTCACCTTGGCAACAAGAGAAAAGGTATCACCAAAATCAATTCCCGGCACCTGGGAATAACCTTTTGGTACCAACCGAGCTTTGTATTTCTCCACCTTTCCTTCTGCATTTGTCTTCTTTTTGAACACCCATTTTCCGCCAATGGGTTTCCTTCCCGCCGGTAACTCCACGAGATCCCAAGCCTCATTTTTGTGCAAAGATGCCATTTCATCAACCATGGCCTCTTTCTAGAGTTTTCCATCCTTTGAATCTACTGCTTCCTTCACAGTTCTGGGATCATCGTCAGTAATAGATAAAGCAAAATTTGAACAAAAACAGATGGACTATACCTTTATGGCTACCTTCCTTCTCGAACTGATATTCTCACACCCGGAGTTTGTGGCTCTTCATCTTCTGATTCCTCCTCTGCTGCAGAGTCTCATTCTTCCTCCATAACCTCAAACTCTATCTTCTCAGGTTCCTTTGGTTGGACTTCATGTTTAATAACATGATCTTTTACCTCTCTAAACACCACATCTCGGCTATACACAACCTTCCATGTGACTGGGTTCCAGAGCTTATAACCCTTTAAACCATCCTTATACCCAATAAAGATGCACTTTTTAGATTTACTATCCAACTTGGTTCATTTCTCCTTTGGAACATGTACATATGCATCACATCCAAATACCCTCAGATGTGAAAGAGAGGGTTTCTTACCAGTACATACCTCTTGTGGAGTCTTATCCTCCAATGCTAATGAAGGTGATCTATTGACCAGGTAACATGTTGTCTCCACCACCTCTGCCCAGAATTCTTGTCCTAACCCGGCACCACTGAGCATGCTTCTTGCCATTTCCATCAACATATTGTTCATTCTTTCTGCAACTCCATTTTGTTGAGGTGTATATGGAGTAGTCTTCTGCCATGCTATACCACACTTCTTACAGAATTTTTCAAATTCCTTGCTGCAAAACTCTCCACCATTATCTGTCCTCAGTACCTTTATCTTCTCCTCTATCTAATTTTCCACGAGAACCTTAAATTCTTTAAACCTTTCAAAGGCTTCAGATTTCTTCTTAAGGAAATATATCCATGTATTCCTTGAGAAGTCATCTATAAATGATACATAGTACAGAGACTTACCCAGTGATGGAACCTTCACAAGTCCAAACACATCACTGTGCACAAGTTCTAATATCTGTTTCGCCTTCTTACTACCAGAGGGGAAACTCACCTGATTCTACTTACCATATACACAATTTTCAAAAAAATCAAAATCCAGAGAGTTGTTACTCATACCTTCTACCATACCTTTACCATGAAGTATTTGAAGGCCCTTCTCTCCAATATGTCCAAGCCTTTGATGCCACAACATGGTCTTCTCTCCAGAGACCACTAGATTTTCTGCTCCACTTTTAGGAACCACAGAACTGTTGCACCCATCAATAGCAGTGCTACCTTGCAGCTTGTATAGAGTTCCAATTCGAACTCCCCGCATCAATACCACTGCTCCCTAAACCACTTTGTAGGTATCCTTCTCGAACACTGTTTTTACACCTACATCATCTAGCTTGCTAATAGAAATCAGATTTCTGGCTAATGCAGGAATATGTAGAACACCTGGAAGTGTTCTAACCCTTCCACCTTGCAACTTCAACTTTACTTTTCTGCGACCAATGATTCTAGCCTTCCTATCATCCCCTAAGAAGACATCACCACCATCGTATTTATCATACTCACAGAACCACTCTCTATGGGGAGTGAAGTGAAAGGATGCACCTGAGTCAATCAACCATGCCTCATGATCTACATGTGTACTTGAAGAAGCCAAGTACACATCCCCACCTTCATCTAAGGTGGTTTTCACCTCTGCAGAAGGAGCATCATAAGATCCCTTCTCTTTGTCAGGAGTTTTAGATTTACAGTCCCTTTTGTAGTGCCCTTCCTTTCCACATTTCCAGCACACCACCTTTACAGGTTTTCTTGGAGATTTAGTCCTCCCTCTAGATTTAGATCTCCCACTCAATGACTTATTTTTGTTTCTGTCCTCGGACCGTCCTCGTACAGATAAGGCATCACCATTCTGGCTCTCCATATTTTTCCATCTCATCTCCTCTGTCAGCAAGGATGAGACTATTTCATCAAACTGCAAGGTAGTTCCATTGCTACCTATTGCAATAACCAGACTATCCCACTAATCTGGTAGAGAACACAACAAACTGATGCACTTATTTTCATCTGAATTTTTAATATCAACAGATGTTAACTAACTTAGCATAGTATTAAATGCGTTCAAATTGATAAAAATGCAATTAACTCAGACAAATTACAGAAAAACCACACATAAAAACCAGAAATAAAATATGGCGGAAAAAGGCTGAAGCCTCATGCTTCTCTCATTACACATTACTCTACAAAAAAAATTGAATATAGTGTTACAAATAAATAGATGAGAGACAGTGTTCTCAAGATAGTGCGTGCTATCTTAGATACCTTTGGTTGAGATAATTTCTCCTTTGGTTGAGATAATTTCTCACCAGACACACCAATATAGGAGTTGCCTAAACTAACTCCTATCTTAGAGGAACAACCCAAGAGTTAGGCACAAATTCCTAACTTGGAATTTTTAATTAATTAATTTATTTTTGGATTTATTATTGTTTTATGAGAGAGTCTAACATTCCCCCCCTCAATGATAAATCCAAAAACGAGAACCATCTTCCAAGTTCTCATGTTGATCCTCAAAAACATTGCCTGAAAAAACCGCCAAAACTGGATGCTGGAAAAAACTCAAATCTGAAGAGAACATGAATCAGTTGCATGCTTGATTCATCTCTGAAGGACGCTTGACAACTCCATCATGTGCCAAGCCGCAAAAGGATCCAACTGTCCTTTGTTTGAAAACAGCATCCGGTGTCCACTGACACAATTTGATGAACGCCCACTGGCTGAAGATGTCGAAAAACAACTCAATGTTGCTTTTGCTATGATGAAAGCTGCTCACTGCTGCTTTGGTTGTTGATCGCCCACTGGCGAATTTGCTGATGCTCACTGCTGATGACAAATGCCCACTGGCTGATGAAGATGCCCACTGGCTACTTCGCTCATGTTGTCGAGACTTTCAGTCTGACAACCACTTGTCAATTTCATTGACATTTCCCCCCCTTTGTCAGCTGAAAGGAGAGACAATCTTCTCCAAAGTATATCTGAACTCCCCCCCTCCAGGTGTAGGAGAGTTTCACTGTTGTACTCCCTCGTTCAACTGCAGGAGAGTACCATCATCGATTCATTGCTGGCTGCACTATGTGTGAATGTAGTCGGTTGTAGAACTGAGACAACCGTTTGACTGTGGATGACCATTCCCAAGGATCAATCCATTCATAATGTATCTTCAATCTGCCTGATGTTTGTTGGTTGCGACATCTTTCTGAAGAATGATTGGGCTTGCCACAATGGCAACATGGATGGAGATCAAAACACTGATCTTCCATATGACCGGTTCTTTGACAATGAGAACACTTCGGTTGGACTTCAACTTCAGGTTGCGTGCAATTCTGTTGGACTGCATCTTTCTCAGAACCTGCTGAGGTGAGTGGTTCAAGAAGTCCTGCACTCACGAACTTAATTGGCTTGGAATAATCTGGGATATGTAAGGTGGTGTCATCAGGGACATATCCTAAGCCACGTCTATTCTTGTTATTTTGAATTTCTTCCCAGGGCTTGATGATGGGTTTGGAAGAAATTTGATTTTGATCATGAACAACTTCGACACTTGAAGTTGTTGGGATGAATGACTTATCATCTGGATCATTCAAAGACTTTTCTTGCAATTCATTCCTTTGAAGTTGGGACTCAAGCTGAAGAAACTCAATGGTTTCATGCGTTTGCTGTAGATCGTGAAATATCAGCAAGAGTTTCTTTGCTGATGTGCACCATGTCTTCATCACTGGAGTTGATCAAACTATGAAGAATGTTCAATAACTAAATATGCTGCACCATCTGAACTTTCTCACTTGAAGTCAGGCTCTCTTGTCGTAGATGTCGTGCGTTGAACTGTTTCACTTTACTTGAATGACAGGCTCGCTTGCTATGGGATTTGACTGGCACGCTCGCTTGATTTGTTGATCTCAACTTACTTGATTGGTGTTAGAGTTGAACTTGTTGTGGTTGCTGTGATGGTTGTTTCAAGGAGTTAAAACTCATGGACTCACTTGATTGTGCTTTAAAGGAAGGGTGTCGAACACTGTCGAAAATGCACCCAAAAAAGCTTACAATGGTTTTAATGACTCACATAAAACAAGGAATTCACTTGTCTTAATTTGACTAAGTGCTTGACTTCTGATCAAATCAAAACGTGGGTGTCGGTTTCAACCGAGAATGCACCCGTACAATGCAATGTAATTGGAATTTGATTCACAAGTTCTTTAAATTTGTTTGCAAGAATGTTGATGTAGACTTTGCTTTGAAATGCTTTAACTTGATTAAGTGAAGTTGCTTGTTGATGTAGAATTTTGATGTTGACAATCTATGATTATGAGTTGTATTTGCACAGATACAAGTGGCGAGTTCAATTGTCCTTCCTTGACGCTATTCTTTTACAAGTGTTGTGCTTGCTTGCATTGAACTTTATGTGTGTGGTAAATGCGATCATTTATGTGTCACAACTAGACACAAATCATAAGCAACAACATGAAGCCATAAAAACACTCGCCATCACAAATACACATCGTGTACCTAAGATCCCCTTATTCAATTTCGGGCGGATCTAGGACACAATCACCACAAAAAATATGATATCTTTATTAATCACTGAGTACATCCGAAGCAATGATAATACCAAGCTGACAACCCTTTGAAACAACTCGCCTTCAAAATCTGAATGGATAGTGACACGGCCCTCTCAAAGTAAAACAATACTTTGAATTACAACAACTTTCCCTTATCACTCCAAATACAAAATCACTTCTTACTTCAAAAAAACAAAATATACTCCTTATCTCTCCAAAACACTTATCACTCCAAAATATTAAAAAAACAACCTTATAACCAATCCCAAAAATATTTGTAAATACACCTTATCACTCCATTACAAAAGTTTTCGCTTTATGATACCTTTTTCTTAAAATTCTTTTACATACATCCTTTTAAATTATTAAAAGGATTTAATGAAATTTATGAAATCACGTAAAAGTGATAGGTTACCTTTTAAACTTTCCAACTTATGCATGTAAAAGTATATTAGCCATTCACTTTATGCATATAAAAATTTAAGGAGTGTTAATCATATATGTCTTCTCAAAAGATTCTCCACGGTAAGGCTACTTTCACAATGAAGATGCTAAATCACTCATCTGTAAATCGATTTACTTTTTTAACATAGTGAGAGTGTTTACCTGTTAATCGTTTTGTCTTCTGTATGGACCGTCTATTAGCATTTTAAAATCACTTTGAATCTGAGATTGCATGTGGAAACTTTGGTCTTCATTTGTGTAGGCAGCTATTAAAAACATGATGTTTTCTAGGATGAGATCTCGGCGGAATATTTGTTTCTTAACTGCGCTTAGCTCAGAAGTGAGCAAAAATGGCTCAATAGTTGGTCAGGTTGCCTCTCTTTTGGCCTTCGGTTGTCAAAGAGCTCATTTGAATTGTCCAACGCTTCGACTTGACTCGACCTCCTCTCTGGCTGCCTCAAATTTTCTCCAGCGTCCTTCAATCGGATCTTAAATACATGCAGATTACAAAGCCTTCTGTAAACTCCAGGTTCCAAGGCCTTATGAAAGCTCCTTCACGTTGATTCGCTGGTCTCCCAAGCTGGTTCAACAGTCAGACAATCATATGCAAGAATTCAGAACTCATCAAAATCAATTCACAAGCCAGCAACAGGACGTAATATGGGAATGTGTAATTGGTGTGCTATATTTTGAAAGAGATCGAGCATTCCCTGCAGCCCGACAGCCACACTAAGTACTCTTTAACTGAACACGCCTCACCAAAACAATTCTTCTGCCACACCGCCGCACCACGATTCTGCTGCGGTCAAATCTTCTAGAATCTTGAGAATAGAAGCACACAACTTTTCATCATCATACGGACCACTGGATCCTCACGCATACATAGAATTCGCTCCTCCTGCTGCTATTAAAATGATGGACAAACAAAACACACACCGCCAGAAGAGCTTTTAATGGTGCCTGTAGCGGAAGGGGTGCCAAAAAGTCACGGGATCTCTGCCACAAAGTCACGGAATCTCTATGGAGGCACATCATAAGATCGAATCAAAGATCTCCATTAATCAGTCAACTCTTCTCATTCAACAACTCTGTGGAACAATTAAAGTTATCGGCTTTCACATGGAGCAAGCTAGTCTAATACTAATTGATGCAGCCGAGCGCCACAGTGATGAAATTGCACAGAAAAAACATGGAAGCAATTGAAAATTAAACACAAAATTGCAATGAGCCAAAGCACCACTTATTTATTCCATCGATCGACCAATCTCTACGGGCCGTGGGGCAAAATCCCTTCTTCGATCGATTAACAATCTTAAACAATAGATCCTCGGAGTTTGAACTGTCGCAGTCAAAATCGAACAGTCACATTGCCAGGCCACTCAACTGGAGCTTCATCACCAACTGGTGCAGACACAGGCCATGTGGAATTTATTTGTCTTCAAGCATAAATCATGTCATCCTCTTTGAAAGCTTTGGCAGTGACGACCCTCTGGATCTCAAGACTGGAATTTCCATAGCAACTCTTCTTCAACGCTCTGGTAGCTGTCAATTACCTCCATAAGTCATGCTACAGGTCTTATGCATAAGCTGAATATTGTTCTATGCGCAAGTCCTCCATAGAGCTCTGCGTTCCTTGCAAATTTCGATTGCCCAAAATACAAATGCAGGTTACATTGCTCTTCGATAAACCAAAACTGTAATATGCAAACAAATAAAATATGTAATCCACGTTACCAACACGACCCGATGACATAGATCTGTTGAGATCGTCTCAGATGCATTCGTCTTCTCGCCCCTCGACGGTTTTGGCCTTTTTGTTACAGGTTCACGTTCACGCTACAACAACCGCCTTACAAATAACTTGCAGGCTCGCCGGTTTGGATGCAGCGTCGATGCAGCCTCACACAGGGCCTCACACAGGTCTAACATAGCTCTGATACCACATGATAAAAATGCAATTAACTCAGACAAATTACAGAAAAACCACACATAAAAACCAAAAATAAAATATGGCGGAAAAAGGTTGAAGCCTCATGCTTCTCTCATTACACATTACTCTACAAAAAAAATTGAATATAGTGTTACAAATAAATAGATGAGAGACAGTGTTCTCAAGATAGTGCGTGCTATCTTAGACACCTTTGGTTGAGATAATTTCTCCTTTGGTTGAGATAATTTCTCACCAAACACACCAATATAGGAGTTGCCTAAACTAACTCCTATCTTAGAGGAACAACCCAAGAGTTGGGCACAAATTCCTAACTTGGAATTTTTAATTAATTTATTTATTTTTGGATTTATTATTGTTTTATGAGAGAGTCTAACACAAATGCTCTGTCACCGAGTCTCCATCTTTCATCCTCAGGTTATACAGCTTTTTCTTCAGGAATAGTTTATTCACCAGAGACTTAGATTGGTACAAAGTCCCTAACTTGTCCCACAAAGCCTTCGTTATAGCTTCCCTGATACATTTAGCAATACTGAATCTGAGACACACAATTGTATTGTGCTCTTTGCCTTCCGATCCAACTTATTCCATTATTCATTGGACACTCCTATTGGTTTAGTACCCGGATCTACTACGATCCACTGATATTTATCCACCAACAAATCCTCCATCTTGAGTTTCCACAGCTCAAAACGTACAAAGTCCCTAACTTGTCCCACAAAGCATTCGCCGTAACTTCCCTGATACATTCAACAATACTGAATCTGAGACACACAATTGTATTGTGCTCTTTGACTTTCGATCCAACTTCTTCCATTCTTCATTAGACAATCCTGCTGGTTTAGTACCTGGATCTACTACAATCCACTAATCTTTATCCACCAACAAATCCTCCATATTGAGTTTCCACAACTCAAAACTCTGACGATTAAATTTCTCGATCTCTATCTTTCCACTACTCACCATCTTCTTTTACCACCAGAATCGATCCCGCAGATCTCCCACTGAATAGGGTCTACCATAGGCCCGAGCGAAACCCCTTAGAAACAAAGGCATCCCCTTGAAGCCAAAGTAGCTCTGATACCAAATGTAGGTTTTAACCCTGTACAAAATTTCCTGCATTTGAATTCTAAAACACAGAAAATAAACAATGCGAGAGCATAACACATAAAACACATATACACAGAGATTTTCCCCTAGATCCCAAAACCGAGACTACTAGCTTGATTTTTCATTATGTTCCTTTCAATGTTATAATACATATTTATACATGCCAAAGCATCCAATACCATGGACCGAAAACCATCGCGTCCAATACCATGGACCGAAAAACCATTGCATCCAAAAACATGTGCAAAAATCATGCACAAAACCATAGGTGGGTCCGCCCAACCTAACATAGGGTCCAAAACCAAAATTTCCCAAGGCGTTACCCCGGACCCCATAAAGTGGGGTTATGGGTGCCCCTCAAATCCCCTGTGACCTTCCCCCCTCTAACCCCTGGCTAACTACGTGGGCTAGTCGTGGAAAGAATATAACACAACCCAATGATAACTCTTTCTTGGAGAATCAAGCTCTGATCAAACTTGTGGGGTTAGAAAGAGGACTTAGAGGGATACTGCAGGATGGAATTTCAGAACTTGGAGATCTAAAATTACCGAGTTACAATCGTTTCAAGATCAAGTTCCTAAAATAAAGAAAAGGCGATATGAGGAAGTTTGATGGCAAGGATTCAGTAAATTGGATACTACAGATGGAGCAATATTTTGATCTACATGAGGTTCAACTGTTACAAAAGGTACATATTGCATCTTTATATTTAGAACCAAATCAACTTTTATGGTATAAAGGGCTTTGTTCTCGTAAATAACTTGTCACTTGGTCAATTTTCATGGAAGAAATGATAGCACATTATGAGGATACAAAGAGTAACACCTTCTTTAGCCAATTGATAAATCTCAAACAAAGGGGTTCAATGGCTGAGCACATTGAGGACTTCCAAAAATTGAATATAAGGGTAAATGATATTCCAGAGAAGCAAAGGATTGATGTCTTCATAGGGACATTAAAGGATAACATTCAATGTGAGGTTCGTCTTTGGGAACCTAATTCATTGGAGAAGGCATTCAGGTTGGCAAGAAAAATTGAAAGCGAAATTATGGAAACAAGGAATCCCACCACTCACAACTACAATTATGGAAGTGTTTTTTCTCCAGCTTCTCTTGGAATGGAGCTACAACCCCCTTAGCTCTTGTACTAGCTGAGATACTAGTACATAGGTGCTTACCTACAGAAGGCTACAACCTTCTCTTTTCTTCCAGGGACCACGTTTCATAAATTTTCGGACTGGATCCATGAATAACATCAATCAAACATCAAGTATATCTGCATCAACCAATCTCCTTTGCACCAAAAAAAACTGAATCAAATAGTCACTTCTCTGAATGATGTACCCAGAAAACAGTAACAGTAACTAGACACCAATTCTGAACCTAGAACACTGCAGCAATAAACAAAAGTAGCTAAAACATATTTCAAGAGACGTACGCTACTTCAATGTGTACAACCTACGTGCATACGGTGCTAAATTAAGGACAACCTACGTATATGCTATTTTGAATTATTGAACCAACGTGTATACACACCTTTGCTTTGCTAAAGCCATCAATAGAACTTATCCTTCTCCTTGCGCTTAGGTTCCTCCTTGATTCAAATCCAGCTATGCACCATAACCCAATGACCAGTGTTCTAGATCTCGCCTTTCATAAGATATTCAATACTTGAGTGAATGCCTTTGCCCAATAATCTCCTTCCCCTTTTATAGTCTTAGGCCTTACTTAATACCATGGTCCAAAACCATAGGTCCAAATACCAAGGACTAAATACCATGGACCAAAAATAAGTTTCCCCACACGTACGCGCTTTTCTTTGCATGAAAGTGCGTGCATATGTATACGCGCATTTTGATCGTATATCCCCTATGTATACATGCCTTGTTTAAGAGGAACCCGCGTATATCTCTTTTTCCTTCGTTCTGAGAGCCTGAATTATGATCTATAATTTGAGTGAGTTGCCATCAAGGACAACACCTATGTCATAGAGCCAAACCTGTGTCATAATGCCAACAATCTACCCCTTTGAACTTGATGGCAACCCTAAATCACTCAAATTCATTATCCCCCTTTTTCATCAAGGGAAAAGGGTTATGCTCCCCCTGAGAACATGCTGAAATATCTACTCTACTGTGTTGTCCATGCTCCCCTAGACTATAGGCAGGGTCTACAAAAAGATGTTCTACAAGAAAGAACATGACTCTATACATCATAAAAGGCCTTCCTATCACCAAAGACTTATACATACATCCATCTCCCAACCAAGTGGGTATATACCAAAACTTGACTCATCCACCCAACTAAGTGGGGATACACCAAAAGTTTACACATGATAAAACAAGAATATTACATCATCCATCCCATGAATAGTGGGGAAACCAACATAGGCCGTTACATGACCTTGATAAAGAAATACATGACATAGAGACTAAATATCTAAGACAAGACTATGAAAGTCATCAGCAACTAGTAGCATTTGTCAAACATCATTCAGACCGGCAAGCCTAATCTACCTCTGCACCTGTGCCACCTGAAGCAAGAAAAACTGTGCAATTGAACCAAGATCTTCTAAGATAATGCCAAAAATGCATTACTAGGAGTATATGCTCCCCCTGAACCTGTGCCAGATGGTCTCTGTCAAACCCATATAAGACTCTTTTCATCTTGAGTCTGGCCCCACTGTTTTTCTTCAAACCAACATATACACGACTGTATCCACAGAAACATGCGTATGTACATGGATACGCTTCATGAAAATTGCGCACAACTACTGTTCTTTGAAACAGATAATTTCAACAGAAAAATGATGCATCTACTACTCCCAGCTTCTGTTTGAGGTATTCAAATGTCTCCATGGCCAGTGGTTTGGTGAGTATATCAGAAACTTTTTCTTTGGAGGGGACATACTCCAATTTGACCTTTTGTTCAAGCACTTGTTTCGGGAGATAATGATATTTGATAGGTATGTGCTTGGTCTTCGAATGCATGATTGGATTCTTTGAAATAATGATTGCACTTGTATTATCACAAAAAATGGAGATAGGTGGAGTACAAGTGATTTGAATGTCTTGCAATGTTTGCATCATCCAAAGGAGTTGTGTGCAGCAAGATGCAGCAGCCACATATTCTGCTTCAGTTGTAGATAATGCAATTGAACTTTGTTTCTTGCTGAACCAAGATACTAATCTGGAACCCATAAAGAATGCACCACCACTAATGCTTTTTCTGTCATCCACGCTTCCTTCCCAATCTGCATCTGTATATGCATGAAGTGTGAGATCTGTATCTCTAGGATACCATAAGCCATAGTTTTGAGTTCCTTGAAGATACTTGAAAATTCTCTTAACTGCCTAAAGATGAGTTTCCTTTGGATTTTCCTAAAATATTCCAACTATTCCCATTGCATGCATGATGTCTGGTCGGGTACCTGTTAGATAGAGTAGACTACCAATCATGGATCTATGGGTTGGTTGATGTACTGCTGCGGATTCATCATTTGCACTGAGGTTGCATCCTGTTACCATAGGGGTACATACTGGTTTCAAATCCTCCATCCCATATTTCTTCAAGATTTGCTTGAGGTACTTGGTTTGTGATATAAAAATATCATCTTTGTTTTGTTGGACTTGTAAACCAAGAAAATATGTGAGCTCACCAAGCAGAGACATTTCAAATTCTTTTTGCATCACCAAGGAAAAGTTTTGACTCATGTCTTCTTCATTGCTACCAAAGATGATATCATCAACATACACAACAATTATTATCAACTTATCATTGTCAATTTTTATATATAGATTGATATATGTTGATCCTTTTGTAAAACCTTGTTGATGGAGGTACTTATCAAAATGATAATACCA
Organism: Pinus tabuliformis; assembly: GCA_031772625.1. Lineage (NCBI taxonomy): Eukaryota > Viridiplantae > Streptophyta > Pinopsida > Pinales > Pinaceae > Pinus > Pinus tabuliformis. The sequence goes on along the minus strand of CM062818.1, from coordinate 806,803,638 downwards.
AACCCTTGAAGCCTGTTTAAGGCCATAGAGAGCCTTTTTGAGTCTGCATACAAGTTTTGGATCATTTCCAAGGATAAACCCATCTAGTTGCCCAATATACACTTCTTCTTCCAAGTCCCCATTCAGAAAGGCAGATTTCATGTCCATTTGATATACTTTGAACTTTTGAAAGCTAGAAAGAGCAAGAAACATTCTTATCGCTTCAAGTCTGGAAACTGGTGCAAAATTTTCTTCAAAGTCTATACCTTCTTGTTGAGCACACCCTTTACAAACAGGTCTGGCCTTGTTTCTAATAACATCTCCATTTTCATTCAGCTTTCTTTTGAATATCCATTTTGTCCCTATGACATTCTTGTCATTTGGTCTAAGAACCAACTCCCAAGTGTTATTATTTTCAATCTGCTCAAGTTCTTCATTCATGGCCTTGACCCAGAATTCATATTTGCATGCTTCACTTACATTTTGTGGTTCAATGGAGGACAACAATGCTAGATAGTTTGAAGATTCTGAAATAGTTCTTCTTGTTTGAACACCTACCTCTTTTTGCCCCAAAATTTGAGTTTCTGGATGATTCTTCTGGGCGTACCTAGATGGAGTATTTTCTTCTACCCTTATCTGTTCTTCTAGTGCCTCATAGGTTTCTTCTTCATCATTAGTCTGATTTGATGTTGAAGGATAGTCCTCATCATTTTCAAAATCTTTGGATTTTAGCTGCCTTGGATTGTTTCCTTCTTCATCAACCACTACATCAATACTTTCAACAATTTTTCTAAGTCTTTTATTGTAACACTTATATCCTTTGCTTTGGGGAGAGTAACCAAGGAGAATGCCTTCATCTGCTCTAGGTTCAAACTTGCCAAGGTTTTCATCAATCCTTTTGATGTAACATTTGCTTCCAAAATTTTTGAAGTATTTTACCATAAGAGTCTTACCATACCAGAGTTCATGAGGAGTTTGAGTGTTGTTTACCTAGACATTTGTATTATTGAGAATAGTAACAGCAGCAAATGCAGCTTCACCCCAGAAGGTTGCAAGAGTTCTAGACTCATCAAGCATAGCACAAGCCATTTATTGAACCGTTCTATTCATCCTTTCTACTACTCCATTTTGCTGAGGAGTCCTTGGAGTAAAGAATTCCATTCTTATTCCATGTTCTTCACAAAAATCGAAAAATTCATCTGAGGTAAATTCCCCTCCTTGATCAAACCTGAGGCATTTCATTTTGCGATCTGATTCGTTTTCAACCAAGGCTTTGAATGCTTTAAACTTTTCGAAAGCTTCGTCTTTATGCTTTAGAATTCCTATCCAACACATCCTAGAAAAGTCGTCAATGAACAATATGAAGTATTCTTCTCCTCGAGGTGACCTTTTCTTGGATGTACCACATACCTCTATATGGACAAGTTCAAGTGACTTACTTGCTGATCCTTCCTTCTCAAGGAAATTAGTTTTGGTTTTCTTACCAAACTGACATGATTTTCATATTGTATTGTCTGGAATTCTGATGTTAGGGAGATCATGAACCACCTAATATTTGCATTCTTTCCTTATCTAAGAGAATCTTAGATGCCCCAATCTTCTGTGCCATAGCTAGTGTTCATCATTCTTGCTTAGATATCATTGTTGTTGTCCTCCCTTAAGTATGTATAAATTATTTGGAGTTCTTATGCCTTTGATAATTGTTTCTCCTGTATCAAGCTCACAAACAATACATCCATTTGATCGAAATATTACCTCATTTCCTTGGTCACACATTTGACTAACACTCAATAGATTATTCTTTAAGCCATCAACATACATAACATTTCCAGCTTTGACCTTTTCCTTCAAAAACATAGAACCTTTACCTATTATGAGTGCAAGGGTGTCATTTCCAAATGAGACCTTCCTTTCTTTTTCTAAGGCACTATATGACTGAAGTTTTTCTTTATCACCTGTCATATGTTTTGAGCATCCACTATCGACGTACCATTGATTTTCCTGCCCTTCCACATATAAGGCTATACCACATCTTTCTGGTTGCGGTTCTTTCTTTCTCCATGTTTTGGTACTCAATGAAGCTTGCTCCTTTTGAGTTGTTTGCCGAAACCTACTCCTGCATTCAGAATCTTCATGACTGAAGTTGTTACAAATAGAAGATTCTATTTCATTTTCAAGAGCAGAAAAGTTATTGTAGGTCCTTTTCATGATCCCAATCATACTCCTTTGTTTTTGAGCTTCTATAGTCATGATGGTCTTGTAGGCAACACATTGAGCAGCTTTGTGTCCAAAGTTATGACAAGATAAACATTGGCCATTGAAGAAATTCCTGCGATTATCAAACCTACCGACCAAATGATTGTAGTTTCCATTGACATCCATTCTTGAGGCAAATTGAGAATGATTTACCTCGTTTTGTTGTAGCTTTTGTTCATCCTTGAAGTAGATTGCCCTCGATTTACTTGGTGATCTCTGTTCATTCTTGAAGTAAATTGTCCCTGATTTACCTGGTGATTTGCATTGTGCCTTTATTGTCGATTGTCAACCTGTTCACTTCTCCTTGCTTCTTCAAGATAACTTTTGGAGGTAGATGGCTTCTGTGCTTGAGATGCTTCTTCAGTATACCCAAGACCTGTCTTGATTAGAGGAGAACGCTGCACTTTGATAATCTCATCTAAAGTTTTAGATCCTTTAGCAATTCTAAGATTAAGAGCTTTTGTTTTATCAATATCTTTTCTAAGTCCCACAATTTCACATTCTAACTTTTCATTATGTTTTTCCCTTTCAGCAAGTTGGAATGTCAAAGTATCTATAATCATATTCTTTTCTTCTAAACAAATTTTAAGTTTAGAAATTTCTTCATAAAGACCTTCTTCATCTATAGCATCCAAGAAATCATCATCTTCAAAAGCCATCAAAAATCTATAATCATTACCTGGTTCATCTTCATCACTCTTTGAAAATCCATCACTGTCTTCATGTGTATAATAGCTCTTCTGACTTACATTCTTTTTTCTATTCCATCCAATTGGTTCCTTACCTTTGTCAAGCTTATCTTTATGAGGACACTTGGCTGCATAGTGACCGACTCTTCCACAAGCAAAGCTTTTAAAACGTAGCTTACCTCTGAATCTTCTAGAACCCCGTTGAAGGTTCTTGACAAAGTTTGATTCTTCCTCTCCTTCTGACATATGTCCCAGCTCATTGTATTCTCCTTTTCCTAAGGCTTTGAATGCAGATTCTCTCATGTCTGATGGTCCCCCTTTTCTCATTTTGAAAGCAGTTAGGATTCCATGCAGCTGTGACATGGTAATGCTCTGTAGATTTTGCTTTTCTTCTATGGCAGAAACTTTTGACTCAAACTTAGAAGACAAAGATATTAGAACCTTTTCAACCAAAGTAACATCTTTTATCTCTTCACCCAAGTTTTTCATATGATTAACAATCTCATCTATATGTAAGAAATAATTAGCCACACTTTCATCAATGTGCATTATGAGATTTTCATATTGGATTCTGAGAGTTTGTAGTTTTTCACGTTTTACTTGATCATCTCCTTCATATCTCAGAATGATCTTGTCCCATATTTCTTTTGCAGTTTTGAACTGCATAACCTTGATGAATTCTGATTGAGATAAACTCCCTAATAGAGTATTGACAACCTTTGCATTTGTTTCATACTACTTCTTACCAGCCATATCTGTAGGACTTGCTGATGGAAATGTGTATCCTGTTTCCACGATATCCCAAACTTCTGTACCAAGAGATTGAAGATAAGTTGTGATTCTTATGTTCCAATAGACGAAGTTGCTTCCATCAAAGATTGGTGGCCTGATAGATGCCTCCTTTTCGTAGTTGCTCATGATGATAGATCTTCCTTCAAGCGATCAAGCTTCTTCTGAAGGACCTGCTCTGATTCCAATTGTTGGAAATAATACTGAGAGGGGGGGGGAGTGAATCAGTATTATCCAGTCAATTATTTTTCATTTCACAATTAGATTTGCATATGCTACTTTAGTTGTTAAAAACCGTGTATGTACGCAACTGCAGTTAAGGAAACTAGTGTATAACTAGCAGACTTGTAATTTAAATTATTCTTCAGATGTTGTTCATTAATCTGTGCATCAAACCAGATAAACAGTAACCAAGAACAGTAAACCAGAACAGGAAATCACACATAAGAACACAAGATATAAGGTGGAAACCCAATGTGGGTGAAAACCACCTGCTGCAATTTGTCTCTATCTTCTTTTAATTACAATGATTCTGTACTGGTGCAGTCTTATACCAGTACGCAGGCTGCTACCTGCAGAAGGCTACAACCTTCTCTCGTTTTCCAGCTTCTCCTAGAAGGGAGCTATAACCCCCTTAGCTCTTGTACTAGCTGAGGTACTAGTACATAGGTTCTAACCTACAGAAGGCTACAACCTTCTCTTTTCTTCCAGGGACCACGTTTCATAAATTTTCAGACTGGATCCATGAATAACATCAATCAAACATCAAGTATATCTGCATCAACCAATCTCCTTTGCACCAAAAAAAACTAAATCAAATAGTCACTTCTCTGAATGTTGTACCCAGAAAACAGTAACAGTAACCAGACACCAATTCTGAACCCATAACACTGCAGAAATAAACAAAAGTAGCTAAAACACATTTCAAGAGACGTATGCTACTTCAATTTGTACAACTTGCGTGCATATGCTACTGAATTAAGCCCAACCTGCGTATACGCTATTTTGAATTACTGAACCAGCATGTATACGTGCCTTTGCTTTGTTGAACCCATCAATAGAACTTATCCTTCTCCTTGCACTTAAGTTCCTCCTTGATTCAGATCTAGATATGCACCATAACCCAATGACCAATGTTCTAGATCTTGCCTTTCATAAGATATTCAATACTTGAGTGAATGCCTTTGCCCAATGATCTCCTTCCCCTTTTATAGTCTTAGGCCTTACTCAATACCATGGTCCAAAACCATAAATAATCAATACCTTGGACCAAATACTTGGGTTCAACACTTCAGATGAGATACCATGGTCCAAAACCATAGGTCCAAATACCAAGGACTAAATACCATGGACCAAAAATAAGTTTTCCCACACATACGCGCTTTTCTTTGCATGAAAGTGTGTGCATACGTATACGCACCTTTTGATCATATATCCCGCGTGTATACGCACCTTGGTTAAGAGGAACCTGCGTATATCTCTTTTTCCTTCATTCTGAGAGCCTGAACTGTGATCTGTCATTTGAGTGAGTTGCCATCAAGGACAACACCTGTGTCATTGTGCCAAACCTATGTCATAATGCCAACAGAATCGAGTCTCCAAGCTTATCAGACTTAGATAATTGTATATGAGGTCGAGTCTCCTAGCTGATCGAAGTCAACACTCTATGTAAAAAGACAATATTTTCTTAATAGAATATTTAGAGCAGCACATGAGTAGCAAGGGTGGTTTTTACCAAGTTAAGGGTTTTCCACCAGATATCTTGTGTCTCTTGTGTGATGGTTTAAATGGTCGTGTTTGATTGTTTTGTTGCTCTCATGGTTATTTGATTCAGCTGCTTACATTGTTATATTTATGTGATGATATAATATGTTGTTGGTTATATTCATGATTCAGTAAGTGAAGTAATAAATTGGTAAAATTGTTAAGAATATTGCACTACTAATTCACCTCCCCTCTCAGTAATGCTCAAGGGTTTCCAACAGTTGGTATCATAGAAGGGCTCTTGATTGCAGCTTAATCACTAGAGAGTAGATCTGGGATTTGTTGGCGGAAATTTTGATTTTTTTTATTAATTTATTAATTTATTTATTTTTATTTTTATTTTTTATTTTTATTATTTATTATTTATTATTTATTATTTATTATTTATTTATTTATTTATTTATTTATTTTTATTTTTATTTATTTAATTATTTATTTTTATTTATTTTATTTTATTTTATTATATATATATATATATATATATATATATATATTTTATTTATTTTTATTTATATTTTTTTATTTTTATTTTTTTTTAATTTCTATTTTTATTTTATTTATTTATTTATTTATTTATTTATTATTTATTATTATTATTATTATTATTATTATTATTATTATTTTTCAGAATGGTTGTTCTCACTACTGAAAATTACAAGGTATGACAAAAAAATGTTAAATCTCAATTTTTGTCTTGTGGAACTAACATTTTGAGAGTAGTATGTGAAAGTTGTGGCAAGGATCCAATAGCAGATGAAGTTTTATAGCAAGATGCACAAGCTATATGCATAATCTATAAGAATACTGATGATGATGATTTGAAAAGGCTAGTAGGTTTGAAATATGCCAAGAAAATGTGGGAATAGATAGAATCCATATTTGAAGATGGTACTAGTAGCAATAAGGAAAATGAGAAGACGAGCAATAAGAAGAAAAACAAGAAGAAGAAAAAAAGTAATCACCTTCAAAATAAGGAAGCTCAACCACAAGAGTCTCATCTTCCTAGTGCAAGTGGCTCATTAGATACTATGAAGAAATCAGAAGATCAAGAACCAAAGCTATTGCAGCAAATTGAACCTAAATGTATAAACATTAATAATTTTCTTTTGAGTTATAATTTTGATGATTCATATTTTGATCATGTGTAAGCACATAGTGAAGATAAGAATGCTATTAAGGGTCTAAGAGATGAGATTTCTAGACTAACAATTGCATGCAAGGACCAAGCAAAATTACTGTAGATATGTGATAATAAGGAGGCCAAGCTCAAGGAAGAGATTGTGAGCTTGAAATTTAAATTGCTAGAAGAAGAAAAAGTTGAGGAAGTTATGAGGAAATATTACCAAGAGAAGGAAAATGAGTGTGAGAAATTAGAAGCTAAAGTGCTTTCCTTGAGAAATAAGCAGAAGATAGAGAAGAGAATTGTAGTCTTGGATAGTTTCCTTGAGATATAAATATCACCATTGGATAAATCTGGTCTTGGATCTTAAAAGGGTGAGTATAGTTTGTATGCAGGTAAAAACAACAAAGAAGAACCCAAGAAACATGTAGCAAACAATAATAGTAGCAAGAGTGAGAACCAAGGAAGCGAGAATCAAATTGAGCAATTGAGTAGAAAACAAAAGAACCAACAACAAAAAAATAAGCAGAATGAACAATAGAGAATTAAATATCTAGGATCTACTACATTCAGAAAACCTTTTTCTCCTAGAGATGATTGCGACAAATTTATAAGATTTTAAAGGAATCAAAGTCCTTTTTTCCGTTTGTGCATAAAGTATAATGTTACAACTATCACAAATATGGACACGTTGTAGCTAACTGTAGGAATAGAGTGTACAAATCACATCAGCAGAGCTTGCAAAAATATCAGTAGCCAAGAAGATTGGCCAACATGTATAATCATGCTTTTTATGGTTATTGCTACTCATGTCACCTATTTGGCCATAAGGCATCTAATTACAGATATAACCAATGGAGGAGAAACACATTTCATGCAAGTTTTAGATATAGCATGAGCATTAGGACATCTAATCCTCTTGCCACATATCTTGGCCATGTCGAGTGCTACACATGTCATAACTTTGGCCATATAGAAAGAGATTGTTTGCTACCCTGTTATACAAGCCAAAATTGACAAAAGTAGCAAAAGAAAAGAGGACCTACTAGAAAACCAGTGAAGGAAGAAAAGAAGAAGCCAAAGAACATGTGGAGAAAGAAGGAGCAACAACTCTTCAAGTAGTGAAGAGCATCCCCTCTTGCAGTCCATGATTATTTCTCGCATACTTATAGAGGAATGAAAATGTTCATGAGAGGTGCATAACCTCAGGGGGAGCGTATGATAGAGTATTGCAACAACATATGATGAGTTCTTTTCAACCTCATGCACATTCAGGTTCACATGATCAACCTATCTATTGGAGGTATAGTGAGCTCAGGGGGAGCATATGATAGAGTATTGCAACAACATATGATGAGATCTTTTCAACCTCATGCACATTCAGGTTCACATGATCAACCTATCTATTGGAGGTATAGTGAGCTTAGGGGGAGCTATGCATGGTATGCTATTTGCCTAGATTATTTGGCATTTTATTCATTGTTTTCACTCATATATTTTAGTTTCTATGCATATTTTTTCTGAGTGAAGCTAGTACATTTTTCAGCCATATTTATGATTTTGGTTTCACTGACAAGTTGGTTGAAAAGTTGTACATCCATGCATAAAATATGATCATCGTTTCAGCCATTTATAGATATTACTTGAGACATGGACCAACTATGTATGAGCTGTTATATGATGATTTTTATAGCCATGTATTCATTATTGGTTCATGATTCTATGTTGATAGAGGGTCCAAGCATTTGTAGATTTAGTTGTCATAGTGATAAGCATGTTTTAGAGAGTCTCATGAGTCTATGTTGCAACCAAATGTATGGGCTAATGATGATGTATCATGTTTTTGGGATATTCATCCAAAGGATATGATCATAACAACGATGTATTTATTGATATATTCATGTAAAATGCTTATGGAGCCATGTACTTATATTGTACTATCATTGGGTAATTTAGTCATGAGTGATGAGGTCATGTTATGGTCATATATTGGTCATGTATGAGGTCCTTGTATCACTATTAAAACCATGTATGTATCATTGCATATGTCATATGAGTCATGGTCATGTGGAGTCTTGGTCCATATGGTGCTTCTATTTGTCAAAAGGACACATTGTTTGTAGTGGACGTGGTTCACTTCAAATGGATTGATTTTGGAGATGGCATGTTTTTAGGGGGATCATCTATTTTTTCTTGTTTATTTCAACCATCATTGTTGGAATTATGATCTGCTTGGAGGTGTTCATGGCATGCATCATGCTATGATCATGATTTTTGGGTTTTGGCCTCATGTTATGGAAAGAGAGATTGATGATTTCCATTGCTTTTGCTATTATGTGGTTGTTATGGAGAGTGTTTATTGGTGCTTCATGTGTATATTGATCATTGATGCGTATGTGGTTGCCTCATGTTGGAATATTTCTACTTGCTGCTATTTATATGAGAGGTTTGGATGTTGGTTGATATTCATCATCTTTCAGCCATGTAGAGATCCAGTGCTCCAGTGCCTCAGTACTTCAGTTTTTGTTGCCTTATCAGATGGAGTTAACCATTTTCCATTGATGTCAAAGGGGGAGTGATAGAGGAGATTGGTATGGATTTTGTGAATGGTTGCCATCAATTCCAAAGGGGGACATTGTTGGCTTCATGGTGTGCATGGATCCAACTAACTGATGTTGCCATTGGTTCATGATGGAAGCTAGCTCATGTTGGCATTGACATCAACCCTTGTAGCCTATCTAATGAATAGACACCATTCATTGTAGCAGGGTTACAGTTGATTATGATGGCATTGGGATGATTGTGTGGAATTGATGTCAACTCTTGATTTCAAAGTTTTTTATGATGTTCTATGATGGCATTGATGTGGCTAATGGTTTCCCATGTGTTAGTGGTGTTCATGTTGCTCAGTTGCCACACTTGTTGAGTTGGCAACTAGGTCGTCATCTAGGTCTTCATGCTTATACTCATGGATATGACCTGTTGCAGTATGTTTTCTTCATGATGATGATTATGATGTTGCATAGGTGTTACAGGGTATGGTAAGAGGTGTTCCAGATTGTTCAGATGTTTTTTGGAGAGTGGAGGACTTGTTGGCACTCTTGCCAACCTTGTTTGTTGGCCCCTTTAGGTAAAATTGAAAATGACACTTTGGAGACATGTTTGATACACTTACATATGTGTCTGAGGCTATGTCAGAGGTTTGGAGGCATGTAGAGGAGTTGAGGAAGAGCATCCAATAAGTGGTAGAGGTTCTGAGTTGAAGGATTGATTTTTTTCTTCATCCTTAGCCCCAGTCGCATGGAGGAAAGCCTGTGAGAGAAACTGAAAGGCTCTAGTTTCTAGAATACAACATCTGGGAGAAAAAAAGGTTCCAGTCAAGTTTTTCCAGTGTTATGCATGCGACTAAGTATTTTCACGAGATTTTCTTTGCATTCATCATGCTAATTGGAAGAAAATTGGCAAGTAAATTCCCAGAGGATTCTAGAATTAGTTGTAAAGGTTGACAATAGTTTGAAAAGATCCTCTAATGATGTGAACTCATTTAGTGCAAAAGTAGTGGTCTTAGTGGATTGATTTGGTCCAATTTGTGCACCCTTGATCCTAGCCCAAGCTCAAATTTCCCTACATGTTTTATATTCATCACTTGGGAGCTGTGTGATAGTGGAGGGTGAGTGATACTGAGTCAGGGAAGGATGCATTGTGAGAGTATGCTTCAGAGCCATAGTGACCTCTAATAGTATCAATATGAGTAGATCTATTTCATGAAGCATAATATTGATTCATATCTCCATATTATAGAGGAGTGATTCTGAGAGTTGTAGCACAGGTTGGTATTGATGGAGCTCCATATTAGTGACTCTCACATTTGTTCTTGCTAGAGTTGTTGATCCATTTGGAACATAGTCATAGTGTCTTATGTTGTTGATTTTATTATGCAACATTCATATTTTGGTGTGAGGGTTTGCTATTAGTTTTGTTTCAGTTGCTGGTTATATTATTTAGTTTTTGTTGGATACATTGTGGCCACTATTTTCTCTTGTGGAGAGCATGTTTGTGGTTGTTTTATTTGATTGATGATATTTTCTAGCTACTAGAGGTTGTATTACAAAGCTAAATTGAGTTGAGCGGAAAGTCTTGGGATCCAATATCAACATATATGTAATGAGGTTCACATAGAGGAGAGGAGAAATGACTTCATGGATGTGGAGAAGTGATTGCAAAGTTTTAGTGAAAGGAATAGTTTCTCAATCCAGTGGTAGTTTGATAGTCCAATCAGAGTTGGGCGAGGATCGATTGATTGTGATGGCTTTCAGTAGATGGTAGTCCATAGATCCATGGAGAACATAGTCTTCCAAGTTGATTGATAGAATCAAGTCTCTAGGCTGATTAGAGTCAGCTAATTTATATGAGGTCGAGTCTCCTAGATGATCAAAGTCAATAATCTATGTAAAACGACTATATTTTCTTAGTAGAAGATTTAGAGCAGTGCAACATTAGCAATGGTGGTCTTTTACCTGATGAAGGGTTTTCCACCAGATATATTAGGTCTCCTGAGTGATGGTTTATATGGTTGTGTTTTATTGTTTTGTTTCCCTCATGATTATTTTATTTAGATGCTTACATTGTTGAGAATGCAACAAGATGATGGAGCTTAGTGGAAAGAAGTCGCCTTCACTAAGTGGGCCCGCAGGCTATTTTTGGCGCAAAGTCTATTTTTAGACTATGTCTATTTTTAGACATATGGATCATGGTCTATGAGTTGCAGGATGCTATTTGTGGATGATTGGTCATGTTGGTAAAAATAGATGGACTTCTATTTTTAGACATATGGGCGGTTTCTATTTTTAGACTGTCAGGCTAAAAATATAACAGTCGAATATTATTAGCTCATAATAATATTTGGATTATAATCATTATCTTATCCTCTTGGAGCACTTCAGTTTGAGCTACATATGTGGCACATGCAGTTCTCAGAAGGAAATACGATTTTCTTGTGGGTCAGTTGAGCTATTGCATGCAGGACTTCAGTTAGAACTCAAGTGGTTGAGTTTGGTGGAGTTGATTGTGGAGTTGATGGAGTTGTGTTCAGTTTGACTTGGTTAAACTAGTTGTATTTAGTCCAACTGCAGAATACACTAGTGATGAGTGATGTGAATTAATTGTTAAATTAATTCACTAATTATTAACTCATAAAGCAACTAAAGAATACATCAGTTAACTCAGTGCATGGACAATTCAGTGGAGACAGGTGTTACAGGTTGAGATTGCTATCAGTTGTGACTATAGTTGTGCATGAGATCTTGCACAATCAATGGGATTGAGTAATGCCAATGAGGATTGCGTGGTTCAGCCAAGTAAATACGAGTTTGCTTCAGCCATTCATCATTATTCTCATGCAGGATTGTGCAGTGGAGGCAGCAAACAGTGGAGGAGATTTGAGGCATCAGATCTGAGCTAGTTTGTGTGTAACAGGTGGAGATAGTATTGAGTACTTGTGAGGAGTATTGTACTATGTATTGTTACATGTTCTCAATCATTATAATATACATATAGTGTGGGGTTTTCAGCTGTATGCTTTCCCTAGGTTACATACTGTGTTAATGTGCGCATGCGATTGATGTTTCATTGTTTTTAATGCTGCTAAATTGATGATCAACGTAGAGGAGATTATGTATTATGCATGTATTCCACAATAGTGTATAATCGGGATAATCTTTGTGAATAAGTGTTTAATTATTCAAAATTTCTACATGGTATCAGAGCTGTTGATCATCAAATCTATTATTTAGAAAGTGTTTACATTTTATTTCTTCAGGCAGAGTCTATAATGGGGCCAGGTAGCCTCTGGATTCATCCTTCCTTTGGAAGGTGAGATATCCAGTAAAAGCCCATATAGTCAATCTCTGTACAAGAAATACTTTTTTCTCATGAATTTTAGATCAGAGGCGGTTGAGTTTTGGAGCTGGTGGAATTCGAATTTGCAGCAGTGTTTTTCTTGGTGTCAACGTTGCAATGTCTTTCAACGGATTGTGATTGGAGTATGCTCTTGAGGGCAGCTCGAATTATATTTCCTCGAAAGACAGGATGGAGGCAGTGTCAGATGATAATGGGCTGAAGGAGTTCATAGAGGCTAAGGTCCCAAAGCCTACTGATACTGTGCAAGTTGAGGCTTGGCAAAAGAAGATAGCAAAGTGTCGAAGGATTCTGTTGGAGGGCGTGAAGGATCACATTATGTCTAGCCTGCATGGAAAGGCTTCTCCATACTTGATGTGGAAAGTGTTGACAGATCTATTCAAAGCAAGAGTGATCAGAGGAAGCTGGCACTCAAGGATAAACTCAGAAACATTAAGTGTGAGAAGGGAGACAGCGTGCCCAAGTATCTCACGAAGTTCACTCAGTGCAGGGATGAGCTGGGAAGTGTGGGGGTGACCGTCGATGATGAGGACTTGGTGAGCTTGGCTCTCCTTGGTCTTCCAAAGAGTTGGAATTCCTATTAGGACTCTGTCAATGGTCGGGAGAAATTTCCAGGATGGGAGAGACTTTGGTCAGATCTTGTGCAGGAGGATATCAGGTAGAATACTAGGGACGGATCTTCATCAAAGGCACATGATGAAGAAAATTGCGCTTTGGCTGCCAAAGAAAAGAAGGGGAAGAACAAGAAAGCTTCTCATTCAGGTGCGAAAGGAAAGAAGCAGGACATGTCCAAGGTGAAGTGCTTTCATTGTCACCAGCACGGACACTATGCCACTAATTGTCTGTAGAAGAAGAAAAATAAGCAAGTTGTTGGATCTGCAGCAAGAGAGGACTTAGCCTCATAGTTTGAGATTGATTTTTCATTGATCGCATGCTTGGTATCAAGTGTAACGAGATCAGTATGGTTCTTGGACAGTGGTGCGTCTTTTCACATGACAAGAGATTAAGATTTGTTTTCTGATCTGGAGGAGAAAGATCTTGGAGTGCACATCGAGATGGGCGATGATGGTAGATACAGTGCGACTAGTATTGGTACCATTTCCTTTGAGAGGTAGTCTGGTAAACCCCTTGTATTGAAGGAAGTGATGCATGTTCCAGGATTGAAGAAGAATCTTATCTCTGTGGCGATGTTAGAAGACAAGGGATATGATGTTGTTTTTAGCGAGGGAAAGGCTTTCCTGCGCAATAAGACAACTGGAGAAACCCAGAAGATAGGGGTTCGAGTCAGGAACCTTTATCAGTTGCATGTAGATGGTTGCACAACAATGGCATGCAAGGTAGAAGGATTGGTGAGCCGGGATGATGGCGAGCTGTGGCACAGGAGATTGGGTCACCTTCACCATGGAGCCTTGAAGATACTGCAATAGATTACTATTGGGCTTCCTAAAGGCACTCTTGCGTAGTCAAATCAGTGCAAGGGGTGTACTTTGCGAAAATTTGTGAAAGCCACCTTTCACGAGAAGGATAGTCGCGCCATGACGATCCTTGAGAGAATTCACACAGACATGTGTGGACCTTTCTCAGTAGCTTTGACAAAAAAGCACAGGTATTATGTAATCTTTGCTGATGATTTCTCTCTAAAGTGTTCGATCATCTTCATGCAGAAGAAGAGCGAGACATACTCAAAGTTTTGTGAGTTCAAAGCACTGGTCGAGAAGGAGTTGGGGAAGAAGGTGAAGGCTCTTAGGAGCGACAATGGTGGTGAATACATCTCTGGCGAGTTCAATGACTTTTGAAGCGCATAAGGGATTCGAAGAGAGCTCATAGCTCCCCATAACCCACAACAGAACGTGGTTGCTGAGCGGAAGAACAGAACGATCGTGGGTGTTGCACGGGCGATGTTGCATGATCAGAGCCTACCCCTTCACTTGTGAGCAGAAGCATGCAATACTGCAGTATATGTGTAGAACCGTCGTCCTCATAAGATACTTGGCATGAGTACACCCGAGGAGGCTTATTCTAGTAAGAGGTCTGATATTTCTCACTTGAGGATTTTTTGTACTAATGTTTACATGCATGTGACAAAGGATGCTAGGAAGAAGCTGGAGCCGACCGTAGAGGTTTGGATATTTGTGGGGTACACTGATACGCCCCACAACTATCATGTGTATTTGCCAGGCAGTGGAAAGACTGTTGTGCGACGAGATATAAAATTTCAAGAGGAGAAAGCCATGAAGTGTTTGCTTGAGAGGGAGCCACACTTGCATGAAGATGAGGAGCTATTAGTTCCTAAGGATGAGCTTCAAGACGTGGATCAGCCACAGGACGAAGTTCATGGAGTGGAAGAGACCACTCATGCAGCGCCAACCATTATAGGGTGAAAGCGCTTGACAGAAGCTGAGCGACTGGCTCAAGATGTAGATAAGGTTGTAGGACCACCTACAGCTCAACGTAGACAGAGACAGTCACCTGATCGGTACACTGGATACATGGCTCTTGTGAGCAAATGTGTTGTGACTGAGCCATCCTCTTTCAACAATGTAAACTTTGAAACGGGAACTATAAACTCAAAACGGGAACTCTGGCCCAAAAACCCCAAAAAAACCACAAAAACATTGCTCAAAATGAAAAGTGTGTATACTGGAACGATGTTTTTTTTTTTTAGGTGTCAATTTTGCGGCTGTTTTAAAAATGGCGGTGAAAACCAATTTTTTGCGCAAAAATTATCCAAAAAACACCCTCAAAATGAAAAGGGTTGATTCTGGAAGAAGACTTTTTTTTTTCAAAAGCTAAATTTCAACATCTCGAAATAATGGCATGAATAATAAAAAAAAAAAATTATCATGACCTCGAAAAAACATTAAATTTAAAAAAATAATGAAAACATAAAATTAAAAAAAATAAAATTAAAACAATGAAAAAAAAAAAAAAACCAAAAAAACAAAACATAGATTAAAATATCTATTAAAATAAAAATATAAAACAAAAATAAAAAATGAAAAAAAAAATCAATCATAAAATGTAAAAAGAACGAAATTAATGATAAGAACTAAAAAACTAAAAAAAAAAAAATTATAAACAATTAAATAGTAAAAAAAATATTTAAAAAAAATAGGAAAAAATGAGTAATCTTGTAAATAAATAAAAATTGGCAAAAAAAATATATATGGAAAAAAAAAAAAAAAAAAAAAAAAAAAAAAAAAATTTAGTGGGTGAAAAAGAAAAAAAAAAAAAAAAAAAAAAAATTAAAACAAAAAAAAAAAAAAACAAAAAAATTAAAAATTAAAATTAAAAACAAACTAAATTTCAAAAAAAAAAAAAAAAAAAAAAAAAAATTATAACCTACTAAAATTAAGATTAAAATGTTAATTACTTAAAAAACAAATATAAAAATATATATAAAAGACAAAAATAAAAAAAACAAAAAATGTTAAAAAAATTATCTCACAAACCATAAAAGGATTTGGAAAACAAAAAAAAAACACAAAATTAAAATATATATATTAAGTAAGTAAAAATAGAGAAATAAAAAAAAAACATTAGAAAAAACCCGGGGAAAAAAAAAAAAAAAAAAATTAAAAACAAACTAGTTAAAAAAAAAAATAGAAATTAATGAAAAAAATTTAAAAACTAATAAAATTAATATTAAAAAAGAACAAAAAAAAAGTTCAAATTATAAAAAAAAAACCAAATAAAAGTGTATTTTTTATTAAAAAATAAAAAATAATTAATTTTTATTAAAAATAGATATTTTGTTAAAAAAAAATCAAAATTTAATTTAAAAAAAAAAAAAAAAAAAAAAACGTTTTTTATTATTAAAAACAAATTTAACTTTTATTTATATTTTTTATTCAAAAATAAAACTATTCAACAGATCTTTTATATTTAAAAAAAAAAAATTAAACCTATATTTTATATTTAAAAAAAAAAATTACATTAAAATTTTCTTTTAAACAATGTTTTAAAGAAAAAAAAATTGAATTTTTTTTTTTTTTAACCATTATTTTTGTTATAATTAATTATAGTTTTTTTTTTAAACCATTTTAATTTTTTTTTTATTTAATATTTTAAAAATTATTAAAAAAAATTAAAAACTTTAAAAATGAAATGTTTTTTTTGTTATAAAATTAAAAATTTTAAAAATTTTAAAAATTAAATAAAATTTTGAAAATTAAAAAAATTTTAAAATTAATATGGTTTTTTTTTTTAATTAAAAATTTTAAAATTTAAAATTTAAAAAATTTAATTGCTTTTTTTATTAATTAAAAAAATAATAATAATTGGCGCCCCTGGGCATCGATGCTCCGCCCCCGGGCGGCCCGCGGCGGAGGGCCTGCGTGCAGCCCCTCCGCCCCGGGAGCGCTGCAGCGGGCCTCTCGGGGGCGGAGCGTCGATTCCCGGAAT
The DNA here is from genome assembly GCA_031772625.1 of Pinus tabuliformis. NCBI lineage: Eukaryota > Viridiplantae > Streptophyta > Pinopsida > Pinales > Pinaceae > Pinus > Pinus tabuliformis. The sequence goes on along the minus strand of CM062818.1, from coordinate 806,786,721 downwards.
CGACGCTCCGCCCCGGGCTGCGCCGCCGCAGGCTGCCCGGGGGCGAAGCGTCGATTCCGGGAATCGATGCTCTGCCCCCAGGTGGCCCGCTGATTCCGGGAATCGACGCTCCGCCCCCGGGCGGCCCGCGGCGGCAAGGCCTGGGGCGGAGGGCCTGCGTGCAGCCCCTCCGCCCCGGGCCGCGTCGCCGTGGGCCGCCTTGGGGCAGAGCGTCGATTCCGGGAATCGACGCTCCGCCCCAGGGCGGCCCGCAGCGGCGCGGCCCGGGGTGGAGGGGCTGCACGCAGGCCCTCCGCCCCGGCCTTGCCGCCGCGGGCCGCCGGGGGCGGAGCGTCGATTCCCGGAATCGACGCTCTGCCCCAGGGCGGCCCGCGGCGGAGGGCCTGCGTGCAGCCCCTCCGCCCCCGGGCAGCACCGCCGCGGGCCGCCCTGGGGCGGAGCGTCGATTCCCGGAATCGACGCTCCGCCCCTGGGCACCAATTTTTTTTTTTTTTTTAATTAACAAAAAAAACAATTAAAATTTTAAAATTTTTAATTAAAAAAAAGAAACCCATATTAATTTTGTAAATTTTTTAATTTTTAAAATTTTTAATTTTTAAAATTTTTTATTTAAAAAAAAAAACCATTTCATTTTTAAAGTTTTTATTTTTTTTTTAATAATTTTTAAAATTTGAAATAAAAAAAAAATTAAAATGGTTTAAAAAAAAAACTATTCTTAATTATAACAAAAAATAATGGTTTAAAAAAAAAAATTCTTTTTTTTTTTTTTAAAAACATTGTTTAAAAAAAAAATTAATGTAATTTTTTTTTTAATATAAAATATAGGTTTTATTTTTTTTTTAAATATAAAAGATCTGTTGAATAGTTTTATTTTTAAATAAAAAATAGAAATAAAAGTTAAATTGTTTTTAATAATAAAAAATTTTTTTTTTTTAATTAAATTTTGATTTGTTTTTAAACAAAATATCTATGTTTAATAAAAATTAATTACATTTTTTTTTTTTTTAATAAAAAATACACTTTTTTTTGGTTTTTTTTTTTATACTTTGAATTTTTTTTTGTTCCTTTTTAATATTAATTTTATTAGTTTTTAAATTTTTTTCATTAATTTCTATTTTTTTTTTAACTAGTTTGTTTTTAAATTTTTTTTTTCCGTTTTTTTCTAATGTTTTTTTTAATTTCTCTATTTTTACTTACTATATATATATATATATATATATATATATATATATATTAATTTTGTGTTTTTTTTGTTTTCCAAATCCTTTTATGGTTTGTGAGATAATTTTTTTAACATTTTTTTTTAAATATTAATTTTACTATTTTTTAATTTTTTTTCATTATTATTATTTTTTTTTTTTAATTATTTTGTTTTTAATTTTTTTCCCAAATTTTTGCTCATGTTTTTTTTCCCTCAATTTTTACTGACTTATATATATCTTTATTAATTTTGTTTTTTTTTTTCCAAATTGTTTTATGGTTTATAAGATATTTTTTTTAACAGTTTTTATTTTTTATTTTTGCCTTTTTTAATATATAATTTTTTATTTGTTTTTTAGAGAGAATTATTTCATTTGGATTGAAAATTTAATTAACGATGTATAAATATGTAAAATATCGACCTTCTTCTTTAAATATACAAATCAATAAAAACCTCACTACAAAAAAAAAAAAAAACAAAAAACTATGAAGAGGAAGACCACTTCCAAAATTATTAAATTTACAAAATAATTGTTTACATTTCATACATTAGAAAAGTTAAAGTCAAGAAAACAGGCTTTTTAAAAAAAGGGTCTGATGCAGAATAACCATTTTTTTAAATCGGCATGAAAATCACTACCATTCTAAAACGCAATGTACATAACAAGAATTTAAAAAAATTAAAGTTCCAAAAACCATGTTCTAAAAAAAACATGTGTATTCTGCATCACCACTTTTGAAAATCGGGTCATTTTTTTGCCACCTCTACGAAACGGGTAACAGTATCAGTTCCCGTTTCAAAGTAAAGTTCCAAAAACCATGTTCTAAAAAAAACATGTGTATTCTGCATCACCACTTTTGAAAATCGGGTCATTTTTTTTCCACCTCTACGAAACGGGTAACGGTATCAGTTCCCGTTTCAAAGTTTACATTGTTTTTTGAGGAAGCTGTGGAGGATCCTGCATGGGTAGATGCCATGGTGGAAGAGTATGATTTGATTGTCAGAAACAGTGCATGGGAGATTGTCCCAAGACCGGAAGGGAAATCAGTGGTGGGTTTGAGATGGATCTACAAAGTTAAGCAGGTAGCTGACGGGAGTGTGGAGAAGTACAAGGCAAGATTTGTTGCCCGAGGCTTTTCACAGATAGAGGGGATCAATTATGAGGAGACCTTTGCACTTGTAGCAAGATATTCTTCCATATGGATGATTCTTTCTCTCTCAGCACAGATGGGGTGGCACATTCATCAGATGGATGTGAAGACTGCGTTCCTCAATGGAGTCATTGAGGAGGAGGTGTACATAGAGCAGCCTGAAGGTTGCGAGATCTTCAGCAATGAGTTGCATGTGTGCAGGCTCAAGAGAGCGTTGTATGGGTTGAAACAAGCACCACATGCTTGGTACACACGGATAGACAATTATTTCACCGGACTTGGATTCTCCAAGAGTGAGGTAGATCCTAACCTATACCAGATTGTGGTGGAGGGTAAGTTGCTTATCATTGTACTTTATGTAGATGATTTGATTCTAACAGGTGATGAGCTGTTGATACTTTCATGCAAGGAAGATCTTTCTAAGGAGTTTGAGATTAAGGACTTGGGCCTCCTTCATTATTTCCTGGGATTGGAAATCTGGCAGCGTAGTGACGGAATATTTGTTTCTGAGGGTAAGTATGCTCGGGAGATACTGGAGAAGTTCAACATGCATGGTTGCAAGCCTGTTGATACTCCTCTTCCTAGAGGTTGGAGGAATGAGGATGCTACTTTAGCAGAAGTAGTGGATGCCACTGTTTATCGACAGTTGGTGGGGTCGCTTATGTATCTAGCCAATACACGACTCGATATATTCTATGCTCTTAACCAGCTTTCACAAGCTATGGTTAAGCCAACCAAGCTCTTCTAGAAGGCAGGCAAGCATGTATTGCGTTATCTCAAAGGCACATCGGGATATGGATTGTGGTACAGATAGGAGGATGATGTGAAGCTATGTGGCTTCACGGATGTAGATTAGGCAGGGAGCCCAATGGACAGAAAGAGCATATCTGGAGGGGTCTTCAGTATCAGGTCGACAACAGTTTCTTGGTACAGTAGGAAGTAGAGATCCATGGCACTCAGTTCAGCAGAGGCCGAGTATATGGCAGCAAGTTTGGCTCACCCTTTTCATTCTAGGTAGGGTGACGGAGGGATCATACCATTCGAGCCTTTTCATGCTTTGGAGGTCCGTAGGAAACATAAATCGACAGAATCTCCTCATTATTCCCTAAAGGAATAACGTGAAATCAAATTCTATCAATTCATTTTCCATAGGGCCCAGTAGATTGGATCTAGTCATAAGAATAAAAGAATGCTTGGTGTAAATAAAAATAACTCCTTGGTCTTCGACCCCCCACTATGAACAGCCCTTGGATCAGTGCAACGGATGGGATGTCTTTATCCATCTCCTCACATGGGAGTAGATGTGAGGCTATATGGATGAGGAAGATCCTGGTTGGGTTGTTCGGCTCTTACTTGGAGCCTGCTGTGATTTACTGTGATAACCAGAGTTGCATTAAACTCTCAGCTAATCTAGTATTTCATGATAGATCTAAGCACATTGACATCAGGTTCCATCATATCAGAGATTGTGTGCAGCGGAGAATCATGTTACTTTCATACATTCCAATGGAGGATTAGGATGCTGATATCTTGATGAAGGCACTCACCAGGAGAAAATTCGAATACCGCCGAGGCAGGATAGGGGTTGCTGATAATCCAGATCTTGTTGAGAGGGAGTGTTGAGAATCCAACAAGATGATGGAGCTTAGTGGAAAGAAGTCGCCTTCACTAAGTGGGCCCGCAGGCTATTTTTGGCGCAAAAGTCTATTTTTAGACTATGTCTATTTTTAGACATATGGATCATGGCCTATGAGTTGCAGGATGCTATTTGTGGATGATTTTTCATGTTGGTAAAAATAGATGGACTTCTATTTTTAGACATATGGGCGGTTTCTATTTTTAGACTGTGAGGCTAAAAATAGAACAGTCGAATATTATTAGCTCATAATAATATTTGGACTATAAACATTACCTTATCCTCTTGGAGCACTTTAGTTTCAGCTACAGATGTGGCACATGCAGTTGTCAGAAGAAAATACGCTTTTCTTGTGGGTCAATTGAGCTATTGCATGCAGGACTTCAGTTAGAGCTCAAGTGGTTGAGTTTGGTGGAGTTGATGGAGTTGTGTTCAGTTTGACTTGGTTAAACTAGTTGTATTTAGTCTAACTGCATAATACACTAGTGATGAGTGATGTGAATTAATTGTTAAATTAATTCACTAATTATTAACTCATAAAGCAACTAAAGAATACATCAGTTAACTTAGTGCATGGACAGTTTAAGGGAGACAGGTGTTAGAGGTTAAGATTGCTATCAGTTGTGACTATAGTTGTGCATGAGATCTTGCACAATCAATGAGATTGAGTAATGCCAATGAGGATTGCGTGGTTCAGCCAAGGAAATACGAGTTTGCGTCGGCCATTCATCATTATTCTCATGCAGGATTGCGCAATGGAGGCAGGCAAATAGTGGAGGAGATTTGAGGCATCAGATCTGAGCTAGTTAGTGTGTAACAGGTGGAGATAGTACTGAGTACTTGTGAGGAGTATTGTACTATGTATTGTTACATGTTCTCAATCATTATAATATATAGATAGTGCGGGGTTTTCAGTTGTATGCTTTCCCCGGGTTACATACTGTGTTAATGTGCGCATGTGATTGATGTTTCATTGTTTTTAATGCTACTAAATTGATGATCAATTTAGAGGAGGTTATGTATTATGCATGTATTCCGCAATAGTGTATAATAGGGATAATCTTTGTGAATAAGTGTTTAATTATTCAAAATTTCTACATACATTGTTATATTCATGTGATGATATAATATGTTGCTTGTTATATGCATGATTTAGTAAGTGAAGTACTAAATTGGTAAAATTGTTAAGAATATCACCCTACTAATTCACTCCAACACCCCCCCAGTAGTGCTCAAAGGTTTCCAACAGGGACACCACCCTCTTTAAAACAATAATATGGACCAATATATCCTCTACTTTCTTTTATTGGACAATGTCTCCTTTTAGTATTAAAAGAAAGAATATCTCTCGTAACACAAAATGTCATTTTTATTAAAAGATATGTTCCTCTAGAAAGAAGATGAAGAATTTTTTAATATATACATTGGAAATAGTAAGTGGAAAATATTTATATGATCGCATAATGGAAGATCATAGAATACATATTTGGTTTTTCATCCCATGAGGCATTTTCTCAACATATATGTAAAAAAATTAGGATTATCAAACATAGGATCCCCATATGAGTCAAATAATTCTGCAATTTCCTTCTCCTTTTGTATTTCATATGCCCTAATCTAATTTGTTAGTGTTCTTATGTCATGTCTTTGGGTTCTCTCTCATCTACAATTGAAACCAGATGCAATATTTTATAAGAGTGGTCTTCTGGGAGGAGTACCCTCAATTAGTCATAAATCGACATTCATAAGTGCTTGGAGGACCTAATATTTATAGAGAGTCTATAACCTTTACATCCATGATACCCTTTTGTTAAAACACTTTTAATGTAATTTTATAAAGAGGATGTTAGTGTAAAAATATATATTTGCACGAAATTAAGTATGCCAAATAATGCTATGTGTATAAATAAATCAATCAACATGCTTAATAGAGTAAAATCCTAATCCTTGATAATCATGCACAGTGTATGCACATATTCCATATAATGTGAAATACCTCTTCATTTGGTTGGTAATTGATACATCATATATATGTATTCCTTTCCATAATTTCTTAAATTCATTAATAAATGGTTGGAGGAAGACATTCATTCTCTTAACATATCTTCTTCCTGAGACTATTAGAGATAACATAATATGTTGGTTCTTTGTGGATAACCATTAGGGGGTATTGTCATTGGTTACTACCAATGGAAAAAGATAATAGTTGATGTTTTGGAGGCAATACAAGCTAACTCCATCCATGGGTATGCTCAATCGAAGGCTTAGTACTTCATTCTAGAATTTATCAAGCCATGTATCCTTTATATGCTTCATGGCTATTGAATCTACTAGCATTTTCATAACTATGATTTCACTTCTACATTAGGCATGCCACTTCCTAAACAAATATATTTGTTTGAAATGAAAGAACTTTTGAGTCCTTGTAATTATAGGCATGTGCTTAAATATAGTCAACATAAATAAACAAATTAAACAATATGGTTACCAGAGAGAACTCCTAGTCTTAGATAATAATGAATGGTTGATGCACTTATGCCATATAGTGTAAAATACCTGTCCATTAGGTTGGGTATTCATATGTCATATACATTTATCCCTTTCCCTGATTGGTTAAAAATTATTGATCAATGGTTGAAGGTAGACATCCATTCTCTTCACATATTCTACATAGTACTATAATAGCCATCATAATATGTTCATTTTTCATGAAAACCATGAGGGAACATTGTCATTGATCAGTACCATTGGTCAAATAAAATAGTTGGTGTTTTAGAGGAATACAAGTTAACTCCATCCATATCACATGATCAATCAAATATTTTGTAATTTATTATTGAATTCATTGACCCATGTATCCTTAATATGCTTCATGACTGTTGAATCTACTAGGATTTACATAAATCCTGGCTCACTTTTATGGGATGAATACCACCTTTGCAACATAGCTAGTTGTTTACAACAAAAGAGTCTTTGAATCCTTGGAATTATAGTTAGTGAAAATTCATTTTTCTAAATGTTTGTTTATAAAATAAAAATGTAATTCTTATTTATATATTTTGTCAAAGTTTAGATGAGATATTTTTGCAAGAGATATATACAAGTAAATACTTTGGAATAGGTAGAATTTTTGAAGAGGAAAATTTGTAAGGGATTACCTAGGTCGTATACAAATATGCAAAGAATAAATTATTGTCACTTTATTATATTCATTGTCTCAATATCCTATATAATTGAATCAAACAACGCTCAATGCGTTCTAAAAATGATATAAAAGGGAATTTCATTTTTTTTTAATGTGTGTTTATAAAGAAAACCCTAAGTTTTTATTAAACATTTAATAAATTTGACTTACTTATAGGCTTAAATTAAAGATGTGTGTTGGCTAATGCATGTCATACATGGAAAAAAATTAAAGAAACTAAATAATATTTTTCACAATTTAAGTGTAAAAGAACATAAAACATTTATGGAAATGTTTCAAGGAGAAGAAATAAGTAGATCAAAATATAATCAATGTGAAAATTTTCTTTTAATTTTTACTAAAAGTGAATTTCTCAAAATTAATCACTAACATGTTTCAAACAAACAGTTACACATTTTTTTACTGTTTTGTAGAGCTTGATAGCAACCAAATGGAATGTTGTCCTAAGAAGATAGAAATTAGGAAGGATGTAATTGACGAAGACTTGGTCCTCAGTCCATCTAGAGTGGTGCTAGAAGTTAATGGGAAGGAGGGATTTTTTTATAAAACTATGAGGGATATAGTGAAAAACAAATATGGATGTACTCTCTAGTTAGAGTACAAAAGTCAATCTAATGACTGTAAGAATCAATTTATACATAAATTATAGAAAGAATTTCTAAAGTAATGGCCGTTAAGACCCATGAGACTTGCAATAGAAAAAATTTACAATAACAAAAAAATCATTCAAAAATTATTGTTAATAAATATGTTTTTCTATAAGATGTTCCAAAATTAAAAAAATAATTTTTTTTGTTATAATTACTTTCATGTCAATTTTAAAAAAATATCGTGGTTTTTATTTTTGAGGAAGATCATACAAATTCCAAAGGACGAATGAGGTAAAAATAAATACACACTAGCAGAACTATCCAAACAAGTGTATAGGGAGACGGTAAAATAAATGAACATAATTGCATCATAGGGGGAGCCATCTAAAGAACAACATGCATAAAAGGTATGTAATCATTGATTTATTTTTTTATTTATATCATATTTTTTTTTCTCAGTAAAACTATGCTAATCTATTTAATTATGTACATAAGAACATTACAAACAGAAAAACAGGTTTCCCATGGCCGACAGTGGCACTGTGGGTTGGCAGCTGGCCCTTCCAAAGAAATGAGTCCAAACCGCCTCAAAATTCATCAGAGTTTTCATTCTTAAACCAACATTACCCTCGCAGGGGCTTTGACACAAAAAACTACCCTCGCAGGGGCGACCAAGGACTTGTGCTATTGCCCTTAAAAGACCTACTAACTGAAACCAAAGCACATAAAGACCTGCATAAGAACTAAAAGACCCAGACATAAACATGTGATATATCCCATACACAAATAGCGACCGAGACAAAAGACCTGAACAAAAAGATGGTCGACGGAGCGTTCCACTGACTGCTACTCTTCAGGCTCCTCCTCAATGATCGGGACCCATCCGTATTCTTCAGGGAGGCCTTCCCGTTCTTCCCCTGCCTTGGATGATGACGCCTCCTGCGTCTGAAGTTGGGTGGGAGCCTTCTCAGGAGCCCTTTCCTCAGCCCTTTGCGGTTGGTCATCGCAGGGCGATTCTCTGCTGCTCGACCCATCTTCATCCTTCTCGTTTTCCTTAATAAATAGGACTGAAATGTGTGCGCTGATGTTTCGAAGAGTAAACACTACAGTGCCAAACGCTGGAAGTGAGGGTGGTCCTGCATTGGGGCTACCCGTGTCCATGAACTGTGTAGCCTGCAAGTGGGGAGCCCCGGCCCTTCTATGACAATAGCAGCAGCAGCAATGGTGATGGGAATCCGCTTCTGGAAGGCATGAGGAGCCCCCTCGACCAATGCCGCGTCTGCACGGCATTCTTTCTCTTGGCCTGGCCATGATGGCAGTGGAGCTGACTGTGTAAAACAGTGCTTCAAAGGCAGGGCCTCTCTCCTCAACACCTGAAAATAATACAGTGATGCCCCTGCCTTTATCAACAGGGAATTCGACGGCCGCAGCGTCTTCCAGAAGGAAGAGTTTGCCCAGGCCCGTCTGCGCAGCGTGCCTTCCTCTCTGAGAATGGTTATACCCCATACCAACATCTAGCTTAATTCTATCAACATTCTCTTGATACCTGGGCGCCATAAATGCGCTCTGCCACCAATAGAATCCGCCTTAAAATTCATTGAAGGTTCTGAACAGAGGCCTCAGAATTTATGTCTTCGGCAGCGTTCTGAGTGTCCTCCCTCGTGTAGATTCGTGTCGTCACCTGCTGGCCATGTGGCCTAGCATCCTCTGCCGTGTGAACACCCGCATCCGGGTTATTTATATCATATTTAACTATTGTATGGAATACTAATTTTTAGTTATTTTGCTAAATAAAAGAAAACAAAAATGGAACCCATTCAACACATAAGGTAGGAACACAAGAAAAGAGTTGATGGAAAATGTTGTGAGTACTTTTTTTTTTTCATTGCTTAATATTTCATATTTGTTGTGATATTTATATTTAAATAATTAATTTACAATATTCCATGGAAGTATTCTAATAGGTGCTAACATATAAAAAAGAGACAACTGAAGAATTCATCAACATTGGATTAAGTATGGGTTGTGAAGATATGTTGAAGTATTAAGGATTAATTAAATAATTTGTAAGTGGTTATATTGTTTAAATTCAATTTATTATAATTAATGAAACAATAAGACATTTTTATAGTAATTATATCGACTATGATTTGACATGGCATATTAACAAACATGAAACAAAGTATGGAGCGGAGCAAATAAAAGATAGTGTGAGACATGAGATGTAACATGGCTTCGAAATAATGTGTATTGTTTATGAAACGCTAACTATTATGGTGTGATTTTTTATTTACATAATCATGTATAATATACTATATTATATAGATATACTTATTACACTTTATTTTTATGTTTTTAGATGAGTATGAAGAAGTGAAAAGTCAAAAATAAGTTGATCAAGAAAATATTAGGTTAAATAACCCAACTACAATATCACCTACAAGTAATGAAGAAATGAGGCATGCACATAACTCAAGTGATGATGATAGTTCAAATGATGAATGGCAATCAATATAATTTACTTTTATTGAAGGTTGTATGTGTTTGGAACATTTGTCTGCGAAAAATGGGAATTTCATTTAATGTACTCAACATATTTTGTCGATTATGTGAGGACATGTTATGAACAAGTGTAACAATTACATATTGGCATTTTATTTAATGTATTGGATATATTGTCCCAACTGGATGTTGATAAGTTACCAATCAATGTAGCAATTATATATTGACTACATTTTGATTATCATGGGCTTACATTGTTCCATTTTGTATGATGATGAGTCTTTGATATATATATATATATATATATATATATATATATATATATATATATATATATATATATATATATATATATATATATATATCAACAACGCAATTTCTTATATATATAATTTAAAAATTATGAATGAAAAAACTGTAATATATTGGATAATGCATAATACAATCATTATATCAAAACCGAATAATTTTAATATAAAAAATCATTATTATTATATAAATATTTAATTTTAAAATAAATAGTTGAAATTTGTTAAATAAAAGATTTAAAAATATATGCATATTAGTACATTATAATATTTTAAATTTTATTTAAATGTGTTTTTAATATTATTTTAAAATTTTGATTTTTAATCAATTTTTATTGTTTTTATTTTAATTTTTATTAGCTTTATTTTATTTTATTTTGAAGTTTGAAAATATGTATCTAATTATTTAATTTTTCTTTTAGTAAAAAAACTTATTTTTTAATTAAAGTTTAAATTTATTTATTACTATCATAATTATATATAACTTTCTTTTACAAAACAACCATGTCCAAAATCCTTTAACTTAACACCAAATTTAAAATAACAGACCATCTAAAATTATAATAGATAGACATGGAGAGAATTGGCAATCCATGATGGACATTTCATATATATATATATATATATATATATATATATATAATTGAGATGGTCATCAACAAAATAATTGGCAACCAATGATGGACCTTCGTGAACTTTCATATATATAATCACATCGTGAACTTTCATTAGTGACAAACAATTAATGTCACTAAGCAATGTCATTGTTCAAAATCCACAAATCAATGATTATAAGGATTATGTGACTTAGCACATTCCACTAATTTTTCCTATTTAATATTGAGTCAAACCATTATAATTTGGATTTGTTATCGTATTTTAATTCAACAACAAAAATATTAAATGTTTTGGATTTCATATAACTAATATAAGAAAGAAGAGTGGTTTGTTTGTTTTTTTTTTCTCTGAATTTGTCTACTCCTATATTGATACAAAATATTTTTACACCGAGGCCATGGCCTCGTGAAAGCTAGTCCAAAGAAGCGACATGTTTACATAGCATAACTGATCAATATTCAAAAAATACCTGCTGACTAATGCCCTGAAGGACCGCAAGGAACCTGACCATGACTATTACCAAAAAAGCAAAAAGCCCCCATTGTTGTGCTTGGAACTAAAATTTAAACAAAGGCCATACAACAACCGTAACAGGATGATTAGACCATGGCAAGTGAACCGAGAAGCACTGCTTGGAACCAAAATTGAGTACAAACTTCAGAAGCAACTGAAACTGCAACCGAGACCAAAAACCATAGGCTAGCAGAGTGCTCCTCTCGCAGGGGAAACCAACGATTAGAGCTAGTGCACTTATCATGACGGTCAAGTAGGTGATAAGTGAATATCCTAGAGCATACTGAATTCCAAAAAACCAAAGAGCGCAAACTTGTTTAAACATCATGAGAAGTGGAGGGCTGCTCTTCGATGATGCGGCATCCATATTTGTAGTCATCTTCGTCCTCAGAGGGGTGGTCCTATTTGCTTGTAGAGCCGCCACCGATAGGGACACTCGGGCCCGCCTGATCATTCATGATCTGGGATGCCATGCCTTTGCCCGAGCTTGAGGCCTTGCTCTGCTCGTAGTTCATCTGAATGGTGCCATATCTGTCTTCTGCCAGCATTTCCTTAGTCACCCCAAGGGAAACAGCTTCCTAACCAGCATTTATCTCGCTAAGCTCTATGGTAACAGAGGCCATGAAGGAGAAATTGCCATGAGTGCAGGGGAACTGTAGCCGAGCGGTATTAGTAGCAGAATTGAAAGAGCTCGCTGCCAAATTGTGCAGTCCTCTACCCCTTCCCCAACCACTCCTTGTAGTCGGATACCGGTCCATGCGGAAGTCCAAACAAAAAGTCGAGGAATCCATCGTGGAGGAGGAGGCCTGGCGGCTGTTTTCCCCTGGGAGCTGCCTCTCCTGTAGCTCATCCTCTAGAGAAGTTTCGGCATAACTGAAAGAACAGGAAGATCTGGACAACATTCTAAACTAAGCAGGCAGAAAAGGATTAGAACTAGCTTGGCTTCAGCACCCAGATGGGTGGATGGGAGAGCAGAGGACCAGTAGCTAGTGAATTTGCAGGTGTGGCAGCAAGAAACCTGAAGCCCCAGCCAGAAATCCACCCATCGAGCCAGAGCCCAACGTATCCTCGGGATGGTTGGAGAATGACTCTCTGCAGCTACAAAGGAGGGACTTGAGCGCAAAGGAGGAGCGTAAATGAGATGAGCTGAGGGTGCCATGATTAAGAAATAAACAGGCCGGAGAGGAGGGACAGGCTACATTAAAGCAACATTAAATTTGAGCTCAGGGGAAATAAAGACCGGTATTGTGAGAGGCCTAGAGGCGATGGAGATGAGCCACGTGCCCACCCATTCTTCTACCCACATACCTATACCACATTCGAACACCCGGATCCGGGATGTTCGAATGGTTGTTAGAAAAAGGATATTATTCTATTTACTTAGATTCAAATTTTTTTTCTGTTATCCTTATTTTTAGGGACTTATTTATTCATGAACTATTGATTTGGTTTTATATCTTAATGAATTTAGTGTTTATTTGGGGCATTATAGTTTAACTATGTTTTTAGAAAATTTCTCTACGATATGTTTTTTTATTATTCTAATTAGATTATTATATTATTTTTTATCTATTCTTAAGTTTTCAAAGTGGAAAAAGTGGAGGAATCATCCCATAAGATTATTTTTACATGTGGGTCCTAGTTTGTTGAACTAGAAACTCTATGGAATAAGTTTGATGCATCAAACGGTGTTTTCTGGGGGTACAAATCCAATGCTTAAGTGCAAGAACATTTTAGTGTTATTCTAAAAATAGATACCTTTCCAATCTGAAAATTTATCTTCCTATTTTAACCACCATGGTTCAAGAGGATGCTATATCAACCCCTATTATTCATGGAAAACGGGATATTCAAGTGATCATGATGAACAAGATTGTAGAATATTCAATATTTTAACTCTAGTTGAGAGTTTAGGGGTTCAAATTTAACCACTAATACACTATCCGGTTGTGTTAGAATTAGGTCACTAGGAGAAAAAGGGGTCCATAATATTTGATTGCATTTTATTCCATACTTGAGTAGAGTAGATGATAGTGGATAGAAAGAGAGAAAAAGGGAGGGTTTGAGCATTGTAGAAACCCACAAACCGCATGTCTCACTTCGTTGTGCTTGCTTCCATTTACATTCAAAGAAAGAGAGCATAGTGGGCTAACCTTCTAGCCGCGTTTTCTCTCAAAAGGGTGTCACAAGTTATACATACATACATACATACATACATACATATAGTATATTGGTTTGTGAGTTTTATTTTACTATTCTCTATTTAATATCTATTTTATATATTGGATGCATAAGCATAAAAAAATAATTAAGACATCTAGAAATCTAAGGAGAATTTCACCCTCATAGTGTAGATTTTAGATTTTAAGCATAATTTTATCAGATATATTGTGATGAACTATCCAATGGAATATCCATGATATTTTATGAATCATATTATTATCAAAGAAGGCTTATTTGGATAGATTGTGCAGAGTTGTAGGGGATCCAAATTGATTAAGTTCAAAATTACAAAACCCTAGTCACAACCAATGAATCTATAAGCCCCCCTCAAGATCCTACAAAGGAGAGGTTTGAATGGCTAGAACCACAAGTCACATATGTAAACTATAATGTGAGCCTACTCATGGAGATCCTAGCTGATGATATCATGCTACTTAGAGAAGACAGAGGCTCTAAGACAGAGGTCAAATTTGAGGGGAAATCGATAGAGAGGGAAGAACTAAAGAGGAAGTCTAGAAAAGAACCCAAAAAGGATCAACCTAGTTCGAGTGCCATGAACCATTCACAATCCATAATCAAAATGAAAGTGAAGTTTGACATCAACTATATCAAGGTGATATTGATGCTCTAAACTTAAATAAATGGTTGTAGCAATTAGAAGCTTATTTTAGTCTTGATCATATAGAGGAGGAATGAAAGATTTCATTTTCTTAGTTGAAATTAGAGGGTCATGCCATGACCTAGTGGGAAAGCCTCATGGGGACCTTGAGTATTTAAAGAGATCATCCAATGAAGAAATTGGATGACTCCAAAACAACTCATAAAATCACAATTTTACCTTATCAAGGACCAGTGGATCTGGTGGCATTAGTTTAATAAGAGACATTGGAAGAGTGCATAAGAGTACACCATAGAATTTAGAAATATGGCCATAATTTTGGGTATCTCTCGAAAGAACCCAAATGTACTCCTCAATTATTTTGGGAGTCTACACAACCATCTATAGAATAAAGTGATGTTGTTCAAGCCCATATAAGTGGAGAAGGCTTGTGTACAAGCACACTACTTGGAGAACATAAGGTTGAAAGAAAGAAAAATCAAGTGGGTCAAAGCAAAAGGAGAACCAAGAAGCTTCCAAGGAGGAGAAGAAGAAGTCAAAAGGGAGAAGGAAAAAAAATGAAAAATCCATAATGAGCCAATGCAAAGACCCCCAGAACCACTACAACCACTGTGACATTTATGATCATACAGATGAGAAGTGTTGGAAGCTGCATCTAGAGATCAAATGAAAGAAAAAATAATATTCTATGAAGAAAAATCGCATGGCTACATATTTGAGTAATCAAGTGGAAATAATCTTGGATGTGGTTTAAAAGATTATTTGTACATCAATGCAAAAGGAGATGAGTCTAAGTATCCTTTAGTGACAATAAGATAATGAAAAGACTAGATACAAGTCAAGAACACAAAGATTGATGCTCTTTTAAACTTTGAATCATAGAAAAATATCATTATAGAAGTGTTGGTCAACAAATTGGCATTGGAAATTTGTTATCATGCAATCCCAAACCCATTGGGATGTGTAAATAAGGATGAAGAAATAAAGGTAACCAAACAGTACAAAGTTAAATTTTCTATCAATGTTGAATCTATTTATGAAGTAGAACTAGATGTAGCTTCCCTTGATGTATGCAAAGTGGTGTTTTAATGTCCTTATATATACATGTGGGATGAAATATTGATGTAGAGAGTCAACCAATACCACCTCATCATTCACCATAAAAGTGCATAGGGGAAGTCAAAAATTTCACTACTAAGTGCCAAACCAAGCCAAGAAATTGATTAGTTCTAGAAAGCAGCATGCTTTATTATTTTGAAGAGAAAATTGGTATGTAGAAGAGTTAGTGAGAGAAAATTCATCCTTGGAGGGATTTATTAGGGAACAAAAACAACAAGTGGAAGAGTTGTTACACGTATACAAGGGTTTGTTCTAAGAGGATGAAGGGATAACACCCAAGAGGGAATTGGAGAATGAGATGTAGCTATTTCCATACTCTACATTGCAAAATATTGGGTTGTATTGACAATCTGTTATAGAATAAAGTGAGGTGAAGAAGTTGTTTCAATAACTACCAGAATAGGGTTTCATTCAACCAAGTACGACACTATGTGCGTCTTCCATCATCATCATTCCAGAGAAGGATGGGACTTGGGGGATGTGTATTTTTGTTTGTTTGTTAAGTTGTCTGTGATCCTCCAGGATTGACCTATGGTTTGAGGATCTGCAACCTAGGGGAATTGTAACAACCTTGGTGAAAAATTCATGTAATAAAAGTTAATAAAGGGAAACTAAGACCACAGGTAACAAAATTATTCCAAGGTGAATGTTGGACAAAGATATCCTAGTGGGAATCATTGGATGTGTGTTTTGGATAAGGAAAATTGGAAAAGGCTAAGGAAAAGGCATTAAAGGGAAAAAGACATTTTTGGCACATTTATTTATGAAAATAAAGGAACATAAGAGGAAAGGAAGGTAAAAGGTCACACATTCCATGTGAGGAGGAAAATGAAGGAAAATAATGGAAATTGAAGAAATTAGAGACCTCGTTCATAAAAAGGCTTTTGAGGATCAGTTGGTAAGCTTTTGTCTGAAGTGTGGTCAGTTCAAGTTTGGAGCTCTCTCATTATTTTCTCTCTCTCTCTCTCTCTCTTGGTCACTTAGAGTTTTCTTGGAGAACTCTAGCTTTGGATCAAGGAAGGAAGAGCGGGCAAAGGGAAAGGAAGGAAAGAAATGATAAGGGAAAGGAAAGCAGGATCAAGCAACTTCAGCAGGAATACTTGCAGGTAACCTTTTGCATGTGTCATTTCCTAGATGGTTTGGACATGCATGGCTTTGCATGTTGGTGTATGGTTCTCTTACTATCTGTCGCATGGTTTCTCCAGATTATGATAATGGTTTTCAGCCTAGTCTTTCCTTTTCCAGATACCATGCTATGTTGGGATGTTTATCTCGGTGTTGAGCTTTGGTTTTTCAGATGAATTTCAGAATTCAGGGCAGAAGTGGTCTCAAGTTTCATTCCCAAAGGCTTAGGAATCCCTTGATTGGTTTTGGTGTGATACACAGTAAATCCTGAGGGAGAAGTCTTGGTTTAGGGCCTAGTGATCTAGGTTTGGATTGTGGTAAAGCCTGAGAGTTTGGTCTCAGTTTAGGGCCTAGTGATACAGGATTGGATTGCAATAAAGCCTGAGAGACAAGGAGACAAAAAATTCCTTAAGGATAGTGATGGATTCCGGATGGCATTCCAAGTTTGGTTTGGTTGTGATTAGAGCACTAATTTTGGTGTGATCATAGTTTAGTGACGGTGGAGGTGGTTTAACCTTTGGATTCCCTTAGTTATTATTGGATTCGTTTTTCTATGATATCCCACATTCATGCTTGGAAGATGGCACGGGGGTGAATGGCTGAAAGAGAGAGTTGGTTCAGCCATGTCTATGGTCGGGTGGTACGTGGAAATCTCGAACCTGGTTGGATTTTCCTATGATAGTAAAATATAAGTTCTCTTAATTTTGTACTTGTTTATATGTGGATTTAATGGCTGTCATATCTCTGATATTTATATGGTTTTATGATGGTTATAAGCATGTTTAAATGACTGGTTCATGTCATGGTTATTTCATGTATTTACTTGTAATCGTTAAATGGATGGATTCAAGACCTAATTGATGATATAATAGCTCAATGGATAAGGAAGTGATCCTTCTAGTTATGTTTCATAAGTTCTTTCAATCATTTATGCTATGTCTTGTATCCGAGACCTGTAGGTTGCATTGATGCCAAGTGTTTGAAATAATGTTAGTCCTAGTTGGAAATGCTCGGGCCTAGTCCTAAGGTCGATTTTTTATTTATCAGCATTGTTATCATGTCTTTGATGGATTCTGAAGGTTGTATAAAGTTTTGGGCAGAGGCCGAGATTTTGGGCTAGAAAAGTGGCTCAAATCTCAAGGTTGCTCGCATAGGTCTGCTAAGAAAATTCCACAGTCGCTAGCACATAGGCCTATGAGAGCGACTTTGGGTTGTTGGTCAATGTCTTGCCTTTAACATAGGATAAAATTTGAGTTAAAATTCTTAAAACATCAGTGGGACCCAGAAGTAGGATATCTGAGTGGCTTACATGTCTCTTGGGGGTGTTGTTGCTGATGTGGGTAGGTTTGTTTGATTTTTTTGTCAATTCCATTTCCTTAATATTACCAAGGATATTGGATCCCTTATAATGACGTCTTGCATCACATGTTTTCCCCAACTGGTTGGTTGCTTGGGTGGACCTAGGAGGAGGGGGTGTTACAGGCATCTAAGTCATCAAATTCACCTGTGGATCGCACTCAACCTGGGCCACACCAACCCTTAGATGAATGGATTTTTTTATCATGTCTCCTCCCCTTAGGACAGGACACAACCACCCCCTGTGAGGTTTCATCCTTGGTCACATTACTGATGAGGCCCATCCTCATCTGGTTGTGCTAGTGGGACTTGATAGGGGGATGTGTATTGATTATAGGGAATTAAATAAAATTATTCTTAAGAATAGGTAACCCTTGACGATGATAGATGATCTATTTGATTACTTACAACAAGTAAAATAATTCACCAAGAATTACTTAAAGTTTGTATTTCACCAAGTTATATTCAGAAAAGAAGATACTCTAAAGACTGCCTTGAAATCCAAACAAGATTTGTATGAGTGGTGAGTCAAGTTGTTTAGACTATGAAATGCACAAACTATTCTTATGAGGTTAATGAATGATATACTTCACTCTTTTATATATTCTATGTTATTTTCTATTTGAATGATATATTGGTGTATAATTCTACTTGGGAGGAGCACATGTTGCATTTATTGTAGGTTTTTAAAGACATTAAAAAAGCACTAACAAATTACAAAAATTGTGAGTTTACACAACAATATTTGGTGTATCTAGGGTATGTTATATGTAGATGAGAGTTGAATATAGATATATCTAGGATGGAGGCTATCATGATGTGTTTGGTGCCTACCAATGTTTTTGAAGTCAAAAATTTCATTGGGCTAACACAATACCTGAGGAAATTCATAGACTCATTTTCAACAGTAGCAACACCACTCCATGACATAAAAACAAGTGGAAAAATTTTCTAGTGGGGAACGGTCAACAAGGGTCCTTTTAGGAGTTAAATAAAATGACCAATCAAGCATCAATTTTGGCATTATGGAATTTGCAACATCTCTTTTTAGTAGAGGAAAATGTGAGTGCCTATGCTAAGGGAAACACAAACAAGTCACTGACATCCTTTTAAGGCCACACACATCAAATATCACATATTTTGTAACTCTGATGCACATAGATCCATTCACCCATGATGCATACAAAGTGGAATATTCAAATTATGAAGACTTGAAGGAGGTGTTTCAACAGTTGCAAATCCAAACTCATGTACACGATGGTATTAACATAGTTGACTACCATATCTAGGATGGGTTACTCTACAAGTTGGATAGGTTATGTGTTCCTAAAAGTGAGTGAATGTAGCTAATTAGAGAGGCTCACGCCTCTAAATTTACACAGAACTTTGGTTTATGTTAGACATTGACCAACTTATAGAGGTATATGTATTGGCCTAAGATGCAGGAACACATACCTAGGTTCATAAGAGGATTCATGCTTTGTTATACTAGAAAACCAAATAATAGGATATCGGGTCTATATTATTACGTTTCTATAATGACTTGTCCCTGGGAAGTCATTTCCATTGAATTTATGGGAAGTTTACCAGAAAACGGGAAGGGATATGACTACCTATTCATTATTGTTGAGAAGATCAACAATATGTGTCTTCTAATAGCTTGTAAAATGAACACCAGTGGGAAAGAAGTAGTGAGCTTGTTATCTGGATAGGTCTTGGTACACTTCGGAATACTAAGGGGCATTGTCTTCGATATGGACATACTATTTCTCAGTGCATTTTGGACTACATTGTGGAGAATATGCACATGAAGTTGAAGAGGTTAAAAACATTCCATCCACAGACAAATGGGTATATAGAATTAGTAAATAGGACTTTGGTGCATCTTGTGAGGGGTTACAATCAAAAGCATCTAAATACTTGGGATAAAAATCCAGCATATATACAACACTCCTATAATATAGTAGTCCACACTTATACTAGAAATTTCCCATTTGAAACTTGTTTTAGATATTTTCTACCTTTTCCTTCAAATATTGTAGATGAACAACAAGGAGGAGTGAGGGAGGATGTTACAGGTGATTCCTTAAGGGAAAAATAATTTGTTCATAAGATTAGGAAAAATCCATCTACATGTACAAGTGCAATTGTATAATTTAGAAGATAAATATCTAGCTAAGCATGATTAACATAGAATAGAGAAGTCGTTTAAGGTGGGAGGCAAAGTGTGGTTATAATTGGTGAAGGAGAGGCTACATGATCTTGGCAAGAAAATAAAGGCTTTGTGATATGTTCCCTTTGAGATACTAGGAAAGATGGGACATAAAATTAATATGCATGTTTAGGTTATATGGATATTACAAACCCCCCCCCCCCCCAAAAAAAAAAAAAAAATAACATCGTCCTTGATGTTATTCTTTTCTTGCTTTCATCATCATTATACTTTTTTATTTTATTTTTAACTTTCCAATATTCTTGGAAACAGTGGAAACTCCATCTCGTATTTTAACTATAGGTAGTTTATTAGCAGTGGCGAGCACTCTAAGGGTGGTTTATCAACCCAACAACAAGCACCTTGAGTGGTTTATTAGCCCGAAGATGATATGCAGTGGTGTATTGACCAAGGAAATCTAGCTAGTATTTTCTCAATCATAATCAGATTATTTCAATCACAATATTTTTAACTATCAATAATTTATGTAATTCTAGGTGTAACCGTTTAGCATATGACCTATGCATAGTACTCAGAGAGCATATAGTTCCCTAATCATAGGAATGATCAAAATAAACATAAATTTATAAGGTGAATACTATATTATCCCTTGCTAATTACATCCACAAGTATGGTACCACGACTTTGTAGGGATGAGACTAGCCTTCATGCTTCCAAAACTATGCTTTGATACAATTCACCACCTAAGTGTCTTCTAGGTTGTATCCATCTTTATTTTAATATAGATAGTGGAATCAATGAATCCATATTAGCCATGCATCTCTCAATGATCTCATGGCCCCAGATTCTTCTTTTCATTATGTTTCAATGACACTTAGCTACCCCCTCTCAAGCCTTGTAACATGCAGAAGAACCCCACAATTTTTTCCTATGACTTATTCCACTATCTTTCCTATCCTATTTATGTTAGGTGCCCATTCCCCTTGGGGAAATAAAATTCTTGGATCTCACCATTTAATTTTAAATTTCCAATTGTTTCTTGGATTTCTCCCTTACAAGTCATGATCCCATTTGTCTTGACGTTGCCTATCAATTTACATTTTATTTTATTAAAATAAAAGATCAATTATAAAAATCAAAGTTACAATTCGATTTCCACTATCATTGAATGTTCCCTTGAAGCTTTTTCAATTACCAACTCATGATTCCTTGAAAATTTTCAAGCCTTACCACCTGAGCATCCTTGTGGTTTTGGCCTTCAATCAGGGTGTCCCCCAAAATCCAACAATTCTCAGGAATCATGACTAACATCTCATGTCTCCCAAGTGGTGTTCATTTCAAGTTTTACACATAATAATCAAGCATGAATTTTATAAAAAAAACATTATATCTTTTATTTAAAATATTGTGTGTCATGTTTTCATAATAGTAACATCATACCTTCACATTTTCAATCGTAAGTCGTAATGTAACCTTTCTACCATTCACTATTTCTTACATTCTCTATTGTTGGAAACTGAGTGACATAACTAGGTTACCATTAACCTATGCCTTCTTAATCATAGTAGCAACATTAGTCACAACCATATCTCATAAAACCATGCCCTTTACAAAATCATGTTATTTACATACAAAACATATTTTCAAATATACTCAAAATGCATTTCAATTTTCACATGCATCGATGTTTCTCAATACTTCAACAAAGAAATAAAGCAGTGTTCCTGTTAATTTTTCCACTTACATAAACAACTTCCATGCATTAAAAGTAAGAATAGAAAATAAGGATACATCCTCTAGGAAATATGTATAAGGGAATTGAAACAAAGTTTCCTCAATTATTTTTTACATAAAAACAATTAAGGGAACATGACTTGATAATAAAAATAGTCATTTTGATCCAAACATTAACATTCACCATAGTTCTAATCCATGCAAAATAATATTTCATTTTAATGTATATGTGTCCAACCCTAAGTCACTATGAAACACTACTAACTTGAAGACAATAATGCATATCTTTTATGGTCAAAGAAGTCAGTAATTCCAATCGACAAAAAATCTCATCCAAATTCTACAACATAATGGACCTGGCTGATTAGGTGTCATCCATAGTGTCACCAACAATATTCACACAAAATAGATGAATTTCCAAAGGACAAAAATGGAAATATTTAGTTTGATACATGATGTATATATTCCCATTCAAACTAACACCATCATTGAATCTTGTAGAACTAAATTTTTATGTCTGAAGTTTGAACAATCGATGTAATCAGCGACACGAAACTACTACTATTTTCATCGTCAAGTTTGTAGAATATACATAGTGTATTCCATTGTATACATTCCTATTATTCAACAGTTCATTATCAAGCTATCAAATAATATTTGATACCCTTATCACACCATCTACCATTTATGCATGTTTTTAAACTCATATAAAAGGTGATAACCCTTTCCTTTTTGTCATCATTATGGAAAAGTATATACATGCACATGCTTCATGACTAGTGCTATGGAATTCTTACATTTTCTAGTAATGGTATGCAATCATCATCTTATCTGTATGTCGCAGGTTATTTGCTAATGCATGAATATTTCAATAAGTTAAATATGAGTGAATGTTCTATAATTTCAAGGAAAATATAATCTGAATCTAAGCACTACATTTGCTAGTGAGCAAGTCATAATGATTTTGTTTCAAAAATACATCGCCATTATCAAGCATTCTGATTCCATTAAATCAGTCACTTTTATAAGGCACTATTTCTATCATGATCTAAGTTCTTTATGATATTCAAGAATTTACATTCATGCTTATGCATGGTTAAACAAATATCCACCGCCATAGCCATCAATCTTTCTTGCATACTATCTTAATACAAATAAAAACCTATAATCTGCTATACATAAATTCAATCATATAAGGACACTAATTTACCGTTATTAACTGAGTCTTGATAAAAAATGCTTGTAGCATTCTAGAAGCAAATTTTAATTCAAAATTACAGTCCCAATTTCGAACAATGTATTGTCACCATTACATCAGTAATATGAGAATGAACTACTCTTATCAAATTGTTTACAATTCTAGCAATAAACACAAATCGAATAATGCATATACCAATAAACCTATGGAAATATACCTTCAGAGATAAGTCTAATAGTTTGTTGACCATTTTGCATACCATATATTAGTATTACAATTACAAAAAAAAGATGCCATGCAATGCTAATTCATAGGAGGATAGTGAAATATACTAAATATTTGATGCCACCCAATTATCATAAATTCAACCGAAATTCAAGGTAATTTTAGAAGATATAATCATTTGTTAACCATTATGGTCATACTATGTATCCTTGTACTTTGTTAAAAAACACTTAACAAGACCCGCCATCTCACTCATTATTGATTCTCAATATTCAAGAGGGTTCTTTAATGTTTTTAAAACATTTTAGCATGCTATAAACAACATCAAGGACAACCCACTCATTGTCTCAACATCTGCATGCCTTCCTACACCCTTTCACTATCACAATGTTCTCATTATTTACAAAAAATACATGCATTTATTCTTTTCCCAAAACTGTAAGCAATGCATTGCAATTCCAAGCATTTAATGCATCATTAAACATTATCATAAGAATATGGATACAAACAATGGCAGTCAATCCTAATCCACAGTATCACTATTCACCATGTGGGTGCTGATGATTGTCCATAACTTAATAATATTAAAATGCAATAGAATTTCAAACTATCTTTTATCAACAAGAGAACTTGATTCCATTATTAATATTATTCTTCAAGCTAGCATTAGCACTATTATGTATTTCATATTAAATGAAGTCTAATGCATATATTACAATGTAATTTTGTTATTATCATACCTCAGCCTCACCCAATAGTATCGTAACTCTACTTCTTGTCCTTATGGAACCCAAGAGGTGAGAGTGCTGCAACCTAGGCTTTGATACCACTTGTAACATCCCTTGAAATACCTCATACAAAATACACAAGATTTAAAATTTTATAAGATTTATCAACTTGCTACATTCCATGAATGACCTTTCACATACCATTTAACTGATCATCAATTAATATAGCCAAAATCGTAGTGGAAAAACCATAGAAATAAAAATCGATATTTGTGTAATGAAGTAATTATTATTGATACTTCTTAACATAGTGCATTTTGACACAAATTCACATCATTAAAATCATTCAACTAATTAGGGATTATTAAAAGCATGGTTAATTAGATAATTACCAACATTAGAAAGGTGACAATAACAATAGGATAAACTTAATGCCATGATTACCTATAATTCCCGCAATAGAAAATTATGAAAACAAAAAAGATCATGAATTTTCATCTAAACAAAATGTGAGTGAATCCAGATCTTTCCATCCCAAAGATGCAATCTCTATCATTTATCATTTTCATGTCAGAATCACTAATAACTTCTACATATTATACTTCTTTGCATGACAACAGTGTCTTGCAAATGCATAAAAGAAAAATCATAACCGCAACTAACCTTTTATTTTTAAATGCATTATCAAATACATAACCATAACTATTATTTCATTTAACACATGAAATACCATAAATATTATTGCAAAACCATATGATCATTGCATTTAACAAAATGCAAAACCTTAGGTATAAATTCAAAATACCATGGTACTAATTTTGAGTTACTCTTTTGTTGCAAAACCATGGGTATCAATCTACCTCTTCATTTTAATACAAAACCACGTGTATAAATATGAGCTATGACTATTCTTGTTATTACAATGCAACAAAATAGGGTAATAATATAAAATACAACTATTCTTGTTGTCGTTATTTTAAATATATTATTCAAATGCATACAGTTGTAAGGACACGTCTATTTATTGATATTTCAAATGAATTAAATAAATGCATGTAGTTATAAAATCATGGTTATTTTATTGTTGTAAATGAAAAACCATATGCATTAATAAAACCAAGCTATATTATTCCCATGAATGCAAAACTTAGATGCATTAACCAATGGAGAGCCACAACTATTTTTTGGTTACAAATGCGTTATCAAAGGTCAAATTTTTATTTGTAAGTGTAAAAGAATTCTAAACTCACCACTATATTGACCTAATACAAATATATTTACAATTGGAAAACCATATTTATACATATAATATTAAATTTCAAGTCGCGTGTGAATGACATTTAATAAAGAGTGTGCATTCCCATATGGTAATCACCATGCAAAAGTTAGAGTCTTTGTACCATAAAGTCCATTACGTTTAGTTCCATCCAAGTATAGATATGATCATATTAAATAGGATATTGTTTAACCACAATGGTGAGGGTACCCATCAACATCTCATTTCTTGAAACAACATTGATATAGTAATAAACAAAATCTTCCAAGATGAAGCTCTGAGCATTCTTAGAGACCATGAATAGGAAAAATGCAAAATCAAAATCAATGATGATGATGCTTTCCATAATTTCCTCCATGGTTAACATGAACCAAAATGAAATTTTAAATAACCTCTCCTTGCTGATAACAAACACATAGAAGGCAATAAAATCTTCCACAATCCTTTTGCTTTGCATTACACGTAGTTGAGGTAGAACTACCATGGTTTCCAAATAGGGAACAAATGCACCAATGGCCCTATTCAAATAACCAAATGCCAAATGAGAACGATTCAATGATTGTGTTACCATGGAAAGGAGAGCATAGGCATCTAGCACATAATATATAAATAAGTTGTCATCATCCTCCCTGTATGTAGATTTGAGCTTGGAACATATGGTATAGATAACCCATATGGTTGTTGCAAGCCATTCCAAAACCTAGTAGGAATTTCTAACTAATTCTTAGTTCCAACTGAACAAAAACTAAAGCTATAGGTTTGGCTCTCATTTCGGAGCACGTCAAGAGTGTTAACTCTGATTACAACCATCGAACAAGTCTCTGCCATTGTCCAATTTATATGTTCCCATGCGTTGCTCACAAGGTATTAATGCCTCCATCGATTTATTTTTAATCCAACAATATTTTCTACATTGTCTATCATAAATGCCAATGATTAGTCAGCTTTCAAAATGAGTATGCATGTTCGGGTTCTAGGGATATTACAATCATGGTGAACTATTAATAATATATTCAATGATATAATAATAATAATATAGCCAACATTATTATTATTATTATTAATCAATTTTATTTATATTATTATTATAATTATTAAACATTTTTAAATCTTGACTGTGACTAAACAAGGTTGGCCTTGGTTGAGTAAGGTTGAGAATGATTAAATTTATATTACCATGGCTTACTATAATTGAATATGATTAATATAGTCAAACTTATTATTATTATTAGTGAAATTTATTTTTAAATATGGATTGTGACTAACGAAGGATGACCTTAGGTTACTGAGGTTGAAAATATTTGACTTTGGTAAAAAATGGTGGATTATACTTGAATATGTTCAAGTATTTATGCTGAGCGAAGACAACTACAAGTGAACAGGGTTGATAATTGTTAAACATGGTAAACATAGGGTTGACAAAGTTTGATCATGATCAACTATTTAAACATTAACTATAAGGGTTGACTTTGTGTAACTATATTGACTAATGTGGTTGACTATAGATAATTGATAATATTAATCAATAATAATAGAAAATTATGTTTGACCAAAGTTGAAATGTGTTGACTATAAAACATAGTCAAACATAGCCGAACATATTCAACCGCATTAGTAAATCTAGTCAACTAATTTTGTAATTTCACATTACGACATTGGATAAAATGCAATGTAATATAACATTGTGACAATATTTGTCACATTGCGACATTAGATAAATTACAATATAATGTAACATTTGTGGGAAAGTTTTTCACATTACGATATCATATAGCTTTTTGTATCATTCTAACATCACAATATTATTATTGTTATTACTATTAGTCAACTTTATTAATATTAATATTGTTATTTTAAAAAAGTTTTAAATCTTGATTGTTACTGACCAAGGATGACCTTAGTTGACTAAGTTTGAAAATATTTGACTTTGGTCAATCATGGTCGACTATAATTGAATATGGTTGAGTTACGTTGACTAAGGACAATTATGAGTGAATCAAGTTATTGCTGCTAAATATGGTAAACATAGCATTGACCAACTTTGATAATGTCAACTATTTAAACATTAACTACAAAGGTTGAATTTGTTTGACTATCTTTTACTAATGTGGTTGACTATGTTTGACTATTAATATTAATAAAAAATAATAATAGAATATTATGTTTGGTCAAAGTTAAAGAGTGTTGACTATGACTGAACAAGGTTGAGTATTGTTAACTATGGTAAACATAAGGTTGACCAAGCTTGATCATGGTCAAGTAGTAATAATATATTCAATCATATAATTATCATAATAATAATAATAATGTAAACCTTATTATTATTATTCAACTTTATTAATCTTAATAATATTGTCATTAAAAAATTTCAAATCTTGATTGTGACTGACCAATGATGACCTTAGTTAACTGAGGTTAACAATGTTTGGCTTTGGTCAACCATGGTTGGCTATAATATGGCTGAGTTAGGTTGAGTGACTACAACTACAGGGGAATAGGGTTGACTATTGTTGTATATGGTAAACAAAGGATTAAACAAGTTTGGTCATGGTCAATTATTTAAACATTGACTATAAAAGTTGACATTGTTTGACTAATGTGGTTGACTATGTTTGGTTATTAATCTTAATCTATAATATTAATAGAAAAATATGTTTGACCAAAGTTGAATCATGTTGACTTTCAACCATAGTCAAACATGGTCGAACACAGTCAACTACATTACTAAATGTGGTTGACTAATTTTGTAATATTTAGTTGTGGTATTGGATAAATTGCATGGAAAATTTTGGGGGCTAATATTCGCAGGTGGGCTAATTGTCCATCCTTTTTCCAAAAAAATGATTCGCCAAATTTTCATTTTCTCTAGAATTTATTCACCCAAATTTTATAGGATAAAATTATTTTACCTTAAAAATCACTAAATTTTTATTTAGAAATTTCCAGACAAAATTGCTAGAATTCTCACCAAACATAACATCATGGTTGCCTTCACGCCCCCAAACACCATCAAAAACATGCTTGATTCTGCCAAGGACTTAATAGACCCAAAAAATCACAAAGGAGTATACTCGGTCCCCTGCTCATGTGGAAAAGTATATATAGGTGAAACAGGGAGATCCTTTGGCATAAGGTTAAAAGAACACATTAATGATATCACAAGAAACAGATCAGAAAAATCAGGCCTGGCAGAGCATGCATGTTCTTCCTCACACTATATTTGTATGGAACAAGCAAAATTAATTCACAAAGAAGACCATTATTTAAAAAGAAGGGTGAAAGAGGCAATTGAAATTGAAAAATCCTCCAACAACATGAATAAAGATGACAGACTAAAATTAAGTAACACTTGGAAACCCTTATTAAATAAAATAAAAAAGCAGTAAATGTAGTTATACAATAAATAAACAAATAAATAATTAAATAAATAAATATAACCTATCACAACTAACACCCTATTTAACCCTAATAAGTCATCTTAAATAAACCTTCAAACTATAACTTTAAAATTATTTTCATTACTAATAAAGCATTTAATACATAAGCAAAGAATATAAATAAATAAAGAAATTATTAAGTAAATAAATTTAAATAAATACATAATCAATCACTAATTAAACCAATAACATTTTATAAAAAAAAAGAAAAATAAAATAAAATATATATATATATATATATTATTAACCAGTTAATCATTTAATAAGTCGACAATAAAAGGAGACATCAAATAATTTCTCTTTTAACTATTAATAGCTCCATGATTTCACACTCTCTCTTCTCAAAAGAAAAATCACATTGCCCTGATGATGGACTCACTAAGTTAGTCCGAAACATTGGTTTCATAAACTGGTCACAGGGTTTTTCCACAAATTTAAAAATAAATTATTTAGAAATTTGAATAGTTTTAGAAAAATATATCCAAACATTTTACACTTTGCATATTAGGGACCAGTCAGATTCGCCAAGGTTTCTAAACATCTTGAAAATTTTCATTCCTTAAAATTTTCCTTGATAAATTGTAGTGTAATGTAATATTTCAACAATGTTTGTCACATTTCGACAATGCTTGTCATAATGCAACATTGGGTAAATTGTAATGTAATGGGATGTTTACAACATTGTGATCTTCGATAAATTTCTATACCATTATGATGTCACAACATTATTATTATTATTAGTAGTAGTATTAGTATTTAGAAACTTTATTAATATAAATATTGTTATTATTAAAAAAAAAATCTTGATTGTGACTGAATAAGGATGAACTTAGTTGACTAAGGTTGACAATTTTTTACTTCGGTTGATAATGCTTGACTATAATTGAATATGGTTGAGTTACATTGATCAAGGATGGATATTAGTGAACAAAGTTGACTATCTTTAAATCTGGTAAACATGGGGTTGACCAAGTTTCATCATGGTTAAATATTTAAAAATTGACTTTCAACCTTGACTTTATTTAACTATGTTTAACTAATGTGGTTGACTAAGTTTGATAATTAATATTAATAAAAAATAATAATAGTTGATTATGTTTGATTTAATTTGAAGATTGTTGACTATCAAACGTGGTTTGACAATGATTGACTATGGCTGAACATGGTTTGACCATCATTGACCATGGTTTAACTATGCTAAACCACAGTTGAATATGATCAACTATAGATGACCATGGTTTGAATACAATATATTTTGATTATGGTTTGTCCATAGTTGACTATGATTGGACTATTGTTAACATTGCAATGGTGGTTGTTGATGGTTAACCATGGTTTGACTATAGTTAATCCTGGTCACTATAGGCCTCCATGGTAAAAAATGACCATCTAGTACAATTTGATTTAGTTCACCATAGTTCACTATAGGTCTCCTACAAATAGACCATGATGCTCATGGTAAGTTTGGTTCACCATGGTAGTGATGTTGACTATTGTTCACTATGTTTTCCATGTTGACTATAGTTGACCTTCTCAACAATGGTCAATCATTGTCAACATATGTTAATGTATAGAATAATTGATAGTTAAGATATCATGTTGAATGGACATGCTTCATATTGCTAGGAGATCCTTTGTGTGAGACTTTCCATTCATCCGAGGAGGGAGGTACGGGGCATAACCCTTGTGTTTAGCCTGCCTTTGTTGCATTTTCATCTGTTATTTCCATTCTTCTTGCCATTCTAGGATCTGTAGGGAGTCTCTTACTGACCAATGAAGTTTCCCGATAAGATTAGCCAAATGTGGATGTCATTAAAGCACAACCTCACACTTCCCTTTGGGTCATGTATTGAATAGGATATGGTGATTAGGATAGATACGCTATAACCTTGGATTCACAGTTACATGAATATCTATGATTACCATAGCTCTTAACATTGTTGGTATCTTTTTGCATGGTTGAATCTCTCCATTATAGCTTGAACAATACTATGAATGCCATGATTATGCTAATTAAGCTTAGTTTATCACACTACTCATCTGATTACTATAAGTACACTTGTTTTACCATTACTTGTTCTAATATAAGCATGTAGTAAGTTCATACCATTATTGTCAAGATCATAAAGCTCCATATCTTATGGGTATATTGTAAGTATCAGAGAATACAGACCATTAAGTAGTTAGTATTACAACCATTGATTAGACAACACATTGGATTACTACTAGTTATAGTAATGATGATAAAGCATGGTAACTGTCCTGCTATTTCACCTATTGTAACATCAATACAATATCTCACTATTCCATAATGTATAAGCACTTTAATAAGAGATGTACTTATATCAATTGCGTATATGAACCTGTAGTTAATCATGTTTCCATATTCATCACATAGTTTGATGTTGTTGTCCTAATGATCTATCACCATAACTCAACATAGCTACTAGTTCAACCTTTTCATGGTAAGATTTAACCTCATAACCTAACCTGAGCTATCTCCATTATAATGAAGTAGAATAAGTGATATGTTGAATACAAGCTAATGCCTCTTTGTTAAACCTACAGTATTATCCATAATACAGGTGAATCCAAGCCAATTAAGTAGTAAGAGAGTTCAAGCACATTGTAAGTATACTTGTATTTCATGATTTCTTGTATGTGTAATAAGCTTGTATTACGATCTAATCACATTACAATAATAATGAGACCTCTTGGTCATGGATACTATTGGAACAAATAAAGCAATGAGTGATCCATAATGAACGAGGTGCCTAAAATGATAGGTAGAGCTTATATGTAGTGACTAATACAACATGACTAAACAGGCAAATGCTTATGGTGTAGAAGCTAGCTCACTAGTTGACATGTAAAGCTTAAGGCTTTGTGTTCTTGATTCAATGGAGTTCATAGTATACAAGGATTCAACAAGCATTACGTATTCAACATAACCTGACTTTGTACTTTATTATGGATTGACACTAGTAAGTATCACTGAGCTTCTATGATTCGACAGAGAACATCACACATTGTATGGAGTAATACCATTGTTGAAATCACTATAACATTCATTACCTCTTGCTAGATCAACTTATACGAGTTAAGCCTGCTAGAACACTACTAAGTCCATTGGTATTGGTCAATCATAGTGCTTACTCTATCACACTTTATGGTAAGTAACTCCCTAATCAGTCTTGTTTCATAATAGTTATGAGTCTTAGTGTAACCAACATATGTGATATAAGTATTTGTATTTCAATTAAGTCATATACAAGCTATACCGATCTGTATTTCTTACTTGTTCTGTGTTCTTACTACTATAAGGTAGATTATGGATATACTGTAATCATACTATCTATTACATATGATTGAATATCATAGTATTAACAAGGCTAATATATTCATGGCATTACATTATGGAAACATCATAGCTTACTTACACTGTTATTATTGCTTAACTAGCTTAATCCTGTAACTAATACGAGCTTTATTACATATACCAGTAATGAACGGCTTACTATTTGTAACAATGAACATGAAGCTTACAAGGATACTATGTGTGAAATAACTATGTGCTTTCTTTTTTATACGTATAAGCCAATCCACTAGTTTTTCTCTACTAATGCGATACAAGTGATTACAATTGTTTGCAACTATGTTATGAGGTGAATCTTAGTCATATAAGCTTATACTCTATTCAAGCTCATTACAACCTTTAACTAACCAGAACAGGCCATATCAATAATAAAACCTATCATAGAGTAGAGGTATAGTATGATTCCCGATTAGATATACGGTTTCTCACAGCTTGTTTTTTCATCTATAGATTTGCTTTATTATCACCTTTTACACGTTACTAATATAGCTTTTATTTCCATATTAGCTAAGCTTATCTTCCATATCGTGATTGATCACGTGCAGTTATGACTACAATACGGTGATTTCCATATTTGATCTTATTACTGTGATTATGATCAAACTGCTTAGAGATTGATAGGTGATGCTTTGGACCCATATCTAAGCTTTAATTAATGGGAAGACTATAACATCAATAAACACCATATCATAGTTGCAATGGGTTACTCATATGATAGCACTCTTTTTATTACTCTGCTCTACTAATGGTACTAGTGTAATTACCATAACTATTACAATATCATGTTTCATACCTGTACTAAGGCTTAGAGTATAAACCTCATTATGCTTAGTATGCATCCCATGTTTTCCCTTACTTCGTATCCCATTGGTCATCGGGAAACCTATGTCTGCAACTAGAACAATGTATTGGAGTATAATGATAGAACACGTAGACCTCTAGGATATGATACTACTAGTAATAAGCCCTACTTTAGTTACATTGTTACTGCTATCACATTACCCGTATTCAACTAGTATGGATTCACTTAAGCTAACTAAGCATCATATATGTCAAAAAGCTTAGCACTGCTTGATCAAGGTAATGTTGTATAGCCATTAGTTTAATATGAAGAAATAGGAAATCTCATATCACTCTATCCTTGAATTCCCTTTACATACTATTCATATATCATAGTAGATTTAGCAATGGAAATACATCAAGTACTGTAATAGATCATGTTATTGGAATATACTTATGAGCTTATGTATTAGTAAGAGTGTTATCCCATATTATAACGGTAATAAGAGTCATAAGTAGCATAGATTAGTATGATCAATAGATCTGGATAGCTCGTATCGAACACTGCTAGTTTACACAGGTAATTAGTTCCATATCACTTATTTTACTAGTATCACTATTCATATTAGGAATTGAACCTAATCCATGTATTTCACGCATTCAATCTACATTCTAACCTGTTGAATATGAAGAAGCTTAAGCACAAGGAATAAGGACACAGTAATTGACCTATACGGGTTTGGTTGTGTCAGTAATACGACTCTATTACTACTACTTATGATACTTGTGGTTCTTACTACTATCCCTAATTAATCACACCTTAATATGGTATGGATAGGGTGATAGTTCTAGCTATACTAACTCATATGCTTACTATTATAAATTAATATATATATTATTAATATATCATTAGTGTTATATTAAACTCTTATTAATGTTCTTTATAGTAATGCTATTAATTTTATATATAAGTCTTAATATTATATTAATGTCATAATGAAATATTAATAATATATTAAATATTAAATATGTATTAAGTAAGGGAATAGTCTAACTTATAGATGAAATGGCCTTTTTCATGACATTTTGTTTTGTTAATTTTAATCAAAATATGGCAAAGATTTTTAAAATTTTGAGTTTAAGTTGTTTAATCTGTAGAATTGGACTGCCCGAAGGGGTTTTTTTAGGGTGTTGAATCCATTTATGCATTCAAAAAATGCATTTTAAATAAACAAAAAATCACATTCTTTCATTTCATCTATAAGTTAGACTATGCCTTAAGTAAGTATTATATTAATAAACCAACCATTAATAAATTAATGTAAAAATATGTTTTAATTAATATATTGATTTATTAATTAATATTTCAATTGATTAAATCATATTAAATTATTATATTAATATTATTAATGTAATTAATACTATTAAAATTATTGATAATGCATACATTTTATTAATATAACATTAGCAATGTTATAAATTTTATTAATAATTGTGAATGATTTTTATTATTATTATTAGTCACTTTCATTAATCAACTTTATTAATATTATTATTATTAAACATTTTTAAATCTAGATTGTGACTGAACAAAGATGACCTTAGTTGACTAATATTGACAATGTTTGACTTTAGTCAACAATAACTCGTTATACTTGAATATAGTTGAGTTACATTAAGTGAAGACAACTATGACTGGACAAGGTTCACAAATGGTAAGTATGGTAAACATATGATTGACCAAGTTTATGATATTTATCAAACTTGGTCAACCCAATGTTTATCATATTTAACAATTGTCAACCTTGTTTACTCATAGTTATCCTCACTTATTGTAACTCGACCATATTCAAGTATAGTCAACCATTGTTGACCAAAGTCAAACATTGTCAACCTTAGTCAACTAAGGCCATCCCTTGTCAGTCACAATCAAGATTTAAAAATGTTTAATAATAATAATAATAAAGTTGACTAATAATTATATTAAATTTGGATATATTTATTATATCCAATTATAGTCAACCATGGTTGTCTAAAGTTAATAACTGTCAAGCTCAGTCAACTAAGGTCATCCTTGGTTATTCATAATCAAGATTTTTTTTTAATAACAATAATAATAATAAAAACAACGAAATAAACAATGACGACTTCATTATTATTATTATATAGTTAAATATATTATCATTATTATCCAATTTTAAGGCCACAGCCAAGCGAGACACCAAATTGGTGTATGAGACCGTCTTGTTTGTGGGACAAGGGACCCACCTCCGCACAACAATTTAATTGCTAAGTCTACGAAGGCATACATACTCTACCCCCCTCTGGTTTTGAACCTGTGACCTCTTAGGAGGAAGCACATGCTCTTAATCATTAGAACCATTAATAGTTGACCATAATCAAGCTCGGTTAACCCTATGTTTGCCATAGTTAACAATACTCAAACTTATTCACACATAGTTATCATTAGTCAATGTAACTTGACCATATTTAATTATAGTAAGCCATGGCTCACAAAATTCAATCAAGATCAACATTCGTCAACCAAAGTCAACCTTCGTTAGTTATAATTAAGGTTCAATACCAACAACAACAACAACCACCTTGACTATATTATTATTATTATTATTATTGAATATATTATTAATTATTGATCATTGTCAAACTTGGTCATCCCTATAATAATAGTATTATAGGGTTGACCAACCTTTTTCACAAGTTCTAGTAATAATGATAATATTAGAGTTTGTGATTAAAGTTTATTATTTAATAATAATATTAAGGTTTGTAAATATGCTTTAATATTCAATGATATTTAATAATATCATTTTTATTATTAATAAATCTTATGAGTAATAATAATAATAAATATTAATATTATCGTAGACTGTATTATTTTTAAGTGATTTAATATATTTTTAATAGTTTATCATGATCCAACTTGGTTAACGCCATGTTTATCATAGTTAACAATAGTTAATTTTGTTAATTCATAATCATTCTTAGTCTACATAACTCAACCATATTCAATTATAGTCAATTGTGGTTGACCAAAGTCAAGAAATGTTAACCATGGTTGGTCATGGTCATTGATTAAAAATATTTAATAATAATAATAGTATTAATTAAATTGACTACTAATAACAACAAAAATAATAAGATGACTAAATTATTATTGTTATTAATATTATTATTATTATATGATTATCTATATTATTAATAATATTAAAAATAATAATGTTATTCTTACTATCAATAATAGTAATATTATTATTATTATTATTATGATTAATATTAATATATTAACCTTAAAATGTTTATGTGATTTATCACAAAGAGACTTGGTATTTAATATGGATATTTTTATTACTATTACTATTATTATTAATGTAGCATCAACCATTGTGAACCATGGTTGATAATGCTAAACCAAAAATTATTACTTATTATTCAATATTAACATTATTTAATACATATATAAATATCAAAGTTAACATTAACATTTTAACTTAACTTTTATATTTAATATAGTAACATTACTATTAGTGTTAATATTAACACTAATAATAGGATTAACATTAACATTTTTAACTTTAACACTATGAACAAACTCATAAACCTTCTTCAACCATGGTACCCTACAAACATAGTCCATCAACCAGGACAACCACATTAATAATTGTGGATGATATAGACTAATTGACATCATTTTCAAATGCCAATTGGAATATAAAAGGTGGAAAATGACACCGATCATTGTATATCAACCACATTTACTGATGTAATTGTGCTAGTTTTATTATATAGAATTTGAACAAATTGTTTTTGGAAAAAATGTAAATTAAGGAAAAAAAATTCAAAAAAATATAAAAATAATTAAAAGGTAATTTTTTCTCCTATGTAAAATGAAAAGTAAAGTAGAGGATATCATTTTGTTTTGGCAAGGACAAATTCATACATTGTGAAAGGAATCAACTTGACAATCATAGTCATATTGACAAATTAAGGGAATGATTTCTTGCTAATATTACAGTTGCTTTCTATATTTAATGTTTTTGGATGAAAAAATTGTCATCTTTACAATATTAAGAAGGTGTTGAATGAAAAATACTCTCTTAAAATGTCTTACATACATTCATATTAAATATTAATTTCAAAATACTTGTAACGTAAAAATAGAGATTAAAAAACCTTCTCTCCAATCTTTTCAAATATAAAAATATTTTTTTTAAATAAATAATTTTTTTTCTTAAAATTTAATAAATCTAATGATTAAACATTAACCATTATCAATAACTATGATCAATCAATAAAAAAAAATAAAAAAGGTTTTAATAACTATATACATACTATGTCATATAGCAATGCGCTATGTGCTGCTCTAATGCATATATACATTACTATAATACATAAACAATTGGTGTTTCAATATACCCAACTTCTAAATCTAGGATATTTAACATGACCAAATTCTCTATTTTAGACATCTGTGGTTTATATCTTTTGACTTAGTTACCAGAGAACCGGATGATGGATCCCTGTTGGGATTTGAAACGTTGACGAAAAATGGTTTTTACTGTGGGTTCTCTGGTAACTAAGTCAAAACATATAAACCACAGATGTCTAAAATCCAGAATCATTTCCCTATATGGAGGGGATACATGGAGTGAAATCATTTTGCTCGAAAAATTTAGAGTGAAGATAGCAAGAAGAGCTGCAGTTAAGCTCTTCTACTATCAACATTCAAGAAGTCCTGACGATGGTTCCCTGTTGGGATTTGAAACGTTGACGAAAAATGGTTTTTACCATGGGTTCTCCGGTAACTAAGTCAAAAGATATAAACCACAGATGTCTAAAATCCAGAATCGTTTCCCTATATGGAGGGGATACATGGAGTGAAATCATTTTACGCGAAAAATTTAGAGTGAAGATAGCGAGAAGAGCCGGAGTTAAGCTCTTCTACTATGAACATTCAAGAAGTCCTGATGGTGGGTCCCTATTGACGAAAAATCATTTTTACTGTGGATTCTCCAGTAACTAAGTCAAAAGATATAAACCACAGATGTCTAAAATCTAGAATCGTTTCCCTATACGGAGGGGATACATGGAGTGAAATCATTTTACTCGAAAAATTTAGAGTGAAGATAACAAGAAGAGATGCAGTTAAGATCTTCTACTATCAACATTCAAGAAGTCCTAATGATGGATGCCCATTGGGATTTGAAACGTTGATGAAAAATGGTTTTTGCTTTGGGTTCTCTAGTAACTAAGTCAAAAGATATAAACCACAAATGTCTAAA
Source organism: Pinus tabuliformis (assembly GCA_031772625.1). Lineage (NCBI taxonomy): Eukaryota > Viridiplantae > Streptophyta > Pinopsida > Pinales > Pinaceae > Pinus > Pinus tabuliformis. The sequence goes on along the minus strand of CM062818.1, from coordinate 806,748,328 downwards.
ATCCAGAATAATTTCCCTATACGGAGGGGATACATGGAGCGAAATCATTTTACTCGAAAAAATTAGAGTGAAGATAGCAAGAAGAACTGTAGTTAGGCTCTTCTACTATCAACATTCAAGAAGTCCTGATGATGGATCCCTGTTGAGATTTGAAATGTTGATGAAAAATGGTTTTTATTGTGTGTTCTCTGGTAACTAAGTCAAAAGATATAAACCACAAATGTCTAAAATCCAAAATTGTTTCCCTATATGGAGGGGATACATTAAGTGAAATCATTTTACTCAAAAAATTTAGAGTGAAGATAGCAAGAAGAGCTGCAGTTAAGCTCTTTTATTATCAACATTCAAGCAGTCATGATGATGGATCCCTGTTGGGACTTGAAACATTGATGAAAAATGATTTTTATTGTGGGTTTTCTGATAACTAAGTCAAAAGATATAAACCACAAATGTCTAAAATCTAGAATCGTTTCCCTATACAGAGGGGATACATGGAGTGAAATCATTTTACTCGAAAAATTTAGAGTGAAGATAGCAAGAAGAGCTGTAGTTAAGCTCTTCTACTATCAACATTCAAGAAGTCCTGATGAGGGATCCTTGTTGGGATTTGAAACGTTGACGAAAAATGGTTTTTACTGTGGGTTCTCTGGTAACTAAGTCAAAACACATTCTCTATATTTTCGAAATTTTATTAGATTAATCGAATAACATGGTGAAAAATTTTGGAAGATGAATTAGTTGTACATGAAATATCATAACTATGAAATATTTATATACAATTTAGTTAAACTACTATTATAGGCAGTTTAGCCCCTGTTATTTAAGTTTAATCTTTACTAAAAAAATTTAAATTGATATTTGAAGTGAAGAAATTAATTGTCTCTTCAAATTTTGCATAAGTTTTGTTAAGTAGTAATCACTAGTAAATTTAGACATTTACATTTTTATTCCTACTTTCAAAATTCTATAACAACGGTTAAATAATTGTTGGAAGTGACTCCTCATAAGAATATGTATTTACATTTTATAACTATCCATTTTTTATGCAAACACTTGCTCAAATTATGATGGGGATTAATTGAGATAAAACATATTATTTAGCTAAGTATGAGCTATTTTCATGAACTTTAATTTTAGATGGTTTTCCTACAAATATTTGTAATAAAAATTCATTGCACAAATATCCAAAAATCATGGCATGAATATTGCAACTATATCAAAAAGTTATGGAAAATACTGTGAGATAGTTATCCATATGGGTTTGTATTATAAAAATATTACAATACACTCTTCAAATTATAATCTAATCAAATGTCTAAAAAATATCAAAATTTATTATTATTATTATTATATATATATATATATATATATATAATCAAAATTAAATTACTCTCCATCAAACTATTTTTAAGTATTTGATTATAGTTTAGTTAATCTAAACTATAATCCTTACATGTAACAACCCATAATCATTGCATGTAAAGACTCATGTTGTAACGGGGTTATGAAATTGAAAGAGTAACTAGCAATTGCACCTGATGTTGCAAAGGAAATGTCGTAAGGCGGTATCGTAGGTAGGAGTAGTCAAGAAGAATGGAAAACTAACAAGCATTGAACTCAACTTATTCAACAAACATATATAGAGAGTGAAGCATCTGTGAGTTAATTTTGATCATGAAGGGAATTCTTTATGTCCAAAAAAATAAACCCCACAATGCATATAAAATGAAAATAATCCGAGTATGTTTCCTAAAATATTAGATTAAGATATATGAAGTTTGGAGCTCATCGTCACCGATAAAATTGATTACAACTAATCAAAACCTCAATAAAAAACCCACTGACTTTGTTCATGTTTCTTTTGCACACAATATTAACATGTTCATTCAGAATTTTAAATTCAAGAACATATTGACTTCTGAAATCAAACTTTTTGTTAAAGTAATTGGAGGGGAACACAACACTTGCATCCAAAGCAAGAGTTGAGGCCTCAATATCATCTATCACATCTTTCTCTAAATATTTTCCACTTTCCCATGCATGACTCATGCCTCTACCGAATCATCAATATGAAATAAAAATAAAAGTGACACAGCACTTCATACAGAGCCAACTACGATTTTAAAATTATAAAGAAACATAGTTCTAAGATCACTTGAGTTCAAGCAACATAATGGAAACTACAATGAAAAGGAATTCCATTGATTGAATCTTCAATTCTTATGAATCAATCATAAAATGATGATAGGGTTTTCTAGCGATAAATGTGTACTCATATGAATTTATGGAACTTAAACCCATCCAATTGGTAGCAATATTCCATCAGGGACTATTATGTTCCTTGATTTTGAGCAGATAATACAAGACGATTTTCTTATTGCCACACTAAATAAGTCTAGACCTTGAACTCCAGCAAGTCCATTGCTCGGAAAATCTAAAACTCAAGTGTAAATAAACATGGAAACACTTTTAAAGAAATCACAGTAAATGTTGTGTTGCATTGATGCATCTTCCTTCAGTAAGAAACATCAAACTACCACCAATTTAGTCATTAACAAAATGGTTGTATGGTGCCAAGCAATAAATGAAACATTCTTTAAAATTTCCCTTACAACATATGTTCATACTACTAGATGGAGAGTGACTCATTAAAAATTGTTAGCATTCTAGGGTAGTTATGGTATCTAAATGTGAGTGTGTAGTGATCAGGAGCTCAAAATTATGCTCAAAAATCAAAGTTGTCAGAATGGTGTGGAACCTTAATGACCACATAGTGCTCGCCATCCTAAATCCGGCACAACTTGTTTTGCATGAAACAGACACCAAATGCTCCCAGAAACACGATATGTTCACTTTGGCAAATAGGTAAATTTTTGAAAAAAAGGGGACTGTTGACTACTACTGACTAGGATGCCCAGTTGCCATTGACTATGCAGCTAAGGTGGCATCGTAGTCTCTTCAGAAAATTGCGAAGCATCAAGTGGTAGGTTTTCCTTGGCCCCACATGTCACATATCGCTAAAGGAGGATGTCTGTGATTAAGGAAATCGACCCCCAACACTACAAGGTTGTGATTTGTGATATCGCAATTATAGATCGGAGGTAGGGTTGGCGGTAAAGAATCAGCCCCAAAGCAAAGCTGGAGTGTGAAGCTATAAATCGCAATCACAAATCGAATGGATCAAGTGCGTTTACAGAATCAGCCTCGGCAGAGTCAGGTTGTGATTGCATAAAGCACAGCACAGCGACCCATTATGGAGAATCGCTCGTGCTCTGACTGATTGTGATTTGTTATAGTTTATGACCACCACATGTCCTCCTAATGGTCGGCTAAAATATTGGTTGGAAATACATGTTGGAGGTCGGGCTCGATCCTGCGACCTCCCATTTCACAGTGCTAAGGCCTACTGTTATGCCTGCATGATGGTTCTTAACTATCAATGCAAGTGGGTTTGCATTATTATGAAATCTCTGCTAAGTTGGGGGGGAGATCGCCAATGTAACCACTGGCAGCCTTCCCATGTGACCACCTCATCCACATCCTGCAACATTTATGTTACTGCCACGAGATGGAATTGTCGCCTTAACCGCTAGACCTAACAACCTTGCATATGACAACTCGGCCTTAACCACAAGATAGATGGGTTCATTGGCGAGACCACCAATTTCAATGGAATTGGCAGAATTAACTCCAGATAATGAATTTAACTGGAAGTTAGCCATATTTGGAGGAGGAAACTGTGGAAAGACTGGCAGAAGTCATAACTAAGCTAGTTTTTGACCAAATGAGGATAAGAAAGAGGCTAGGGTATCATTTTTTAACATTCTGGACTCGTTGGAGCAAGTTTTAGAAACATTTGAGGATTGTAAACACATATTTTTACACTTTTGAACATAATAGAGAGGCCCAAGCCACTGGAAGCTGGACCCAGGAGACGTAGCCTAGGAGGGGTGAACTCCTTTATCATGTTCCTGTTGTAATGTGTTTTTGATGATGTTCTATACATGTTTATGCTACTGTTTAGTCTCTTATTTATGTTTAATTGCTCATAAAATTAACATAAAAACTCATTTTTCACTTGCAAAAATTCAATCCTTAAACACAATGAAAGCACTTTGTTTCTAATCTGAGGAGGATCTTAGCACAACAATCTAATATTCTAAATCAGATCATTTTTGGTACCAGAGCACTAGTTTTTATTTGTGAACGAAGGATTTAACTATTTTACAAGTTTATGTCATGCTTACAAGGTTAAAACTCAAAAGTGGAGAAGGGAAGCTGGTTGGAAGCCCTGAAGTTGGGTCAAGAGGAAGGAGAGCAAGGTTGCCACAATCTCCAACACCAGTTCAACCTCGAGTTGTAGTTGAGACTCCAGAGATCATGTCTCATGAAGGAGAACCTACAAACATGACAGAAGATGAGAAGACCTTCAGAAAGGCTTTCTTTGATATGACACAGATGGTAAAGGTCCTCTATGAAGAGAGGAATACCAAGTTGCAAGGGGAAAGTTACAAACATCCCAAAGGAGAAGGCTCTTCAGGAGGAGGTAATGGAAAAGGAGGTAGTGTAAATGGAGACAAACCTCCAACCTCTCCACCATCTTCTTCATCTTCTTCTTCACAAGCATCTTCACCCTCTTCCACTAACACAACCCTTACACATACTCATCATCATATTTCAAAAGGAACGGGTAAATCACCTTTTTTATAAACTTGATGTTAAATTTGAGCCACCCATGTATAATGGTGAAGTGAATGCAGAGAATATTGATTATTGGATTCATCAGTTGGAGGTCTATTGTAGGATTCAAAACCCTCAAGAGGATGACATAAGGATTCAGTTAGCTTCCTTGAGAATGGAGGGTGCAACACTAGTATGGTGGGAATCAACGACCTAAGAGGAGATTAAAAACATGTAAGATATCAATTTCTTGGAATGATTTTATTGATACAATCAAAGGACAATTTGACCCTCTAGCTTATATGAAGGAAGCCATGATGAATTGGTAGAACTTTAGACAACTTAAAGATCAAAATGTGCAAGATTACACCCAAGAATTCAGAAAAAGGTATTTGATGTTAGGTGTAGATTTGCAATCACATGACACATTGCAGAAGTACATAGGGGGTTGACATAGTTACCTTATGCATACTATATTAATGTTCAATCCCAATAATATAGATGATGTGTGTGTGCAAGCCACTCATCTTGAGGCAAGAGGGGAAAACTCTCCAAAAAGAAGGTAGTAAAAAACCATTTAAGAGTAAAGAGAAAGAAAAGGGTTTCAAGGGAAAGAAAAATTCATCCATTAAAAGGGAAGAAGAGAAAACAATATCTAAACATTGTTCTGAAGAGGGTCACGATGAAGCTCATTGTTGGAAGCTTCATCCCAAAATGAAACCAATGAAATTCAACACCAAAGGAAAACAAAAGAGAGCTGCCATCATTCAAGAGGATTTGGGATCTGATTTGAGTAATGAAACTAAAATTACAGCCATGGGGATAATAGGAAAAGAATCCATTGCTAGAACTAGTATATCAAATTGTCATGCTAGTACTCCAAATGAAGAAACACATATTGAATTATTTTATATGAGAGTAATCTCGAAACATACAAAAATCGACACACTTTTTGATAGTTGGTCTCAAGCCAACTTGATATCTGATAACTTAGTCAAACAACTTAATCTTGAAACCGTTTTACATCCCAAGCCATATCAATTGGGTTGGATATGCAAGGACACAAAATTATAGGTGACAAGAAAATGTATTCTTCGGTTTGCAATCACAACAAACCTCATTGACAAAGTTGAATTAGATGTTGTACTGTTGGATATATTAGGAATTGTTTTGGGTAGTCCTTACCTTTATGATAGAAAAGAAATTTTCTATCGTCATGAAAACAAGTACCACTTGTTCAAGGATGGTGTGGAGTATATTGCGAGAGCTCACCGTGAGAAACTAAATATTTCATTAGTTAATGTAGGGAAAATGAAAATACTAGTGAATTCAAGTAAGAATTTAGTCCTTCTTATTATCAAACCCAATGTTGATGTCGATTATGAAGCGCTTGGTGGTTGTAATTCAAATTCGAACACTGATTTGGTTGATGTTGCTAACCATGATGATGATATGTTTCATAAATCAAAGGGATTTATTTTTAGGAGGAGAATCAAACATGAAACACCATTGCAGAAAAAGTGTCTTCTTTCTAACATTGACATGCACAGGCCGTTAGGAGGGGAAAGTGTAGAAATAACAAAACAAATCCAAGGATTGTTGAATAAAAGGATCATTCAACCTTCTCCTATACCATGTGGTGCACCCCTTGTTTTGATGTCCAAGAAGAATGGTAAAAATTTCATTGAATGGGAATCAAGAAGTGGTTTTCATCAAAGTAGAGTTGTTGAAGGAGACACATGGAAGATGACATTCAAAACCAAGCAAGGTTTGTTTGAATGTCTTGTTATGATTTTTGGTATTTTCCATGCTCCTACTACTTCCATGCATATGAAGCAAGATGTATTGCAACCATTTCTAGAAATGATAGTCTACTTGGATGACATTTTCATTTTCAGAAAATTTCCTTATGAATATGTCATGTGTGAGAAAAAAATACTTGATGTTATATGTCAAAAACATTTTCTTTTGAAGATGTCAAAGTATATGTTGGATAAACATTTCTTGATGTACTTGGGACATGATATTGGAGAAGGTGAGTTGAAGTTAGACCTCTCCAAGATTGATGCCATTATGGATTGGTCAATGATAAAGATAGTCATTTGGATAAGAGGTTTTTTGGGAGCAGCTCAATGTTGGAGGAAGGACTTTGTTAATTTTTCTTCTATTGTAGCTCATTTGCATTCTTTGGCAGTTGTGAAAATGTCTTCCACTAGGGAGGCAAACAACAAGAGGCATTTGATTCTTTAAGACAAAAGATCAGTTTAGCCTTTATACTTGTTCTCTAAACTTGAAAAATTCATTTGAGTTTCAGGTTGCTGTATGTGACTATGCCATGGGCGTAGTCTTTATGCAATATGGTAAGCCCATTTCATTTCATTCAGAAATTTTGAAGGGTGTAATGTTCAAGTTGCAGCGACAAGGGAACTTTCATTGGATGGGTTTTCTTCTACTATTCCACTTTGTCAATACGTACTTTCAAGATGTATATTCAATCTTGAGTCAAAGGAATCAAGTAGAGGAATTTGATTACCATTTGCATCATAATGTATTGTATCATCTTGGTAAGAACAATGTTGCTACTGATAGTAACATGGAAAAATTGAAATGGATAAAGGTTGGAAAGGTGAGGTAATTGCACCCTCACTTGCTTGACAACTAAAATTGATCTTTTGGGGTCCAAAAGGCTTCTAGTGGGGAGGAGTGATCATGTGCTCAAAATTATGCTCAAAAATCAAAGTTGTCAGAATTGTGTGGAACATGAATGAATGTGTAGTGCTCATCATCCTACATCTGCAACAACTCCTTCCATGTTAAACAGACAACATATGCTCCCAGAAATGTGATCTGTTCACTTTGGAAAACATGTAAATGTTTTAAAAAAAAAGGGACAACCTAGTCAATAGACCGTACTATTGACTAGGCTACCCAGTTGGTGATGACTGTGCAGCTAAGGTGGCACCATAATCTCTTTAGAGAATGGGGAAGTGCCAAGTGGCAGGCTGCCCTTGGACCTGCATTTCGCAGATCACAAAAGGAGGAGGTCCGCGGTTAAGGAAATTTCCCCCCAACACTATAAGGTTGCAATTTGTGATATCACAATGTAGATCGGAGGTAGGGTTGGCGATAAATAATCAGCCCCAAAGAGAAGCCATAATGTGATGCGATAATCACAATCGCACATGACATGGATCAAATGCATTTACAAAATCGGCCCCAGCAGAGTTATATTAAGATTTCATATCGCATAGCACAACGACCTGTTATGGAGAATCACTCTAGCTCTAGCCGATTGCGATTTGCGATAGTTTATGGTTGCCACATGTCCTCCTAATGGTCGACTAAAATATTGGTTGGAAAGATAGGTCGGAGGCCAGGCTTGATCCCATGACCTCCTGTTTCATAGTGCCAAGGCATAATGTTGTGCCCGCGTGATGGTTCTTAACTATCAATGCAAGTGAGTCTGTATTATTATGAATTGACTGCCAGTTGGGGGGGAGACTACAAGTGTAACCATCGGTAGTGCTCCCATGTGACCACCTCCTCCGCAGCCCGCAGCAGTTATGTTACTACCACAAGCCAGAATTGTCGCCTTAACTGCCAAACCTAACCACCTTGCATATGACCAATCAACTTTAACCATGAGGCAGATGGATTTGTTGGTGGGGAAGTTGGAAGGACCACCAATTTCGGTGGAATTTCCAGAATTAACTCCATATAATGAATTTAACTGGAATTTAGCCAGATTTGGAGGAGGAAATTGTGGAAAGACTGGGAGAAGTCATAACTAAGGTAGTTTTCGACAAAATGAGGAGAAGAAAGAGGCTAGGGTACCATTTTTGAACATTTTGGACTCATTGGAGCATATTTTAGAAGCATCTGAGCATTGTAAACACATCTTTTTACACTTTTTAGCATAATAGAGATGCTTAAGCCATTGGAAGCTAGACCAAGGAGATGTACCCTAGGAGGGGTGAACTCCTTTATCATGTTCCTATTGTAATGTGTTGTTGATGATGTTCTGTACATGTTTATGATGTTGTTTAGTGTCTTATTTATGTTTAATTGCTCATAAAATTAACATAAAAACTCATTTTTCACTTACAAAAATTCATATATCCTTAAGCACAATGAAAGCATTTTGTTTCTAATATGAGGAGGATCTTAGCACAACAATCTAATATTCTAAATCAGATCACAGGTACATGTGTTGTGTTGAAGGTGGAATAATTAAGCATGAACTGGTATGTAAAGATACTAGTGAATAATGATTAATTAAGAGGGGCAACAAAAAGTTTGACAAGTTTAATAGAACAAGAATTTGGAATGCCTTGTATAGTAAGGGTATTTCAGTCAATGTGAACCATAGTAGTAAACAAATATTCTAATATTTTACTATAATTTGTTGAAATAACACCAGATAAAGCAGTAATCGAGAAGATGAGGTAAATAGTTGTTGTCAAACACATTCATATGTAAAATACCATCCCTGTGTTTTAGAGGTATAATGAAACAAGTCGATGATACACAAAAGGAAAATTATAGCCATGTCTAATAACATGAGTCTTGAACTCACATAACCAACCTTGCATAACATGAACCTTTGAATCTTTCTGAGAAGAACCCACAAACCTAAATCTCACGTTTAACAACCTTGAACTTGGACCCTACCTGTAATTATCCTCGTTACTCATTTTTAGAGCCATTACAAGGGAATGGAAATGTGTGACTTGAGATCGAACAACTGGGTCAAGGAAAGAATTTGAAAACAAGACTTTCTGAACTAAGAAGGCCTAACAAATATGGCTATGAGCTAACTAATTTCAGTCATTTTTCCATTGACTCATTTTGTTTTTCTAAATCTACAATTACAAAATTCCAAACAATCTTCCGATTATTACAAAATGTCATTTTGTTTTGTTGAAGATACAATTACAAAGTCCAGTCTTCTGACTATTACAAAATGTCATTTTGTTATGCTGAAGCTACAATTACAAAATTCCAAACATTACAAAATGTCATTTTGTTTCTCTTAAGATAAATCCAAGCAATCTTTTGACTATTACAAAATGCCATTTTGTTTAGGTAAAGCTACAATTACAAAATTCCAAACATTACCATATGGAATTTTGTTTTGTTGACGCTAAATCCATGCAGTCTTCTGACTATTACAAAATGTCATTTTATTTTGCTAACGGTAAATCCATGTAGACTTCTGACTATGAAAAAAATTGGTAAATGCATGTTGTAGTTAAATACTATTTACTCAAAAGTGGTATTGGTGGTGCTTACATGCACCATTATCTAGATTGATTGTAATTACCCCAACACCCAAATTACTAATAGCCATATTTTACAGCTAATAATATAGCTAGAGAATAGAAAAAATATTTTAAATATAAAACAATGCGAGGCTTGACTTGACATGATAGATATTTCATCAAAATGAAAAATCTTCGGAATTCTCAACAAAGAAAATAGTATTTCTAGACAATGAATTCATGAGGACTAAGACAAATAATTTCACAGCCTTTACCCTTGTGCAATAGAATCATCCTTCTTCTTCCTCTGACTTCTTGTTTTGCACTAGAACCACGTTAACTTGATGTGGAGATCCACCTAAAATAGACGTTTTAATCAAACATATATCTGATATTAAGGCATTTGAGTGGAGCCCATGAGAAGTAAAACAATGAAAATAGTAAAACATGACAAGAATGCAAACATAGTTCAATGCACATGCATATAACAAGAAAAAAATCTATTTAAAGCAATCATATTTCCTTTGCAATTTTCTTAGAATGTAGCCTCTCCACCTATTGTCGTTCAATACATTATCAAGGGTTTTAGTGATGACAGATTTAGTGAATCAACAATTCATTGAAAGATATTGAATAATTATTCACATTCATCATTACTCACTATTTTTGTTTCTTCTCTTCTATTACTTTTACTTTTAATTACAAATTATCTATATTGCTAAGATTGTTATAGTGAAACATATCTCTAAAATATCTTAAGGTAATTTGATTCTCAAAACATGTACAACAATGCAAGCTGTTATGATTATGTTAGGACATGCCTTTTCATGTATTAATCATGAGACATACACATATACAAACGCTTAAAGATAAGGTTACATGAAATTATTTGACTAGTGATTATTATACAAAAACTTCAAGACTCATGGAGTATAAAGTCTTGAGTAGCTATTAATAACAAAGTAAAGATTTGCATTTATATATCCTACAATTGTGTGCTCTCATATGAGATCAGATACTTGTTGAACTATTATGGATCTATTACTTGGATATGTATGGACATGTATGAACGTGTAGGTGATAGAATGAGGTCTATAAGCTAAGATTATCATATTTTGGATTGTATTTGTATCCCCTTCATTGAAAGAGATAATCCTAGCGGGATTAAATGAATTTTATGATTCTAGGTATTTTTCAAAGGTTTTCTTGACATACTAAGCATATGATGAATGTAATCATGTTATAATAAAATTATGATTTTTTCAGAGAAATAAAAATAACTACTCCAATTCCAAAAATGTTGTTTATATATGCAAAAATGTATGCTTTTTCAACATCTCTCTAATAAACTTAGTCTCAAAACATTTGACAATTTTTCCCAAAGAAAATTTCTAAAATTCTTAAGTCTTGAGCATTGTCAAATAAATTATGAGTCAAAAATCAACCAGGAGATTAATGTTTTAATTTCATAAAACAATTGTTAAGAATTGACATGTTTTTTAACTTCAAAACTACATCAGTAGTGTAATGTTTCAGTGAATTATTTTTATAAAATTCATAAATAATAGTTTATAATGAGTTTTTCAAATTCAAAAATGTAGTTAGAATACTTGTCAATTTGACAATAAGTTCAGATCCAATAAGAAAACTGGTACAACGCTAATAAGTTTATATATTAAATCATAATGCATATAAATATGAAATGAATTCCTGTTAAAAATTATATAGGTGGATTTTGGACCTTAAGTGTAAAAATCAAGATAAAATAACTTCTGGAAAACTCTAAAACTCCAGCGTAAAGAAAATTGGAAACACATTTAAGGCAATGCCAATAAAGATTTTGTTGCATTGATGCATTTTGATTCAATAAGAAGCATCAAACATTTAGTCATTAACAAAATGGTTGTACATGTCCAATAAATACATGCAACATTCTTTAGAATTCCCCTTACAACAGAAGTTCATACTACACGGTGGAGAGTAAAGCATTAAAAATTGTGTGCATTATATGGTAGATATGGTATGTAAATGTGATTGTGCAGGTAGAGGTGTTGAAGGTCGAAGATTTAAGCATGAGCGAGTATGGAAAAATAATGGTGAATAATGATTAATGAATTCCTATTAAAAATTATATAGGTGGATTTTGGACCTTAAGTATAAACACTTTTAAAGAAATTCCAGTAAAAGTTTTGTTACATCGATGCATTTTGTTTCAATAAAAAACATTAAACTACCAACATTTTAGTCATTAACAAAATGGTTGTGCACTACCAAGCAATAAATGCAACATTCTTTATAATTCCCCTTACAACAAATGTTCATACTACACAACTGGAGAGTGAAGCATTAAAATTTGTTTGCATTCTAGAGTAGATATGGTAATGTGATTTTGTTGATACATGTGCTGAAGGTGGAAGAATTAAGCATTTAAGCATGAATCAGTATGGAAAAATACTGGTGAATAATGATTAATGAAGACAAGCAACATAAAGTTTGGTAAGTTTGATTGAGTAGAAACTTGGAATGTATAATAAAGGTATTTTAGTCAATGTGAACCAAGGGAGTGGACAGATGTTCTAATATTTTACTATACTTTGTTGAAATAACACGAACACCAATCTTTGACTATACTCTACTGAAATAAAACTAGATAAAGCAGTAATGGACAAGAGGAGATAAATAACTATTGTCAAACACATTCATAAATGAAATATAAAGGATAGAATCACTTTTATTTAATATTTTATTTTATATATTTTTAAATTAATTTTATATAAAATTTAGTTTAAAATTAAATATTTATATTAAAATAATTTATATCAACTAAGATTAACATATTTAAATTTTTAGATCGAAAAGTAAATTTCACATGCTAAAATTACGTTAAAAAGATAGTTTTATTTAAAATTTTATAATTAATTAATTTTTTTCCTTAAATTAATAAAGTACTATTAAGTTTTCTTAAATATAATATATTTTTAAAATTAAAAAAACAATTACCATTTCAAAATATAATTGATAATGTAAATTAATAATGTGTTAATGGTATTGTGTAAGGGGTATCAATTTAGTGTTTGAATTTTGGAGTGTTTGGGGTGTTTGAGTCTTATTTTTTTATGGTGAAAATGGATTCAGCACCCTCAAAAACCCGAGGAACCAAAAATATTGAAACTTGACTTCCAAAAATTTCCAACAAATTTTTTCAAAATCCTACAGAAAAAAGTTATTTCTATATAACATGTGTAAAGCTATTGGCAAGCCCCTTGGGTGGCCTGGCCTGCTTTTAGTTTACCCAGGTTCCTTTCTCTTTAATCGACAACCTTCCTTTTAATCCAAGCAGATTTCTATGCGAAACCATAATTTTTAACACTAAATTTCAGTTAAAGGTTTCCCCAAAATATTTCCTAGTGTCCACACTATCTCTAAATAATAGTGCGACTTCTGGGTGAGACGAACTCACTTTCACTATACCCAAAATCATATTTCAAATCTCGCCTTTTAGTTACCTGTGAACTATGGGTGCGACCCTCTGTTCCTTCTATCCACAAAATAATTCAACTCGAGATTAAGCAACTCTTTCTTTGTCCCTTTATAACTTCACCCCTTTCACAATAACGCTTGTAGGGTCCACCGATGGTAGGGGTCAACTTTGGTGCCCACAATAGATAGAAATAAGGCACTAAAGGAAATTGGTCATTAAGATCACAAAGTATGTTATTTTTATTGATGATATTGTTTAAGCACTTTATCTCTCAAACTTTGAGAAATGGATAAAATAATGAGATATGAAAATGCATAAGTTTGATGATAATAATAATTGAAAAATTTGACATTCCTTTTGAGACACTAAAGGAAATTGTTCATTAAGATCACAAAGTATGTTATTTTTATTGATGATTTTGATTAAGCAATTTATCTCTCAAACTATGGGAAATGGATATCAAAATGCATAAGTTTGATGATAATAGTAATTGAATATTTGACATTCCTTTAGATATTTATTAGTTTAACTTTATATTGATTAGTTTCTTTAATAGTGCTATGTAAGAATTAGGGGTAGGAAGCAAAAATTAATTTATTTCATTAATGCTTATTTTGAAATATGATTTAAGGAATTTTCATTGCATAAATTTTGATGGAATTCTCACCATTAAGGTTTATCTTTGAAATGCTAAGGACTATAGGAATCTATCTTTTTTTTGTTAACCACTATTATTTTAACATTGACCAATGAAAATCATAATGTTTAACTTCGAAAAACAAATAATGAATACACTCTCTTAGAAACTTTATGCATTGTTATTAGTCATTAAAAAATTAATTGTACGATGCCAAGAAATAAATGAAACATTATTTAGAATTCCGCTTACAACAAATGTTCATATTACATAGGTGGAAGGTGAAGCATTAAACATTTTTTTCATTCAATGGTAGATATGGTATCTAAATGTGATTGTGCAAGTACACATGAAGGTGGAAGAATTAGCATGAATCAATATGGAAAAACACTCGTGAATAAAGATCAATGAAGAGAGGCAACAAAAAGTTCATTAAGTTTGATTGATCAAGAATTTGGAATGCCTTGTATAAAAAGGGTATTTCCGTCAATGTAAACAAATGTTCTAATATTTTACTATACTTTGTTGAAATATCACTAATCTTTTACTATACTCTGTTGAAATAACACCAGATAAAACAGTAATGGAAAAGAGGAGGTAAATAACTATTGTCAAACACATTCATAAGTGAAATATAAAAGATAGGTTTACCTTTATTTAATATATATTTTTTTAAATTTTATGTATTTTTAAATTAATTTTATATAAAATTTAGTCTAAAATTAAATATTTATATTAAAATAAATTATATGAATTAAGATTAAAATATTTTAATTTTTAGATTGAAAAATATACTAAAATTACTTTAAAAAGATAATTGCTATTTAAAATTTTATAGGTAATTAAAAAAAAAATCTTAAATTAATAAAATGTTATTAAGATCTTTTAAATATAATATATTTTTTAAATAAATAAAAGAATTACTATTTAAAAATATAACTGAGAAGGTAAATTAATAATGTGTAAGGGGCATCAATTTAGTCACGGCAATTAAAAATTGTGTGATCATTTGAAAAAAAAATTGATAGGAGTGTTTGAATTGTGGAGTGCTTGGAGTGTTTGAGTCTTATTTTTTATGGTGAAAATGGATTTAGCTTTGTCAAAAATCGGAGGATCCCAAAATCTTAAAACTTGACTACCAAAAATTTCTACAAGATTACAAATTATGCTATTTTTATTCATGACTTTGATTAAGCACTTTAGCTCTGAAGAAATGGGAAATGGATATCAAAATGCATAAGTTTGATGATAACAATAATTTAATATTTGACATTCCTTTTGATTTTGATTAGTTTCTTTAATAGTGTCATGCAAGAATTACGGGCAAGAACCAAAAAATCAATTTATTGCATAAATGTTTATTTTGAAATATGCTCTAAGGACTTTGCATTGCATAAATTTTGGTGGAATTCTCACCATGAAGGTTTATCTTTGAAAGGGTAAGGACTATAGGAATCTTTTTTTTTTGCTAACCACTATGAGTTTAACTTTGACCAATGCAAATCATAATGTTTAACTTTGAAAAAGAAATAAAGAATACATTCTCTTAGAAACTTTCTACATTGTAATTAGTCATTAACAAAATGGTTGTAAGATGCCAAGAAATAAATGCAACATTCTTTAGAATTCCCCGTACAACAGATGTTCATACTACATAGGTGGAAAGTGAAGCATTAAAAATTGTTTGCTTTCAAGGGCAGATATGGTATCTAAGTGTGATTGTGCAAGTACACATGTTCAAGGTGGAAGAATTAAGCATGAATCAATATGGTATGAACACATATGGAAAGTGAAGCATTAAAAATTGTTTGCATTCAAGGGTATATATGGTATCTAAATGTGATTGTGCAAGTACACATGTTGAAGGTGGAATAATTAAGCATGAATCAATATGGAATAAGCATGAATCAATAAGGAAAAATACCGGTGAATAATGAGTAATGAAGATAGGCAACAAAAAGTTCAGTGAGTTTGATTGAATAGGAATTTGGAATGCCTTGTATAAAAAGGGTATTTCAATCAATGTAAACAAATGTTCTAATATTTTACTCTGCAATCTTAAAATAACACCAATCTTTTACTATACTATGTTCTAACTTGTATAAAAAGAGTATTTCAATCAATGTAACAAACGTTCTAATATTTTACTTTGCATTGTTAAAATAACACCAATCTTTTTCTATACTATGTTCTAATCTTTTACTATATTCTGTTGAAATAACACCAGATAAAGGAGAAGAGGAGTTAAATAACTATTGTCAAACACGTTCATAAGTGAGATATAAAAGATAAATTTACTTTTATTTTATATTTTTTTATATATTTCTAAATTAATTTTATATAAAATTTAGTTTAAAATTAAATATTTATATTAAAATAAATTATATCAATTAAGATTAACATATTTAAATTTTTAGATTAAAAAATATACTAAAATTACTTTAGAAAATAACTACTATTTAAAATTTTATAAGTAAAGATTTTTCCCTAAATTAATAAGTTATTATTACGTTTTTTAAAATATAATAGGATGTTGGGTGAAATGTTCATCTAAATAGTAAGTTAAAAAATACAACACAAATAATTCCGAAAAAATTAGTTAGTAGATGAGAAAAACCAACACCAAGACGGACGCGTCTGCAACCCTAGCGCGTCTTCTGAGAGATCCCGCTTGCGCCCTCCCTCATGGAGCATGGAGGCGGCCCTGCGGCCCCTCCTCCCTTCCCTCCGGAGATCGAAGCCTTCAAGGCTCTCGTTTCAGCAACAGGAAAACGTCAGGCCTCTGGCCAACAGCAAAAATTCGTCAAAAAACTGGACAGCATACCCAAGGTAGCCTTACCTGAGGAGGAAATCTGCAGATCTGCGCTAAACCTTGCAGAAAAAGGTCTGATCGGTCAGTTCACCGGTTTGTGGCCATCCCCGAGAGCAGTCGAAGAATGGGTCAAAAGGAATTGGCTACCCTTGGTAAACGAAGGAATCAAGATCTATTTTGTAGGCAAAGGGTTTTTTGTCTTCTTGTTTGACAGTACAGAGGACGGAGGCCTGATTTTCAGAAACGGGCCATATTTCATGGGGCCTCAAGGTCTCTACTTGAACAAATGGTCTACTGATTTTGATCCAGCGCAAGACGTGCCCAAGGCAGTTCCTGTTTAGGTGCGCCTCCCGCATCTTCCTCTGCATTGCTGGAACCAAAGCTCCCTCCAATCCATTGGAAATGCACTTGGAAAATACATAGACCAGGCCCCACGGAAGGATCAGTACTCTTGTGCACGGATCTGCGTGGAGGTCGATTTGGAAACAGGATTACCCGAAGCGATTCAGCTATCGGTGGCAAACTGGACACACATACAAGAGCTTGATTATGAACAGCTGCCATTCAAGTGTCGATTCTATCATGAGTACGGGCACTTTGCAAGATACTGCAAAAAAAGAAATGAGGAGACATCAGAGAAGGAAAAAGAAGAACAATGGAAACAGGCAAAGAAGACAACATTCAGCAGGCAGAATAACAAAAACAAGGCTAAAGGGACAGAGAACAAAACAGATAACGGAAGCACGAGTAACCAAAACGCTGGTAGCAGTGAAAAAAAAGGCAATGAGGGGGACAAAAACCCCTTTGAAATCCTCGCGCCTCCTTCAGATCCACCGGAAGCAGGGGAAGAAGAACCTCCACAGCAGGAGAATATTGAATCCACAGAACCAGGTAATAACCCAATCCCCAACTCATGCAATATCTCTTCCCCTACATACGCAGATATAATCAAAAAAAAGAAGAAAACTGTAGAGAATATGGGATCATCAGATGATGAAACATTTGAAAGGTCAACAAAAAGGGCTGGGAGAAGATCAAACAAGGAAGCTAGAGAAGAGGAATCAGAAAGACAAAAAACCCTAGGCAGTCAAGCTACTATCGAAATGACACTAGGGAGGAATATCAGGCCTAGAGCCTCCAAAGGAGGAGGGCCTATCCCTATTAGCGGTAAATGATGCAGTTGATCTCTTGGAACTGTAGGGGTCTGGGTAATCCCAACAAGGCAGAGGCTATCAAAGACTTATTGAAGATGGAGACCGCGGACATCCTAATGCTCCAAGAGACCAAAATAGAAGGGGAAACTCTTCTAAACACCAGTGCTATGAAATGGAAATTTGATTCAGGAAAGGCTGTTAGTGCAAGAGGCACAGCTGGAGGAATAGGTACTTTTTGGACAAAAGACTTCTCCCTTGAACGATTCTTAGCAACCCAACATTGGATCTTCACAGAGCTGCGACACACAGTAAGCAATCTTTCCCTCGCTCTGTTCAACTTGTATGTCCCTGTTCAGTATGAAGAAAAGAGAGAGTGTTGGAGGACACTCCTGGATTATATAGCGCAAATCAGCCCCTCAAATTTAGTCATAGGTGGTGATCTGAATATAACTCTAGATCCCAAAGAAAAGAAAGGAGGGATTCAGTCTAGAGATTCTTTCATCAATACAATGGGCAATCTGATGCTGCAATGGGATTTGGTAGACTTCAAACCAGTGAAAGGCAAATACACCTGGACAAACAATAGAACCGGAGAAAATCATATTTCTGCCAGATTGGACAGCTTTCTCATCAGCAGCTCTCTAATGATGGACAAAAGAATAGTATTCACCAAGATTCTCCCAAAGCTCACATCGGATCATAAGCCTATTCTCTTATGCCTAAAAGAAGAAGAAGACTTAGGTCCCCTTCCATTTCGCTTCAACCCCCTTTGGGCAGGGAAAGAAGGGTTTATAGATACAGTTCAAGCAGCATGGAGGATAGATGTATTCGGTTCCCCAAGCTATGTGTGGGAACAAAAAATGAAAAACACAAAAAAAGAGCTCAAAAGTTGGATAAAGAAATCCATGCAATCTCCCAATAGACAGAGGAAGGAGGCAGTTCTTCAATTGGAAGGAATACAACTTGAAATGGAGGAGAAAGATCCCTCTTCTACAGATTTAGCTAATGAAAAATCTGCACAAAGGAATGTATACTGTTCCTTCAGAAATGAAGAGGAATATTGGCGTTTAAAGTCTCGAAGCCTGTGGCTCAAATCTGGGGACAGAAATACCTCATATTTTCACAGACAGTGCAGGGCCCATCTTTCGCGTAATCATATAACAGAAATTACCAGCACCAGTGGTCAGGTCCATAAAGGATTTTCTCAAATCAAAGAAGCAGCTGTAAATCACTTTCAGAATCTTCTGAGTGCAGAAAGTAATGGGAATGAGGAGGATGAAGTAGAGTTTCTCTCAACCATTCCAAATCTAGTCAGTGAGGAAGATAATGACTCTCTGATGAGACCTGTAACGGAAGAAGAGATAACTAATACAGTCTGGGCTATGGAGCCAGACAAAGCCCCAGGTCCCGACGGTTTCACAGCACATTTTTATAGAATTTGTTGGGAGATTATCAAAACCGACCTCTTCAGAATGATAAGAGGAACCTTGAGAAAGGCAAAAGTGGGTGGAGGAATAAAATCGACATTCCTTGCCTTAATTCCAAAAGAAACAAACCCAGGATCCTTTGACAGATACAGGCCGATTTCTCTTTGTAATACATCATACAAGATCGTAGCTAAACTGCTGGCAAACAGAATTAAGCCTCTTCTCCAAAAACTCATCTCTCCAGCCCAAGGAGGATTTGTGAAAGGCAGGCAAATTTTGGACAATGTCATTCAAATCCAAGAGGCTCTCCATTCCAGCCACTCTCGGAAAGAGCAAGGTATGATTATTAAACTAGATATGAGTAATGCTTTTGATCGTGTTAACCGTTCTTTCCTGCTTAGGGTGCTTGCAGCCTTCGGGTTTAGACAGGAATTCATAAACCTTATTAAAGCCTGCATTGAAAACATCTGGATAGCTCCAATGGTAAATGGGAGACCAACAGAGTTCTTTTTAGCCACCAGGGGACTGAGGCAAGGTTGCCCCTTGTCTCCCTTTCTCTATATTCTGATGGCGGACACTTTAAGCAGAAAGTTGACACGGGAGCAACAAAGTGGCATCATTCCTGGGATAAGAATCGTACAAGGCGCAGCCCCAGTAAACCATGCACTTTTTGCCGATGATTCCCTTTTGCTCGGGGGCGCTTCCATGAGAATTGCTAAATCCTTCAAGATAATTCTCCAAAAGTATTGTAGTGTCACTGGAGCACTTATCAGTGAGAGGAAGAGTGCAGTCTATGGATGGAATATCGATCAACAAGCAATTGAAAGGATAGCCAGTGAATTGGGATTCAAAGGCTATGCAGAGTGGGATAAAATAAAGTACCTTGGTCTCCCGTTGACGATGGGATCCAACCGAAATTATTTATGGGAGGAGGTAATATCCAAGTTTAAAAAAAAGATAGCAGCGTGGGGCGGAGTCTGGCTTTCCACATGCGGCAAGCTCACTCTCATCCGTTCGGTGCTCTCAGCACTGCCCACTTTCCAAGCCTCCTTGTTAATGGCTCCAAGCCAAATCGCAGATCAGATCTCTTGTTTAATGAGGAATTTTTTGTGGAATGGAGGGAAGGGGAACATCAATCGTTTTCACTTAGTTAATTGGGAAATGGTGAAGCGCCCCATTGTTGAAGGTGGACTCCAAATCAGAGACCCCCAACATGCAAATCTCACCTTGGGTTGCAAACTTCTGTGGCAGCTTATATCTGAACCCACGCATCCAATCAGCCAGCGCCTAAATTTAAAATATTTCAGAAATCGGTCGATCATTTCCTATAACCCAGCGCCTTCTCCTGGAGGAACACAGGCTTGGAGGCTTTGTTGCAAAGGGTTAGACTTCTTCAGGACACATTTGTATAAAATTCCAGGGAACGGTAAAAAATCATTGTTGTGGAGAGACCGAATCATGGGCCACCCCCCACTTTCGGTCATAAACGAAATCGCAGATCTAAGAGTATGGTTAAGATCAAAAGGAATCAGGAAAATCGAGGACATTGCAGAGTGGGATAATAAAGGCAATTGGCAGTGTTGGACTCTGCCCAACATACCAGCACACCTAAAAAATCAGCTGAACTACTTCATGGATGCAATCACAGATTTCACTCCAGTGCACAAAGACGAGGAAGATTCATGGGGTTGGGGACAAACAGGGATTTACACAGCCAAGCAAGGGTACTTACAGATGCAAGGCAAAAAGGACTCTTTGCATCCGGAAGCAGTGTGGAGGCAGATCTGTGAAAACTTCAGCATCCCGAAGATCAATTTCTTCTTCTGGACCTTGTTTCATAACAAAATACTGACTGGATAAAATCTTTGTAAAAGGAACATTGCAGGTCCACATCGATGCGTGTTCTGCAAAAAAGCCTTGGAGACATCAGCTCACATGTTCATTGAATGTGAGTATGCACAAATGGCCTGGGCCAGCTTCTTGGCGGGACTGAATGTTAGTCCACCGGTGCATTGTTCAATAACAGACATGTTTCTGTCTTGGAAAGCTCGGTATCCTTACAGCATCGCAGACAAGACTCTTTGGCATAAGGTGTGGATTGAAGCTCCAAAATATGTGTGCTGGAAGTTGTGGCTCTCCCGGAATGAAATTGTTTTTAACCAAAAAGAAATGTCTGCAGGAAATGTCGCAGAAAAGGCCAATAAACTACTTATAGAAACTCTAAGACAAACCAATGTCAGAGACAGCTCCCTAAGAGATGAAGAAAGAGCATGGCTGGGTGATTACATTCCTTCATCGAGCCCTTCTTTAATCACTCGCCCAAAACACAAGGAAAACTGGCAGATTCGAGACACTTTGGAAAACTTCCAGAAGTGGTGGAAATCTCAAGGAAAATGCACTATTTTCTTTGATGGAGCTTCGAAAGGTAATCCAGGCAGGTCAAGAGCTGGGGGGGTCATCTACTTCCCGAATGGAAGAAAAGAGGATTACAGCTAGGGTCTCGGAATTAAAACCAACAATCAGGCAGAAGTCCTCAGTCTTTTAAAAGCTTGCCAACAGGTCAGAAAAGGAAACCCAAAGGAAATTCTAGTGTTTGGAGACTCAGAATTGCTGATAAAATCTCTATTAAATAAGAAAGGGCTCAAGGATCCAATATTGAACAAACAGATTTTAAGAGTGAATAGACTCTTGAAGGACTTCTCTTCAGTTCAAATCTACCACATCCTAAGAGAATTAAACACAGAAGCAGACAGCCTGGCAAATATTGGATGTAATCTAGAAAAGAACATGATCAGCATAGATGCAGGAGAACCGTACATGGCAGCCATTCCTTGAAAGGACAAGTTGATCTTGTAAATGCAGAAATCTATTCTTTTAGAAACAGGAAATTGTAAAACTTGATTTGGCTTTGGCCACCCTTTAATAAAATATCCGTTGCGGTTAAAAAAAATATATAATATATGTAAAAAAATTAATATTTAAAAATATAATTGATAAGGTAAATCAATAATGTGTTAATGGCATTCTGTAAGAGGTATCAATTTAGTGACGATAATTAAAAAATTGTGTGATCATTTAAAAAAAACAAAATTGGTAGGAGTTTTTGAATTTTAGAGTGTTTGGAGTGTTTGAGTCCTATTTTTTTTATAGTGAAAATGGATTCAACATTGTCAAAAATATGGGGAACCTAAAATCTTAAAACTTGACTTCCAAAAATTTCCACCAAATTTTTTCTAAATCGTAGAGAAAAAAATTATTTCTATATAACATGTGTAACACCGGTGGCAATCCCCTTGGGTGGCTTGGCATGCTTTCGCTTTACCTAGTATCCTTTCAACCAAAAAGAATAAACTGTTATCCAACATTTGATTTATAATAAAATAGCCAAAAATTTACACTAAATTTATAAAATCATATAATTTAAAATACAAATAATAAATCTATACAATATTTCTGATAATTTTTAATTTAAATGAAAAAAATAAACTACCCTCCAAACATTTAATTTATAATTTATAATAAAATAGCAAAACATATACACTAACTTTATTAGATCATAATACAAATAATAGATTTTCTTCACAAAAATAAATATACACATACATGATACGACAACATTCAACTAAATATATTGGAAAACTATAATTTTATTTTTAAGAACCAAAACGTATTTCGTTAAAGAGTAATGGATAAACGCTAAGCTGATTAAGAGTATACAAGAATTCACCTAAAAATGATGCAATACATATTCCAGCGGCCAGACACAGGAAAGACACTATTTGCTGCACCATGACCACATCAGTATCTTCAATTATTAATTTATTTAACCCAACAAACAATATAAAATTTGAGAGATAAAAGAATCTACAAATGTTTTCATAAAACATATTATCAATTTGAAACCTAGAAACTTGCTTACTCAGCCTACTCGACTTGAGGCATGGAAAAAATGTAAATTCGAATATATATATATAAATCCTAAAACTATTCGATATCATTTTTTTTTGGCAAGGATGGATATATACATTGTGAAAACCCTTTTTAACGTTGTTATACATGTCTTTTATATTTAATGTTATGAAATGGGAAAGTTTTTATCTTTAGAATATTAAAAAGTGGAGGATGAAAAATACTCTTTCAAAATGTCTTGTATACACCCATATTCAATATTAATTTCAAAATTCTCGTAATAATATAAATCCTTTTAACTTTTTAAATCAATAAATCAATATAAATATAGAAATTAAAAAAAAAAAAAATTATATCTTTTTAGATACAATTTTTTATTTTAAATAATTTTTTTATTTTTATTTTTATTTTATTAAAATTTAATAAATCTAAATTAATTTAATAAATATTAACATTATAACTATAATTAATAATTATATACCAATAAAAAAAAATTATATAGTGAAAAATGTTTTAATAACTCTATATATATATAATTAGATAACAATATATTATGTTGAAAATAGTAACAAGAAAATCTTAATTAATTTTGTCCTTGAATTAAATTAGGAATTAAATTATAATTCTATTTCTCATAGCAACTTGTAATAGTTAACTAAATTAATTTGACTTAGTTGGCTCAGTTAATTCAAGTTGGGGAGTCTATTTGGAGTCATGTAGAGTGGTTCCTAAACTCTAGGGGCTTGGGTTGAGTTTATTTTGAGTTGTAGTTATTTAATTCAGTTAAACTAGTTCCAACTAATGGAGGAATTAGTGGGAGATCCAGTAGTGGGGTGTAACCTACAATAGTGGGGTGTAACCAACATTGCTCAAGTAATAAACTAAAGATTCACTCATAATTAACTCATGCATGTCAGATCAGAGAAAGAGCCAGTCGAGATTGGAGTTCAGGGACAATGTACTATTAGTTGTATAATCATTTGAATTGTACAGGTGGTGCATGCAATCAGAGGAAGGCCTATGAGGATTGTATATTTTATTATTGAGGAATTTCCCAATTAAATATGGGTTAATTCCCTAGGAAATTGTGCAGGGAAATAGGAGCTTGATAGGCAATAGATATGGCTGAAGCTAGTTTGTGAAGCAGTGAGATAGATTGAGATAGTGTAG
Source organism: Pinus tabuliformis (assembly GCA_031772625.1). Lineage (NCBI taxonomy): Eukaryota > Viridiplantae > Streptophyta > Pinopsida > Pinales > Pinaceae > Pinus > Pinus tabuliformis. Next base: position 806,723,797 of record CM062818.1, on the reverse strand, counting down.
AGGTTGATCAACCTTCAGAAAAGAATTGTAATCTTCTCATATTTTTTTATTAATGAAATGTACAGATAGCAAGAGATTTTAGATATGGCTTTCCCCAGAAAATTATTGTGTTATGTTTGATTGGATTCTTTCTCTTTTATGCTTCGTGATTTCATCGATCATTTATTGTTTCTGCTAATGAGTAGAGTATATTCAAGACAATTGTTTTCGCATATTACAATCTATAATTTGAATCTACAAGGAATTTCTACATGGTATGAGAGCTGAAATCAATATAGAAGAGGAGAATACGAGTTTTTCTTTTGCAGGAGAAATCGAACTTGTAGTATCATACTTCAGAGAAAATAGGATTTCATTCTACGAATTGACGCTCGAATATTCCCTTTAGGGTAGTTCAAACTATATTACTTGGAAGGACAAGATAGAGGAAGTATTGGAAGAAAAAGGACTTAAGGAATTCATAGTCAAATATATCCTAAGTCATCTAATGCTCTGGATCTAGCAGAGTGGAGAAAGTGTGTGGCAAAGGCGAGAAGGATTATCCTAGAAGGAATTTGATATCATATTGTATTGAACCTCCACGGTAAGGAAAATCCATTTGAAATGTAGAAGGCCTTGATGGACTTGTTTCAAAAGAATAGTGACCATAGGAAGTTGGCACTGAAGGACAAGCTCAAAAATATTAATATGAAGAAGGGTGGCACAATATCGAAGTACTTGCCCAAGTTCACTCAATGTTGGGATGAGCTTGGAAGTGTCAATGTTATAGTTGCTAAAGATAATCTGGTGAGCCTATAATTTCTAGGATTTCTTAAGAGATGGCACAACTACCAGGACTCAGTTAAAGGGAGGGAGAAGCTACCAGAGTGGGAGCGATTTTGGTTCGACCTGGCACAAGAAGAGATTCAACGGAACACCATAGATGGATCCTCATCTAATCATTATGATGAGAGAATTGTGCCTTAGATGGAAAGGCAAAGAAAGGGAAGGGGAATTCATCCCATTCGAAATCAGATTCTAGTTAGGGCGGCAGGAAGGACATGTCAAAGATTAAATGTTTTCACTGTCACGAGCTGGGACATTATGCCACAGAGTGTCCACACAAGAAGTCTGATAAGAATCCCTCACAGCGAGTGGCAGGTGAAGCTCTTCCTTCATAATTCGAGCTATATTTCACCCCCATCACTTGCATGATGACTTCAGTGATGGGTAGTGTGTGGTACTTAGATAGTTGAGCCTCATTCCATATGAATGGAAACAAAGAGTTCTTTAGTGACTTGAAGGAGAAGGACCTCCAAATGCACATTGAGATGGGAGATGATGGGAGGTATAGCGTGACTAGCATCAATATTATTAGCTTTTAGAGGGCATCTGGTACTCCTACCACATTAAAATATGGCATGTATGTTCCAGGTTTGAAGAAGAATTTGATTTTAGTTGCCATGTTGGAGGACCATGGCTACGATGTGATATTTAGTAAGGTAAAGGATTTTCTTCATCACATAGCCTCAAGACAGGTGAAGCGGATCGAGTTTCGGCTGAAGAACCTCTACAAATTGGATGTAGAAGATTGCGATGCTTTGAGAACAAAAGAAAAGAAGGTGCAAAGTCGAGACATCAATGAGTTGTGGCATAGAAGATTAGGTCACTTGCACCACGGAGCTTTGAAGATCATGCAACAAATTTCTACAGGAATTTCTAAGGGTACATGAGAGTAGAGAGATACATGCAAAGGGTGTACATTGGGAAAGTACACCAAAGATTCCTTTCATGATAAATATAGTCGAGTGCAAGCGATCCTTGATCAAGTTCACTTAGATGTTTGTGGATCATTCTTGACAGCATCCACGACCAAACATAGGTATTATGTAATATTTATTGATGATTTTTCTCTTAAGTGCTGGATTTTCTTCATGCAGAAAGAAATATCATAAGTTCGCTAATTTTTGTGAATTTAAAGCACTTGTCGAGAAAGATACTAGCACCAAAGTTAAATCTCTTAGAAGTGATAATGGTGAAGAATATGTGTCAAATGAATTCAAGAAATTCTATGCATCAAAAGGCATTCAAAGGGAGTTAATAACACCTCATAACCCACAGAAGAATCGGGTGGTTGAAAGGAATAACATAAGTATTGTGGGAGTGGCACAGGCAATGCTACATGATCAGGGCCTACTGTTGCACTTGTGGGTTGAAGCACACAACATAACTGTTTATTTGTAGAACAAAAGCCCCCATCGAATTCTCTGGATGAGTACACTAGAAGAAGATTTTTTAGGTAAGAAACCAAATGTGGCACACTTCAGGATCTTTGATTCATCAGTCTACTGTTATGTTACCAAGGATGCATGTAAAAAGCTAGAGCCAACAACTGAGTTGGGAATATTTGTGGGGTACACTGATACACTTCACAATTATCAAGTGTACCTTCCATCCAACAAGATGATAGTGGTTCTTAGAGATGTGAATTTCGATGAAGAGAAGGCCATGAGATGCTTCCTTTAGAGGGAGCTTCTATTACATGTAGATGCAAAGCTTTTAGTTCCAAACGAGGAACCTCATGATCATGTGGAGCAACCACATGCATAGAAGCAGAGAGTGGAAGCACCCACTCATGCTTATACTTTAAGAGATGGAAGGAAGCATACTATAGAGGCTGACAGATTGATACATGATGCTAGAGAGAATGTGGGAGCACCCACATCACAACGCAGGTAGAAGAGGTTACCAGATCGGTACATTGGCTACATGGCTCTGATGAGCGAGAGTGTAGAGATTGAGCCATCCTCATTCGAGGAAGCAATACATCAACCAGTATGGGTTCATGCCATGGTTGAAGAGTATGACTCCATTATCAGAAAAAATGTTTGGGAAGTGGTCCCAAGACTAACAGACAGGTTAGGGGTGGGTTCCAGATGGCTTTACAAGGTAAAGCAAGTAGTAGATGGGAGTGTGGAAAAACACAAGGCCAGATTTGTGGCTAGAGGATTTTCTCAAGTGGAGGGAATTGATTATGATGAGACCTTTTCTCCAGTAGCAAGGTACTCATCAATCATATCTATTCTAGCAGTGTCAGTGCAGATGGGATGGAAGATACATTAGATGGATATGAAGACAACATTCCGCAACAATATGATTGAGGAATAGGTGTATATTGAGCAGTTGTAAGGATTTGAGACCTTCAACAGAGAGTCGCATGAGTGCAAACTCAAGTGAGCGATGTATGGATTGAAACAAGCACCATGTGCTTGGTACACTAGGATTGACATATATTTCATCAGGTTGGGCTTCACCAAAAGTGAAGCAGATGCGAACCTTTACCATATTGTGGTTGAAGGTAAAAATTTTATTATAGTATTATATGTCGATGAATTGATTCTAACGTTTGATGAGAAGCTAATAAAATCTTGCAAAGAGGATCTTACAAGAGAATTCGAGATGAAGGACCTGGGGCTCATGCATTACTTTCTTAGTACGGAAGTATGGCAAGGATATGAGGAACTCTTTGTCTCTCAGGGCAAGTATGCCAACGAGATACTGAAGAAGTTCCACATGGAGAGTAGCAAACCCATGAAGACTCCTCTAGCAGGTAATTGGAGGAAGGAAGATGCTACTTCAGGTGACGTAGTAGAACCTACTATTTATAGACAACTTGTGGGTTCACTTATTTATTTGGTGAACACATGATCGAACATGTGTTTGCAATTTACCAACTTAGTATATCCATGGTTAAGCCAACAAAACTTTATTGGAAGGCGACTAAAAATGTGTTGAGATACCTCATAGGCACCACTCAGTTTGGTCTTTGGTATAGACAGACAAAGGGAGTTAAGCTTTAAGGCTTCACAGATGCAGATTGGGTAGGGAGTCCATCCGACAAGAAGAGAACATCAAGGGGAATATTCAATATTGGGTCAACAACAGTTTCTTGTTACAGCAGGAAGCAAAGATCGGTTGCACTTAGTTTAGCGGAAGGAGAGTACATGGCTACTAGTCAAGAAGCTTATGAGGCTATCTAGATGAAGAAGATCCTTGTTGGGTTATTTGGTCTGCAAATGGATCCTACAATGATTTACTATGACAATCAGGGTTGTATCAAACTCTCTAAGAATCCATTTTTTCATGATCGGTCCAATCATATCGACATTCGATATCACCATATACAAGATTGTGTGCAGAGGGGAATCATGTTGCCAGAGTACATTCCTATAGAGGAGCAAGATCCAGATATTTTGACAAAGGCATTGTCAATATGAAAATTTGAGTTTCATAGAGGTAGGATCAGGGTAGAAGATAATCCCTTTCTTGTTGAGAGGGAGTGTTGAAAATAACAACAATAAAATCCTAATTTAATTTTGTCGTTGAATTAAATTGGGAATTAAATTGAAATTCTAATTGTCATAGCAACTTGTAATAGTTAACTAAGTTAATTTGACTTAGTTGGCTCAATTTGAGTTGGGAGTCTATCTAGAGTCATGTTGAGTGGTTCCTAAATTTTAGAGGCCCAAGTTGAATTTATTTTGAGCTGTAATTATTTAATTCGGTTTAATTAAGTTAAATTCAATTAAACTAGTTCCAACTGATGGAGGAATTAGTGGGAGATCTAGTAGTGGGGTGTAACCTACAATAGTAGGGTGTAACCATCACTACTCAACCATTAAACTGGAGATTCACTCATAATTAACTCATGCATGTCAAATTAGAGAAAGACCCAGCTGAGATTGGAGTTTAGGGACATTGTACTATCAGTTGTATAATCATCTGAATTGTACAGGTGGTGCGTGCAATCATAGGAAGACCTATGAGGATTGCGCAGTTCATTATTGAGGAATTTCCCAATTAAATATGGGTTAATTCCCTAGGAAACTGTGGAAGGAAATAGGAGCCTGGAAGGCAGCCAATTTGGCTAAGTATTGGCTGGAGCTAGATTGTGAAGCAATGAGATAAAATTGAGATAGTGTGGAAGTTACTCAGGATTGAGAAAATCATTGTAATCTTCTCATATTTTCTTATTAATAGAATATATAGCAAGGGCTATTAGCCGTGGCTTTCCCTAGAAAATTATTGTGTTATGTGTGATTGAATTCTTTCTCCTTTATGCTTCGTGATTTCAACAATCGTTTATTGTTTCCGCTGATGAGTAGAGTATATTCATGACAATTGTTTTAGCATATTATAATCTGCGGTTTGAATCTACAAGAAATTTCTACACATTACTCTCATATATAAACAATTTTGTGTTTCAGTATACCCAACTTCAAAATATGGGATATTTTAACATGACCACATTCTTTCTCTTTTCAAAATATTATTAGATTAACATAATAACAATCAAAAGGATTTTGGAGGATGAATTAGTTGTACATGATATATCATTTTTTGATCCAGTAAGAGTGGAGCCTTCCATTAATCGAGAAAAAAATACATAATGTACACTTTTTTAACGGAGCCAAGAACAACAACACCATCTCTGTGAACACTCAACAGACAGCTGGGTTGACACAACCCCATACCTGACTCAAACAAAACTACAAAAGGATTGATGCTTAAACCACCAATGAACTCCTCATCCTCAAAGCTATGCTCTGGAAAACCTACCTTCCTTCCTAACCCAAAAGATAAATTTGAAAAGTTCTAAGGTACTTTCAGGTCCGCTAAACATCGTAAGTCTCGAGCAACAAAGAACCCGACAACCCTTGATGATGAGGGCCCACATATCCTATGGCCCACAATATCCTACGACCCACATATCCTACGGCCCATAAAGCAACAATAAGTGACTATAAAACAAGCCTTAACCTATGGTTGACTTGGCAACCCAATGACCGAGCGATCCAGCCCTTGAAGATCCGATGGTCTTTAACTGATTTCGGGTCAACAACTTGCCCACTCCTTAATTTGCCTTTCGGACCCGATGAGAAACCAAAACCATCTTTCTATAATTTTTTGGGTCTGTTTTGTGGATTAGCCCTTGATTAGCTTTATGACCTGACTACCGTGTGATCCAGCCCTCGTTGATCCTACAGTCCAGAGTTGATTTCAGGCTGGAAACATGCCCACTCTTTATTTTTCCATTCAGACCCGATGAGTGGCCTAAACCACCGCTCTATAGTCTTTCAGATCTATTTTATGGGATATCCTTTGTGCAGCTATCTACCCGAAATCCATAGGATGCTAGAGTTCACTGTCATCTTTGGTCGACTGCCTGTCAACCTACCTGATGTTTAACCCTTGCTTCTTCCCTGTTATTGGTTCACTTTCTACTATTTCCATTAGTCTATTTACTGCTTATCTTTCATAAATTGAAAATACTCCCTATCTGTGATTGCCTATTTGTGACAGTCCTCGCGCAAATTCCCTGAGGGTGTCGACTCCCAAGCATAGCTTCTGTTATCTCTTGTACAGAGCACTCCTTCATTCGCCAGACGATCCGCTAACCTGTTGGTTGTTCTGCGCACGTGAACAAATCTGAGTGTTCTTAGGGCTCTCAGGTGGGATTGTATATGTTGATAGACCTGCAATAACCGCCAGTGATTTGATACTTTTTCTGGTGTTGTGTCATTGCCTATCTTTTTGACCGAATTAATTATCAATTCAGAGTCTGCTTCTATGATGGCATTGTGTAAATTGGATTTAATCAAGATTTCTAGGCATTGCTCTAAGGCCATGAGTTCCGCCATATTATTAGTGGCATTCCCCAAATGACTATGAAAGATGACTTTTATGTTTCCTTGCTCATCTCTTATGACTCCTCCATAACTAGCAACCCCAGGGTTTCCCTTAGAGGCTCCATCTATATTAAATTTCAAAAAGCCATGAGGAGGCAGTTACCAGAAGTCCTTCCCCGTTGTTTTATGTCTTATGGTCTTGCTTATGCCTTGGGGGATAGGCAACTGGAGACCCAAATGAAAAAGTATATGAGCATCCTGGTTTAGAGGAGGGTTCTCGAGAGGGTGCTTTAGAAGGGTGCTCATAGTTTCTTTGAGCTATCTTATAATCTGAGCTATGATGCTTTGGGTTGAGCCAATTCTGTTCTTGAAAATCCTATTGTTGCGTTCTTTCCATACATAATAGATAAAAAAACCTGGTACCAGAGTCCAATATTTGTTGATTATTTCATTTTATGAGAAGTCTTTCCTCTAGTTCTTCAAAGTGCCAGTGATGTTGAATTCGTCCCTATCAGTTTGCCTGAAGATTGAGGCTACCCAATTCCACAAGGTAGAGGTGAATGGGCAGAGGTTGAGTAGGTGATCCATCGTTTCTTCTTGTAGACCACATAACTGGCATCTAGATGGACCAGCTAAACCTCTTTTACTAAGATTTTCCCAAGTCAAAATTTTTTTATTTTGCAGCAACCACATGAACAGTTTGATTTTCATCGAGTGCAGGTTCTGCCATAGGTCCTTCCATATCTTATCAGGGTTTGGAAAGTCAAGCCTAGTGGAAATTCTTTTGGCTTCTTTGAGGTTGAAGTTGCCTTCGTTGATTCTTCCCCATCTTAGTTGGTCAGATGATGTTGAAGTCAAAATCTTTCTCTGTTCCAGGATTACTGCAAGAGCTTTTGCTTGGGCCTTCAAAGGGGTCTCGTCACTGTAAACTAGGTCCTTCCATGTTCTCCATTTTCCCTTGTCCCTTGTCTGATCCCAAAAGTCACTTACCCTGAGTAGCCCTTTACTATCAATGTCATTCTTGAGAATGGCTAGTTCTTCTCTACATAGGTTAGGCTCCTGCTGTCAGTTATCCTCCCAAAACCAAGCCACGTTTCCATCTATGATCTCCCAAAAACTATGCTTCTGAACAACGGCTCTATTCTCGCAAGCATTGTTCCAAATGTGGGAGCCCTTGATGAGCCTTGTCATTCGAATATGATCCCTTTCTTGCTAGTTATTTTCATACTTATGTTTCCAAAGCTTGGACCAAGGGGTTCTCGTTTCCTTTAGCCATCTCCACCAATTTTTTTCCCCCAAAACTTTTCTTATGGTTTCCGGGTCATGAAGTCCCAAACCTCCATGGGTCTTGGGTTTGCAGACCTTTTCCCAAGCTACCAAAGCCCATTTATTTTTCTCTTTCCCTTTGCCCCAAAGAAAATCTCTTTGGATGTTCCTGGTGTGTTGTAAAACTCCTTTTGGAGCAAGAAGAGCTGAAAACATGAAGATGGGGCTGGTGTGCAGGACAACCTTTGTAAGCACTAGTCGTCCTACTAAATTCAAAGATCTGCTTATCCATTTCCTGATTTTGTCCTGCAGTTTATTAGTCACGGGTTCCCAAACTTCCTTACTCAGAGGTTTTTCGGTAAGAGGTATTCCCAGATATTTGGAGGGTAGTTCATCTCTTTGAAAGCTAAGAACTCTGGAGAGATTTCTCTGAATAGCAATGTCAATATTAAAAAAAAAAAAAAAAATGATTTTGTGAGGTTTACCTCTGTACTAGCAGCCATAGCAAAATCGTTCAGGATTTGTTTTAAATCTTTAGCTTCCTTGACCGTGGGTGTACCCTGAAGCATAGTGTCATCCACAAATTGTTAATGATTCAAGGTATCCCCATTCAAGGTTAGTTTGAGACGCTGGATTCTTCCTTCCGCATTGGCTGATTTGATCACTTTGCCTATTCCTTCCATCATGAGAATAAAGAGGAAGGGGGAGAGAGGATCTCCTTGTCTGAGGACTCTCGAAGGCCTAAATGTTTGAGATGGAAAGCCATTAAGTAGGATTGAAAAACTAGCTGTGGTAACAAGGGCCATTCCCCATCTTATCCAGTTGTGGTCGAAGCCATATGATTTTAGTACTTCCCTGATGTACGACCGTCTTAGATTATCATAAGCTTTCGCTAGGTCAAGCTGTATGATCATACCGGCTTTCTTATTGGTCTTCAGAGAATGAACCACCTCGTGAGCTTGAATGATGTTATTTAGAATTTTCCTTCCTTCCACATATCCAATTTGCTCCTCAGACATAAGAGTTGGAAGAAGGGGCTTGAGTCTGTTTGCAATTAATTTAGAAACAATTTTTTACACCACATTTCATAAAGCTATGGGTCTGAATCTATCTGGTGTCATAGCTTTTTCATTCTTTGGAATTAAGGCTATGAAAGATGCATTGAGCGCCCTCAAAACTGTTTTAGATTTTCTCGAGTCCTCCACAACATGAAGGACATCTTGTTTGACTATTTCCTAGCATGTTTTGAAGAAGTCTACATTGAACCCATCCGGGCCTTGAGATTTCCCATTTTGCATCTCTTTGATGACTTCATTGACCTCCTCTTTAGTCACTGGCCTATTAAGATTGTAATTGTCTTCCCTGGTTACAAGTTTTGGAAAGTACTGTGTGAAGCTATTGATAAATTGTGATCTATCTAAGAGAGGCTCCTTTTCTATGCTTTGGAAATGTTGTACTAGAGAAGATTCCATTTCTTTATGGGTACTTAACTCTTTCCCTTGAGTATCTCTAAGTTTTGAAATCATGTTATGTGCCCTGTGATCCATGGTTGACTTGTGAAAAAACTTTGTATTTCTTTCCCCTTCTTTAATCCATTGCACTCTCGATTTCTGTCTCCAGAAGATCTCCTCTTGCTGGCATCTATTTTCCCATTCCTATTGAAGATAGTCAGCTTGCATTTTCCTTTCCTCAGTAAAGCCATCTATGATGAGGATCTGGTTAATTCCCTGTAGTATTCAACTTCTCTTTTGGCTTTAAAAATATTGCCAAACTCATTTTTGTTCCATTCTTTAAGCCTGAGTTTGATGTGTTTCAGTCTCTGTTACAGTGGGAACATCTTCATGCCTTGAACGGGCATGTCTTCCACCCACCATTTTCCAATATTAGTGGTGAATTTAGGGTGAGTGAGCCAGACATTTTCAAACCTGAAAGGTCGGTTCCTAAGAGTTCCTATAAAAGAAGCTTCAAGCTAGATAGGCCAGTGATCCAAGCCTCCGAAAGGAAGGATTAAAGTAGTCAAGTCAAGGCTAGTGAGAAGGAGGTCCTCCGAAATTATGGATCTGTCTAGTTTAGAGGAAACTTGAGAAGCCCCTCCCCTCTTATTGTTCCAGGTGAATTTTCAAGTTATTGTCTCTGTATCCACCAGCCTCATTTCATTTAGGAAGTTCTAGAAGGCAATGGAGTCTTTTCCTAGTATTTTGGTCCCGCCTTTTTTTTTTGTAAGAGATCTAATCATATTAAATTCCCCTCCTAGAATCCAGGGCATAACAGGATGTCTCTCTCTCAGCTCCTCTAGTGAGGTGAGACGCCTGAGTTTGTCTTCAAGTTTTTGAGGGCCATAGACATTTGTGATCATATAGAGTTCCTTGTCACCCAAAGGTTGGATAACCATTGAAAGGTAGTTCCTAGATGCTTCAGCATCAAAGATTCCAAGTTTCTGGGGATTCCAAAGAGTGAGAATCCCTCCTGTTGTGTTGTTTTCTTTAACTTCTAGATACTCGTACTTCATGAGCCAGTTGCTATGCATCTCTCTGATTTTGTCTATTGAACATTTTTTTTCCTGTATAAACACCATATCTGGTTTTTCTTCTTTTATTCTATTGCTGAGATTTCTTTGTTTTCTTTTACTTCCTAGACCCCTAATGTTCTAGGTTGTGAGCTTCATTATGAAAGGTTTGTAAATGAATAACTAGTAAGATCTTTCATCTTGCCTGAGTTTATCATGATTTTCCCACACTCTGTCAGCAGCTCATTCTGTCTCTTCCTTCCACTTTTCTAGCCTGGGTTCTTAGAAGAGTGTCTTGATGTTACCTCCATCGATTTTACCCCTCTATTTTCCTGGCTATCATGGTTCCTTTTGACTCCAGAACCCTTTGCTTGAGATATCCAGAGGAAGAGCTATTGCACTCTGTCAAACTCCTCTTGTGGTAGAGAATCAACATCTTTGGTTGTTCCCTGCTCCAAGAACTTTTCTAGATCGAGATTCTCCCTCTCAAGAATCTCTTGTAGTTCGTGGTCCTCCGTACCAACTTCACTTGGGGTCATCTCATGATGCTTGCCAAGTTCCATAGTTCTTGGCAGATCCTCCTTTAGTTTGTTGTTCTCATGTATGTCCTCCATGCTAGTATCTTTTTCCTTCTCTGCAGGATTATCCTCCGGTGCCTGGTTCGTTCCATTGTTCCCACCTTCTTCTTCTAAAATCTTGAAATTGTTATGACTTGGTTGCTTATCCTCATTAGTTTTATTTTGGTACTTTTTTCCTCCTTTCCATTTGCCTCTCACCTTGGTAAAGCCTTCAGGATCTTTGCTTGTGTTGGTTTTAATATTGTCCTCCAGTTTGTTTAGTGGGCAGTCTCTGAAGAGTTGCCCATGTTCATGACATTTACGACATCTGAATGGGACATGTTCATAGTCCACTGCCTGCACTCATTCTTCATCATATACTTATAGAATGATTTTTTCCAGAAGTGCTCTCAATAGGTCCATTTCTACACATATGCGGGTGAAGAAGGTATATTTACCTTGCAGAGTCACATCTGATATTTTAAAAAAATTGACCTAATTTATTGCCTATGGCTTTTAAGGATTCTAGCAGCCAATAATCTAAAGGTAGGGAGTAGAGTCTTATCCGTACCGGTACTGATGTGAATGTTTCTCGTTACGAGACAAAATTCATCACCCATGGCTGCATGTAAAGGCCTGCAGCAACATAGAAATATGGTCCTCCTTCGAACACTCTGTCTCTATCCTCTAGGTTCGTGAACACCACTGTGAAGAATCCCTTGGACCCAATATGAAGGTTTATATCTCCCTTTGGTTTCTAGTGGTTTCTTATCCATGTGTGCAAAGCCTTCTCTGTTGGCCATATTCCCATAAATTTGCATATAACCGCGTATGCCACCATGTGATCCCTGTGCACCTGTAGTGCTAGATCATTTAAAACAACCTAGGGTTTAATGGTTGACCTAGGTTTACAGAGTCCTGTCATAGTCTTGTGCTTAGTTCTCTAACTGTTGTCTCCTATTCTCTTCTCTCTTCTGACTTCCTCGTGATTCTCTTCCTGTTCATGAGATTTGATGCTTTCCAGATTTTTTGTGCTTATCTTCTCCGTTTCTACCTCCATTGGTTTCTTGAATCGATTTGAACCAGCTTCCTTGCTTCTGTTCGCAACTACATGACTGTGGGAGGGAGTGGAGCTCCTGTCTCCTTGCCCCTCCATGGTTACCAGCTCGCACCTGTCGCTCCTTGTTCAAAACCCTCATTCCGCTCGTTCCACTCCCAGCAAAAACCCTTCCATCTCCTGAAACCAATGATTAGTTGTACATGATATATCATAGTTATGAAATATTTATTTTCAATTTAGTTCAACAAGTGTTATAAGGAAATTTTTGCTTTTACTTATTGAAATGTTGAATAATATGTAAATAATAGTGGAAAGTGATTCCTAGTAATTATATTTATTTACATCTTATAACTATCTGTTTTTACATCTTATAAGTATAGTTTACATTTTTACTTTTAATTATTGAAGCGTTGAATAATATGTAAATAATAGTGGAAAGTGATTCCTAGTAAGTATATTTATTTACATCTTATAACTATCTATTCTTTATTCTAAGACTTGATTAAATTATGGTGGACATTAATGGATAGTAAATATGTTATTTAGATGAGTATGAGCTATTTTCAAGAGTTTTAATTTTGAGTGGTTTTCAAAAATTTACAATAAAAAATCATGAGACAAATATCTAAAATTCAAAGCATAAATATTACAATTATATACAAAAATTATGACAAAAAATTATTTATATAGTTTTTTATTATGAAAATATTGCAATAAGATCTTTAAATCATGATCAATTTAAAAATTATGTTTTTTAATAACATTAAAACATAAATATTTATATTTCAAAGTTAAACATTATATGATTAAATGAGAAATCGATTGCTAATTCTTAACCGGGACTAATAATGTTATGTGATAATAAATTAATAATATAAAGCTTATAAATACCCAATGATTATAAAGAAGATGAAGATGAAGATCAGATATAAGGTATGATAAATATTCGTTTCTATTTATTGATTGTTTTCGTTTTGACTGTAGGGCTGAAGGTTATTGTCATTATATGAATACTCAATTACAATTTTTATTTTTTTAAAAGGACCTTGTCGATTTAGCATATAGTGATTTGCTTCCTATTTCATGTGTATCATTTTGCATTGCATTATATTTTCTAAAATCATGGATCAAACATGTACACTCGTGAGGATCACAACTTAATTGTCTACTCATTGATACTATTTGAATTTAATTTTAAACTCAAAACATTATAAATGTTAATTGTGTTAATTAACATTGCTATAGATTCAAAATATGTCATTGATTGGTTAGCAAGGAGATCACATATGCAGGTGCCTAACTTACAAAATTGGATGACCACATTACCAATTTAAAGCTTAAATTTTAGTTTCTATCGATTCAATATATATATAGGGTTTGGAATATCTAGGAGGATTACTTATCCAAAAATCTTCTCATTGAAGAGTTGGTTCACATCTATTTTGAAAAAAGACATGGATTACAATCTCTTTTTCATGGGAAAATCAAAATTTCAACTGGCTAATTTTGCTAGAGTAGCTATGGATCCTAAGTGCCTCTTTGAAATCTTTATATTGTATTATCCAGACTCTTTTGTGGGACATATTTTCAGTGTACATAACATAACTTCTTAAATGTTTTTTTTTCTTCGTTCTAATACAACAGAAGCTTTTTGATGTTTTTGTAAATATGATGCATATTTCTATATTAACATATGTAGTTATTAAATCTTTGCTATGGAAACTCGTTATATTAGTGTATATAAGTATTACGTCTTTGTTATGTAAACTCGCTGAAAATTTATAAGTCACATTGCTCAATTGTGCAACTAGGTGCTTAGAATGGACACTGTGTATATTATTTTAATATTTTAATTAAATATAAATATTAAAATTAATAGTGAAACATGAAAAATTAGTTATACATGATTTATAATCATCCATATTTTTTAAGATGAATAATTGTAAAAAAATAATTATATTTTAAATAGTAAAATTAAATTAATATGCATTTTATTAGAGGAAAGGAAGATAGAAAAAAATACATAAAAATCTGTTGGCATTATGATTCAGGTGTTGTCCTTGATGGCAAACCCTTTCAGGTGATAAATCAAGAAGGACGCAGGAAATATGTTCAGCAAGTGCGTCCCCGCAGGTATACCATACAGAACTCGCGTCCAGGGACGCCGGCCAGCCGTTCAGGAGGTGCGTCCGCCCAGTGCACACATTTCAAGGCAGAGAAAAGCACGTGGGGGTTTCTTGCGTGGTATCTAGCCGACGGTTTTGTGTTTCTATGGTGTCGGCTCGTGGTATTGTTCCATGTTTTGGGGAGAAGCTTGCCTATATAAAGCAAAGGAGTTCATTTGGATTAAGCATCATCTTGGTTGAATATCTTTTGGTGAGATCTAGTCCAGATCTATGAGGGCGAATCTTCTAATGGACTGTGATCTCTATGGCGCATGATCAGATCTGTGGATCTGAGTGTTTGGGTTGGTTCTGAAGTCCTCATATCTTTTATATCTGAAGGGACGCAGGTTCAGTGAAGGGCAAGTGTGCCGGGACGCAGTACAGTAAAGGCTCAGGTGCGTCTCTGAGGCAAAGGACGCGGCGCGACTGTGTTATTGGGTGCGTCTCTGAAGCAAAAGACGCGGCGCGATAGTGTTTCGGGGTGCGCTGGTCGCAGCAAAGCATAGAGGAACAGTGCGTCTGCACGCAGAACAACGGAGGGTAGACTGCGTCCAGTCGCAGGCCACAGAAAGAAAATATGCGTCCCTGTCTTAAGATGATCTGTTGACTGTATATTTCTGTTCATAAGGTGTTCTGGGTTATTTCTGTAATTACTGATCTGATATCTGTAGTGGACTGTATCTGTTATATACTTGTTGATCATTTGATTCTTCATGAAAAGAAGTAGGGGGTTGTAGCTCCCTTCCAGGAGAAACTGGAAAACGAGAGAGAGTTGTAGCTCTCTGCAGGTTGTAGCCTGCGTGCTGGTAAAGGACTGCACCAGTACAAAATCATTGTAAAAGAATTTCTTGAAAGAAGATAGAGACATATTGCAGCAGGTGGTTTTCTCCCGCATTGGGTTTCCACCTTACATCTTGTGTTCTTTGGTGTGACTGTCTATTTTCTTTATTCAAGCTCATTATTTTATGGTACTGATATGCAAGAATAATTCAAAAGATCAAATAAGGAAGATTTGGTAAATTGCTTAATAATACTGATTCACCCCCCCTCTCAGTATTATTTCCAACAATTGGTATCAGAGCAGGTTCTTCAGAAAAGCTTGATCGCTTGAAGGTAGATCGTTCATCATGAGCAACTACGAGAGAGAAGCATCAATCAGGCCACCAGTTTTTGATGGGACAAACTTCAATTATTGGAAGGTAAGAGTTACTGCATATCTTCAATCTCTTGGTACTGAAGTTTGGGACATTGTAGAAACAGGCTATGCTTTTCCTTCAGCTACTCCTACAGATCCAGCTGAGAAAAAGAAGTATGAAACAAATGCAAAAGCAGTCAGTACTCTATTAGGAAGTATATCCCAAACAGAATTCATGAAGGTAATGCACTTCAAATCAGCAAAAGAAATATGGGACAAAATGATCACAAGCTATGAAGGAGATGAACAGGTAAAACAAGCTAAACTTCAAACTCTCAGGATTCAATATGAGACTCTCAAGATGTATAATGATGAAAGTGTGGCTAATTATTTTCTTCGGGTAGATGAGATTGTTAATTGTATGAAAAATTTGGGTGAAGAAGTAAAGGAGTCCATAGTAGTTCAAAAGATTCTAAGATCATTATCCCCCAAGTTTGAATCCAAAGTATCTGCAATAGAAGAAAAAGAAAATCTCCGTGTTCTTACTATGTCTCAGCTACATGGAATTCTAACTGCTTATGAAATGAGAAAGGGAGGACCATCAGACAGAAGGGAGGCTGCTTTTAAAGCATCAGGCAAAGAAGATTACTATGAAGCAAGCCATGATCCAGAAGAAGAGGAAGAAGAATCAAATTTTGTCAGAAATCTTCAAAAAGGTTCTGGAAGGTTCATAGGTAAGCTACCTTTCAAATGCTTTGCTTGTGGAAGAGTAGGTCA
The DNA here is from genome assembly GCA_031772625.1 of Pinus tabuliformis. Lineage (NCBI taxonomy): Eukaryota > Viridiplantae > Streptophyta > Pinopsida > Pinales > Pinaceae > Pinus > Pinus tabuliformis. The sequence goes on along the minus strand of CM062818.1, from coordinate 806,707,663 downwards.
TTATGCTGCAAAATGCTCTTATAAGGATAAAGGAAAGGAACCAGTTAGATGGAACAAGAAACAAAGCGCAAATAAGAAAAGCTACTACACCCATGAAGATAGTGATGGCTTATCAAACAGTGATGAAGATGAACAAGGTAATAAATATAGGTTGTTAATGGCATTTGAAGATGATGATTATGAGGATGCTGTAGATGTGGATAACCTTTATGATGAAATTACTAGACTCAAGAGATGCATAGAAGAAAAGAACATGATTATTGATACTCTACAATTTCAAATTGATGAAAAGGAAAAACATCTTGAAAAATTAGAAGGTGAAATTGTTGGTCTTAGAAAAGAAATTGAGAAAACAAAAACTATTAATCTCAAGTTTGTCAAAGGATCTGAAACTTTGGATGAGATTATCAGTGTGCAGCGGTCTCCACTAAATAAGACAGGTTTGGGCTATAATGGAGAAACTTCTCAAACATCCACTTCAAAAAGTTATCTTGATGCAGCAAGAAGAAATGAGCAAAAGCACAAGGAATATCATCAGGTAAAGCAGGGACAAATGTCAAACAGAAACTATCAGGGGCAATCCAGCAAAAGCCACAACCAGCCACAGGTAAAATCTTCTCAATTTGGTTCAAGAATAGATGAAAATAGAAATTACAATCAGTTGGCTGGTAGATCCAATAATCACAGAAGCTTCTTCAATGGACAATGCTTTTCTTGCCATAACTTTGGTCACAAAGCAGCTCAATGTGTTGCGTATAAAACAATCATGACTAGGGAAGCTCAAAAACAAAGAAGTATGACAGGGATTACAAAAAGGACCTATAACAACTTTTCAGCTCTTGAAAATGAAGTTGAATGTTCTATTTGCAATAATTTTGGACATAAAGACTTTGAATGCAGAAGCAGGTTTCCGGAAAGAAAGGTACAAGAGCAGAAAAAGGAACAAGCCTCAGGCACCAAAACATGGAGAATAAAGGAACCTCAAACAGAAAGATGTGGGATAGCATTTTATGCAGAAGGACAAGAAAATCTATGGTACATTGACAGTGGATGTTCGAAGCATATGATAGGTGATAAAGAAAAACTTGAGTCTTATTCTAATTTAGAAAAGGGAAAGAAAGTCTCTTTTGGAAATGATACTCCTGCAACTATAAAAGGAAAAGGTATTGCTCCTTTAAAAGAAGATGTTAAGGCTGGAAATGTTTTGTTTGTTGATGGATTGAAGCATAATCTACTAAGTGTCAGCCAGATGTGTGATCAAAGAACCGAGGTTATATTCAGATCAAATGGATGCCTTGTTCGTGATCTTGATACAGGTAAAACAGTTCTGAAAGGAAAAAGAACTCCAAATAATCTATACATATTTGATGAAGGACAACAACAATGCTATCTAAGCAAGGATGAAGAGCACTGGCTATGGCATCGAAGGTTGGGACATCTAAGCTTCTCACAAATAAGGAAAGCTTGCAAATATCAGGCAGTTCGCGATCTTCCAGATATCAAAATTCCTGACAACACCATATGCAGATCATGTCAGTTTGGAAAACAAACCAGAACTAACTTTCCAGAGAAAGAAGGATCAGCCAGCATGCCTCTTGAGCTAGTACATACAGATGTATGTGGACCATTCAGAAAAAGAACACCTAGAGGAGAGGAATACTTGATATTATTTATTGACGATTTCTCCAGGTTTGTTTGGTTAGGACTTATGAAGCACAAAGATGAAGCATTCGAAAAATTCAAATCCTTCAAAGCCTTGGTTGAAAATGAATCAGGTCACAAAATTAAGTGCCTCAGATCTGACAGAGGTGGGGAATTTACTTCAAATGAATTTTTCGATTTCTGTGATGAACATGGGATAAGGAGAGAATTTTCTACAGCTAGAACTCCTCAGCAAAATGGAGTGGTTGAAAGAATGAACAGAACAATCCAGCAAATGGCTCGTGCTATGCTTGATGAATCAGGAACCCCTGCAACCTTCTGGGGTGAAGCTGCACATGCGGCGGTTATTATTCTCAACAAGACAAATGTCCGAGTGAACAGCACTCAAACTCCTCATGAGCTCTGGAGTGGTAAAACTCCTTCGGTAAAGCACTTCAAAATCTTTGGGAGCAAATGCTATATCAAGAATACTGAGGAGCAGCTTGGTAAACTTGATCCTAGAGCAGATGAAGGTATTCTTCTTGGGTACTCTCCACATAGCAAAGCATACAAATGCTACAATAAAAGACTTGGCGAAATTGTTGACAGCATTGATGTAGTGGTTGATGAGAAGGGATACATTCCTAGGCAAATACATCGTGAAGACATCGAAGAAGATGAAAGCCACCCTCAAAGACAGAATGATGAAGAAGAAGAACCGCAAGAAGAATCTCAAGAAGAACCTCATGAAGAAGCAGAAGAACGAACAAGAATAGAAGAAAAGACTCCATCCAGATATGTTCAAAAGAACCATCCAGAATCTCAGATCATGGGACAGAAAGAAGCAGGTATACAAACTAGAAGAACAGTTGCAGAAGCTTCAAGTTATTTGGCATTACTCTCCTCTACTGAACCACAAAATGTGAAAGAGGCATGCAAAGATGAATGTTGGGTGAAAGCAATGGATGAAGAACTTGAGCAAATCGAAAAGAACAACACTTGGGAGCTGGTTCCTAGACCAAAGGATAAGAATGTTATCGGAACAAAATGGGTCTTCAAAAATAAATTGAATGAAAATGGAGAAGTAATTAGAAACAAAGCCAGACTTGTTTGTAAAGGATATGCACAGCAAGAAGGAATAGACTTTGAAGAAACTTTTGCTCCTGTTGCAAGACTTGAGGCCATCCGAATGTTCCTTGCTCTCTCAAGTTCTCAGAATTTCAAAGTATTTCAAATGGACGTAAAATCAGCCTTTCTGAATGGAGACTTGGAAGAAGAAGTGTACATTGAACAGCCAGATGGGTTCATTCTTGGAAATGATCCAAATCTTGTATGCCGATTGAAAAAGGCTCTCTATGGTCTCAAACAAGCCCCAAGGGCTTGGTACTACCGGTTGGACAAATATCTTCATCAACAAGGTTTTTCAAAAGGTTCAGCAGATAGCAATCTATATATAAAAATTGAAAATGACAAATTGCTAATACTTGTTGTGTATGTAGATGACATTATTTTTGGCAGCAATGAAGAAGCTATGAGTCAAAGCTTTGCCTCAGTCATGCAGAAAGAATTTGAAATGTCCTTGCTAGGAGAACTGACATACTTTCTTGGTTTGCAAATCCAACAAAAGGAAGGAGGAATCCTTTTATCTCAAACCAAGTATCTCAAGCAGATTTTGAAGAAATATGGCATGGAAGATGCAAAACCAGTATGTACACCCATGGTCACAGGATGCAGTCTCAGTGCAAATGATGAATCTGCAGCAGTACATCAACCAACCTACAGATCTATGATTGGAAGTTTACTATATTTAACAGGTACCCGACCAGACATCATGCATGCAGTTGGAATAGTTGGAAGATTTCAGGCAAATCCGAAGGAGACTCATCTTCAAGCAGTGAAGAGAATTTTCAAATATCTTCAAGGGACTCAAAATTATGGCTTATGGTATCCTAGAAATACAGATCTTACTCTTCATGCCTATACAGATGCAGATTGGGCCGGAAGCGTGGATGACAGGAAAAGCACAAGTGGTGGTGCGTTCTTTATGGGTCCCAGACTGGTCTCTTGGTTCAGCAAGAAACAGAGTTCAATTTCCTTGTCTACAGCTGAAGCAGAATATGTTGCTGCTGCATCTTGTTGCACCCAACTCCTTTGGATGATGCAGACTTTGCAGGATTATCAAATCACTTGTACACCTCCAATCTCTATCTTATGTGACAACACAAGTGCAATCAGCATCTCAAAGAATCCGGTTATGCATTCAAAAACCAAGCACATACCAATCAAGTACCATTTTCTCCGGGAACAAGTACTTGAACAGAAGGTCAAGTTGGAGTATGTTCCTTCTAAGGAACAAGTTGCTGATATTTTCACCAAACCATTGCCCAGGGACACTTTTGAATACCTCAGGCAAAAGCTGGGGGTTGTTGATGCATCATCTTACTGTTGATCATCTTCCTATTGGTGGTATAGGCTCAGGGGGAGCACATAATGCATTGTTGGCATTATGGAGAAGGAGATCTTGGAAATAGCTGCAATATGTCTCTATCTCCTTCATGATGCATTTCTGGTTACAGATCTGGAGATGCATGAGCATAGGGGGAGCATACCCTTTGCTCTTGATGTCAAAGGGGGAGAATGAAGCTAAAGATTATGTGGTTGCCATCAAGTCCAAAGGGGGAGATTGTTGGCATTATGATTCAGGTGTTGTCCTTGATGGCAAACCCTTTCAGGTGATAAATCAAGAAGGACGCAGGAAATATGTTCAGCAAGTGCGTCCCCGCAGGTATACCATACAGAACCCGCGTCCAGGGACGCCGGCCAGCCGTTCAGGAGGTGCGTCCGCCCAGTGCACACATTTCAAGGCAGAGAAAAGCACGTGGGGGTTTCTTGCGTGGTATCTAGCCGACGGTTTTGTGTTTCTATGGTGTCGGCTCGTGGTATTGTTCCATGTTTTGGGGATAAGCTTGCCTATATAAAGCAAAGGAGTTCATTTGGATTAAGCATCATCTTGGTTGAATATCTTTTGGTGAGATCTAGTCCAGATCTATGAGGGCGAATCTTCTAATGGAATGTGATCTCTATGGCGCATGATCAGATCTGTGGATCTGAGTGTTTGGGTTGGTTCTGAAGTCCTCATATCTTTTATATCTGAAGGGACGCAGGTTCAGTGAAGGGCAAGTGCGCCGGGACGCAGTACAGTAAAGGCTCAGGTGCGTCTCTGAGGCAAAGGACGCGGCGCGACTGTGTTATTGGGTGTGTCTCTGAAGCAAAAGACGCGGCGCGATAGTGTTTCGGGGTGCGCCGGTCGCAGCAAAGCATAGAGGAACAGTGCGTCTGCACGCAGAACAGCGGAGGGTAGACTGCGTCCAGTCACAGGCCACAGAAAGAAAATATGCGTCCCTGTCTTAAGATGATCTGTTGACTGTATATTTCTATTCATAAGGTGTTCTGGGTTATTTCTGTAATTACTGATCTGATATCTGTAGTGGACTGTATCTGTTATATACTTGTTGATCATTTGATTCTTCATGAAAAGAAGTAGGGGGTTGTAGCTCCCTTCCAGGAGAAACTGGAAAACGAGAGAGAGTTGTAGCTCTCTGCAGGTTGCAGCCTGCGTGCTGGTAAAGGACTGCACCAGTACAAAATCATTGTAAAAGAATTTCTTGAAAGAAGATAGAGACATATTGCAGCAGGTGGTTTTCTCCCGCATTGGGTTTCCACCTTACATCTTGTGTTCTTTGGTGTGACTGTCTATTTTCTTTATTCAAGCTCATTATTTTATGGTACTGATATGCAAGAATAATTCAAAAGATCAAATAAGGAAGATTTGGTAAATTGCTTAATAATACTGATTCACCCCCCCTCTCAGTATTATTTCCAACAAAATCATCTTTCTAATTTTTACAACATTACCCCCATAAAGTTAAAATTAAATTGTAATTTCAATAAAAATTAATGAAAATCGTACTTTATAATTTGTAACTTTAGGATGGAATACTAATAATGTGTTAAATAATATGCTACTCACTTTTTTATTAAATGTTATCAAAGTTTTCAAAGAGAGTCTCGTCACATTCTTCTTTCCGGAGAATTTTTCAAAGTGTTAAAAGTCATGACACAAAGCTCACAACATAATCGTATAATTGAACATTATTGTGAACAACTATATGAACGATTTGTTTTGCTTATCAGAGACGCATAATTCATATTTCAAGGATATGATCAAAACATGTTCAACCATAGGATTTAATATTATTTAAATCTAGAAGAACATTTTCTTTTAATGTCAGTTGTCAATCCTTTAGGAAAAGAGGAAATTGTAGCAAATTGTGAAGGAACACATTATAAAATCTTAGAAAACATTAAATTACTTTTTTATTATTTTTGAAGACCATATAAATTTAACATTATAACATTTTTCATTAATTATCTAGACTAAAATGTTGGAGTTTCTTAAGATCTATATAAATATAGGGCTAAACAAAATTATTGATCAAGGTCATTAAGCTTATTATTATTATTATTATTATTAAAGATATAATTATTCTCTTTATATCTTAAACTATGTGAATGCTTGTGAAAGTGGATGATAGAGCATATCTCTAATATATAGATCTAATGTTAAAAACAATCCTATTACCTTCATAGATTGCTTAAGAATCCCACTCAATCATCATAAATGTTACTCCAAATATTTGATGTTACAAAGGATGCATCTCATTGATTAAGGACCTTTTCTTCATTGATGTTTTCATAATTGCATGAAAGAGCATGTAAAAATCATATATGCAAACACTTAAAGAGGAAGAAAGATAAAAAATACCATAAAGATAATGCAACCAATATTTGATAATGGAGTTCATCCAATATGGACTATGTCTCTGGGTCTTGCTTTAATAGTGGGAAGGCCTATTCATTCATCTTAGTAAAAATCAAAATGAGTATGTGGAAAAATACATCATTTTACCCCCAATGCTATGAGTAACATGAAAATCCATTGCTCAAAACATAGTAATCGTAGTACCAACAGGTTCATCTCATCCTTCGAAGACTTTTGACTATAAACATGACCAAAATTTGAAAGGTTCATTGTGGTTTGGATCTTTGTTTCCATAAATTAATGAAACATGTGGGCTTTTTCCATGAGACTTGAGATCCACTGTTCATATCCCAAATTTGACTGCACTAGTGAACTCCTTATGAAATGAGTCAAGTTTAAATATCATTAACTGGCGTTAACAAATTCCTGTTAGTTGGTGGGTTGGTTGGAAATATCATATATGAAGCTTTGACGGTGGGGGGGTTGCAGGTTCAAACCCCGAATGCAGACCCATTTTACAAAAAAAAACAAAACTTTTGGAACCGTATGTTAAACCATCGATAAACTATCCAAACCATTAACCATAATTGTTCAACATTTGTTATAACCTCCCATGGAAGTCACCATATTTGTATTAGTGGTGTGTTTAAATTTAGCATAGGCTATGTTATATCATGTGGTTGGCGGAGGACTCCAACATTGGTAGATGACTATTATACATTAAAAATTCGTCAAACTGTTTAAAACTATTCCGCCCTAACCATTTTAACTTTTTCTCCAGATGGATTGGTTGGGGGTTATTTTAGCCACCCCTAGGGTTCCACGTGGCACCATTTGATTGGGCCATGTGGCCTCGTTTGATTGGGCAATTTCTCCTACACCAATTTTAGTGGGTTGGCATTATATTTGGTGGTTCTTCCAGCTATAGCAGTGTTGCTACTTTTAACTAGAGCTCCACCAACTTTAGCCCCATGATGCCAAATTTGGCTGGAATGCCAACTTTGGCACTGGTCCAAATTTATCTAGCACTAGCTAACTTTGTCATTTTTTTCAAGTTTGACCACAAGATTGACTAGGCATAACTTTTGCATATGAGATCAGATTAAGGTTGGGACGAGCTCTTCAATATGGTCCTAGTTACCTGATATTCGAAGACTTTGACTTTTAAGTTTTTCTAGAGCGACCTAGATCACTCATGAATCTTGGATTTGGGGTGATTCACATGACAATAAATAATTGAAGACATTCTCATAAATTTTGATGGGAAAATATCATAAGACAAAGACCAATTTTTCTAGAAATAAGAAGGAAATGAAAGAGTGTGATCGTTAAATATGTATAGAATCATAAAAATGAAAATGATTAGTAAAGAGAATAGAGGAATGAGGATTTGATGATGTATAGAACTTAATTAATGTGATCACAATTCTCAATATTATAATTACAATTGTAAGTTTTGTTATGTTAACAAGGTCCAACTCTTCCAAGCTCATCTCTTAACGAAAGATAAAATATTTAAACTTGAAAAAAAATAAAAAATTATTAACTTAACGTTACTTAATCCTTACTTTTTATTTTCAAAACCATTAACTTTAAACCCTTTTTTTTTTTTTATTGAAATTAAAAAAAAATATCTCGAAACACATTTCAACAAAAAAAAACTATATAATATCTTTATAATAAACCTATTCATATACTTTTAACCCTTTTAATGAATTATTAAAAGATTTATATTAATTCTTATGTTTTGATTTCATTCCCATTAATAATCTAATATAATAATGAGATGCCTGAACTAATATTATATGATTGATTACTCAAATATTAATGCTATAAACATCAAAGAAATACAAAACATTACTAATATAACGTGATAATTATGGATGCATTTGTTAAATGTAATATGGAAATGTGAAAAAGAAAATGATCATATTGTTTAATGTTTATGTTTTATTTTTAAAATTATTATTAAACCATTAAAAGAAACATAAGAAAATGGTAAAGTGAAGTAGGAAACACATAAAAATACGTAACATATGGAATGCAATTATTAGCTCGACAACATTGAAAAGACATAAATCCACGCTGAGATTGATGATGAGAAGGTATCCGAACTTCCGAGAAATCATTTATTAAATAACACTTAAAACAATGACTACAACAATAAAATGGCAAGATTGGCAAGCTTTTGTAAGCTATGGGTTACTTAATGAGTTTATTGTCGTAGAGACACACTATGTTAACAAATAAGTAAGATAATGCAAAGTAAGATGATTTAGTTCTTAGTAAAAAGATATAAAATGAAAAGGGTGTAGGTTAAATTATAGTTTTAATTTTAATTTATAATAAATTATGATTATTGGAAAGTGAGTTTAATGGTTAAGAATATGTATTTAATTATAAGAAGTTTTAGATTCAAATATAAAAGTAAAGTTTGTATATTTTTGTATTACTCAAGTGAGGTGAGTCTTTGTTATATTGGGAGGTGTATAATACACTTATGTATGATGTCAATGTGTGATTTTGTTTGTGCTCAACCTCAAGTGTGACATGTGTCTTTTCTAAAACAAAAATAAAATATTATTTAAATAAAAAAAAATGTGAGCTAAAAAAGAATATACATGTGGTTAAATTTAATTAAAAGCATTATAAGACTTCAATTAAAAGCATTATAAGACTTCAATAATACCACTGTGATCGTTCGATTCATTATTAATGTTATAATGTAGGATGAAGGAGATGTGGTAAAAATATGTTAATAACAAAAATATTTTAATGATCATGTTAAATAAAATATTTCAATGTCAATTTTATATATATATATATATATAAAGGAATTGGAAAATATAAATTCTTATGGTTAAAATGCTTCAAGCATTTTCACTATTCTATATTTAGGTCTTTTTTTTAGTAACTATGTATAAATAATATAAAGAAATTAGGAAAAAAAAATCTAGTAGTTAAAATTTTAAACATTTTACTATTCTACATTCAGGGTTTTTTATAGTCAATTTTTCTTGAAACTTGACATAGATTTGTTCCATTTGTAAGTTTAATATGTATAACCTACACAATCCAAATACCTAAGTGAATTTTCAAGGTGTTGATGCATTTAAACATTCAAAAATTTTGTGTGTGTGTGAGAGAGACGAGTATAGATCAATTTAAACCATAAATCTATCAAGTCCAAAGAGTAATTGAATCTCTAGAGATGCAAACCTTTTTTCAAATCTTGCACTCTGAATGAGATTTTAACCTTAAGAAATTTGATTACCTCTTGACTATTGTTCAATTAGTAATTAAAATGGATCTATACAAATCAAGGTTGTCATACGCCAATTTGACATTTAACTTAACTAGGATTTTACTACTAAATTATTATTATTTTATTATAAAATTATTAGAAACATACATTATTTAACTATTCTATGTATTTTTTTTTTATTATAATTTTATAATATAAATTTGGGTAAAATTAGAAATTTTATTATTTAAAATGAATTTTTAAATACACAAATGAATTTAATGTTTTTAAAAACTTTTAGAACATTTAAATGGTATAGATTATATAATTCAAACTTACCTTTCTAAACCGTTTTTTCCGAAATTTCGACAAAATTGACCCAAAAATTGTGAAAAAACAAAAGAGATAAAAGTTAGAATACAACTAGAAAATTGAAAACATAACGGAGTAAAGTTTTGAAAGGGATGGAGAGTTTCATGGAATACACCATCGAATAAGACAAACTATCACTCGTCAAACGAACGCCAACGAAGCACGTCTCTTTATACGGGAGTTACAAAAAGACAGCGTGACGTTATAGCACGGGGTATTTCCCCGACTAGGGTGGTTGTGTCATATTCACCAAAATAAAATACGACGATACATAGCGACGTTACTATATCTTTGAGAAAAGCGATTGTAAGTACGTTCGCCTCATCTGTCACATAATACAGAACCATGAGTTGATTTTTGTTATAATGGGACACCTGTCGACTATTGCTGACTAGGCACCATTTTCATAAAGATAAACTCGCTTGACTAGGTGATGTACTTCACCCATTTACAACATCTAACTAGAGTTTGCTTGACTAGGTGATGTACTTCACCCATTTACAACATCTAACTAGAGTTCGCTTGACTTCAAGTTAGAATTTTTATTTGATTTGGTATTCTCACCACTTGAGAGTGTTGGGTAAGCCCAACGTGTTAGGAAGCTAACTACGGCAAACTTTACGTTAAAAAGGTGGAAATTACAATTTGAATGTGCATGTATGGTTGATCCACAAACTGCTTAAGTTAAGATGGTTATGTCTTTATATATACATCTATACGTATATTAAAAAAAACTAGTGTTTGTTTTTAAAATGCAAAATTAGATATATAGTGTTGGTCCTCAAAATGTTAATGGATATTGTTCAACACATTTAGTAGAGATATAAGTACCATAAAAATATTAGTGATCGGTTTCAATTATGTATTCCTTTCATGAAGGGTTGGTGGTAGTATTCATGCTCTTGCTCATTTATGCATTCTATGATATGCTATGATTCCATATCTGCTTAACGCCCTCTTTAGATAAGGTGTCATTAGTCACATTCCTTTCCTTGTATATGTGGCAACAGGTGATAACATCAAAATATTGTTTTAACAAATTTATCTCCTCCAATATAGGACAAAGTGTGTGCTTGTGACATCTCACAGTGTTGTTGAACCAATTTATTACAAGTTTTGAATTCATCGATTTCATTTTCAATGGCATATAGGATAACTAGTTTTAGACTCATAAGCTCAGAAAAATTATTAATCTCTTTGACCCAATCCACTTTTTAGCTTAAAGGAATGTTTTTATGATATGTGCAGAACAACCCCTCGCCCACATGCTCCTCCTACAAGATAGGTTCCATCGAAGTATGCTTAGGGAAAGAAAAACCAATGGATTCATCTGTCACGTTATGTATACATGGGAGAGAGTCAAAGCATAGAGAAGATAGCTAAAGTCTACGCAACAACATTGTCTAGAATGAATGTCTTTTCTTGAAAAGCCTGTGCATTCTATGCAAGCCATATTCCCCAAGAAATTAGCAAGGGAAAACATTGATTTTTTTTTTTTGGGTTTACAAAGTTCCACTAATTCTCCCATGCATGAAAATATGAATCACCCTTCCATTGAAATGTTATACCCAAAGAGGTTCAAATAGAATACTAGACAATTAGTACAAAAGGATAGAGAAGGAAAAGGTGTCTTATTGATTCCTCAGGATTTTTACATAAGGGGCACCAACTCGACCCTATAATGCCTCACTTGTTTAGATTGTCCCCTGTAAGAACTTGATTTTCCAGGATGCACAATTGAAAGAGATGAGCTTTTGCAGGGTATTCCAATTTTCACAATTTTTTCTACCACCATGAGAGATTTTCAAGATTTTTGTCCTAGATTAGACATAACCTGAATTTGGAGTGTATTCTCCAGCTAAGTCATGCACCCATACCAAGGAATCATCTATGTCCCTTATGCAAACATGAGCTAAATTTAAATTTACAGTGTATTAATTCCATTGATCAACCCTTCAATGGGGAGATCAATTTGTCGAGCATAAAACCATCCTTGTCCCGAAATTGATGTCCTATCATGACCCGCGATCTGAGCTAGAGTGTGCCTTGTGTGTGCATGTAAGAATTTAGTAAGATTAGAAGGAAGACGATAACTTTTAATGCTTGCAGCCCATGGGTCAACTAAATAAAATAAAAGTTAAAATTATATATTTATTTAGAAATTTAAATAAATTTTATTTGAATGAAAGTTGAAATTTGATATTTGATATTTATTTTTATTTTTTAACGTGAAATTCACAATATTGTAGTATTTTGATTATTTTTCAAAATGAAAAAATGTAATCAAATTTGCAAAAATATTATAAAAATAATATTTATTTAATAATAAATCAAATTAACTTAATAGTAAATATATTCTTTTACCAAATTATTATGAAAATTATGTTTATGTTGCATTATCTTAATTCTAAAATATGTATATACACATATCTAAAATATATGCTGAAAGGTTATAAAAAGAAAATGCATTATGTAATTAACAATTTATATATAAGAATTTATCATAATATATTTTTATAGTAAGTTTGGAGGCTTAGTTTAGTTGGTTGAGTTCTTGTTGTTAAATCACTTTTGTTGTTGACAAATTACGAGTTCAATTTTCTTGACACTCTCAGGGTCAGGTTATGCGGTTTAGCCAATAGGAAGTTATCCTTTCGGGTATACCTACCTAGTACAAATATTTCATGGATCATCAATCTTCAGGGACCATAAACAACATTAAAAAAAAAACTTTTATAATAAAAAATAGATAAATAATTGTTCAAGGGGGGCAACTCAATTGGTGATCAAAGTAATGTGGAATATGTGAAAACTAAGAAATCCAAAGTTCAGATCCCCCAATTGTGAACACTCTATGGAGAGATAGACAAACCGCAAACCCCATAAATTTACTAGTAACTATGTGTGAGACAAACAACTAAATTCCTCTAAAATAAAATAAAAATAACAAAAATAACTAACTAATTATTTAAATTATAAATTTATTTATTAAATATTTTAATTTAACACCCTCTTTACATTTACTTTCCCAAGCTCATATAAAAGTAATTAAATTAATTATTCAACTTAATTATAATATTCGAACATTATTTCGAATCAATTGAACTTCGCTTAGACCCTAACTCAACATCCCCATAAATTTCCACCAAAGTTACCACTACCATACACTTCACTCAAGTCTAATCCATCAACAACCTTGATTTTATTTATTACAGTAACAATTGAATTCATTATTTGTTCTTCCCATATTAGCCTTGATAGTAAGGACAATATATTCAATTTTTTTTTAAAGATAATGGTAGCCTATCGTTCTCATTAGGGAATGAGCAAAAATGACAAAGACATTGGGAAAAATAATATAAAGGATAAGATTGTTATGTGAGTGAAATCGTTGAAAATGTAATAAGTGAGTGCAGGTCATTGTTTACAAGTTAAATCGCTTATTAAATTAATTAATAATAGGAAAAGAATAGAAAATTGAGAAAATAATTTATTATTACATTAAATTTAATTAAATGTTTTAATGTGTAATATTCAACATTTTAATTTGATTGGCTTATGTTGTTATAGGTAAAATTCTCTATTTTTATCCAAAATGTAAAGGCTCAACTACACTTCAACTATTTAGCATAGGGTAATTATCAAAATTTTGTCTTATTCATATTACTATGGGATGTAAAATGGGTTGTAACATGAAAAATGTTGAATGCTCTATATGAAAAATGTAACTTTATCTAATATATCTTAGCTAGGGAAGATTTTAACTGATAACAGCCTTTTTTAACCTTTAGAATGTAAATAACGTGTATATGTGGATTTAGGGTAGTAAGATGACAAGATGTTTTGAGGGCCATAGTGACCATTTGTATGTGTGTATAGGTGTAATGGGGTTGTTCCCGTATGCACATGTTTTATATTTTGAGGCTAAAAGGCCTAAAAATGTAATTATGTAACAAATGTATATTAATAAAATGAATGACTATAGATCGAAAAGACATAAATGAGTAAGGAGGGATGTGACTACATGGATGAGTGAAAAGGGGCTTAAATGATTTAATAATCATAAAAAGTTCCAATGCATATAAACAAAGTCCATTAAGGGCTTGGGTGGATTCCAATTGGAGAAAAAGGGGATGTATACAAAGGAGGCATGCCTAGGACTAGGGAAGGAATGTGTATGGTTGATTCTTGTGTTGTGGTGGAGTATGAATGAATCCTGTGAAGGATTATGGAAATACAACCATGGAAACATGGGAACTGTGGTGGAATTGGAGGCCTAGAAGGGTGCCTGGAAGGTTTGTGAGTGAAGCAGAATACCTAGAAGCAAGACTACTAGTCGGAGGTTATTGGGCTTAGTACCTTGGTTTTATGATTCTTGGAAGGCTACTTGGAAGGCTTGTGACATTAGCAGAACTCCTAGAAACCACAAGATTTTTAATTAGAGGATGTTAGGCTTGGTACTTTAGCCAATCATTGAGGGTACTAGGTATGTACCTTATTTTTGGGCATGCTACTACCCATGGAGTTAAAGCCTCATCTCGGGGGTGACCCATTGTTGAAAGAAACAAACATTGTGGTTTATGGTTAGGTGGAACATCGAATATATGTAGCCAGTTGTATAATTCTAAAGATAAGCAATTTTCTTCTATTGCACTTATTATTGTTATAATGTTTATAGATTTATGTTAATGGATATATGTGATTGTCAATTGAAAAGATAAAAATTTTCTAGAGTACGCATGTTCCTTCATTTTAAATTTGAGTAGGAATTTAGAATATGCATTCTATTATAGAAACTGTTCGATAGAGCTTCCCAAAAATGGAAAAAAAATTAGAACCCAAGTTTTCATGAGTTATTTGACATGATATTGGGCCTCAGGAAAGGAAAGAATTGGCCTCTAGTGGCTAGGGCATGCTATAGCTGGTATCAAATCCCAAGTTACAACACTGGGCTTTTATAGATCAGGTACAAATATTAGGTACAAGGATTGCATGCGAAGTTTTTCATAAAATGCTAGTAAGAGGATGCATGTCAAGTGTTTATTAAGATTTCCTAAGTGGAATTGAGGAAATAAAAGCGAGGGAATACACATTTTTAATTTTAACCCTTACTTAAATGATATGAGGTTAGGAATTTGTTAAGCTAAAGTAATTATAAGCATGCCATGGAGAATTTGGGGAAATTTGGGAAATCTTCAAATTTCCAACCATATTTCTAAGAATTATATGCAAAATTATTAAACAAGGTGTCCAAGTGCAAGTTAGATGGGAGGGGAGACATTATTCCACAAAAAATCTATATATGACAAGTGAGATTAATTATGCCCCCCCCCCCCGCCCTCACGGTTGAAATTTAATGGTGTTGACATGGAAAATTTTCACTATACCAACAAGGGGAAATACCCGATCACAGACCCCAATTAGGCCTGCTTTCGTTTGGAATGGCTAGTTCCAACGGGTTTTAAGGGACCCTGTAAACTGTTAAATGTGTTGAAAGATTGCTTCTCGGGAGAAGACTTCATTTAAATCAACAAAATAAAACAGCTAACCTATATGTATCAAATCCTATCTAAACTACTTAAGCTACTCTAATCTAGTCCTAACTATCCTAATCTATCCTGTAGGAGCAAAACAAAGGGTGGTTAAACATCATATATAAATCCCAAGTCCAAATGAATCAATTACTGGTCCACATAAGAACAAGGTTGTATTAAATCCTAATCACAATCCAAATACTTATACAGTAATATACATTCCTTTCCACACAAATAACGCTTGCAATTGATGCTTAACAAAGTCTAGAATCAATGACCTTTCATGAATTATCGATGCTATTGAATTACATTCAAATAACTAGGAATAACCATGAACTGCTAGTTATCAATATGCATAAAACAAATCACATTTGTATTTATACAAGCAACAACACATTGATTCTAAACATATCAGAGAAAAGGAAAAATAAATCTAAAACACCGACTCCTTCTTGAACCAAATAGTCCTCTTTATTCACAATAAATCAAAGTTGTTTTCTCCAAACAAAAAGCCCTTCTCTCCTATCTAGAGGTAATACTTATGCAGTCCTATATGACCCTTGGTTTTCCATGAGCTTTCATTTCCCCTCTTATCATTACACAAACCAGCATATGTAGATGATAACGATCAGTGAAACTACTGACACGCCGAGGTCACCTTTGGTGGATTGTTCTACTTCCTGGGGGAATGAATGGATGCCTTTGGAACAGAGAAGGACCGTGTATCATTTCTTTGCATCTGTGTGGAGTGGCTATCATTCTCTGTCATTTCTTGAAGGAACCTAAAGATGTTGTGCTCATCATCCCACATCTAGAATGCTTTGTGATGTATCTGGCAGTGATGACATCTTGATGGAACAACGTTGTCATGAGTGCTTCAACGAAAATGAGGGGGTGCTCCATTATGCACTACGGCAGTCTGTATTCCCTTTTGTAGAGTTTGTTTTGTAATATCGACATCGATGGTGCAGAGGTGTCATATTGATATAATTTACCTTTATCCGTTACCGGGTTTGCTCAAATTTTCCTGCATAAATAATTCATATCAGCTATGATTATGCAAATATGATAAAATGCTTAAAAAACACAGAACTTACCTTCATTAAGCGTTTATAACATCAAAAGGAGAAACATTGCTTCAGTGAAGGGCAGAGAGACTGGCGTTTAAGAGTAAACCCATCGAAAGGCAAAAGATCAATGACGTAGGGAGGAAGTGGTTTTCTGTACCCCACGTGGTATTTCGGAAGGGGTCTGAGTGGTAACCGGTATTGCAGGGAAGGCCACCGATTCCACTCTTCAAGTGACACGCAGCAGCTATGAGGAAAGAGGATACCGATTTTCGGGCGAGTATTCCTCGAGCAAATCGTTCACTCGAAATCTGTGTGGATCGTTGGATCCATGAGGATAGATCAACAGTGGAGGGACTTGACACAGGAAAACACAGAAAACCCCATGGTCAGGCCATACAGCTGGACTTGAAACATTATAGATGGGAACCTATACCCTATCGGGTCTGCCATATGGGTTTTTCCATTAAAAATCACGACCACTGCGTTTTATCGAATACACAGGAATATACGTGAAAACCCACAGCCGGGTCGTATAACTAGACTTTAAAATTTATGTACCGGAGCCTATAATCATCGACGGGTCTGCGATATAACACTCTCCTTTGAAAATTTAGTTCGGAACATTTTATCGAAAATACAAAGGAATACACGGGAAAACCTGTGGTTGGGCCGTACAACCAGACTTCAAAATTTATGTACCCAAATTGATAATTATCGGCAGGTCCGGAATATCGCAGCATGCCTTATATAAAGCTCTTGGGTTTCGCCGATTGGGATATCTGATTGGGGCTAGGCAGACTCGAATATATATATATATATATATATATATATATATATATATATATATATATATATATATATATATATATATATATATATATATATATATATAGATATATACTACCCTTAATATTCCTAGTGGGTCGCGATGTAAACCTTCCCTTTGAAAATCCCTGACTTCAACATTTTTTGAAAAACACATGAAGATGCGAGAAAACCCGCGTCCGACCATACAACCGGACTCGAAATATTATATGCCTGGACCTATAATCATCGGTGGGTCGAGGGTATAACGATGTGCCTTATATATAGGCCCCGAACCCCACCAATTACAATATGCGATGGGGCTTCCGAACCCGATAATATATATATTGTGGTTAATAAATCCATTGGGTCCAGTAAACAGTGGTGTGCCTTTTATATAAGCCCCGGACCCACCAATAGCGATGTGTGATATGGATCCAGACCCAAAATATATGTATTTGGGTTGATAATGTTGTGAGGTCCAGAAGAGAGCAATGTGCAATGTTAATTGCCATAGGCCAAAAAGGGGTGATTTATGCATATTTTTGAGTATTTCCATTGTAAAAGGGTTATAACGGGAATACGATGTGATAGAAGGTTTTGAGGGTTGGAAAGGTCTTGATGGAGGAAATGAATGGAGGGTTAGGAAGCGCTAGAGGCAGATCATGTGCCAGACATTCAAAGAGCGACGCTTGGCCGTTAGGCATTGAAGATTTGACTTGGCAACGAGTTGCAGTCTTTGGGACAAAAAAAATCATTCGGAGAGGTGAAAGATCAACTTTTTTAAGGGACCCATTCAAAAATTGCTACCAAGGCAGATTTTGATAGGGTGGTGGTTGTGGCCACAACAATGTGTAGGGAGGGGAGCAACAATGGGTAGTAGCACCTCACTAACCATTATAGATCAGTAGTCGACTATTGTAGATCTTGATTGAGATTGACAGCGAGGCCCCCCTTGTTATCAATGTTCAGTGGGAAGGGGGAGGGCCATAGTTGGGATTTTTTCCCAAACCACTCATCTCAGATTGACAGATTGGAATGGTTGTGAGGGCCCCCTTCCTAGAATTCAAACCCACTACTAGGGGGTCTATAATACTCGCAATTTCAGTCGAGATGGTTTTCCATGACTGTGTGGCCCAGAGGGGCACAGGTGATACTGACAAGGTAGTTACCATGTAAATATGAGTTGCATTCCACATCAATGTGACATCATGATGACCTCATCAATGATATCAACCAATGAAATGACTCATTGGGGATTTTGGGAATTATTCCCAAAAGAGACAAAGAACCTTGAGAAATGTAAAATGGAAGGTTGCATGCATGCTAAGTGTTTAAGGGGATGACACAAGTTAGTTTGAGGCCAAAGGGAACTAGAAACCCAAAAATGTGGAAGGCCACATAGTGCCAAGTGTCTTGGGGTAGTGATATAGGAAGTTCAAAGCCAATGAGAGCTAGGGGTAAACCAAAAGTACAAACAATTCATTATTTTCTGAATGAATTAGAATGCACACAAAAGAGTCAATACAGTTTTAGAACATAGTTACAGGTATATCTAAATGGTTTAAGAGAGAAAATCAACTAGAATTTATGCAAAATATTCCAAAATTTTGCTAAATTGACAAGTCATATGCTTTTAAGGAATCTTTGAGGCCCTAAATAATGTTTTTAGGTAGAAAACATTTGAAACAATTTATTATACCACCAAACGTTATAACTAAAATAAAAGAGCTTTGAGAGAGCTTTCTCATTACATACTACAATTACAAAACATAGTTGATATGAAGGATTTATGGTTGAAACAATATGAAGAAAAAATAAGGTAAGTAGTTACTTCAAAAGGGTGTAATTCAAAAACCATAGCTCATATTGGAGAAATAAAGTTGTTAATGGGACTTATATTTTAAATTTGACTACATAATTACTCGGAAAATTGGAATTAGTGTGTTGTGATATGATATGAGAAATTGAGGTAAATAGGCCAAAATTTTTAGAGGTCATAACATCTAGCTTAGGATATGGATTTGGGTAAATAGATATCCAATAGATACCTATAAATAAGGAGAGTAATTCTACCAACCCAAAAGTTAGATTAAGGTAGGGAATATCCTAAAATTTTCAAAAGGAGGCTATAGGTGGCCTATAAGGAAAGGAAAAATAAGAATTAGGAGTATGGGGTATAATTAGGGATACTATAGCCATGAAGAGTTAGATCCATGAACATTAGCATGGGTAATGTTGGGATAGAGTCAAATGGTCATGGAAAGAAAAAGCTAGAAGATAGAGGGTTGGAAGATACCATGAGGAGTCCATAATGGAGGTGCTTAGCTATAAATATGATAATGAGATATTGGTAAGTCACGGAAAGAAGCAAATCAATACTCATATTTTACATTTCTTTAATACATTGTAGATGAGGATAGATCAAGGGTCTGATTCTAGAAAAGCATAGGAACATGATTCAAGAGTTAAGGGGAGAGATGATGGAGGTTTAATAAACTCTAGGGTGCTCTTAGGTAGCCTCATTATGCATTAAGGAAATCCAATAAGTGAGCCCATGTTTCCCTAGGATCATAAAGTAGTTCAAGCATGTCACCAATTAGGTGGCTAAGAAGGAAACTAGAACCAAAAGGTTTACAAGGGGAAGTTAGAAAGATAAATCCGCCTACATATAATGGTGATTATAAGGGAGAAGAGGTTGAATCTTGGCTACTAGAAATGAGAAAGTACCTTCATATACATGATTATTCTTCCAATTTAGAGGCATGCATTTCCATATATCAATTCATGATCCAGGTGGATATTGGTGGCCACTCGCCTATTCCACTTAGACCCTCACCATTTTTCTTGCAAATTTTTTTTAAGTTTCCTTATTTCTATCACATTTTACTATTTTAGGCAGTTTTTTGGGTCCTAAACTTTCAGAGCCGATTTGAGGCCCTAAACAATGCTTTTTTGGCAAAATAGAAATTCGATGATTTTTATGGAGATCACATTAGTAGTTGTAGTCTTCAGAGAGATATTTCTAATGATGTAGCATACGCATCAAACATAGATAATATGACCAAGTTATGACCCCTGGAATTTGGTTTCCCAACTAACCCCAACGGGGACCATAAACTCTTGGTGTTACATCTCCTCAGGTTAGGGTTTTGTTTGTTTAGGGTCTTCTATTATTTTTTATTGATAAAAAGGCCCTTGAGCCTCATTGTCACTTATTTCAAAGGTATGTAGCTGCCACATCTCTTCTCAAAGATAAGCTACCATCGCCTGAGATAGTCTTATTTCCATTCTATTTGTAAGCATATTTCAGTATTTGATATTAATGAAATGAATTGTTATTTCTGCTGCATCTCTATATTTATGGTTATATCTATAATTTGTTTCATTCCTATTTGAATCTGGATCAATTCAATGGGGAAGAAAATTTATGGTGGGAGAACCTCAAAGAAGTTAAAAAATTGGAATAAAAAAAATTTCATGGAAGAAATTTAAAAAGTAATTCCAAAGGACGTACTTCCTATTTTAACACCACTATGAGAGAAAAAAGGAGGAGTTTTTTGAACTTGAATTAGGGAAAATGTGAATGGAGGAATATGGCTAAACATTTACTGAGTTACTAAAGTAGATGGATTTTATTAGAGATGAAAATATAAATATACATAGGTATGCGAGTGGATTATGATGGGCCTCCAAATTAGACATAAATTAAGGCCCATTTTACCATCCTTCAGCACATTAAACCTCTATTTTTGCATTATATAATGTATTTATAACTTTAATATGTTCATTAGGAAGGTTTATGGCTAAGTGCATATTTGTGCCTAATATTATTTATTTTTTCTGGAATATTGTGAGAATATTGTACAGATTATGAAGATTTGGTGGAGGAGATAATTTAGGGACTTGATCCCTATTATAGGAGGATCAATATTAAATAATAAATCAAGAAGATATTATGAAATTATTGCATAGATTTTGGAGCTCCAATGATTGAGAAAATCTAGGAATGTGGTCCCTATCATTTAATGCAGATTTCTAGTGTTGGGAACAAGATCCACTAATTGGGGGATTTTGGAGGGGATAAATTCCTTCTTTCATGGGGAATGATTCCTAATCATTTTTTTATAGGTACTCATATTTATCAGTCCTCTTGTGGAGAGAACTCGTATTTTTGCAGCTCCGCTATTATTTCTCGCATGGATGTAATTGCATTGATGGAAATAATGAAGATTGATGTCATGTTCAACTTCTAAATCTTGGTCTCCTTCACAAGACTTTGAGTTTTCTTGGGCTTGACCATCCTAGGAGCCTCAGAGCCTTTTTGTGTCATTTACTCTTCTACCTTGCACTTCTTATTCACATGGATCTATTGTTCTTGTTTTTTCCTATTTTTGCATTTAGTATTGATGGTTTCTTGTTGTAGGATTGAGTTAAATGGTTGAAGTAAGTTCTTTTCCAAGATCACAAAAATCATTTCATCCTTGGAAAATATTTTGAAGGTCATAGTAATAATTGAGCTACTTGGATTAATTTGCTTATTCCCAAATCTAGATTTCTAAAAGTCCCTTGTGGCAAATAACAACAAATTTCTGCTATTTTTTAGAACATGCTAACGAGCTTCAATCGAGTTGATTCCACTTTCATTAGATGAAAAAAGCATTATAGTTAATAAAATAATTTACCCCATTTAATTTTCATTTGATTAGGTTAGGCATCTGGTAGATTTACTAGCTCACTAGTTCTCTAAGCTATAGATTTTAGACTAGTAATTTTCTGTTATTTTTTAGCATGGGTTAACAGAGATATCTTTGAGAAATTCCACTTGGAATGGATACACAAGGCATTCTAGTAAATAAAAAAAATTGTTCCATCAAATTTGTAATTTATTTTCTTTTTCATTCGATGAATTAACTTCCTATAGTAAATTTGTAACATCTTGTAGTTTCCTATAGTACTCCTCCAATGTGTCTATACTTGCCCATATTTGCCAAAAAAAATTGGTTTTCATTCCTTAAGGTTGAATCATTACCCTTAGGATCTAAATCGATGTTTGAAGTGGGATAAAAACCAATTACGACTTGCCTTTTTCCCCATGCAAAACATCTCAGCGATTTGGGTTAATAGACAAATTTATGAATTGGATAATACAATGATGATTTTCTTGATTGCAACATCCAATCAAATTTGTTAACGGATCTAAACTCTTTTAAATGTAATGGTTGACATTTAGTTCATGATATTTACTTGATTCAATTATAATATGTTTCTTTACTTGTATTTTGTTTCTCGCAATAGGTTAAGGTTCTCATTTCGAGCATTTCATTTTCTGCAATTTGTTTAGGATTTGATTTCATTATATGCACTCCATTACATCTTGAAAACAAAGGAACGAACCATTGTATGTTGCACATATAGTGAAAATACATCTTAATTTTGTACGAAACTCGAGTTGATAATTAAAATTGGCGTCCTTGGGAGTTGTAGCATTTTGGTTGCAATGCAGAGGCTCATCATTTTTTGGTACCATTGATGTGGAGGTGTCAAAGTATGCATTGTTTTCTTCCCTAGTTGATTGATTTATTTTAATTTCTGTAAAAACAAGAAATTGCATTAGGCATATTTCATTTCAATAATACAAGGATTGCATTGCATTAGCATTCTTATTCAAAAAAAATTAAAAATAATTCTCCAACACCAACCCCCCCATTTGATCACGTGGTGTAGTAAGAGGCACATCACCATCCACTTTTGTAGGTAGAAGGAGAGGAGGTGAGAGAGAAGGTAGAATAAATGGATGGAGATAATGAAAATGAAGAAGATCTTCTTGGATTTCCATTCAAGATACTGATGTCAGTGTGCATATGAAGAAGATCCCTCCATATTTTCTTCCCAAATTCCGTGGTATGAGGTCAGAGGATCTAGAAACGTTTCTCTTTGAATTTTAAATCCTTTGTAGATCTTATGGTGACTTACTAAACACTCAAAAATTGAGATTATTTCTGGAAACATTGAAGGATAAAGCTCTTAAATGGTTAATGAGTTTAGAGGTTAATTCAATAAGATCATGGAATGATATGAAAAGTATATTTTTAGAAAATTATAAAGATAATGATCTTAAAGAAGAAATATTTAGAATGAATCAAAAAGAAGATGAGAGCCTTGAGGATCTAACAGAGAGGTTCATTTATAATGTTACAATCGAAAAACTACATCATTCAGGATCCAACACACTAAAAAGCCTCTTACTTAGAATAATTAGGGATGAATGGATTGATATCCTTGATCTCATGAGTAGAGATGAGGTATACCAATATCATTTGAAGAAATTTGCGAAACATGAAAACACATATCAAGAGGAAGGGAAAGTGTAAGTCAATCAGCATCAAGATCGGTAAGTCAAGCTAAACTTGGAAATTTGCTTGATAACTTTAAAAGAGAAATTCTTAGCAATCTAAGTGAACAAGTAGAAATTTTAAGAATACAAAATGAGCAAAAAGAAGATGTTGATATTTGTGTTGTCCATGTAAAATCACATGATGTTAAATATTTCCCCTCATTAGCAAGGTTGAAGGAATTTTACGAAGAGGACAATGGAGAAATTCAACAACCAATGCAGCTATTTTATGTAGCTCCAAGAGGACCATGGCAACCTATTCAACCTGATATGGTGCAAGAGCCTAATTGACAATTTCAAGCTTATGCACATCCATATTAAAGTAATTGGAACACACCCTTTCCTTGGAAACATTGGCCATATCAACCCCAAAACTAGTCTTGGGAACAAGGTTGGAAAGGAACTTATGGGAGCCATCCACAATATCCTCAATATTTTCTTCAATATCCACCATACCCAACTCCATGTTATCCCTACCATTCACCTACACCAAAACCCCAACCACATCCATCTCAAATATCCACTCCCACTCAACTACCTGTACCCCCATTTTCAAACCCACACAATGAGGTAGCTCAACTCACTTACAATGTTGAGGTACAACACTTACAAACATATCCTCTTGATCTAAATGGTATTCATCTTATCACAAGAAGAGTATAAAAAAAATAGATTCTCTTGATATCATTGAAGGATAACATGCATAAAAAGAAGATTCAAATGTGAAGACCAAAAAATCATGGGTTGCACTTGACGAAGAGTAGACATGAAAATCATATATTGAGAAAGTTCCCTCATGTTTACCATCATATCCTCTATGCGTTCAAGAGAATAATCAACAAAAAGGAGAAGATATGAATTTCATGGAAGAAGAAGACATCCAAGATGATCCAAAATAGCAAGTGGACTAGGGGCATCACAACCTTATTGAAATATGTTTCCAGACCTTCACTAATTTGCAACAATACTCTCTTCTTCAATTGTGCTTGATATCATCAAAGTTAAAGAATTTGGCCTCTAACATTCAAGTACATGTCAAAGAATATGTTTAGAGCCTACACATGATTTTATCTATCATCAAGTTATGCAAGTGGCTCAATTGGAAGTATTCCTACACTTGAAAATGATTTTGTTTTTTCAAGTAGAGTATGATAGGAAAGAAATAAAAAATGAAAAGTAAGAGGAAAAAGTTAAATCTTAGGTGAAAACCTCCTTTGAGGTGCCTGGGATTGGCTCATTGATTGAAAACCTCCATGAAGTGGTCAATGGGTTGGTAAAAAAGGAAAAAGGTAAAAGGAAAAGATCCTAAGCGAAAACCTCCTTTGAGGTGCATAGGAAGACCTACTAGCTGAAAACCTCATTGAGGCAACTAGTAGGCCTAGAAGAAAAAATAAAAATATTTTCTCCATGTATCTCTCTCACATGAATGCAGGTGTTCTCCAACCTCTGCAAGCAACAAAAACAAGTTAGCCACCAAAAAAAAATTGATCAAAAGCCTAGTCAAAGGAAGTCAAACTTGGACTTTCTCCTATTTTCTTAGATGCTCCAGAAGAGCCAAGGCCATTCCCATCCATCACCCTCATCTATTTCCACCATACACTCATCATTCCCAAGATTTTACTACTCATTTTCCTTGTTGTCCTAAAATGGTACAGGAAGATCATGTAGTTACTACAGGAAACAAAAATACATAGAGCATAAAATTATTTTTGTCATATCTTGAAAACCATGCATCTGTTTTCCAAGAGGTTTTACGAGGAGATGTATATGGATTATAGTAACAGTCCCAAGAAATTTCAATAAATTCTGGTGTACCCTTTTTAAGAAATTGGCCTCCATCACCTAAAACCATTTTTGAATTTTGTCGATATTCGTCCATCAATTTAGAAAATTGTTTCATGCGGAGATGCATATGGATGATGGTAACATGCCCAAGACAATTCAACAAATTCTAGTGCAGAGTTGTCGAGAAATCGACCTCCATCACCTCCATCCATTTATAATTTTTCTTTAGATTCGTGCATCCATTGGCCAATATTTTTTATGGGGAGGTGTATCAGGATGATGTCAATGTGCTAAGAAAATTTCAGGTCAATCTAGTATATCGTTTGAGAGATATGCATAAAAAAATATTTCTATAGGATTTCCTGTAGCTACTACACGAAGACCCTGTAGTACTACAAGATGTCCGTAAATCCTACGGGAAAGGAGTTTCGATTGGAAAACAATGATGCTGACCTATTCTAGGTTGAAAAAGAGGACCTTACACGTTACCATCTCTCATCCACATCCACTCATGTCTTTACCTACCCATGTGTCCATCAATAGAAAAAACATAGGAAAATATGAAAAAATATGAAAAAAGGGAGAATCCAGAGGACATGTTATCATGGGCCTCATCCATCCATCACTCCATCTCCTTCATCACCATTTCTCAACTCCTACACCTCCACCTAGCCTCCCTCCAAGTGAAAAAGAAAAAAAAACAATGAAGGAAAGGGAGTTATATGGTTTCCTGTAGTAGCTATAGGATCCCCTATAGCAGCCTCTATTATAACAAGAATAGACCATGTATGCATTCTCCTTCACCACCCATGAAAATAGAGAGCTCCAACATCCTTGTAGGCATTGTGACTCCTATCCAGATCTCCACCAGCAGTAGATTGGGCACTGGAAAGAAACTTGCAAACAACAACCTTATCATTTAAAGAATCATCAAGCTATGGAGACCTGTGTAGAAGAAGGAAAAGAAAATTAGCACCTCCAGGGAAGCATGGATCGATCATCAACTTAGCAGCCGCATGCATGGCTCTCCAACAACCATCAGGTATGTAAGGATATGCAATATTCTTGGCCTCTTCTCTTGAGAGTATTGTAGTTATAAATTTGTTGTCAATGCATGAGAGATGAGTTTTTATAAGCCAAGGATGGGTCAGAAGTCTCAGCCACCTTCAACTATTTAATTGTAGCTAACTGCTTCACTCATGCAATGTGGAAGATCCAAATTAGGAAGGGTGATGATTTTTAGGAATGGGGATAACCATTAAACGAGGAAATTGGTGCAAAGGCCAAGTCACCAAAGCACTACAAGCCCTTCATACACTTCATGTCCACTATTAATCCATCATTCATCCATCTCATTTCATAAGAAAAAAAATACTTTTCAAGAACAAACCCTACACTCTGTCTCACCTTCAAAATTTCTGTAAAAAAACACACAAAGCACATCCTCTCGATTTTCACAAACCTACACTACTCCCTCTAAGCCATAACATCATCCTCCAAACCATGTACATAATTTCTCATCACTCTTATACAATTAGAAGACCCTGAAAGACAAGGAATGACTGCTACATGAAGGCAAAATGTTGCTACAAGAAGGAAGAAAGGAACAAATTGCGTTAAAAACCAATATGGCAGTGCCTAGGAGAGACCTAATAAAAACAAAGAAATTCAAAGCCCATTAGGCAATCATCTACGCCAAAAATAGAAGAAGAATACAAAAAAAGGCAAGAAGGAATTCACAATCAAAATAGAATTCAAACTGTAGTGATGAAAAGAGGCTTTTCAATGGGTCTCTAATTGCTTTCTAGCTTTTGTCCAAGGCCTAAAAGATGTTATAGGAAGGGGAGAAAGGCATGGAAAATCCATTCAAAAATGGAATTGAGGGGCATGCAAGTCAAGTTTAGGAAATACCCTAGGCTTAGACTATCATTTATGCTTAAAACAAGTTTAAACAGGCTGTTACAGGGTTTCCTATAGTTACTACAATAATTACTACAAGATGTCCTAGTTTACTACAAGATATCATCTAAGGGAATTTTGAGGGTTCCAGAGGTGTCCAAATGGTGGAAAAAGGTAGTAGGAGATTGGAAAATGATGTGTAAGACCTTGCGAAATTGAAAAACCTTAAAGAACCCATCTTGCATAAGGGGAAAAAGGAAGGAATGTACGAATCAGGGAGGTCACCAAGGCCATGAATGAGGCACAATGAGGTCACTAAGTTGCTTAGAGGATGAGAAACACTTTCAGTAGGGGGTATTATGGGCCTCCAAATTAGACATAAATTAAGGCCCATCTGACCATCCTTCAACACATCAAACCTCTCTTTTTCATTAGATAATGTATTTTTAAATTTAATATGTTCATTAGGAAGGTTTATGGATAATTGCATATTTTTTCCTAATATTATTTATTTTTGTGGAATATTATGAGAATATTGGGCAGATTATGGAGATTTGGAGGAGGATATAATTTAGGGCTTGCTCCCTACTACAGGAGGATCAATATTAAATAATAAATCAAGTTCCGTGTCATTTAATGCAAATTCCTAGTGTTGGGAACCAGATCCACTAATTGAGTGATTTTGGAGGTGAAAAATTCCTCCTTTCATGGGAAATGCTTCCTAATCATTTTTTATAAGTACCAAGTCAAATTTTTCTCTAGGGATTTTTATTATTCTTCTTATGGAGAGAACTTGTATTTTGTAGCTCCAATGTCATTTCTTGTAAGGATGTAATTGTATTCATGGAAATAATGAAGATTGGTGCCATGTTAAGCTTCTAAATCTTGGTCTCCTTCATAGGAATCCGAGTTTCCTTTGGCTTGGATGACCCAGGAGCCTCAGATCCCTTTTGTATCATTTACTCTTCTTCTTTTCACTTCTTATTCACATGCATCTCTTGTTCTTTTTTTTTCCTATTTATGCATTTAGTATTGATGATTTCTTGTTGTAGGAGTGGGTTAAATGGTTGAAGTAAGTTATTTTGTAGGATCAAAAGCATGATTTCATCCTTGGAATATCTTTGGAAATTCATAGTAATGATTGAGCTACTTGGCTTAGTTTGCTTATTCCCGAGTCTAGATTTCTGGAAGTCTGTGGTGGCAAATAACAGTAAATTTCTGCTATTTTTTAGAAAATTATTATGAGCTTCAATTGAGTTTATTCCACATGAATTATATCACAAAACAAATTTATTTAATAAAAAAATTTACCACATTTCATTTGTACTTGATTAGGTAAGGCATTTGATAGATTTACTAGCTCACTAGTTCTCAAATTTCTAAATTTTAGACTAGTAATTTTCTGTTATTTTTTAGCATGAGTTAATAGAGGTAATTATGAGTGATTCCACTTAGAATGGAGACCTAAGACATCCTAGTAAATAACAAAATTTGTTCCATCCAATTTGGATTTGATTTACCTGGTCATTCGATGAATTATAACTTCTTGTAGTAAATTTTTAACTTCCTGTAGTTTCCTGTAGTACTCTTCCATCATGTATATACATGCCCATATTTGATCAAAAAGATTTGTTTTTGTCACTTAGGGTTGAATCATGACCACTAGTCTCTAAATCAATTGTTTATGAGGGATAAACATCACTTAGGACTTGCCTTTTTACCCATGCAAAACATCTCAGTGGTTTGGGTTAATGGACAAATTTATGAATTGGGTAATACAATGATGATTTTCTTGATTGCCACATCCAATGAACTATGTTAATGGATATAAACTTTTTGAAATGTAATGGTTGATATTTAGTTCATGATCTTCACCTTATGTAATTAGAATAGGTTTATTTCCTTGTATTTTCTTTCTTGCAATAGGTTAAGGTTCCCATTTTGAGTATTTCATTTTCTGCAATTAGTTTAGGATTTCATTTCATTACATGTACTCCATTACATCATGACCACGAAGGAAGGACACATTGTATGCTGCACATATAGTTCTGATATCTCTTATGTTTTTATGACCACAGGGTTGATAAATAAAGTTGGTATCCTTAGGAGTTGCAGTGTTCTTGTTGCAATACTAAGGCTCATCATATTACCACCATTCTATGGTGATATAATTAAATTTGATGATCTAATTACTTTAGATTAAGATATGAGGAGGCATAACACCTCTATGAGTAGGGTAAAAATAAATCAAATTTTCAAAGGGCTTCGGATGATAGGAAAGGAATAAATATGCAAGAAAGGAAGAAATGGTTCAAACCCTCATCTTTCAAAAATGATCCTTAAGAAAAACAAAAACACAAATAGCTCATAGTGAACCAAAGGGGATTGATTCACTAAACAAGAAATGAAAATTACATCCCATTAGATGTTAGGGTTATGATGGAGAAAGCATGTATAGGGATTTCCCACACAAAGAAGGAAAAATGAGGATTGTACACCACATCTAAGGAGTTTATACAATGGAGGATGTGGGAGGAAGCATGCCTATAATTTATCAAACATTGGATAATAGGCAAGATGAACATCAAAAACACATGGTCAAAGTGGAAGGTAAGTTAAATAACCAACCCATTACTATTTTAATTGACTATAGAGCTAGTCATAGTTATCTTGATCCTAAGTTGGCTGAAAATTTTAACTTGAATAAAACCAAGCATAGAAGGTGTTATAGGCTATTTTGTCACATCTGGTCAATAGGCCTATTAACTGGAGCATACAACATCCTTTTACCCCTTGTCATCATCATTGAAAAAATCCCTAAGCATGCCTCTCCCTAATCCCTAAACTTTTTCCTTTAACTACTTCATTTCAGTGATTTTAAGGCCCAATGCATGCTCTTGCCTTGAGAGACTGCGTTCACTAGTAGGATGACCCTCTCTGGACCTATGCTAATCACTAGTAGGTTGCCCCTTGGTGGGGGTGCATTGATTCTAGAAATTCAAGAGAAATAAAAATAATCCCGAAGCTTCATGTTCCAAAAGCTTTTAGGATTTGTTATAAGCATTTACCTTGGATGAAAGTCTCGAATCCTTTCGTATCCTACCCTGGATATTTCACCCATCATCCCTTGAGATCATCCTCCCATCAAGAATGGATCTCAGGCCGAAATTGGTAAATGGATAGGAATTCCTAACCTATCATCCTCTTCTATATATTTACTGCCATCCACAAGCTAACAGTCGCTTTTGGAAATAGAATCTACCCTCATACTATTGTTGTGAGAGTAATTATTCCATGCATTAGGGTGGCATAGAGGCACACTTTGTGATAAGGAAGGACAAGTCAACTTGGAGGAGATCTTCTACAAGATCAACTCATACATTAGGTTGTAACTCTCTCCATTTCTATTAATACAAGGAATATATTTTTTTCTTATGTGCGATGTTATGATTTCATGTATTTAAATACCATGTTGATCTATTGAATAAAATGATTAGATTATGCTACATAGATTCCATACATCGTTTGCTTGTGTTTTCTGATTGTGCAGATTCTAGTTATAGCGATCAGAGCTAGGTTTGGAGTGTATAAGCCAAGAAAGGAGTGAAGCTTGCAACAAATTCTGGGTAGGTTTCATCCCATTGTCCATTTAATTTAAGGAATGCATTATCATCCTTACTTTCAGTTCTTGTAGTTTAGCCCACTAGACCTAGGGAAAACACTTCTGTAGGTAGGCGTAGATTCTGTATAGAAAATTGGTGACCATACAAGGGATCGATGTATTCATTTGTTGGTTTCCGTATCCTTAGTGCTTGTTTTATCTCTTCTTTAGACCTTTATTCTCTCACTCAGTCAAGAATAGACCTAGGAAGACTTTTCATTGAGTTTCAATTGCAAACTTTAGGTCAAAACCTTGCGTCCCCTGATCAACACTCACTCTAGTCTACTGATAGAGCATTGCAATGCCCCTAAGCCTTATTTGTGCACGTGTTTTAGAAAACTGGTGCCCTCTCAGCACATGTTTTGGTCCCTATTCATGTACACATTTTATCTTGTTTGATTTTCTCTCTATTTAACTTTGTTCCAACTACTCTTCCTTGATTCCATAAGTGTCTTGTGGCCTCTTAGAAGCCTCCGTTTGGTTTTATTTTGGTGTTGAGTGCCTTTGATAAGGATTTGTTTATATTTTCCTTTGTTCTTATCATTAGGTCATATGCGAACTGATTTGTTTGATTAAATAGAGCTTGAATGAATTAGTGTTGTAGTCATCATTCTGAAAGGTTTTCTTTCATTAGTGATTAGACATGGATCTTATTTTTTGTCATATTTGAAAATTAAGTGGAATTGAAAAGAAAAATATCTTTGCATTGGCATATAGGGTTTTGTGTGTGCATAAGTATTGGAAGAGTTACATTAAAATGGAATTTCACTTTGCATATTGTTTTTTGCATTTTGTATGTTTCATACTCTTTAGTTCTCCCCTCCTTAAGATAGATTTTCATTTAAAGTGAAATATTTCATTTCCTCATGCTAGCTTGCATTTTTGGCAATTTAGGTGAAACTTGTTGTGAGCCCCAAAACTGAAACTTAATTCAAGATAAACATTAAAATTTATTGAATCAAACTAAGGAGAATTTCTAACATAGTGCAAACACTTAGAGGTGTAGGCTAGAGACGTGTTATGGCATCTTTAAATGTAGGATATGTCGTCGTTTTCCAACGTTGTATACAAGGGGTGATATCTCGTTCCACGTATGAGTGTATCAGATCATACTCCATGTACCTTTGGGTATATTGGATGGCACTCCACGCATGATACCTTAACATATACCACCTACCTATCAATATATATCTCAATAGTATAAAATCAATGTGATCCAAAATTTACAGGTTGTTGCTATGAATAAATCTATTCCAATGGTATCTGGTACCTCCTAGGTCCCGCGTACTCGGCCTCTACAAGGTACCTCAAAATCTCAATTTCTTGGACAAGGTATTTATCAAATTCTAATAGGATAGACTGCATGTGGTATGGCACAACCTCCACCAACTCCACTCTATCTTGGATTGATGTGAAATCCTAATGAACAATAGTATCAAATTTTTAAAGGTATATCTCAAGTTCCTTATGAAGCCAACAAGTCTAAACCCAACCACTCAAGTATTTGCAACGTTATCCTGGATCTGCACAACAAGGACATACATATACTGGTTATTAGAATCATCCTTATCGTGGTACCCAAGTTACTTTTTATTAGAACCCTCCTTATTATGGAACATAGATTCCTATTTCCCAGGTTATTCTATCCTATATGGGGTATCCTCCTTCGAATTTTAATAGGAAGTTACCATATGTGGCAACTCTTGAACTACCAAATTTGACTCGGCTCATGAATGACCCTATTTCTCATTTTCCTTTCTGGCTGATAATTCCTACCAAATTTCTTTCTGATATCCCAAAATTCAATGGGAATCCTAGAGAAGACCCATCCATGCATGTGATGAATTATCATTTTTGGTGTTCTTCGAACTCCCTAATTTATGATTCCATTCAATTACATCTTTTCCAATGTATGCTTACATGTTCCATAGCTAAATGGTATACTGAATTACCTAGATCTTCGTTCAATAATTTCAGTTCCTTAGCCACTACATTCCTAACAAATTTCCAGTTTCCCATATGATATGAGAGTGGAATGGAACTTTTGACCAACTATAAATAGAATAATTCTACTCACATTTTCAATCATATTCATGATTGGCGACATCAGTTGGTTAAGGCTTAGGTCCCTCGCTAATTGTTAGCAGAATGGCTCATTAAATATATGTTTCCATAAATCATAGAAGATGTAGCTAAGGGAGGAGTTGTGACTCAAGAGAAAATGATTCCTCATCCCTAGTACTTGGATCTCATTTATACCCAATCTGACATGGTTAATGAGAAAATACCAAATTCTCTGAGACCCTCAAACACGGTTCCTCATCTTCCTAGTAAAGAATCACATGCTACTGATGGCATGATTGGTTTTTCTAGTACATAGTATGAGAGTAAACCATATGGTACTTCTCTTATGACTTCTAAAAACTCTTCATCCTATCCTCCTGTGGCTTTTACTTCCAAGATTAATATCATTCATTCTAATAAAGGTAAATCTCAACATCAACCAGGAAGTAAGAAGAAAGGTAAATTCAAGAAGAAGAAAGACTATCCTCTACGAATAAACAATCCAATCTGTCATTTGATGAGAAATGGAAGCCTTGCTAAACATGTTCGATCTGTAATGAGGAGCACTTCACCCATGAATTTTCTCACTGGGCGGAAGAAAACCGATTTATGAAATCTTCTACTTCTTTGATTGTGTTGACTGACCCATTTCCCAAACAGGAGACTCACACAGCTTCTTAGGACCCTACTTCCTCTAACTCGATTTTAATGCTTTCATCGACAAAGCCTAAATCTGATATTATGGTGGCCGATCAAACTAAATACTATGGTAATATGAATCCTACGAACTATCAGGCTAATGATCAACCTACCAATTCAACTTCATCTCCATGGGATCCTACTCTACCTACGATTCTTATGAAATTAACCATTAAACCACTTAAGGGAATTATTCATAAATTTTCTTTCAACCCTCGCACACGATCTGCTCAAAATTATTAACATAGTTGAGGACCTAGCTTAGTCTCCATCAGCTATGTCCACACTTGAGGTGTTGCAAAATCGTCCCATCCAAAAAAAGGCTTTGCTTTCTGCCATCAGATGTATTGATCCTTCGGAGTCCAACCTAGTTGTTTTCAATCATGAGAACTATTCACTTCGACTTCCGGCTCAATTGGCTTTTATGATCCTGGTTGTCATCCATGGTAAGAATACCCATCATTCTATTGTAGACAAAGGACCCTCAACCTACATTATGTCATTATCCTACTAGAAGGCGATTGGTTCTCCTCAATTGAGTTAGTCACCGACCAACTTGAAGGATTTTGAGGGGTGAACGTATAAAAATTTTGGTATTTTGAACTCCTTTCAAGTGGAATTAGGGGAAAAATTTGTATCCATAGAATTTGAATTTATTGATGAACCACTCGATTATAACCTTCTATTGGGTCACACGTAGATTTATGCCATGGCTCCATTCGTTTCAACTTATTTCCAGATAATTTCCTTTCCTCATATGGGTGAGATCTTAGCCATCGATCAACTCACCTTCTTTGCCTGGAATTATCAAGTTATAGGAAGTGCCCCTCTTGTAGGGGAAACTATACACCCTTATCAACGTGTCAGGGTTGGAATGTTTAAGGATTCCTCTCTCATGGGAACCTTTTCTCTTCCTTCACCATCACTTCTTGACAACTCTCCTTCAGTTGTCTCTATATCAATATGATATCATATTTTACTAATGCAACTAATCCTTCGATTGTACCAGATGAAACTAACACCAACGTTTTGGAAATCGAATGTCACTGAGCCCTATTGAGCTTGATTATGAAGCCATTTGTTCTTCTTGTGCAACTCATGTTGATCTTACCTCTTCAATTAATTAGATTGGTCGTTCATTGTATTATGGCATGTCTTCTTATCTACATGAGAGAATCATGTAGATCATGATGCTAGAAGATGCATCGTGGGATGATCATCACCATCATTCCCCCTTACCATATTCTGTTGAGGATAATCTCAGTGAACTATATCAACCCAATATTGTTGAGTTTCCTATGAATTCCATTTCAATTCTGGAAGTCAGATCTGAAAATAACTTGTCAAATATCGTGGAGATGATACCTCTCGACTTCTCAATTAAATTAAGTATTTTCGAGGATCTACATATCGGTGATTCTTTCTCTTCGGATGAGATTAAGACATATAAGGCCCTATTTTAGGAATTTTTAGATATCTTTGCTTTGCCTTATGCAGAAATTTGAGGTATCGATGTAAATGTAGTGGTGCATGAAATTAAAACCTATCTTGAT
Source organism: Pinus tabuliformis (assembly GCA_031772625.1). Lineage (NCBI taxonomy): Eukaryota > Viridiplantae > Streptophyta > Pinopsida > Pinales > Pinaceae > Pinus > Pinus tabuliformis. The sequence continues at coordinate 806,672,118 of CM062818.1, read as the reverse complement.
GCTAAATCAGTCTGGGAGTGCCTCCATCTAGTCCATCCCAAGAAGGATTCCATGATTAAAGCTAAAGTTGAAAAACTTCTACGTGCTGGTTTCATCTACCCAGTTCCTTTGACCGATTTGGTTTCAAATATTGTTCTTGTCATAAAGAAATAAGGAACAATCCCTATGTGCTTTGATTATTGCGATATAAATCATGCTTGTCCAAAGGACAATCAGCCAACCCCATTCATAGACCAAATTGTTGATGATTATGCCAGCTATGATATATATTCGTTCATGGATGGTTTCTATGGCTATAATCAAATAAACATTCTCCTAGTGGATTAATTGAAGACTCCATTCATTTGTCCCTGAGGCACATTTGCATACCAAAAACTTCCTTTTGCCTTAAAAAATTTAAGGGCTACTTTTCAGAGGATGATGGATTACACCTTCCATGAAATCAAACATATCATGTATCCTTATTTGGATGATTTTCCTTCTCATTCTAAACATCGAGTTGATCACTCGATGCATCTTAGGTCCATAATTTTACAATGTAGACATTATAATATTCGACCTAATCCTCACAAATGTGTGCTCTGTGTTAGTTCTGGTCGACTTCTTGGTTTTGTTATTTAAAAACATGGAATTTGTATCAATCCCTTGAATGTTAAGATAATCATTGATTTTCCTGCTCCTTCTTACCTCATTCAGCTTCACGAGTCCAGGGAAAAGCTAACTTTATTCAGAGGTTTGTCCCTAATTATGCCAAGTTGAACAAAGTATTCACTCACTTACTTAAGAAAGGGGTTCCCTTCCATTAGGGCAACTCTACTCAATAGGCATTTGATGCCTTGAAAGATGTGTTGATTCAGGCATCTCTATTATATCCCCCTGATTATTAGCGTGATTATTGCTTGTATCTCGCTGCTGCGCTTACTACCTTAGCAATGGTATTAGTCTAGGAAGACGATTTAGGGACTAAACATGCGATATATTATTTGAATTAGAATCTTAATGATACTAAAATCAAGTACACCCATGTCGACAAGTTAGCTTTAGTGGTAGGCGAAGCCATCCAAAGGTTTTTCCATTATATATTGCTCTAGAAAACTATGGTTTTTTAAGATTGCAGCCCTATGACATATAGTTTGTCACATCCATTGCTGGGGAGGAAATACTCCAAATGGATCTTCATCCTGTAGGAGTTTGATTTGGAATTTATCAAGTCCAAATACAAGAAATCCCTAGTTTTCTTTAGCTTATTTGTGACCTTCCCTCTGCCAATTTTGAATCGATGTTTGAAAATTCTATCCTAGGCAAGTCATTATTTATGATCTCATCATCTGACCCATGGTATGGAGACATTCTTATATATCTCTAGACCTAGACTTTCTTGTCCGATACCTCTCACTATGAACAATGATGTATTCAATACCAAGCCAAGCATTACATCATCATAGATGACACTCTTTATTGACATGTTATCAATACGGTTTTCAAAAGGTGCCTCACCCATGAGGAGGCCAAGAAATTCCTTAATGAATTACACTTAGGGTCATGTGGTGGTCATTTGTCTAGTTATAGCACCGCACAGATGATCCCATGTGCTAGTTACTTTTGGCCCACCATATTTCATGATTGCATTCTCGTTATCCAAAAGTGTCACGCATGTCAAATTTACGACTATAAGACTCGTGATCCACCTAGTCCTATTCATCATGTTATCATTGTTACTCCTTTTGTGAAATGGGGTAACGATTTCATGACATGTAACCCTCACTTGCTCGGGGGGCATGGCTATATTATTGTAGCGGTTGATTACTTTACTAAATGGGCTGAGGCGATGCCTACATATAACAATACTGGTGGGACAACTGCATATTTTTTCTTTAACCATGTCATCTCACGGTGTGGTGCTCTGTAAGCCATAGTTACGGACGATGGGAAAATATTTTGCAATCACATGATCTCTGAATTAACTGGCGAGTTGGGACTCTCTCGTGAAATTTCCAACCCCTACTACCCTCAAGCTAATGGGAAAGTTGAGGCTATTAATAAATTTCTCAAAATTATGCTTCAATGTATGATAGGGTTCCATAAATTAGACTGGAATTTGCTTCTCTTTGCGGCCTTTTGGTCATACTAAACCTTCATTGGGACTGCTACTGGAATTACAACTTTTCAATTGGTTTATGGCCTAGAAGAAATCCTTCCAATTGAATGTGAAATTTTGTCACCAAAACTTGTTGTAGAACTTCTTCCTGCCACTTTTGTAGAAGAAGAACGTCTTTTACATCTGACGTGCTTAGGTGAGACTTGGTGAGATGTCGCTATGGCTAATGAAGCCTATAAGAAATGTGTCAAGGCGCAATATAACATAAGTTTCAAGCCTCATGTCTTGTCCAAAGGATATCTTGTCCAAAGGATATCTTGTTATTTCAAAACATGGAATTTGTATCAATCCCTTGAAAGCTAAGATAATCATTGATTTTCCTACTCCTTCTTCCCTCATTCAGCTTCACGAGTCCAAGGAAAAGCTAACTTTATTCAGAGGTTTGTCCCTAATTATGCCAAGTTGACCAAAGTATTCACTCACCTACTTAAGAAAGGGGTTCCCTTCCATTGGGGCAACTCTACTCAATAGGCGTTTGATGCCTTGAAAGATGTGTTGATTCAAGCATCTCTATTATATCCCCCTAATTATCAGCGTGATTATTGCTTGTATCTCGCTGCTACGCTTACTACCTTAGCAATGGTATTAGTCTAGGAAGACGATTTAGGGACTAAACATGCGATATATTATTTGAATCGGAATCTTAATGATACTAAAATCAAGTACACCCATGTCGACAAGTTAGCTTTAGTGGTAGGCGAATCCATCCAAAGGTTTTGCCATTACATATTGCTCCAGAAAACTATGGCTTTTTAAGATTGCAGCCCTATGACATATAGTTTGTCACGTCCATTGCTGGGGGGAAATACTCCAAATGGATCTTCATCCTGTAGGAGTTTGATTTGGAATTTATCAATTCCAAATACAAGAAATCCCTAGTTTTTTTTAGCTTATTTGTGACCTTCGCTCTGCCAATTTTGAATCGATGTTTGAAAATTCTATCCCAGGCGAGTCATTATTTATGATCTCATCATCTGACCCATGGTATGGAGACATTCTTATATATCTCTAGACCTAGACTTTATTGTCCGATACCTCTCGCTATGAACAATGATGTATTCAATACCAAGCCAAGCATTACATCATCATAGATGACACTCTTTATTGACATGTTATCAATACGGTTTTCAAAAGGTGCCTCACCCATGAGGAGGCCAAGAAATTCCTTAATGAATTACACTTGGGGGCATGTGGTGGTCATTTGTCTAGTTATAACACCGCACAGATGATCCCATGTGCTAGTTACTTTTGGCCCACCATATTTCATGATTGCATTCTCGTTATCCAAAAGTGTCATGCATGTCAGATTTACGACTATAAGACTCGTGATCCACCTAGTCCTATTCATCATGTTATCATTGTTACTCCTTTTGTGAAATGGGGTAACGATTTCATGACATGTAACCGTCACTTTCTCGAGGGGCATGGCTATATTATTGTAGCGGTTGATTACTTTACTAAATGGGCTAAGGCGATGCCTACATATAACAATACTGGTGGGACAACTGCATATTTTTTCTTTAATCATGTCATCTCACGGTGTGGTGCTCTGTAAGCCATAGTTACGGACGATGGGAAAATATTTTGCAATCACATGATCTCTGAATTAACTGGCGAGTTGGGACTCTCTCATGAAATTTCCAACCCCTACTACCCTCAAGATAATGGGAAAGTTGAGGCTATTAATAAAGTTCTCAAAATGATGCTTCAACGCATGATAGGGTTCCATAAATTAGACTGGAATTTTCTTCTCTTTGCGGCCTTTTGGTCATACTAAACATTCATTGGGACTGCTACTGGAATTACAACTTTTCAATTGGTTTATGGCCTAGAAGAAATCCTTCCAATTGAATGTGAGATTTTGTCACCAAAACTTGTTGTAGAACTTCTTCCTGCCACTTTTGTAGAAGAAGAACGTCTTTTACATCTGATGTGCTTAGGTGAGACTTGGTGAGATGTCGCTATGGCTAATGAAGCCTATAAGAAATGTGTCAAGGCACAATATAACATAAGTTTCAAGCCTCATGTCTTGTCCAAAGGATATCTTGTCCTTCTATATGATCAAGAATAGGATAAATTAGGATCAGGAAAGTTCCAATCTATGTGGCTAAGTCCATATATTTTCAAACATTTTCTTGCTAAAGGGGCCTATGAGCTAGTCGATTTTGATGGAGTTCCACAAGTGCAACTTGGAAATGGGATGTACCTTAAAAAATACTATGCTTTATTTTTTCCGTGGTGCACTATGTACATACTATATATAGGTTTGTTGAGTGTGTTTGTAGTGTGTCTCTTCAAAGTTTCTTATGATTTCTATTAATCTTGTTTACGTTTGGTTTGCAGATGTCAGCATCCTCTGAACCATGTGTGGGTTATGCTAATGGTGCTAGTCGTAGTACCCAGAATCTATATTCCGCAACATGGGATATCTTTTCTCCAAGTGGAGAGTTATTGAGTCTACAAGGGATTTGTATCGTTCGCTCTACCAGTAACATCATTGAATATAGAACTACGGTCGAGCTTTTGTCTGATGCTATTTCACATGGTATTCGTCATTTAGTCATCAAACTTGACTCATGACTTGTAGTACTACAATCAGTTAATGTCTATTTAGTCAGAAATCCAACTATTCTTCGCATGTTCTTGAGGGTTTTCCTTCTAGAAAGACACTTTGATTTCATCCAATATCAACACATTTCTAGAAATATAAACACATTGAAAAATATTTTGGCTAATCAATAAATGTGCTCCTAACCTGAAATCCTGAACTTGAACATCCCATGAATGAATAAGATATTCTAGCAGCTTCATCTGTTGCCTCATACTAGGAAGCGAGAAGAATTTTAGTATCCCACAGTTTTTTAGTGCTTAGATGGTAGCAGGATCATTTGTTGCATTCATATCCTATGATTCATGTTCTCTTTGCCTCCATATTAAGGCCATTTTTTTCCAATGAAGTCGTGAAACGTCATAAGGATACTCATTAGGATTCATTCCATGCAAAAAACTTGACAAATTTTGAAGGGAACTAGCATAAGAATTAGAGAACTACGCCCAATGCACCCCCTCAAAGGGAGTCAGTGCATTGCATTGCTTCCTTCAATACATTTAGACTAGGACCAATGGTCCTTTAGACTTTAGGAGGGTTCGTTGATCTAGGGGTGAAATATTTGAACCGTAAGACCCTAAAAAACCTAAAAAAATATGCAAGAAATCACAAAATGCTACTATGAAATGAAAGAGAAAGGTTTTATCTCTTACCTAGAAGTGACGACACCTGAAATGATCCACTAGATTGATCAAAATCAACTGTAGAAGATTGAGGAAACAAAGTAATCATAACTCTAACATCGAAAGGTAAATGTGAAATGGTAAAAATAAATTATCATTTTGAATACTTATGGTCACTTCTCCCATTATTTTATTCATATTTGATGATTTGACCTAGTTATGATTCAATTTTATCATGAAATAGGTAATTTTAATCCTTTGTTGTTGTACTAAGTAGGTCGACAGTTGTTTGACATATCTTGTCATGTTTTGAACAAATAATTTTAACCGAAGAGCATACTTTTATCACTTTTTCGGGCTTTGTAAACTCATGAAAAAGGAAACCCTTGGAGTCCTCTTTCAACTCTTTTGAGACTCCCAAAATATGAAAATATTTTCAAGCACTTCTCTTTTTGAACTCGTTAAAGTAAATGAAAATACGTTTACTTCATATAAGTTTAACCCTTTTCCGGACAGAGATGGACTAACTACAAAAAAAGAATACCTTTGTAGAACATGGCTAAGAGGTTCTCTTGAGTATCATTTTCTACTTTTTTGGACTTAAGAGACTATCTACAAAAAGGAACATCTATATTTTTCATTTTCGCCTCTTTTTCAAAGTCTCTAAACATGAAGAAGATGTTGAGTTAGAACTTCGTTGGACTCGTTAAAACATCAAACAATGATGGACTCAACAAAAATGAAAGGACCAAGCCACTCATTCTCAAGGTTTGTTAAATATACTCAGAGAGATTCATCTAAAAGATGAACATAGAGATCAAGCATATGTTATCCTCCTCAAGCTTGTAAAAAATAAAGAGGTACTGACCAGCAATGGTTGGGGAAATTGGGAAAAGAGGGTAGCCCATTTGGTAATGGTAGTGAATTTATCTTGAACATGACACTCTTCCACTTCATATTCATGGCTATTGGGTTGGGAAATTTTCTTGTCTTTTGGTTCATCATGCCTTTTCAAAGCCTCCATTTTTTTGTTTTGGGTTAATGTTTCCAACTCTATTCAATGTCACTGGTATGTTTAAGAGAAGGCATTCAGTTGATATCTACTACAATACTCTTAAGCCTTCATTCCATGTATCTCATTCTTGATCCAATTTCGTATCATCATCATTTTGTCTCAAATCATGATACCCATTTCATTTTGTTGATGGGGGATACATCAAGACCCTCCTGCGATGAGTCACTTCCTGTCGACATCAACTCATTATCCCGGAAGTTGAACTAGAAACTCCCTTCGATACCTTGGTGCTCGCATACATCAATGGAAAGTTTCCTCACTCTCGACGACATTTTTACATCGTTGGCCTCCGATCGACAGATTTTATGTGGTGTTTGACTTCAACTCATTCATTCACACCATACAGATTGTATTGCAGTACGTTGAGAACCATTAACATAACCAATGGTTTCTATCACGTTTTTTAACAACTTACATCATTATCTGGTAATCATATGGTGTCTAAATGTTCGACTCCAACTCATTGATTCACATTATTAGACTCGTACATTGGACAATTATGTGAACAAGATAGAAGACCCTACAAATAATTCCAACCATTCGGGCTTCAATTTTAGGATTAATATAAAGATTACAATGTGTGATGGTTATGATCATACAGGCAGTCATCTAGTAGTTGGTCCACCCTTTTTCATCAATGGACGTGTCTTTTGATCATTGTACATGTAATATTAGCTTATATGTTGAGTATGGGTATGCCTCCCTCAGCAGAGATATCATGATATAAATGTATTGTAACAGATAATGATCTCGTCGATTGTTCTTGATCCTAACTTATCACAAGCTAAGGTAATTCAATCATCAATTGCTATTTATGACTTTCCACTTTAGGGGGAAATCTGTTATAGGCCATTTCTCATATCTAGTTAATAGGCCTATTAACTGGATCATTCAACATCCTTTTACCCCTTGTCATCATCATTGCACAAAGCCTTAAACATGGCTCTACCTAATCCATGAATTTATTCCTTTAATTGTTTCGTTTCAGTGATTTGAAGTCCCAATGCACCCTGTTTCCTTGAGAGACTGCATTCACCAGTAGGTTGACCCTCTCTGGTCCGACATTGATCACGAATAGGTTGCCCCTTGCTAGAGGTGCACTGATTCTAGAAATTCAAGAAAAATAAAAAGAATCCCAAAGCTTCCTCTTCCAGAAGCTTCCGTGAGCTTTTATAACCATTTACCTTGGATGAAAGTCTCAAATCCTATCTTATCCTACCTTGGATATTTCACCCCTTATACCTTGAGCTCGTCCTTGCATTAAGAGTGGATCTTAGGCCTAGATTAGTAAATGGATAAGAATTCCTAACCTGTCATCCTCTTCTATATATTTAATTCCATCCACAAGCTAGGGGTTGGATTTTGGAGATAGACTCTACCCTCATCTTTTTGTTGTGAGAGTCATTATTCCATGCATCAAGGTGACATAGAGGCAGAATTTGTGACAAGGAAAGACAAGTCAACTTGGAAGAGCTTTTCTACAAGATCAAACCATACATTTGGTTATAACTCTATCCATTTATATTAATACAAGGAGTACATTGTTTTCCTATATGTGATGTTATGATTTGATGTATTTCAATACCATAATTATCTATTAAATAAAGTGATTGGATTATGCTACATATATGTTGTAGATATTTGGCTTGTGTTTTTTGATTGTGAAAGTTATAATTATAATGATCAGAGCTAAGATAGGAGCATTTAAGACAAGAAAGGTGCAAATATTTCGACAGATTCTAGGTAGGTTTCATCTCATTGTCCATTTACTTTAAGGAAGACATTATGTTCCTTTCTTTCTATTTTTCTAGTTCAGTCCATCAGACCTAGGGAAGATACTTTTGTCCACAGTTGTAGATTCCATATAACAAAAGGGCTTGGTTAGTTTAGTTAGGTATAGGAGCTAAAAGAAGAATAACACATATGGTGAAAGAATGTCCCATTAATGTGAATGAGCTACATACAAATACAAATTTAAAATAAAACAAATGGAATCATATGATTTCCTATTTGGTATGGATTAGCTAGAAAAAAAATCATGCATTATTAGATTGTTACCACAAAACATTTACTTTCCTGGATGAAGGGAAACAAAGGTAAGTGCAGGGAATACCCATTCCAATTTCTATTAGGGAAATACCATCTATGTAACTAAAGAATAATTTCAGAAAAAAGGTTCCAAATTTATACACCCCACATGGAGGAGATGGTTTAGGATCAAACATCAAGTCTAGGGAGCCACCGAGTACTTGAGGAATTTGAATACGTGGTTTCAAAATTCCAATTTTTATACCTAAAAACAATATCTGCAACTTCTCTACAAACTTTCTACCTAGAGTTGCACAAATGTTCAAAGCACCATACAAGATGAGTACACTAGAATTAAAATAATTGCAAGGAAACTAGAAGAGATCTTAAGAAAATGGTACACACATCCATGTGTATCATCGTGTAGTGCCCCAATATTATTTTTTTAAAAGAAAGAGGATACACTAAGAATTTGCATTAACTTTTTTCAACCAAACGAGGTCACAATGAAGAATCGATATCCATTTCATAGGATAGATGATTTGTTTGACCAGTTGAGGGGAGCTAATGTATTATCTAAAATTGATCTAAGGTTGGGATACCATCAGCTAATAATTAAGAGGACATTAGTAAGAAAAATTTTGGAATTCATATGGAAATTATGACTTCATAGTGGTACCATTCAAACTATCTAATGCCTTAGGTGTTTTCAAGTGGCTAATGAATGGTGTTTTGAAGGATTACTTGGATAAGTTTGTTATTGTGTTTTGGATGATATCCTCATATATTCTAAATTTGAGGTAGAGAATGAAACAAATTTAAGAATGGTGCTACAATTACTTATAGAGCATCAATTATATGCCAGGATGAGTAAGTGCTCATTTTATCAAAGGAAGATCCAGTATTTGGGTCATATTATTTCCGAAGAAGGGATAGCAATAGACCTAGAAAATATTAAAGCAATTAAAGGGTGTCTAGTACCCAAAAAAAGTGATGGATGTAATATCTTTCATGGGGTTGGTAGTCTATTACAAAAGATATATTGAAGGATTCTCTAGGACAACCCACCATATTAGTTTTTTAATGAAGAAAAGCTGAAAAATTGGACTGATCTCATAAATGTGAGATTGTTACAGATCCATTTGGGCACATCACTCCAATAATTTAGATTAGTACTATTGGGGCTCATCAAACCCTAATTCAGTTGCTACATTCCCTAGACAAGTCAACACTTTGAATGCCTCCTTCCCTGAGAGTTTCTTGGCCTAAAGACCTCCAGAAATGCCTCCCTAAGGGATCGGCGCAGCCTTAGTCAGGGGTAAGTGTGCTTCAGTGTAGGTAGGCCCATGTCAGGTTGCTTTCCAGAGCACTTAGACCCACTTTGACCTGTGCTGGGCAAGATTGAGAGAAATCATCATAGGGTTCTGGGAATATTCTTATCTTCTGGAGCCATCTAGAAGATTCCCACACTTATCATCTCCTATGAGCTCTAAATTGGATAGGGAATGAGCTAAGTAACCTCCTATCCTCTCATCCCTTCCTCCATGGAAACAGACTCTAAGTTTTGAAGGCCATTCAATACTCTCATTTAGGACCAAACCACCATCATTTTCCTAAAAATTGAGCACTCATCTAAGTGATCAGGGGCTAGAATGTGAGAATTTGTAAGGAGATACTATTGGTGTGAGGTTTGAGATTGTAAGAAATTATTGTTATGCTGTCAAAGTTTTGTGCTTTTGATGCGATGTTGGTTGGAACCCAAGCTGGAAGAGTGACAATGGATCGAACTTCATGGTTGCAATTCTTCCTTCTACTTAATAAAGTTTTTTACACCTTTTCCCATATTCTTGTCTTTATTTATGATGATTATATGTGTAAATTATTTCAATTCCATTTGCTTATAGTAGATATATATCTTGCTTTGATTGGTTTTTGTCCTCTCCTTATGATTGCAGGTACTTGTCGAGCAGATTAACTTCGAGAAGGAGCGATGGGAGCCAAAAAAAGGAGACAAAGGGAAAGCAAAAGATAACAAGTAGGTCCCTTGTCTTATTTATCTTCTATAGAAAAAGGTTGAGCTCTTTAAATTTGTTGTTCTAGGTGTAGCTACCCACCTAGGGAAACTGTGTTTATTAGTAGATGAAAAATTCCACATAACAAATTGACGACTTTGCTGGGGATCAATCATCATTCCAGTTAGTTTACCTTTATCCTAGTACACCCTCGTAATATTTACTTGCTTCCATTGATCTTGTTTCAGCGTTTTCTGAATTTTTGTTTGGTAAAAATTGTGCTTGCAAGCCCTTAGGATGACCTCGCTAGAACCAACGGAGCTCTGGTTAAGAGACAGAGCGCTGTAGAGCACCCCTGGCTTGAGGAAAGTTTTATGAAGTGCATTGTCTCCCATTCAAGGCTGTGCTAATCCTCCTTAGATAAAAAATCCCTCCTTTGACTTGCTTTTTCGCAAATTTCCTTATGTTTCTACTTGTTGAATGATCAATGATTCTTGTCTCTCTGAAATAAATTTGTGTTTCCTTTGCTAGCCCTACTTTGGCCTTGATTGTTAATGTTTCTTAAATGATTTCCTTATCACTATCAATTCATTGTCAATGTTAGTTTATAGTCGATTAATATTTGTTCAAAAGAAAGTGTTGTAAAAGTCTTCATTTCTTTCGAAACGAAACTATCATAAAGTCTTTGTTCTTGTAAAAAGATTGATAGGTTGTATGTGCATTAGTTTCCTTTTTTTCATGTCAAAATTAAGGGAATTGAAAAGAAATACTTGCATTGTGCATTGAAAGAGTTTGTGTGTGCTCATAGGAATAGTTTAGGGAAATTGCATTAGATGTGTTCTTCGTTCTCTGATTACAAGAATCTGATTGCTCTATCCCTACTAGCTAAGGTTTTCATTGTTCAAATTGAATGAAAAGGATGCTTATCCTATTAGCTGCATTCCAGGAATTGAAAAAATTCATCAACATGGTGAATCTTGAAAGGAAAATTCTTAATCAAGATCAACTTAAAATTAACATCAATTAACCTAATGGAGCATTGTCACCTAACGCAACAAATTTAGAGGTTCTAGGCTAGAGACGTGTTCCAGCATCGTAAAACATAGCAGCTATCGCTAACTTGTTTGTGATACATTTTGAGTGTGATACCTCATTCCACGTACGTGAGTATATCATAGCTCGTCCACGTACCTTCGGGTATATATGGCGGTGTTACAGTATGTAAAGTATAAAGGAATGCTCTCACTGTGTTGTTTCACATTAGACAATGCTAATATTGATTGGGCCTCCAAGTACTTTCGGGTATATATGGGAGGATAACACTAGGTTGTTATCCACCCTTAAGTAACCAAGTTAGCCACCTTGTACACTACGATACACTGAACACAACATTCAGGGAGATTGTTTGCCCATACTTCTCAATTCGCTGGGAGGTACTCTGCAATTCACAGTTTCTTGGCAAACATTTTTTCCTAGCTTACCCCTTTTTGTTTATTTATTTTTGGTAATAAAATCAATTAGAAATCGTGGAGTAAAATAAACCCTTACCCCGTCGTTTGCAAGGAACAACGAGTAAATCGCCTTTACTTCCTGAAGCTACACACATTCGGTAAAAGTGGTCTCATTTGACTGGATCCAATACTTCACAAACTTCTGGTTCTTCATCTTAATTACCAAAAACACCTATTTCGGTAAGTACTGTGACCCCAGTTACTCCTACAGCTACTGGTACATCTGTTACTAAAGTGGAATCTCCACAATTACCTGAGGAAACTAGAACTGAATCTAGTGTAACGGTAACCCAAGTTGTTCAACAACAAGTTGATTCTCAACCTAAAGTTGTTCAATAAGAAATTACTTCTGAACCTGAATCTGTTCAACCAAAAGTTAATCCTGAGCCTATCACTGTTCAATCAAAAGTTATTCAAGAAGCCCAACCTAAAATTTTTCTTTTACAAGAACATTTGGATCTTGAGGTTGAATAATCAAAAGTTTTTACCTTACTGGAAGAAGATCAACCGATACATCCTCAGAAATCCGTAACTTTCGTTACTTCCTCTATACCTTAGCAGCAAATACCAAAAATCTATTACAGACCTGATGGTGAAATTCTTCCACCTCACTTGATTTCGATAGAAGAGGAACCTGAGGTAGAATAAACCAGAACTCCATTCAATTTTGGAAATGGATTGTATCTGTATCCTTATAATCCTCATTTTGCTGCTCCTTTTGATCTTGATTACTTTCAGACACCCATTGATCCATTAGGAAATTTATTTGGACACTTAAATATGGCAGACCGTACCATTTGTTATGTCTATGGAAGAATATTTTGTTGTAACCTTTTCGATGTTTACTACAACACCTGACTCACACTTGTATGGTGTTCTGCACGTCCCATTGGGTTACCAATATTTATCGGGAACCCACTCAGTTGTTGCTTCTAGCCCTTGGTCTTCACCAATGTCCTCTACTGGAATTTTATCTGTTTCTTCATTAACAGATACTGAATGACTGGACCCATGAAGTTCATATCAAGTTGGTTCACCTGGTTATCTTCCTATTGTATCCGCTTTACACTGGACTACCCCCATATGGAGAGAAATATGCACGTTCTCCTTATCCTCCATTTTCTGGGGGGAAACCATATGTTGGTATGCCGTTGTCTTTAGGTCATCCTGGAATGATTGTCAGTCAGTGGTAGCCAACAATGCCCGTTCAACCTAGGCTGGTGTATCCATCACAACCTATGTAATCTATCTCATCCATACCTACAATTATAGATTTACTGCAGTCACAAGCTCTGATTGTTGTATCTCAACCTGTGCAAGATGGTCCTTCAACCTTAGATCCCTAAGTTTCAGGTGTACAGATTCAGCCTTCTCAGGCAGTTTTACAAAAACCACTTGTGTCAAGAGTCCAACAACTTCATGCTAGTTTACCTTTTACTAGAATAACTCATTCTTACACTGGTTTAGTGTATTCACAACCTGGTCAAGCTTACAATGGTGGGCAACAACCATTAAATCAACAACCATTGTATCAACAACAACATTTGCTTCAACAACCTTGGCAGCCCCAATATCAACAACAACAATTCCAGCAATACCAACCTCAACCTGGACTTCGTCAACAAGCCTATGCTGGGTTTGGTCAGCAACAAGTTTACCCAGGTCCTGGTCAACAAGCCTATGCTGGGTTTGGACAACAACAAATGTATCCTGGTGCTCAACAACAACCTCACACCAGATTTGATCAACAAACTTACCCTTATCAAGGTTACTAGCAGCAGATGCCTTATGCTGGTATGCAAAGGCCTATTTCCCAAGAAATCCCATCTTACCCTGGATATGCACAACCTGACCTCAATAGAAAGTTGCATTTTGTTGCGACGCTTGAGTTACCAGATCTAAATCGGCTCACTAATGAGCCAATTATTTATGCACCTTGGTGGCTGGTGATTCCTCATAAATTACGTTCCGAAATTCTAAAATTCAATGGAAACCCTTTAGAGGACATGTCCAACCATGTCATGACTTTTCATTTATGGTGTTCATCAAACTTCTTGAATGATGATTCAATTAGACTATGTCTTTTCTAGAGAACGCTTACTGGTTAGGATGTGAAGTGGTACATTGAGTTACCACGAGCTTCTTTTGATAAATTCACTACCTTAGCTACCATGTTTTTAAGCGACTTCCAGTTACCCATACGATATGAAACTGGGACAGAACTATTAACCAACTTTAAATAGACTACTACTACTCATATCTCTGATCATATTCATGAGTGGCACCATCATCGTTGAATGGTTAAAACTTATGTTCCTAATTAGCTCTTAGCTGAGTGGTTTATAAAATCCTTACTGCCATCTATCACTGAGGATGTGGCAAAAGGTGGAGTTGTCACTGAAGAGCAAGTAATTGCTTGTGCCCAATATTTGGACTTGATTTATACACAGTGTGGCACGCTCTATTACAAGATTTTGAATGCACCCCAACAAAATTTCATTGTTCCTCCTCCACCATCGAGTAAGGACTCTCATGACAGTGACGGTGTGATTGGTTCTTGGAGCACACAAATGACAGGGATACCATTTGGTCAAACACTTTCCATTTTCCAATCAAACTACAAATGCACCTGATAACACTCTTGCTTTCAAAATCAATGACGTGTCATCTGACAAAGGAAAGAATGAAAATCAACTAGGAAACAAGAAGAAAGGGGAAAATAAGAAGAAACAAAATGATTCCCCTCAAGAGAAATAATCTAATTCCTCTCCTTCCTCTAGGAAACCTCGTTATCCATGTATAATCTGTAATGATGAACATTTTACATGAGATTGTCCTCACCGCTCCAAAGTCTCAAATCTTCTGAAGAATTATAATACATCCGTGGTATTGACTAGTCATTTTCCAAAATCATAGGCAAATATGGTTGCTACAAACCATGCTTCCACTTCCCAAGTGCTTATGTTATCTGACTCTAAGCCTAAAATTGAAGTTTTGGTGTCAACACGAAGTAAAGATTATGGAAATCAACCATAGTCATCAAATAACCAGGCTGATCAACCTAATCCTTTGACCCTAACTTCACTTGATCCTATTCCACCACCTATTCCACCAGAGTTAACAATAAAACCACCTAAAGGAGTTGTACATAAATCGACATTTAACCCTTGAGCTTGAGCTGCACAAAATTATAACATAGTAGAAGATTTGGCTCAGTCACCTTCTACTATGTCGACACTCTAGGTGCTTCAAAATTGTCACTCCCAAGAGGAGGCTTTGTTGTCAGCAATTGGTGGAATTGATCCAACTGATTCCAATCTTATGGTTTTCAACCATGTGGGTTATACGCCAAAGTTACCAGGGAAATTAGCATTCCCGATTCAAGTAAATGCCTTGAATAAAATTGTTCACCAAACCATTATTGACAAGAGGGCATCTACTTATATTATGTCTATGAATTGCTGGAAAACACTTGGATCACTACCTTTGTCATGTTCACCAACAACGTTAAAAGCTTTTTACGGCCGCACATATACAACTTGTGGAATATTGAGTAATCTGCAAATCGAACTAGGATACAAAACAGTAACTGTTGAAGTTGAGGTTGTTGATAGACCCCTTGACTACAACATTTTACTAGGAATACCATGGGTTTATGCTATGGTTTTTGTGGTTTCAACATACTTTCGTGCGATTGCATTCCCTCATAAGGGTGGAATCACAGTTATCTACCAACTCGCCTTCTTCGCCTCTAGTTCATAGGTTACTGGAAGCATTCCGTTAGTACACGGATCCTCACTATCTCTTCAAAACATTTGTGTAGGTCTCTTCAAAGATCCTTCCCTAAGGGGTACTTTTTCACTACTGTCACCATCGAATTTGGCGGAAGTGGAAAAATTTGAGACTTGCAACATGATATCTTACACTTCATCTGAATTAAGGGAGATTACCGATAGTTCTGAAGTTAGTAATAATGAAATCATGCCACTAAGCCCTATTGAGCTTGCATAGAAATCAATCTTTTTGGCTTGTGCGGTGAACCCAAATCCATCTTCACCAATTGTATGGGTAGATTGTTCATTATAATATGGTACTTTATCTGATCCTTTTTCACATATATTTTATACTGATGAAGGAATCGTCCAATCAATGATGACATAAGGAGAACCATGGGAAGATTATCATCATCGTTCCCATCTTCCAGATTACATAGAATATTTTGCAAATGAACTTAATTACCCTTTAGTTTTTTTTTTCCTTTTGAATTCTATTTTCATAGATACAATATATTCTGAGCGAAACCTGTCAAATATTGAAGAAATGATTTCTATCAATATTTTGACCAAACCTAATATTGTAGAAAACATTAATGTTGGCAAATCTTATTCTCCATCAGAACTTGATATTTACCGTGCTCTCTTTCGTGAATTCTGAGATATATTTGCATGGTCATATGAGGAGATGCTAGGAATTGACTCTAGTATAGTTGAACATGAAATCAAAATGTATCCTAATGTCAAACCAGTGCGACAACGCCTCTGTCCTATTCATCCAAAGAAGGCTGTAAAATAGAAGTTGAAAAGATTTTTCATGTTGGTTTCATTTACCATGTCCTCTCACTAACTGGGTTTCCAATATTGTTCCTGTCACTGACTGGGTTTCAGGCTTGTCTAAAAGACAATTATCTCACTCCCTTTATCAACCATATTATTGATGAATGTCCCAGATGTGAAATATTCTCATTCATGGATGGTTTTTCTAGCTATAATCAAATCAATATCTACCTAGAGGACCAATCTAAAACTGCTTTTATTTGTCCATGGGGCACATTCACTTACTGGAAACTCCCTTTTCGTTTGAGGAACGCAAGCGAAACATTTCAGAGGGCAATGAGTTATGCCTTCCATGACATCAAACATATTGTTCAATCATACCTTAATGACTTACCTACTCATTCACAAAAGAGGACTGATCACCTGCAGCATTTGAGAGATATATTTTTATGGTGCTGACACTACAAAATACGACTCAATCCACACAAATGTGTGTTTTATGTTCATTCAGGTCTGATCTGAATGTGAAACTACTTGTAAATTCTTTGCAAGGTATTCAATTCAGTAAACATACATGTTTAAAAGATGTTCATGTCTTGCAGTTAAAAACAAATGAGTTTTTCAGTTGTTGATGACCCTTTTATGTGTAGTAGAATTAATTCATTTCTTTGTTTAACATACTAAAATAGATTTTTTCAGGTAAATAACTCAACCACAAATGCAAAAGAAGTTGATGAAGTAGTTCACCCCTCCTGGGCTACATCTGCTAGGTCCAAGGCTCCCAAATGGGCATGTCCTTAATTTGATTAAAAGCTCAAAATGATTGTACAACTGAATACAAGCCTTAACAATCGAAATGGAATATAAAAATGGATTTATAACGGTCAAATAAGTCAGGAGTGACTACTGGTTCTCATCTAATGGGTACCTGCAACCCTATACAGCTCCCACAATACTGGGCCCTAGTGGCTCCTAAACCTTCCATGGAGCAAAAACACCTGCAAACGACCTCTGATTACTCTCTAACTTATGCCAATGGCTTCAAAATCATCTGAGTAGTAAAAACCAAAAAAAAAATCGTCCAAAAAAGCCTTTCCTAGCCAAAGTTATGGCTCATTCATTGAACTGCCTGTTTTCCCCTTAAAAAAACTCCAGTTAACTTTAGTTGAGGGCCAGATAGGTCCGCCAAAAATGGCACCTCCAACAAAAGTTTGCCAACTTAACCTTAACTTCCAGCTAACTATTAGTTTCATTAACTGCATATGACTGGATTTCGAGCTTAATTGGTGGTTATCCTTGGAGTTTGTGCCAAACCTGTTGTTAAACGGTTAGTGGAACCGGGTTTTACACCATGATGTGTGACCATCGTAACTGTTGCATTAACCGCCGAATGTTAAGGTTTGGCCAAAGGTTTTCAGGCCATGGTTCTTTAAAGCGGGGCTCGTCCCCTTTCGGGCCCCACCCAAAACCTCGACACACCTTAACTAAACTTTGTCCACCAATTCCAACACGTCCTCCCACGGTGGTTCAATGGTTAATCTCTACATTAATATAAAGGAGGTCGAGGGTTCAACCCGCATGTCCTCCAAAACTTTTACATATGCCAAATTCATTCAATATGGGGGCCACGTGGCAGCCTCCGAGCTTGCCACGTGGCACCCCTCCGTTGGATGCCCAAAAGGAATATTCTATTTAATTTTTTTTTGAAAAAAATTCAAAAATTAAGGGTTATTGGGTGATTTTCTTTTTGACGTAACTTCTGCATACATAGACCATTTTTCGAACCGTTCACCATTCCAGAATCAGGAGGATGAGATCTATCCAGCTGTTCAGGTTCATACAAGTTTTGAGAACTTTCATTTTTGAGAATTTTTCGACACTGGGAACATGAGCCCCTGATCAGGGTCATTTGCTTGGATTCATAGTGTCTAAGGAAGGAATTCAACTGGACCCACTTAAGGTTCAAGAAATTATTGACTTGCCTCCTCCTTAAAATCTACTTCAGTTACAGAGACTCCAAGGGAAGGCTAACTTTCTGAGGAGGTTCATTCCCAATTATGTTGAAATGGCTAAAGGATTTACTCGTTTATTGAAAAAGGGGATACCCTTCCATTGAGATTAGGTTGTAAAAGAATCCTTTGATGTTCTTAAAGATACCTTGATTAGAGCCTCATTAATGTATTCCTTGAATTATCAAAACGACTACTTCCTGTATCTCGCCGCTGCAGATACAACCATCGGAATGGTTTTAGTCCAAGAGGAAGATGGGATTGAACATCTGATATAGTATTTGAGACACAATCTCAATGATACAGAAGTTAAGTACTCTTATGTTGAAAAGCTAGCCCTGGCTGTTGTTTAAGCTGTATTGATATTTCACCACTATATCCTTCTTTGAATGACCACTATCATTTCGGATTACAACCCTATGACATATATTTTGTCACGTCAATTGTTGGGGGGAAAAGACTCAAAATGGATTGTCATTTTGTAGGAATTTGATTTGGAGTTCAGTAAATCCAAATCAAAGAAATCTCTTGTGTTCGTCGAGCTTCTTTGTGACCTTCCCTCAAATAACATTGATTCAACATCAGAACCATCAATTATAGATTAGTCTCTCTCCCTGATTTCGTCATCCGACCCATGGTATGGAGATACACTGATTTATCTCTAGACCCAAACTTTCCAGCCTGATACCTCTTGCTTGCAAGAACAACATATCTGATACCAAGCCAAAGATTATCTAATCATTGGCGAAACTCTTTGTCGTCGTGGTATCGATACGATTTTACGAAGGTGCCTCACTCATGAGGAAGTTGAGAAAGTTTTGAATGATTTCCATTCAGGTGCTTGTGATGGACACTTATCTGGTTATGCTACAGCACAGAGAATTATCCATGTTGGTTACTTCTGGCCTTCAATATTAAAAGATTGCATTATTTTCATCAGAAGCTTTAATGCATGCCAGATCTGTGACCATAAAGCTAGAATACCAACCGCACCATTGCATCCTGTCATCGCTATTGGACCATTTGTTAAATGGCACATTAACTTCATGACATGTAACCCCACCTCTGCCGGGGGTATGGGTACATTATAGTCGTCATTGACTATTTCAAAAAATGGGTTGAGGCAATTCCAACATTAAACAACAGTGGCGAGACGGCTGCAATTTTGTTTAGATTATCTTTCGGATACATCGCATAAGGATTCTTCTTCATCGACATTTCGAACTAGCAACGGTGGTTCATCTTCAGGATGTGAAAGAATATTGAAAGACTGATCTTATTTTTCAATTATATATATAGAGATGCTTAGTCGATAGATGTAATTAGTTTAATTATTCTTTTTCCTTTTACGTTTATGGTTAATGGGAATAACTGATGAATCTCTATTTCTTTTCAGAAATGTAAGGTCAGTTTTCTTTTTCTTTAGGAGCCATCTGTGTCTTTCAAATCTGCGAACTTCTTTCATAATCTCCCTTCTATATTGGGTGAGTATCCTGTCTTTGAGGTTTCTGCAAGTTTCATTATTGTTCAGATTATCTTCTAGATACATCGCATAAGGATTCTTCTTCATCGATGTTTCAAACTAGCAATGGTAGTTCATCTTCAGGTTGTGAAAGAATATTGAAAGACTGATCTTATTTTTCACTTATATATATAGAGATGCTTAGCCGACAGATGTAATTAATTTAATTATTCTTTTTCCTTTTAGGTTTATGGTTAATGGGAATAATTGATGAATCTCTACATCTCTTCAGAAATGTAAGGTCAGTTTTCTTTTTCGTTAGGAGCCATCCGTGTCATTCAAATCTGTGAACTTCCTTCATAATCTCCCTTCCGTATTGGGTGAGTATCTTGTCTTTGAGGTTTCTGTGATTTTCATTATTGTTCAGATTATCTTTCGGATACATCGCATAAGGATTCTTCTTCATCGACGTTTCGAACCAGCAACGATGGTTCATATTCAGGATGTGAAAGAATATTGAAAGACTGATCTTATTTTTCACTTATATATATAGAGATGCTTAGCTGACAGATGTAATTAATTTAATTATTCTTTTTCCTTTTATGTTTATGGTTAATGGGAATAATTGATGAATCTCTGCATCTCTTCAGAAATGTAAGGTCAGTTTTCTTTTTCGTTAGGAGCCATCTGTGTCGTTAAAATCTGTGAACTTTTTTCATAATCTCCCTTCCATATTGGGTGAGTATCTTGTCTTTGAGGTTTCGACGAGTTTCATTATTGTTCATATTATCTTCCGGATACATCGCATAAGGATTCTTCTTCATCGACGTTTCGAACTAGCAACGATGGTTCATCTTCAGGATGTGAAACAATATTCAAAGACTGATCTTATTTTTCACTTATATATATAGAGATTCTTAGCCGAAAGATGTAATTAATTTAATTATTCTTTTTCCTTTTAGGTTTATGGTTAATGGGAATAATTGATGAATCTTTGCATCTCTTCAGAAATGTAAGGTTAGTTTTCTTTTTTGTTAGGAGCCATCTGTGTCATTCAAATCTGCGAACTTCTTTCCCAATCTCCCTTCCATAATGGGTGAGTATCCTATCTTTGAGGTTTCTGCGAGTTTCATTATTGTTCAGATTATCTTCCAGATAAATCGCATAAGGATTCTTCTTCATGGACATTGCAAACCAGCAACGGTGGTTCATCTTCAGGATGTGAAAGAATATTGAAAGACTGATCTTATTTTTTACCTATATATATAGAGATGCTTAGCCGACATATGTAATTAATTTAATTATTCTTTTTCCTTTTAGGTTTACGGTTAATGGGAATAATTGATGAATCTCTGCATCTCTTTAGAAATGTAAGGTCAGTACTCTTTTTCGTTAGGAGCCATCTATGTCATTCAAATCTGCGAACTTCTTTCATAATCTCCCTTCCATATTGGGTGAGTATCTTGTCCTTTAGGTTTCTACGTGTTTCATTATTGTTCAGATTATCTTCCAAATACATCGCATAAGGATTCTTCTTCATCGACGTTTCGAACCAGCAACGGTGGTTCATATTCAGGATGTGAAAGAATATTGAAAGACTGATCTTATTTTTCACTTATATATGTAGAGATGCTTAGCCGGCAGATGTAATTAATTTAATTATTCTTTTTCCTTTTAGGTTTATGGTTAATGGGAATAATTGATGAATCTCTGCATCTCTTCAGAAATGTAAGGTCAATTTTCGTTTTCGTTAGGAGCCATCTATGTCGTTCAAATCTGTGAACTTCTTTCCTAATCTCCCTTCCGTATTGGGTGAGTATCTTGTCTTTGAGGTTTCTGCGAGTTTCATTATTGTTCAGATTATCTTTCGGATACATCGCATAAGGATTCTTCTTCATCGAAGTTTTGAACCAGTAACAGTGGTTCATCTTCAGGATGTGAAAGAATATTAAAAGACTGATCTTATTTTTCACTTATATATATAGAGATGCTTAGCCGACAGATGTAATTAATTTAATTATTCTTTTTCCTTTTAGGTTTATGGTTAATTGGAATAATTTATGAATCTCTACATCTCTTTAGAAATGTAAGGTCAGTTTTCTTTTTCGTTAGGAGTCATCTGTGTCATTCAAATCTGCGAACTTCTTTCATAATCTCCCTTCCGTATTGGGTGAGTATCTTGTCTTTGAGGTTTTTGCGAGTTTCATTATTGTTCAAATTATCTTCTGGATACATCGCATAAGGATTCTTCTTGATCAACGTTTCGAACCAGCAACGGTGGTTCATCTTAAAGATGTTAAAGAATATTGAAAGAAAGATCTTATTTTTCACTTATATATATAGAGATGCTTAGCCGACAGATGTAATTAATTTAATTATTCTTTTTCATTTTAGATTTATGGTTAATGGGAGTAATTGATGAATCTCTGCATCTCTTCATAAATGTAAGGTCAGTTTTCTTTTTCGTTAGGAGACATCTGTGTCATTCAAATCTGTGAACTTCTTTCCTAGTCTCCCTTCCATATTGGGTGAGTATCTTGTCTTTGAGGTTTCTACGAGTTTCATTATTTTTGAGATTATCTTCTAGATACATCGCATAAGGATTCTTCTGCATCGACATTTCGAACTAGCAATGGTGGTTCATCTTGAGGATGTGAAAGAATATTGAAATACTGATCTTATTTTTCACTTATATATAGATAGATGCTTAGCCGGTAGATGTAATTAATTAATTATTCTTTTTCCTTTTAGGTTTATGGTTAATGGGAATAATTGATGAATCTCTACATCTCTTCAGAAATGTATGGTCAGTTTTTTGCCATCTGTGTCGTTCAAATTTTGCGAACTTCTTTCATAATATCCCTTCCGTATTGGCTACACTTTTCTTTTTCAACCACGTGGTTGCTTGGTTTGGTGTACCATAGGGCTATAGTTACACATCATGGGTCGCATTTTCACAATCACATGATGAGTGAGTTAACTTCCAAGTTAGTACTTTCACATGATAGTTCTACTCCTTATTATCCGCAAGCTAATGGACAAGTTGAGGCCATCAACAAAGTCCTGAAGTGAATGCTTCAGAGAATGATAGGGGTTCATAAACGAAACTTACATTTAATCCTATACTCTACCTTGTGGGCATATCGAACCTCGGTGAGGAATGCAACTGGATTCACACCCTATCAATTGGTGTATGGTTTGGATGCAATCTTGCCAATACAGCCTCATAGGTAACTCCTCAATCCAGACATCGAGAATACCGAGGATTAATCCCTCTACATGATCCTACAACTTTTCTAGTGTCTTGGTCAAATCCAAATCCTGGAGAACTGCTCTCCCAACATTTCTTCGCGCTGGTCCACCTGCCTCCTGTTGGTGTCTCATAGGTTGAACAGTACCAACATCTGCATCCATGAGAATGATTTTAGTTTAGTCTTGGAAACATCAAAACAAAAAAACATGTAGAAACTTGAAAATCAAAAAATATTTGGTAAAAAAATAATTTACCTATAGCACCCCATTGAGCACCCACTGGTAAACTCAACTCGAGATCTCCACGAAAATTTATCCCTTTGTATGGATGCTTCTCGATGAAAATATGTTTTCGATTGAGCGAACTGAATAATGCATTAGAAAATGTAATCGATGACTGACCAACATGTCTAGCCATCAATTTGACCCAAATCTGCGTTTGTGGATCTCTAGGACCAGCTATACCTAGTATAACATGCTAAGGTTCATCAATGGAATTCTCTTTGAGTTAAAAGAAATTAAGAGCGATCCATAGCTAAAATTCTTGGTCTTACCGCTCTTTAGCTTTGTCAGCTATTCTTTCCGTGATGAAAGTACTGCCTCACACCAGTTGAATAAATTTGGTTCAAGACACTCAAGTGCATACTGCATGTATGATCTGTTTGCCAGATGAAGTGTCACACTACCTACCAACTTTGTGATTGTGAAAAGCATTGTTCTCAAAGGAAAATCATTAATATCTTTGATGATTATCTTTCCTTCCTTGCTACGTCGTGTACCTGGCTGATAGAATTATCGAACATAGTCCCTCACGGATTCCCCTCCATGGGAAGAACCTGAAAGAGATATGGGGGCACCATGTCTCAACAACCCTGTAAGAAAATAAACATCATCGATCATAATAGGGACCACTTTGTCCCTTATGTAAAAAGCCTGATCTATTGGATCCCATGCATGAACTAGGAACTGCAATAGTTTTGATTGTTGCCTCATTCCAGACAACCTGAAGTATTTGAGAAACCCACAGTTTTTGAGGGCCTCAACTATACTGGATTATTTAGGGCAGCCATGTCTTGTTATTCATTCTCTATTTCTCACCAAGTAATAGACATTATGATCCGATGAAATCTTGAAATCAAACCATAAGCATAGTTAGGATCCCTTTCATGCAAAAAACTAGAGAAATTTTGGGCCAAACAGGTGAAACAAGTTTGTGAAACTCACCCAGCGCAACCCAGGAAAGGAGATAGTGTAATGCAGTGCAACTAGCCTTCTATCTGGGTGCTCCCCAGTGCAATTTTTGACATGGAAACCTGCACTGATCCCATGGCGAAATTTTCTAACCCCAGGGGCCCTAAAAACCCTAAAAACTTACATGAAACAGTAAAATAATGACATGAACAGAAAGAGGAGGGGTATATCTCCTGCTTGGTCCAGATGACACAGGAAATGATCCACAAAATCTCTTGTAATCAGCTGCTAAAGATCAAGGTAAAAAATAGGTTCAGAGCACAAACTAAATGGTAAATATCGAATGGTGAAAATAACATGGTAAATTGTTGTTTTTATGTTTATTTCATGATCATTAAATGAGTAAAATTTAGTGTTTACCTATTTTTACCAATGAAACAGGTATTTTTAATCCATTTGGTGTTTCTTTGAATAGATTTACATCTGATTTATAGGATTTGACGTGCACGATCGTGAATTGTACTTTGACCACAAAGCATACTTTTATCTCTTTTTTGAGCTCTGTTAAACATTGAAAAAGGAACCCCCTTGGAGTCCTCTTTAGGATAATTTCATACTCTCTAAAATATGAAAATATTGTCGAGTGCTTTTCCTTTCAACTCATTAATAGATTGGAAACAACATCTACTCAGTATACGTTTAACCCTTTTACGGACCTCAAACATGGTCAATAGGTTTTCTCTTGTATTGTTTTACACTTTTTTGGACTTGAGAGACAAATATACGAAAAATAACTTGTGGAGTTTCTTCTTGTCCCTTTTCAAACACTGTAAAAATGAAAAGGACCGAGTTATGATTATCATTAAACTCGTTAAAAAATCAAATAGAAACATACTTATCCATCATGACAAGACCGAGTTTCACCTTCGCTATGCTTGTTAAAACATCACATCGTGATGGATTCACCCTAAGGGTGGAAATATACAACAAGCATATGTTATCCTCCTCAAGCTTAATAAAATTAAAGAGGTATTGGTCAGCAATGATTAGGGAAAACTAGAAAAGGGGTAAACTGCTTTATGGCAACAGGTTTCTCTTAAACATGACACTTTCAGTTCATCACTGTGACTATTTGGGTTGGGTTATCTGCTTGATAGTCATCATACCTTGGTCTATCAAACCATCCATTACATTAGTTTTGGGCCAATGTTGCCAATCCATTTAGTGTCACCGACATGTTCAAGAGAAGTCACTCAGTTTAAAATTCATTCTTTGCAATACTCATAAACCTTCATTTTCATGACCATCATTCCTGATCCTTGTGTCATCAGTCACATTCCATCTCCAAAATCATTACACTCATTTCGTGTCATTGATGTGGCATACATCAAGGCCCTCCTGCGATGAGTCGATTCTTGTTGACATCAACACATTATCCAAAAGTTGACTTGGAAACACCCTTCCAGTACCTTGAGGCTTGCATACATCAATGGCAGGTTTCTCACTTTCGGCAATAGGTTGACATCACTGGCCTTTGACCGAAAGACTTTGTATGGTGTTCGACATCAAAATATCATTATCGGTGATTTATCTCGCGTCTGTTAATGACTTACATCATTGGCTGGTAATCAGACAGTGTCTTCCCATGTTTGACTTCAGATCACATATTCACATGGTTAGACTCGTACTTGAGCGAACAATTAAATGAGATAGAAGACCCGGATCTAGTTTCATCCATCCAGGTTGCGATTTTAGGAAAGTATCAAATCATCCATACAATGGCTTTACACTGATGGTCATCCTATCATGGGTCTATATCTGTAGCTAACTATCTATGTACTTGTAATGAAAGTTTATATGTTGAGCATGGGTATCCCTTCCCTCAGCAATTCATGAGAAAAAAATCAAAATATCATGATATTATGTATTGTAATCGATGTAGGTCACCATCTACTTCAGAACCTCCTCATCACATCGTAAAGCATATCAATCGACATTAACATTGTCAACTTCATGCTTTAGTGGGTAGCTTGTTAAGTTATGGTATGCTCTATTCTTATAATAATTTACTTCTTTTTCTTATTATATTCCACCAATTAGCAATCACATGTACATAAAGTAAAGTGCAGATAGAACATTAAACAATCGACAAAAAACAAGCCAAGACAAGAGACACAAGATGTGGCGGCTAGCCAGGGACAAACCCCACAATGTGTGGGGAAACCCTTTGATCAAATCTTCTTTTATCTTCAATAATTCAGCAGAGAGAAATAGTACAATAAATCTGATTCATATCAGCAGTAGCAAAACCCTAGATCAGTAGCATCAGCATTAGCGGCTTCATTATCAAACTAGGGCAGACCATATCTCACAAACTGATAGTCGGATTGATTTCATTCCACCACCAAAAGTTTTGGCTTCCAGAGGAGGTTCAGATGAACCTACAACACAGTTCAGATGAGGAGATATTCTAGGCCACGCAAGTCAATCTTTACTTCTGCAGTTGCAGCTTCAGTTTCAGCAGTTTCCGGCTTCAAACTAGGGCAGTCGATATCTTGCAAACCGT
This sequence comes from Pinus tabuliformis, assembly GCA_031772625.1. Classification (NCBI taxonomy): domain Eukaryota; kingdom Viridiplantae; phylum Streptophyta; class Pinopsida; order Pinales; family Pinaceae; genus Pinus; species Pinus tabuliformis. The sequence goes on along the minus strand of CM062818.1, from coordinate 806,645,070 downwards.
TCGTCGGATTGACTTCATTCCACCACCAAAAGTTGCGGCTTTCAAAGGAGGTTTAGATGAACCTACAGTGCAGTTCCAAAGAGGAGATCTTCTAGGCCACGCAAGTCAATCTTTACTTCTGCAGTTGCAGCTTCAGTTTCAGCAGTTTCCGGCTTCACATGTGTGAGAGAGAGAGACCCATTTCAGCGTAGTAGAGAAGAGACTCATATCTGCGCAGTAGAGAGAGAGAGATGTGATGAGATGAGTGAGTGCAAATGAGGAAAAGTCCTCTTATATTTATACACAACGTTGGTGGGTGAATAGATGCGACTGTTGGGCTTCTGAGCCTACATGAGTTGTAGGTCGGCTTGATAATAATTCCATAATCAAAATAAATTCATATCTCCATGAATACTTATCGGAATGGGATGATCTTTATATCAATCCTACACCTCTCGATGAGAGGAATCTAATAAAAATATTATTAGCCATGAATAAGATGACCCACATGAAGTTTTTTCCATGGTTGCCAATTTTAACACTCCCTCTCAACCATGGAGAACTTCATCTGCAATCTGTCTATCGGTCGTTACTATTCATCCATCAAATGCACTGCCTTGTACAGCCTGACCCTTGCCCTGTTCTGCTCTATTTTTCCTGTTCTGCTTTGTCTTGTTCTGCCCTGCACTGATCTGTATTGTTTTGTTCTGTTCTGCTCTGCTCTTGCATTGTTCTGTTCTACTCTGCTTTTGTCCGAATTATGAAGAAGAAGAAATGATCGAGGATGTATCATACTGACTCAAAGTCAGTCTCAGAGTATGTACCACTGGTCCCAGACCAGTCTCAACCAACCCAAAGTCAGCGTCATAGTGAGTACAACTCCAATGGTCCCAGACCAATATCATCCTCCACTGACTCAAAGTCAGTCTCAGAGTATGTACCACTGATCCCAGACCAGTCTCAACCGACCCGAAGTCAGCGTCATAGTATGGTACAACTCCTACCACTGGTCCCAGACCAGTATCATTGATCCCAGATCAATGGAGGTCATCCTAGCGTAGGGAGTACGGTAGTTACAACGATGCGTCCATCGGTACTACTATGGTCCCTAACTTCATTTCCCTGCTCATTGATCAGATGAGAGGTACTTCCCATGAGTCCCAGACTGCATGGGTAGGATGCCTCGACAGGAGAACTAATCAATCCTTTCCTCACAGGAGAACACATCAATCCTGCTACAATTGCCATGGAGAACACATCAATCCAAGCCTCACAGGAGAACACATCAATCCTACTACAATTGCCATGGAGAACACATCAATCCAGGCTGCCATGGAGAACACATCAATCCAGGTCTCATAGGAGAACTAATCATCCTGGTACACAGGAGAGCGAATCATCCTGTTCCACAAGAGAGCGAATCATCTTGTCCCACAAGAGAGCGAATCATCTTGTTCTAGTGAGCACCACCAGGGGAGGGTGAGTCACCCTGTGGTCATATGTTGCTCCAGTAGGAACCGCAAGCCCTCAGATCTCCCAGAGCTCAATGTATGCAACATGCAGGACCCTTGTACAAGGGTTTCTTGCCGACTCCAATTCGTTTGAAAAATCATAGATTAGATCTTTCCTCGGGGCTTTGACAAGGTGTATCAACCTATACATCATCTTAATGTGATGGAGCTTCCTTGCTCATCGACTTACCATATCCTAGATGATGTCTATCTGCTGGAGCAATTGACGAATATGGGATTCCTCAATAATCGAATCCCACCTCTGGTTGTTACAGAGAATCACAGTGGTATCCAATGTGAATCCAAACAACTCACTGAAGAGCTTTCGCAACCAGACTGCCTCACACGAGGTCATGCTAGCAGCAATATATTCTGCTTCGGCGGTGCTTAAAGCCACCGACTTTTGCTTCCTGCTCATCCAGGATATCGAAGCAGATCCCAAGGTGAAGCAGTACTATAAGTGCTCTTACGGTCCACCACACTGCCTTCCCAATCAACATCAGTATATCCAAGTAGTCTCACATCTCCGGCAGTGTATCTTAATCCATGAGAGATTGTGTCTGAAGACATCTCAGAAGATTCCTGGCATCAATCCAGTGAGGCTCAACCAAATATGAGCTCACAATGCTAACTGCAAAACATATGTTCGGACGGAGGTTCACCAAGAACATCAATGCGAATGAGTTTTTGAAACTCAGAGGCATTTCCCAAGTCTGGTCCGACATCACTACCATATAACTTCTAAAAGTTAAGATCCTCGAGGTAGTCACAGGCTTGCAGTCCATCATACCAAATCTTTCCAATATATTTACCACATATTTTCCTTGAGATAGGAAAATTTCCCTTGGCTTCTGCCACACTTCAAGTCCTAGGAAGTAGTGCATCAGTCCTAGGTCTTTCATTTCAAATTCAGAGGCCAGCTTCCTCTTACATTTGTGAATGAGAGGGTCTACACCTGTTAGAGAGAGGTCATCCACATACAACACCAGTATGAGAGGCTTTTCATCTTCAACCTTAAAGTAAAGGTTAGGATCGGCTTCACTCCTACTGAATCCCAGCTTCATCAAGTAGCTATTGATCCTCTCATACCATGCTCGGGGAGCTTGCTTCAGCCCATAGAGAGCTTTCTTCAACCTGCATACATGAGATTTTCAATCGTAAATCTCAAATCCTTCGGGTTGCTCCGCGTAGACCTCTTCTTTGATCGAGCCATGCAAGAATGCAGTCTTGACATCCATCTGATGTAGGTTCCATCCTTGTGAAGCGGCAAGGGCTATGATCGAGCGGATGGTCGTATATCTGGCAACAGGTGCAAATATCTCATCATAGTCTATACCTTCCTTTTGGGAGAAACCTCGAGCAGCAAAATGAGCCTTATACTTTTCCGTGCTTCCATCTGCTGCATGCTTTATCTTGTAAAGCCATTTGGAAGTAACAACAGTCTTATCCTGGGGTTTGGGAACTACTTCCCAAACATCATTCTTTATGATAGACTCATATTCTTCGGTCATAGCATCCTTCCATACTTGATGCTTGACGGCATCTGAGAATGACGAAGGCTCATTTTGTATGATCGTGCTCATGATGGTCAGGTATCCTTGATACCTATCTATCTTACATCGGGTAGAGCTTTGTAATGAAGGTGGGCAAACCTCCGATGCCAAAGATCGGACTGAAGCGTTGTGTCACAAGACATGACACCTAGCAGACTTCCATCGACCTGATATAATGAATCAACACTAAACCCAAGAGTAAAGGGATCTTTAACATTATTTTTCCATATACGTACCTTGCCATTGCTGAAGGTTACCTTGTAGCCTTTGTCTCCATTGCCGAGATGGACACTAGGTTCTTTTTGAGGTCAGGTGCATTTAATACATCATAGAATTTCTAGCCTTCTTGAATGCTTGTCCTCTTCCTTGATTCCTAGCTCTCCTTTTACTTTCGCTGTTGAATTTTTCATTCCTTCGATTACCATGAGAGGGATTTTGATCATCGTCATGGTGAGAGTCCTTTCTATCAGGGCATTCCCTTGCATAGTGACCTGCTTTATTGCAAATGAAACATCATCCTTTTCTTCCACCCTTAAATCCAGATTTCTTTTTTATTTAGACCCAGAATTATTTCTTTTCTTAGCATGAGAAGAAAAACAAGTAGGAGGACCTTTAGGCAAGGGCATTTCCTGCTCTTCTACCCTTGTTTGTTCTTGAATGCATCTAGCCATTAATTCCTCGAAACTAGGAATTACATTATTGTTCAGAAGAGTAGTCCTGAACACATACTTTGATCAAACCTTCTTTTATCTTCAATAATTCAGCAGAGAGAAATAGTACAATAAATCTGATTCATATCAGCAGTAGCAAAACCCTAGATCAGTAGCATCAACATTCGCAGCTTCATTATCAAACTAGGGCAGACCATATCTTACAAACCGACAGTCAGATTGACTTCATTCCACCACCAAAAGTTTCGGCTTCCAGAGGAGGTTCAGATGAACCTACAGCGCAGTTCAGATGAGGAGATATTCTAGGCCACGCAAGTCAATCTTTACTTCTGCAGTTGCAGCTTCAGTTTCAGCAGTTTCCGGCTTCAAACTAGGGCAGTCGATATCTTGCAAACCATTCGTCGGATTGACTTCATTCCACCACCAAAAGTTGCGGCTTTCAAAGGAGGTTAAATGAACCTATAGCATAGTTCCAAAGAGGATATCTTCTAGGCCACGCAAGCCAATCTTTACTTCTGCAGTTGCAGCTTCAGTTTCAGCAGTTTCCGACTTCACATGTGTGAGAGAGAGAGACCCATTTCAGCGCAGTAGAGAAGAGACTCATATCTGCGTAGTAGAGAGAGAGATGTGATGAGATGAGTGAGTGCAAATGAGGAAAAGTCCTCTTATATTTATACACAACGTTGGTGGGTGAATAGATGTGACTGTTGGGCTTCTGAGCCTACATGAGTTGTAGGTCGGCTTGATAATAATTCCATAATCAAAATAAATTCATATCTCCATGAATACTTATCGGAATGGGATGATCTTTATATCAATCCTACACCTCTCGATGAGAGGAATCTAATAAAAATATTATTAGCCATGAATAAGATGACCCACATGAAGTTTTTCCCTGGTTTCCAATTTTAACATAGCTGTTATAAATCTATTTGGGCATATCACTCCCATCATTCAGATCAATACTATTGGGGCTCATCAAACCCTAATTCAACTACTACATGCCCTAGATAAGTCAACACTTTGAATGCCTCCTTCCCTCCAGAAATGCCTCCTTGAGGGACCAACATAGACTTGTTTAGGGGTAAGTGCACTTCAGTGTAGGTAGGCCCATGTCAGGGTGCTTTCCAAAGCACTTAGGAGCACTTTGACTTGCGTTGGGAGAGATTGAGTGAAATCATCATAGGGTTATGGGAATATTCTTATCTTCTAGAGCCATCTAGAATATTCCCACACTTATCATCTCCTATGAGCTTGAAATTGGATAGGGAATGAGTTAAGTAGCCTCCTATCCTCTCATCCCTTCCTCCATGGAAACTAACTATAAGTTTGGAAGGCCATTCAATACCCTCATTTATGACCAAACCACCATCATTTTCCTATAAATTGAGCACTCATCTAAGTGATCAAGGGTTGGACTTTGAGAATTTGTAAGGAGATATTGTTGGTGTGAGGTTTGAGATTGTAGGCAAGTATTGTTATGCTGCCGGAGTTTTGTGCTTTTGATGCGATGTTGGTTGGAACCTAAGCTGCAAGAGTGACAATGGATCAGACTTCATGGTTGTAATTATTAATTCTACTTAATAAAGTTGTTTGCACCTTTTCCCATATTCTTGTCTTTACGTATGAAGATTATATGTGTAAATTATTTCTATTCCATTTGCTTATAGTAAATAGATCTCTTGCTTTGATTGATTTTTGTCCTTTGTTTATGATTATAGGTACTTGTCGAGCAAATTAAGTTTGAGAAGGAGCGACGCGAGCCAAACAAAGGAGAAAAAGGGAAATCGAAAGATAACAAGTAGCTCCCTTGTCTTATTTATCTTCTATAGAAAAAGGTTAAGTGCTTTAAATTTATTGTTCTAGGTGTAGCTACCCACCTAGGGAAATTATGTTTATCTGTAGATGCGAAATTCCACATAACATGATGCCTTTAAACATTTAAAGATATTTTTAACATGTGCACCTATATTCAAGAAATTTGACCTAGATGAAGACTTTCTTTTGTGCACAAATGGATGTAAAGAAGGAATTGAAAGAGTTCTCATGCATAATGGACATATGATATGCTGTGAATATAGGAAGCTCAAAGAGCATGGAAATAATTAGTCCAATCGTGATTTGGATCCGAAAGCCATTATACATTCCCTAAATATGTGGAGCAATTACCTCATGGGAAAAGTTTTAAATTAAGAACTGATCATAGTAGGTTAAATCATTTGTTTGGACAACCACATTTAAGTTCCAAACAAATGAGACTACAGGAATTTTTGTGTAGAAAATCCTATAGATTCATAAGATCAAAAATCTGCTAAAACAAGAGACAAGAATCTACTTCTACTATTTATAGTGGAAGTCCATAAATATCAACAAAAAAATAATCGATAAGAGGAAGAACATCAAGGGAACATAACACAATAAATATTCGGGGAAATCCACAGCTTAAAACCACACTACTATATTGTATTAATCCGAAAAATCAAGATGAAATTACAATGCTTGTTTCTCAAGAATAATCCCATCACTCAGCAAATTCAATCTCCAACTCATAAGCAAGCTCAAGGCAAAATATTAGCCTCTTCACAAGCTCTCAAAGTCTCTATTCCAATGTGTAATTCGTATGGATGATAGCTTGTATTTATAGGGAAATAAAACCTCTAAAAAATGTGCAATCCCTCAAGGGTCAGTTCCTGAATGCATGCACTAACAGTGCAACTCAGAAAAATATAAAACAAATAGTACGTTATACCAATGCTCTATTCTCAACTAGGTCTTTCTCATTACCGACATGCATGATTTTCTGATGAGTAAATATTCAGTTAACTAGAGTAGCACTAGTTGAGTCCACTAATGCATCAATTGACTGTTAACTCAATATTAGTTCCTCAAACAGTTTGGAACTAATTTAACTGGACTTAAATTAGTAAACTGAGTTAAATAATTACAACTCATACTTAACTCATCTTGGACCCCTATAATATAGGCATAACATATACATGAATTTAGAAAGACTTCCAACTGGAAATTCCTAAGTTAACTAAATCAACTCACTCTAGTTAACTATTACAAGTTGCTATAAGAATAAAATTCGATTTTAATTCTCACTTTAATTCAAGGACAAATTAAATTGGAATTTCTGGATTCTATGTTTATCATTTCTTGTTGCTATTTTCAACACTCCCTCTCAACAAGAAAGGAATTCAACTCGATCCTGATGCTGAACCTTTGGAATGTTCTGCATGCAACACTTCTCTCTGGTGTTGTTGCTCCAACAACTCTAGAAACAAAAAAAATCCAACCTGAATTAGAATGATGCCTCTGTCATCAAAGATGTCCCTGATTGTTATTTCCTTTGTCGACTGACAACTCTGTGCTTTTTTTGACTTTGATTTTCTACACTATTGTCAACACTCTCTATGCTTCTTTAGTATCTAATTGCTCTAACCTCTGTCACTTTGATCTTTGACTACATCAATCCCACTGATTCCTCTTGCTACTATGTACTTTGGGCTCCCGTAGCAAGGTACGATCCATGAGATAAAACCACTCAATGGACCCTGCCCAATTTCATCCCTTTTGGGACAATCACTTCAAATCGCACCACCTCACCTGGAGGTATGGCTGCATGTGATCCCTCTTCCCACATGGATTGAAATTTCCCCCTATTGGAGGTCTCTTATTCAGTGGACACCTCCACTTGATCTCCTCTTCGATTCTCCAATTGTGGATGCTCCATAATTGTCTAAGACTGCTTCTGACACAACTTATTCTCTACTTGAGTGGATCTCTCCACTTTGTCTCCTCTCAAATTTCTAGTTGTGGTTGCTCCACAACTTCTTGAAGTTGCTTCTAAGGCTTCTTCTGGGGCTACATGTTGAGAGGTAATTTACTCTCCCTCTCAACAACCAAGTCTCTAACCTTTTCCTTTCTCCTCAAGACTTTGCATGCATCTTGAAACTCAAGAGCATACAATTTCTTGACCCATGGACTGATCTGTTTCACTTGTTCCGTGGTGATGTGTCCAAGGAAAACCTTTCCCTTACTAAAATCCACATAATAGCCATGGTCTTCCAATACCATGACTGAAACAAGATTCTTCTTTAATCCTAGAACATACATCACATATGTGATCCTGAGAGGGGAGCCAGACTCCCTCTGAAAGGTAACCGTACTGATATTTGTAGCTCTATACCTCTCATCATCTCCAAACTCTATGCTCTGCTTGAGGTCTTTCTCCTCAAAATAATGGAAGAGATCTGTATTCCCTCTCATATGGAATGAGGCACCGCTATCAAGATACCACACACCTCCCATGGCACTGTCGAACATGCATGCAATGAGAGAGAAATCAAGTTCGAATTGTGAAGCTAAAGCTTCACCTGGTGTCGTTATTGTTTTCTCCTTCTTGCTCACTTTCTTCTATGGGAAATTCTTAGCATAGTGTAAGTGCTCGTGACAGTGAAAACACTTGACTTTCATCAAGTCCATATTATTTCCACCCTCCTTGCCTTGGGACTTCTTTCCCTTAGCCCACTTTTCCATACTTGCTAAGGAAAAATTCTCTTCCACTTCCTTGGTAGAGGTCCCACCTCTGGTGTTCCTCCTGATCTCATCCTGCATCAAATCTGACCATAGTCATTCCCAATCTGGTAGCTTCTCCCGACCATTGACAGAGTTTTTATAACTATGCCAACTCTTTGGAAGTCCAGGAAGAGAAAGACTCTCCATATCCTCCTCAGAAACCGTGATTCCAACACTTCCAATTCCATCCATACATTGAGTGAACTTGGTCAAGTAATTTGCAATTGAGTCGCCTGCCTTGATCTTGATTTTTCGAAGTTTATCTTGTATTACAAACTTCCTTTGGTCATTGATTTTTTGGAAAAGGTCCTTCAATGCTTTCCACATATCATGAAGAGTTTCCTTCCCATGGAGACTTGGGACAATGTGGTCTCGAACTGCCACAAGGATTATTCACCTCGCCCTTGCCACACACTTCTTCCATTCGACCAAATTTTGAGCATCTGATGTTGGTGTCCTAGGAATGTCCTGATAAATGAATTCCTTAAAGCCATTATCCTCCAACACGGTGTCCATCTTTTCCTTCCAGGCTATATAATTCAAGTTGTCATCCAAGCTATACTCGAGTCGTAAACCGTAGAACACCATCTGCTGATCTTGAAGTATGTTTTGCAAATTCGAATTTCACCTGTAACCCAAAAATCAAAACTTTGAAATATCTTATAGTATATTTTTCTCATTCGGATACCATGTAGATAAATCCTGTAGATTCACAAGCTCATGTAATCTACTAAAACAAGAGACAAGAATCTACTTCTACTCTTTACAATAGAATCCCATAAAGATCGAGCAAACAATAATCGACAAGAGGAAGAACATCAAGGGAACATAACACAATAAATATCTAGGGAAAACCACAGCTCAAAACCCCACAACTATATTATATTAATCTAGAAAACCAAAATGAAATTACAATTCTTGTTCTCTCAAGAACAATCCTAGCACTCAGGAAATCAAATCTCCAACTCATAAGCAAGCTCAAGGCCTAAGTTTAGCCTCTTCGCAAGCTCTCCATGTCTCTATTCCAATGCGTAATTCCTATGGAGGATAGCTTGTATTTAATGGGAAATAAAGCCTCTAAAAAATGCGCAATCCCTCAAGGGTCAGTTCCTGAATGCATGCACTATCAGTGCAACTCAGAAAATTCTAAAACAAATAGTACATTGTCCCTAGACTCTAGTCTCAACTAGGTCTTTCTCATAATCAACATGCATGAGTTTATAATCAGTAAATATTCACTTAACTAGAGTAGCACTAGTTGAGTGCACTAATGCAACAAATGACGGTTAACTCACAATTAGTTCCTCAAACAGTTTGGAACTAATTTAATTCGACTTAACTTAGTAAAATTAGTTAACTAATTACAAATCATACTTAACTCACCTTGGACCCCTATAATATAGGGAGAACATATACATGACTTCAAAAAGACTTCCAATTCGAAATTCCTAAGTTAACTAAGTCAACTCACTCTAGTTAACTATTACAAGTTTCTATGAGAATAGAATTCGATTTTAATTCTTAGTTTAATTCAAGGACAAATTAAACTGGAATTCCTAGATTCTATTTTTATCATTTCTTGTTGCAATTTTCAACATTTTGTTTGATTATGACTTTGAAATTAATCATATAAAAGGTAAGGAAAATAAGGTTGTTGATGCACTTAGCTGGAGGGTGTATGAAATGCATGCTATAGCCATAAGAATATGTTTATCTTATTTGAAAATCATAATTTTAGAGGCTAGAAATTTTGATCAACAATTAATGGAAATAAAAATAAACTTATAGCAAGGAAAAGTACAACCCAAATTCATGGACTATAGAATCGAAGGAAATGGATTTCTTTTTTATATAGACATGATTTATGTTTGGAATTCCTAGGGGTTGGTAAATTCAGTGGTGGGTGAGATGCATATAGTGCCTTCTACTGGGCACCCAGGGTATCAAAAAAATATCCCAACAATCATAAAATAATTCTTTTGTCCAGGTATGAAGAAACAAGTGGCTAACGATATAGCTAAGTGCTTGGAATTCCAAAAGGTTAAAACTAATCATAGGCACCCAATAAGGCTGCTACAGCCAATAGCCATTCCTATGTGGAAATGTGAAATTGTTTCCTTTGAACTCATTACAAACCTTCCTACAATAATGAAGAAACATGATTCAATCATGGTTGTGGTGGATAAAATCACTAAGGTCACCTACTTCATTCCTAGGAATTCAACATAAAAGGTAGGCAATGTTGCTAATATTGACAAGAGGGAAATTTCCAGATCGCATGTTGTGTCGAAGGAAATTATTTTAGATAGAGATTCCAAGTTTACATCCATTTTTGGATAGGATTATCTAAGGAATTTGGAACTAATTTAAATTTTAGTATAACCTACCATCCAAAATCATATCGAAAAATTAAAAGAGTTAATTAGGTCATTAAGGACATGTTGAGGATGTATGTGATGGAAAAACCATCAAAATGGGAAGAATATTTGCACCTAGTGGAGTTTTCTTATAATAATGGGTACCAAGCATCTTTGAATATGAACCCATTTGAAGCCTTGTATGGTATGAAGTGAACCACACTAGTAAATTAGGACACTCTAACTGACAAGGCCATTGTTGGTCCATATTTTCTCTAGGAAATGGAAGAGTGAGTAGCAAAGGCTGAATAGAATTTAAAGCCTACACAAGATAGATATAAAATTTATGCAGATATGAATAGGTCAAATAGGGAATTCAAAATTGGTTTCCATATCTTCCTAAGGGTGAAGGCAAGGAAAATTCCCTTGAAATTGGGTATTCGTGCAAATTTAATGACAATATATTTTGAATTGTTTGAGATTCTGGAAAGGATCGATCTAGTTCCATATAGGATTATATTACCAACATCCACACACATTCATAATGTATTTCATGTTTCATTTTTGAAAAGGTATGTTCTTAATGCTAATGATGGAATTGATTTGAATATTATTCATCAGGTGGAGCCCAAGGGATACTTCCAGGTCCATCTAGTGTGGATCTTGGGAAAGAAAGTAAAAATGCTCCAAAATCAAGTTGTTTCCTTGGCAAAGGTGTAGTGGAACCATTTTGGTCTTGAAGATGCTACATTGGAGCATCAGGATGTGATGAGGGAGGAATACCCTCATATTTTTGAATAAGTTATTGTATGTATATATATCCTTGCTTAAACCCATGGAATGTAAAAAGCATGTATATGCAAATCTAGATTAGTGAACCGAGGATATATTTTGAGGGTTGTGATGCCCATGTGTATACGTGTATAGGTGTAATGGGGCTATTTTGCCCATATGCACATGTTTTATATTTTGAGGCTAGAAGGCTTGGAAATGTAATTATGCAACAGATGTATATTAAGAAAATAAATGGTTGCAAACCGAAAATAAGTAAATGAGTATGGGGTGTTGAGACTCCATGGATTAGTGAGAAGTGGCTTAAATGATTTAATAATCACAAAAATTTCCTATGCATATAACCAAATTCTATTAAGGGATTGGGTGGATGCCAAATGGTAAACAAAAGGGCCATGTATGCAAAGGAGGCATGCCCAACATTGGGGAAGGAATGAGTGCAATTGGTCCCTTTGTTGTGGAGGAGTAGGAATGACTGTTGTGAATGATTCTAGAAATATGGCCATGAAAACATGGGAACTGTGGTGTAATTAGAGGCGTAAAAGGCTTGTGGGGGTAGTGGAACTCTTGGAAGCCATAATACTAGTAGTTGGAGGTTTTTAGTCTTCGTAATTTAGTTGTGTGATGCCTAGAAGGGTACCTAGAAGGCTTTGGAGGGTAGTGGAATTGTTGTAAGCCATAGGACTACTTGTTGAATGTTATTGGGTTTGATTCCTTGGTTGGTAGTGTTGTCTAGTAAAATCCTCTCTATGGACAGAGACAATCCCTCTAGCTCAATGAGTGGGACTAGAAACCTACGTTACAATCTACATGGACACTTTCCTAAATGAAAATCAAAATGAGAGAAGAGGAAGATGACCTACCTCATTCTGATGCTATAGTGTACTCCTTTGTGGAAGAACTCAAATCAATTGTGCTTCAAGGTCATCTCTACTACTCATAGCATTTAGATACTTGCACAAGAGATCAAAGATACAATAAAGCATACAAGTACAAATAACATAATTGAAAGTAATCCATTTAACAGATCAAGGAGAATTAAGATAAACGATGCATTAATACAATTTATGGAAAGTAAACCAATAGTTGTATATATTGATGAAATAAATGAGGGAGCATACAACCAAGCCTTGATGTCAATAAGCTCTCCCTGAGTGAATTCCCAAGTCCAATATAAAGCTCTCCAACCACTCCTTCTCCAAGCCAAATGAGTAGCATGTAGGCACTACCTCAGTATATTAACGGTGCAAATAGCCAAAGACCAACAATTTGGGAATGAGAGAGGATGAATATATAGGTAGGGAAAGGGAGTTAGGATCTCTTCAAAGATAGGAGAAGGCCCTCATCTAAAGGAGGTAGCTCATAGGGATAAGATCAAATGGCAATATTAGAAGAATTCGACCACATCCACACTGAAAAACATCTAACTCATCGTTTTGGGATCCTCTAGATCACGAAGCTTCTTGTCCTCTTTGTAAAAATTTCCTTTTAGGGATCAACGTGGGTATACAAGCAAAAATCATGTTGGAAGTGCGAGGCTAGTATAGTGCAAGTAGCGATCAACATTAGTTTCCAGTGTCAGGGTTGTGTTGGTCCTAAAATTAGGGTTTCAGAGCTTGCTTCTTCAGGGAAGGCTCAAGGCATTTTTCCATCAATGTTTAAGGGAGGATCTAAGTTATATATCAGGATGGGTATACTGCATGATTTTCAAGTTTCAGGAAGTTCAAGGTATGACACAAGGAAGTGCAGGAGGCGTGACAAAATATTGTGTAACAGATGCTCCATAAAGCATGAAGGAAGAATAGGGAGTGATGACTAAGATGCTTTACGAGCTTTTGCAAGGATGAGAACAAACATTGTCAGGAGACCTGCAATTCAAAGATGCATATAGATATACATATCTGATGTAGAAACATGAATCCATTGTATGGATGTAGGCATCGGGATATAAATAACTATGTGAAAAGATTCATGGTATGGGCTCAACCACCAATTGAATAGGATCATATGTAAATATAAGATCCAAGGCATGGATGCAACCATCTAATATAGAAGCATCATCATCATAAATATAAAGTCCCACGATATGGTCACAACCATCTGTACAGAAGAAACATGTGTACAATCATGAACAATACATAACTCCACGCAGCCTGAGTCATATCAGACAAGACTCAGGATCTTGCACTCCATTCCAACTCGATCAAAGTACGAATTCTAACATGCGAATGAATATGTCGAAGTTTAACATGTTAGAAAACCACATAATTACTGGCCAATGATGTGGATCATTAACAGGAACGAGAGGAACCACCAATAATGACAAAGGTCATCAAGGTGTGACAGTACAAACCATGAATGTGAAAATGAAGTTGATGTTGAAAACTCGTGGAATCACCTGATCAATGGTCAATAGTGAAAACATGTCGTTGGATGTGAAGAAATTTCCATTGAGGCATGAAATCTCTAAGGTATTGAAAGCGAGTTTCTAAGTCATCTTCTTGGATAATGAGCTGAAGTTGATAGGAAGTGACCCATCGAAGGAGGGCTAGGATGGTTTCCCCATCATTGACATGAAACAAGGAATAAAGTGAAATGAATGAATATGATCAAGACTGTAGAAAAATGTTAGACAATGTATAGGTAACAAACTGCAGATAAGACTTCTCTTGAACATATCAGCGACATGACTTCGGAGTGTGGCAGCATTTGACTCAACATAGGACTGATGGTCATGATGACGAAATGAAATAGTGATATGAGAGGAAAAATGGATCACCCAAACCGGGAAAGACAAGTGACTGAGTGAGGATATCCCAAAACCGAAATGAGAAATAGATGACTGTCATGCTCAAGAGTGACATTCTTCCTATACAAGAGATGTTTCACTTTCATTTTTCCCCACTATTTCTAGCAAGTACCGTAATTATTTTTATCACAAGCTTAAAGGGGATAACATAGGCTTGTTGTATAAGTTCATTCTTTGAATGAATCCATCCTAGTAAGTTTTACGATTCCTAGAAAGGAGAAACTCGATCTCGTCATGGTGACAAGTCTTTCATCATTTAATTTTTAACGAGTCTGACGAAGAATAACTTGGTGTCTTTTTCATATTTAGAGCATTTGAAAAGAGATGAAAAAGAAAACTCCATCATGTCACTTTTCATAATTTGTCTCTCGAACCTGAAAAGGTAGAAAACAATATTCAAGAGAACCTCTTGACTATGTCGACCAAGGTGTTCCTTTTTCGTAAATAGTCAATCCCAACAAGAAAAAGAGTAAATGTATACTGAGACGATGTCAATTCATTTAATTTAATGAGTTCCAAAGGACAAGTACTCGACAATATTTTCATATTTATAGAGTTAGAAAAGGGCTTAAAGATGACTTCAGGGGGGTTCCTTTTTCATTTATTTTAAACAAGTCTAAGAAAGAGATAAAACAAAAACTCATTGAATCAGTAAAAAATAATAATTGTAACCACCAAAAAGGACCTGTAACTACACAAAGATGTTGGCTTGTAGGGGCCTAACCTAGGTTCAGAAGCGATTTAGCCAAAAAAATCCCAATACTACTGGCCCTTTCGGCAATAGTCCGCGGAACGTGGATTGAGGTCTTACCCGAAGTAGTATGGGAAGGTGCTAGAACCTAGTTTCTGCACCCTAGAGATGTTTGATAATTTTTGGTGGTCTGCGGTTTGACCCTATGTGCACATCGCTACGTGCACCTATCATTACTTCACAACCTGCGATGTTGTCTTCACCTAGCCCTACTCGGGGCCCAATCCGTGTTATTACCCAATTCCTTACTATTAACTCGATATTAGTCAATCACTTAGCTTATTAGTATGTGTCTAGTTATATTTAGCAGTGTTCAACATTAATATAAGTGTGCACAATAAAGAAAACAATATAATTAAACAGGAAATAGCACAAGAACATATACACAAGATTTGGAATCAAACTTCTCTTTATTATTCTTCTTTCTTGGTTACAGACTCGAATCCGCCCTGCGCACTCAGCTGCAAGAGTCCGTGCACTCAGATGCAAACTCTATTAGGCCTTTTCGCACTAGTTACAGAGCCTCTTCCTATTACTACAACCCAAAGCACTTAGACCTTTACTCTATTCTTGCTATCTTCTAGACTCCATTCATTTTTCCATGTATCGCTCCTCTTCTTTACAACTTAGAGCCTTTCTCTATTTAGACAATCCCATGGTCCGCAGACAATGGGTAGGCCAACACTACATTCAAAACTTAGGGTAGACAACCCTATAACTCTAACATACAATTTGCACTCTGCGCCAACAATTCATGGAGTCTTTACAACAATAATACTCAAAACCTGGGCTTTGAGCCCTAAAACATGCTGTGGGGACATTCCATGCCCAACAGGCCCCCAACACAAACATCGTGACTCATCCTCGAGTCACTCTGTCGGCACGGTGATCTTGGCGCGGAGTCCCTCCAACTGGTCCCGAACGGCTTGAATGTCGGCAACGCACTAAGCTGCTGCCTGCTGAACCTACTACATTCTTATTTCTAAACCCTCTATATTCGGCATGCTACACTGCAACTATGCATGCATTCCTTGAATCTGCACAAGCTTTTCCTTCAATATCTACCATGATTGTGAAGACTTCATCAATCCACGACTAGACGCACACTTTTAGAACTGCTTCTTTGTGGCGTTCCACATCCACCTGCTCTTTCAAAGCCTTCGTCTACTGCATCCTTGCAAGCTGTTGAGTAAGGACTACTGTCTGCACGGTCCCTTGAATGCTATCATATTGTTGCTAGAGTTCGCGTGCATTGGTCTCCAGCCGCTTAATGTTGGGGTCCTCCTGCAACATAGTGAGAACCTCCAATGCCTGCTCCAACATGTTGGTATAGTCACAGAATACACCTCCAATCTCTTCCATCCCTGCTGCAATAGCACTGGTGTGATGTTCTCTGACCTCTGGGGAAGTGGAAGGTTACGCCTTTAGCTGTAGCTCGACAATTAGGAGATTCAACTTCAGCTGTACTCTTGTTATTTCCTCGCACGTGTTACGAAATCCACTTGCCAAACAGTGGATCCACACTTCTGTTGGTAGGTCCACTGCAATGGACAATTTGGGGATGTGCCAGCAAGCGTCATCAACTGTCTGTACCAACTGTTGGTTTTGTGACACTAACTCGTCACACTGTAAGCTAAGCTGTTCTATATTAATATTTTTCTCGCTCAGAACCTAGATCGCGCGGCTCTCTCTGGCATGGAGTTTTGCTGTTATCCCATCCTTCAACTGATAAAGTGTGTTGCAGGGAAGGGCAACCAAGTTAAGGCCAACACATTTCATTGTATTAAGCATCACTCAGTCCATTGTGCTCTCTAAGACTAGCGCTCCCTCTCGCAAGGTTATCATATTGGCCATCTTCACATGGATCATCTATTCTGCTGTGATGTGCCTGCTGTGACGTGGGTAGACAAGGTACCCTCCTACAGGGGCCACACCTGTAACTCCTGTAGTTGCGCTCTTAGGGCCACCAACATAGTCTGTTGCTTCGTCATAAAAGTTTTGGAGTGCTTCGCTGGTGACATCGCCAACCATCTCACCGATGTCATCCAGATCACCTTCAGTTAAGGTGACCAGGTCGATGGCCAACTTTGAAGCCTTGACCTTATTTCTTGGGCTTGATCTTTCTGTGATGTGCGACCACTTGAGCTATGTAGAGGTGGTCCCTGGGTCCACGCTCTCTTTTGCAAGTTCTGTGTCCTTTGCCTCCTACCCTACAGAAACTGCTTGGCCTTCCTCTGCCTGCACTATGGCAGCCTCTACTATCTACACTATTACTGCTACTTTGGTGGCCTTCTTCTGCTCCATTGCTGCCTGTGCCGCTTCGCGGATTGCCCGGAGCTCAGCTGCCACTTTTCGTTCCGCCTTCTCTCGACTAGTTTGGTGACACGTAGCTTGGCATCATCCTTCCTTTTCTACGCTGCTGTCTTCTCCAACTCCACCAAATTCGGGGCACACCACTCAGGAGGCCATGTCTCTAACACCGTAAATATCGTGTCATCAGTGGCTATGAATGGGAGCGTTGTCCACTACTGTGTCGGATCTTTTCGGGCCCTAATGTAGATATTGTGCATGTTCATGTTGAAATATGAAAAACTCTGCAAACCGTTGTGCACCATGGGGGACAGGCACAACCTCCTATTAATCCACATTTAGATGTGCCTCCATGAGCACCTAGAAAATCTTGGTATCATGAATTTTTTTCGCGTCCTTGGTGGCCCAGAGCGAAGCGTACTTCATGGTCTCTGGTAAGTCTCGGTCAATGCTTAGGAACTAGCTGTCCTCCGATAGTTCTCTTGCTACCAGCAATATGGATAAGAGAAACCATGCATAGTGGAAGGTCTTACCTTGTTCCTAGGCCTCTTGACAGTTGAGAAAAAACTCTTCATAGAGGAACTTGGCCCATTTGAACTGGACCCCCTCTGCACAATGTTTGTCCAACGCAACCACTGGCACTGGTACTTCATCAGTGTGAAATTTTCTCATTACTTTACTGGCATAGAGTTGGGTGGCTACGCGCACCCCTTTATCCTTGATACTCGTGATAACGTAACCCCTATTTTTCTTCTCAAGCTTATATTTTGTCTCCATGGCCTCTGCAAGAGCCAAATCGATGATTTTTCCTACTATCATCGTGGGGTCCTTTCCCTTACAGGGAAGCCAAGAAATTCTTTGGATGATATCTACCGTGATGGGAATAGTCTCCTCCAGCCATAAGTACCCATCATGCACTAGGAAAAGAAGCTGCCTAATGACTAAAATGGTGATGGGCATGTGGTGAAAATGTGGTATCCATAGCAGATGAAGCAACCCAGCCTTTTCCACGCCACGCAACCATTTTTGCGGCTCTAATGTTATCACCGGCCCCTCCGTATTCTGTTTCATTAGGCTCGCCTACTCTAAGTGCAGGAACTTATCATTATCTGCAAGGTCCCAGTCTTAAAATTTCAAGGTGGGCACACAGCTTAGGAGTGGACCCTCAAAGGTAATTCCATCGAGGAGGAGTGGGGTCTGGAGTGCACTCTTCCTTTCATCTAGATCCTTTGGTACTTTGTCTTTCCCTTTCCATGGAGGGACATACTCGGGAAATTTTGCTGTGGAGCGCATTGTTTGGATGTCTTCCTCCACGTCTTTTTCTTCCTTTACTGCGGCAATCAGAGCCTGCAAGTCCTCTTCCTCTTCATCTGTTTCAATGGTGACTGCCTTGCCTTCATCTTCCATTGATAACTTGTGCTGCGGATTCCTCGGGGACAAGCGTACTGGTCCCATTGCCTGCTTATCTTTCTTTGGTCTCAGCGTTCGGGGTGATTTAGGGATTTCTGGCATAGCCCCGGTGCCTTCGGGAACATTATGGATCTGAAAAGCCTCACCGGTAGTTCCTTCTTCAATGCCCAACCCATCCTTAGTGGTCGTCATCATTTCTGCACTGTATGTGGATTTTTGCGAACTTAAAGGCTCTATTATCGCTCGGCTCTCAACACTTTGTGCTCTATTCAACTGCTCAAATATCAATTAACCAAGTGTTGTCTATTGGCTAGACCTTGGAGTTTTATAGCGCCTTTTGAATTCAAATTCGACCGTTCCCCCCAATTCCGAGCCATCAATGCTTTCTTGGTGGCAGATTTCCCGAAATCTTGCCCATAACTCATGTCTTAAATGCCCACCGCCCACTCCTTTTGGCCTCAAATCGGACATTCTGTCATGAACAATGACACCATGGTCACTTCCCAGTCTATCTGCATGGCAGTGCATCCCCCTACGCAAGCGCGAACCTTGTGACAGGCTGTTCCTCCGCACACCTGTCAGAACACGCAGCTACCAGGCAAAATAATTTATAGTCCCGCACTCTCTTTGAGCTGTGAGGAGTGCTAAGACTGTTCTTCCTATAGCTAGTTAGGTGGTTGCACCGACTGTGCGAGGCTCCATATCGCCCTCCAGTATAGTCTATGGAAAATCCTCATTTGTCCTCGTGGCAGTCGGTGCTGCGCGCTCTACTATATGTAGTGCCCTCCCATAGTTACTTTGTTTGGTGATATGTGGTCTTAGCCATGGTAGCAAACTAATTAATTCTTGGCGATAGTCTTCTAATTCATTAGTATGATCATCCACACCTTTCCTTGCCATCCTTGTTTTATCGATGAGACATGCTCACTTGATCTCGTTTTCCAGCCTCTTGACCTCTGCGTCCATCAAAATGCTTTTCTTCCTTAGTTGTACCCAGTCCTTTTCAAGTTCGCGAAGTCTAAGGTTCCCTTGCCGAATGGCTTCCTGAAGTCTTATGTGTTTTGCTTCACATAGTTGTGTGATTTCTTCATCCTGGGCTTCATGCATTCATACTTTCATGCTCCTCAGAGATTACGGTCCCTACTTCATTCTGCAACCTTGGAATTGTTTTCACGGTTAGGGTCTTGCACATGCTCCTATATGCCCATCGAATCACTGGTACATGTAGGTCCCAATTAGTGCATCTCACCTGGTGAAGCCTGTTCAGCACTTCGCACACCCTCTCGAATGCTTCTTCGTGGATAATCCTTGGTGCGCTTCACCTTTCCTGCTGCTGTGTTTTGTTCCGATTCTTTATTCTGGGAGTGGTGTGCACTTGTGCGGGTTACACGTCATATGTCTATACCCATCGGGAAAGGTGGGAATGCAAGTTGTTTTTCCCCTTGTAACTGGCTCGCATCCTTAGCTGGTGTTTTCCAAATCATAGGCACATCATCCTCTTACATCCGTGCCACTCCTCAAATATTCTCTAATGCGTACCCCACCACCTTGCGGGCGTCGCCCGTAGTGCCCATTTTAGAGCATCGAACTGCTATTG
The DNA here is from genome assembly GCA_031772625.1 of Pinus tabuliformis. Lineage (NCBI taxonomy): Eukaryota > Viridiplantae > Streptophyta > Pinopsida > Pinales > Pinaceae > Pinus > Pinus tabuliformis. The sequence goes on along the minus strand of CM062818.1, from coordinate 806,624,749 downwards.
TTCTGGTACTGTGCTTTCTAATCTGTTCAGGGATTCATCCACTGCTATCAACCTATCATACATAGGCAGATCCCTTACCTCTGTTGTCACACAGCATAGTGATCTAACCATCATGTTGCAATTAAGCGTGGTTACTTCGTGCAGTCAATTTTTCCATCGTTCTATTTCTTCATCCGAATCTGAAGTGCAGGAGCTTTCATGCTCCCACAAAATCCTACCATCTACAGTTGGGTTCATCCAATCCTATTCTCGCGCAATTATCTTGTAGATATAATCGAGATGATCATCACTATCATTGTCGTGCACTGGTTCAGTGTATCACACTCCTTCGGCCAGATCTAGTGGTACTACTACATGTAGTGACTTTTTCTCAAAGATGATTTTGCGCTTCTTCAGATTTATGACTCCGTTCATATCAGTGGCCCAGTGTATGCCTGGTAGTGTGGGATAGGGATTGATGTCATCGACAATATCTATTACCTAGAAATCTACCAACGCGCTCGCACCTTCAATATCCACTGTTACCCCTTGTAATCTCCCCATGGGGAGGATCTTCTGCTAGTTCACCATTCGAAATTGAATAGGAGACCATTGTACTGTGGGTCTGCCCATGCATTCCCATGTTTGTTTTGGCAGTACATTCATGTCTGATCTGAGATCTAGGATTAATTGATTCATTTCATACTCACTGATTTGCACAATCAACCTCATTTCCCTTCCTGTGCGCAATACATGCTTTCCAAGTTTCTGGACCACGCACAGTTCTCCTGACCCCTTGCACATAGTGATAAGTTCCCGTAGTCCTTTTACTGCCTTGCTGTCATGCATCAGTTTCATGCATGTCTCCAAAAAGGTAGTGAGCACTAAAGGATCCATCCCTATTTCTAGTTGATCCTTACTACCTGAAGTGGAGGCCTCCGTGAAGCTCTTCTTAGCTTCCATGAAGTCTCCCTCGCATGCTCCAAATCAAATTCAAGTCCCTTTTTAGGAGCCTTGCAAACCCACGCACTTTCTACTGGCTGCTTACCTTTATCATCTCCAATGGCGATATTGATTCTGAGCACTATGTTTACATTCGAGTCTTCTTCGCGTGGCTCAGACCTCATCATTTGCAAATTCTGAGTTGGGGGAGGCTAGAGTACCCACTTTTCGTGTAGCCTTGCTATGAAGGTAGGGCAATCTTCTGCCTCATGATCAAACTGAGTATAGTACAAACATGATGTTCTTGCCGAATTCGTACAATCGCAGGCATAGTGTCTGGGCCCTCCGTAATTGTAGCAAATTAGTTGTCCGCGACCCCTTCCTGGTCCCATTCCACCTAGACCTTGTCTGCGCCCCTGAAATCCAGTGCGTGCCATTCCTACATCTGGGTCGAGGGTTTGCATTTTAGTCTGTACCCTGTAGGCAGGAGTCTGATCCATCATTAGTTCGTAGCTTCTGTAGGTGTGTTCATCATGGCCTACCGACCTACAAAAATTACAAAACAATTGTTGGGATGTCTGTGTATGCTTCTGCAATAGATGACAATTATCCATAGTGTGTTTTCCTCTTATCTAGAAATCCATGCACCATAATGTAGGCGCCATGCGTGGTCCTACTTGTGCCTCAGGTCTTAATGGCATCCACCTTCCTCTTGCCAAGTAATTCGTGAATACTGGACAGTGGTCCTTGTCATGCCCCTGGCCTTTGCATTTTATTCACCATAACTCCCCGTGCACCTCTGGCTGAGGTGTCTTGTCTTATTTCAAACTCTGCATTTCCAAACATATATTTCGCAGTTGCATGTGGATTTGTTGGACTCCCAGACTAGGACCTTATATAGGGGTCTCATGCAATATCATTTCCATCTTCAAGGCTTCAGCTTGGGTGGAAAGCTTTTGTTGTGACAACACCATCCTTAAATGCGGTGTTAATGACGCTACAAACCATGCCCGGTTCTGTCCATCCGTTAAAGTCATGTTGGCTTCACGAATCATACTCTTCAGTCTTTGGTCCAAATCCTAGGGGTGTTTCCGAGAAAACTAGTGTCTATTTGATTTGCTAGTCCCACTAAGACGGGTATCTATATTAGAAACAAACAATTCAAAGTAACTTGTGTTTTACTTTATGTATGATAGATAAGAGAGAAGCAGAGAGCACCAACCTAAATCTTTCACTTGGCTCCTTGCTTGTTTCCTCTCTCCTTTGATAGAGACTGCCACTCCTTTCTCACTTGTCCTGCTTTAAAGAACACCTACAGAGGCAAAGAAACAGAACACCATCAAAGCATAGAGATCTATAATACCATAAACAATGTAGAATGAGAAGTACATTAACCATACAATTGCATTCACAAATAGCAAGATTCACGAATACACAAGTATATGGAGGAAAACTCAAATAAATTTACTGATAGTAGAAGTAGAAGAGAGGATTACAACCAAGCTGTCTGATCCAACATCATCCTCCCAGCATAAAAGTCCTCTTCACCTCATGAAAAGCAAGATCACGCAACAATGCAATGTCTCAAAGAGAAACCAACAACACTTCCTTACAAATTACAAAATTCCAGCCTCCTAGATCTCCCAGATGAGGGATCCATTTATAGATGTCTTTCAAGGGTGTGATTCAGCTCTAGGTTTTTGATTAGTGTCATTCCATTGATAGTTCTTGGTTCCACTTGGAGATTTCATTGATCTCTTACTCATCCCTGGGTGAATTCAGAGAGGCAAGTGTCACAGGAGAAGTTTCTGGAAGATTCCATGATCATCCACCTAGCAAACTATCTTTGCCATTTTTCTATTCTTGCTCATTGCACCCCGCAGAAGGCCATTTCAGTATGCATCACACTTGGCTAGTTTGGCAGTCAATATGCATCGCACCTTTCCCATGGAGCAGTCTGTATGGTCCAGTTTTAGCCAGTTCTGAGTAGTTGTTTAGGTGGAACTTCTAGGAAATGATGTAATCAGTTGACCATGATCCTTTAGGGTATGAAACAACACTTTTAGGGACTTTAGGAGCCCTTAGTTTATGGACATATGAGTTTGGGGTTGCAGTGCTCAAATATTTCTATAGCAAGGGGGTCTCACCTGGGAGCATTGTGATCTCCTTAAACCCGATAATTGATTGTCTCTTCGACTTTGGCTTGCTAAATTCCTATTTAGCGCAGCCTGGATTTCTACAATTCCTATGTTTGGATGGTCATTAGAATGCTTAATGTACCATTTTAATGCGCGATCCTCCAATGCACTTACCAACGTAGCCTTTTTTATATTATCATCCATGACTCCTTGTGCTTCCCATACTACTCTTACCATGAACCAGAATTGGTCTGGATCTTCATTCCTACTCCTCTGAATATTGTTAGTTTGATCACACTCACCATACTGAACTGTGGTGGCGGCAGTGGTAGGGTGGGTGGAGATGGAGGTGAAGATGGTGAGATGGGTGGCGGTGTAGGTGGAGGTGGTAAGCGCGGAATTCATTGCCTTATTAGACTGACCACGCTTCGTAGAGAAACTTTTGCGAGATCTTCCTCACTTTCCCCTGAGGGTGAAATTAAGGGACTAGTTTCTAACTCTTCACTACTTCTATTTCTGTAGATCTTCCCACTTTGCGTAGTCCCAAACATTAATTTATTCGCATAACCCTCTTTTCACACAATAGCATCTTAATCCAAGTCTTTAAAGATTTAATATACTTACCTTGTGTTCCTTTGAGGAAGCGTCGTTCCGCCTCATTGTAGTTGACGGTCGTATCTGGTGCAGAAACTAGACTGGTTGCCCTCTTGATCTGCCGCATCGTTTCAGTCATCGTGGTCGACGGGGAAGAGATAGATGAATGAATGTCCTTTTAGGAGAATGATGAATAATACACCTACTGAGACGGAAGCCAAAGATTTTTCTCGTAGGTGGACATTTCGACCCAAGTATCACTGCCAGGTAGGTTCGATCCCAACGTTGATTTTGATGCTTAGCTTTAGTTATACTTGAATCTATATAGATCTCCCAATACGATTCAATCTCACGTTCCAATATGAAACAATCTTTTTCGTACCCATCGAGGATGCTTAAGTAGGCTCGACTGATAAGGAGAGGACCGGCAGGGTGCGTAGCACGCTCGACTAATAAGGAGAGGGGCTCTCAATCTAGGGAGAGGAATTTATTGCTTGCTTGACGTTAGGAAAGCAAGGACCCCTACTTACGCATCCTCTCCTTATCAGTCGAGCCTGCTTATGCATCCTTATCCACGGAGAAAAGATATACTCCATATTCCGCTAGCTATTCATTGGTCTCTTCCTTCATGGAGAGATTTCATTCACCTGGTAGGGGCTTGCTTGACGTTAGGAAAGCAAGGAATTTATTACTTGTCCCACACCGGGAGTTCGCTTACTCACCCTATAGACAATAAAGAGTTTGGGACCACAGATGGAGCATACCTGTTGGACCCCCTCTCTTTGGACATCGAATGAAAGTGACTACAAACAAGGTTTAGGCCCGCACACCAATGATTGATTGATTGACGGCCAACATCTTTCGGGAAGAGGTGGGGGCCTTCCTTCCTTGCTTGCTTAGGAGTTGGGGCGAGCATCTATCAGGTCCATAGGTTATGCATTTGGATTTGCATCTGCTGCTGGTAGCTTTACAACGAGATCTGCAAATCCCCCTATAATTTGATCGAGCCAATGATCCACAACCCACATGATCTTATTTTTTGACGCTTCTAATCTACGCACTAATTCCAGAGTCCACACGATTGGTTTATCAAGCCTTCACCTTCCCTGACTATCTGCTAGCTTTGCGATCCACTCATACATCTTAGAAGGAAAAGATGCAAAGAAAATTTCATGGATTTTCATATATAAGTAGTGCTCCGGCCATTGTTTCTTAGATACTCATGGATTCTTGTTTTCCTGCACTACGAACTCGTGAATCTTCTTGTCCAACTACCCTTCCATTTCTTTCTTTGTTGGGTTCTAGTGACATGACATTAGACATCGCTTATGCAGATCCTGGTCTCGATAACGGAACCATTTTTGGCTTGTAGGGGCCTGACCCAGGTTTAGAGGTGATTTAGCACAAACATATCCTAGTACTACTATCCCTTTCAGCAACAGTCTGCGGAGCGTGGACTGAGGTCTCACCCGAAGTAGTATGGGAGGGTGCTAGAACCAGGTTTCGCACCCTAGAGATTTCTGATGATTTTCGGTGGTCTGTGGTTTGACCCTGTGTGCATGTCACTACGCACACCTATCAGTACTTCGAGGCCTGCGATGTTGTCCTCGCGTAGCCCTACTCGGGGCCCAATCCATTTTATTACCTAATTCCTTACTATTAACCCGATATTAGTTGATCACTTAGCTTATCAATATGTGTCTAGTTATATTTAACGATCTTCGTCATTCATATAAGTGCGCACGATAAAGAAAACAATATAATTAAATAGGAAATAGCATAGGAACAGACACATAAGATTTGGAATCAAACTTCTCTTTATTATTCTTCTTTCTTGGTTACAGACTCAACTCCGCCCTGTGCACTCAGCTATAGGGGTCCACGCACTCAGCTGTGGACTCTGCTAGGCCTCTGCGCACTCAGTTGCAGAGCCTCTCCCTACTACTATGACCCAAAGCACTTAGACCTTTACTCTATGCTCACTATCTTCTAGACTCCATTCGTTTTTCCATGTATCACTCCACTTCTTTACAACTTAGAGCCTCTCTTTATTTATACAATCCCATGCTTCGCGGACCATGGGTAGGCTGACACTACATTCAAAACTTAGGGTGGACAACCCTATAACTCTAACATACAATTTGCGCTCTGCGCTCGCATTCGCGGAGTCTTTACAACAATAATACTCAAAACTTGGACTTTGAGCCCCAAAACATGTTGTGGTGGGATTCCATGCCCATCAAAAGACAACCACATATCACTGATATCAAGGAAAATAATAAAATATTAGAAAAAATGTAGTTAAAACTTATAATAGACTAAAAGTAAGAACATTTTTACCATTTTCACTTGGAGTAAATTCGAGAGAACATTTTACCCTATTTTCCTTGATTCTTCAGGCAAGTAGTGTGGGAGATCCAAGGCATCATTTTGTGAACCATCAATTGTAGGTAAGAGCTCTTCCCTTTTCCCTTCTTTTCATTTTAATTTCATGCCATTTCTTAGGGTTTTTATCATCCAGAAGAGAGGAATTCAAAATTTGAAATTGGGGGTGATCAGCGCAGGTTTTCTCATCAGGTCTACGTTGATCGCACCTGATCCTAAAAGACTCCCACGTTTCCAGTGCATGATTAATTACAACAGTCATGCTGGCTGCAGGGTGGAAAACTTGAAGAGAAATCTTCTCTTTTGAGTGAAATTTCTAAGTTTTTATCCCATGAAAAAGATTTTAATCATTGTTAATGGTTGTTTTGCAGGATATTTCGACAACATGGTCATCAAGTCGGATAATGTACATAATCTTGAAGTTAAGCTCATTGATCATCACCAACCATCTTGCTTGCCTAACATTCAGATTTGGTTGATCAAACAAGTATCTCGGCCCACTATGATCACTCATTAAGATGAGTCGTTTACCAAGAAGATAGTGTCTCCACATCTTCAAAGCATGGATGATAGTTGCCAACTCAAGATCATGTGTTGTATAATTCTGATCATGCTCATTCAGTTTCCTTAACTCATAACATACTACATGTCCCTCATGCATCAGTACTCCACCAAGTCCTCTTTTACAAGAATTTGTACACACCACAAATTCCTTTTCCAAATCCACAATATTTAGAACTAGTGCATTTGTCAAAAACTATTTCAATTACTCAAAAGTAGTTTCACATTCCTCTATTGATTCAAATTTCTTCCCTTTTCACTGCAATGATGTGATAGGATATGCAATCCATGAGAAGTTCCTGATGAACCTCTTGTAGTAACCTACTAACCCCATAAATGACCTTACTTCATCCACATTCCTAAGTGTTGTGCAGTCCATTATAGCTCTTGTCTTCTCTGGATCTGATGTTATGCCTTCCCTAGAAACCACATGCCCCAAGTAATGTACCTATGTCTGAAAGAAACTGCATTTTCTAAGATTTGCATACAACTGGTTCTCTATTAGAAATCTCGATATTGTTTCTAAATGTTCGGCATGCTCTTCCTCATTCTTAGATTATATCTTATTCGAATGGAAAATTGAATCCACCCATGATTTTCATCCACCCAAGGTATATATCCACCCATGGAATTTTCCCATGGCATTGTAAGTGGCATCCACCCAGGGTATTCATTCACCCATGGTATCTACCCACTAATGGAATTTACTTGTGGTATTGTAACTAAAAAAATATTATAAGTAACAAATCGCATTTTGAAAAAGGGCATTGTCCACCACAATGTATCTTTTACAATTATTCTCTATTTTAGTAAAACAATTCTTGGTGGTTTTTCTTAATGTGTTTTCTCCTATTTTCTTCCATAATTTCAATTTCTAGATCTTGGGGGCCTGCCCCCCCCCCCCCCCCCCCCCAAGATCCATTTCAATTTTTTAGATCTTGGGGGTCTCCCCCGCAAGATTCAGATCAATATCAATATATAATCAATAAATACAATAAAAACTTGTCCATGAGGATGAAATGCACTATTCATCAAGCAAATAAAATTAGATGGAGCATTAGTCAAACCAAATGGAACTACAACAAACTCATAATGCCCATACCTGGTCTAGAAGGTAGTCTTGTAACTATCCTCTTCTTTGATGCGTACCTGATGGTATCCTAATCTCAAATCAATATTTGAGAACATTGTTGCTCCCTTCAACTAGTCAATCAATCATTTGCAACAGATACATGTTCTTGATAGTTACCTTGTTCAACTACTTATAATCAATGCATAACCTGAGAGTACCATCCTTCTTCTTTGTAAATGATGTTGGTTCACCACAAGGCGATACACTTGGCCTAATGTATCCCTTGTCAAGAATTTCCTTTAGCTGCAACTTCAATTCCATTAACAATGGAGCGCCCATCATGTAAGGTGCCTTTTATGTTGGTGCTGCCCCTAGTACCAGCTCAATAGAAAAGTCCACTTCCCTGTGATGCAGAAATTCTGAAATATCTCCAAGAAATACATCCTAAAACTTCTGTAAGATTGGGTACTTTTTCAATAATTTTGCATCCTTAACATCCTTACCTTTATCACTAGGAATATGCCCTAAACATAACACACACCCTTTCCTATGACTACACTTTTCCTACATAGATGTCACCATTCTAATTGATGTGACCTTCTTCTTACGTTGTAATATTTTTTGTTCTCCATTGTGATCCAAGCACTCAATAGCCTCACCATAACAATCTATTTTGGTCTTGTAAAGGTGTAGCCAATCCATACCCAAAAGCATAATATATGATCCCAAAGGAAGTACATTCAAGTGCATTGATGTAGGCATGCCATTCAACTCAAATGCACAAGCTCTTACCCAATGATGTGTTGAATTTTCTAAGTCTACTTAGTTATAAACCCTCCATGCGCTTTATCTGATTTATTCCTACATACTCGTTATATTGCTTAACAAGTTATTTACAATGTAAATACTGAAAATAAACACTAGTGCATGCTCAACATGTTACAGATAAAAAACTAAAGGAAACAGAAACAATCACACCATATGACATGATTATTTTTGGACCAATGTCCCCGGAAAAACCCAATGTGGGAAAACCGGTGCAGCTATCTAAGGGTTTTCTTATTAAGCAATATCAAAGTACAATCTGGGTGTTGAAATTGGCCTACCCAATAGAGAATTTCCCTACCAGTAATACCTCCCAGTTTCTGACAGATTTCCTGGTTGAAAACCTTGGATAATCCTTCCGGCAGCTCCTCAGCTACAATCTGCCCCAAAAACCCTAGCGTCTTCCCTTTCTGGACTACTTCAACCCCTCTCTACCCAGTGCTAGCCCTATGTCACCTTGAATGGATCTGTGTCAGCCTTAAGAGGCGCTGAATCAGCCTTCTAGCCATCTGCGTCAGTAACGCTGGCCTCATTGAGGCTCTGCGCAGCTCCCGGTTGCCTGTGTGTGGCCCTGCGTGAGCCCTGGTGGCTACTGTGTCACTCTCTCTGGCTACTTGCTGCTTTCCTGACAATATCTCTACCTCTCTGTCCCTCTATACTCAATGCCCCTTAGTTGCAACTCCTGATTACTAATTCTATCTCTCTTAGAAAACCCCGCTCTAGAGAATAGTATGATTGATCACTCTGGTGTGTTCTCCAAGTGACCCTCAAGCCTCCTCTTATACTTTTCCAGTTGACATATCAACGACCGAGATTAAGTCGCTAATCAATGGCTAAGATTAGGTATGGATTGATCCATGTATTTTGGACCATTCTAACACAGTTTCATATTAATACACATTAATATTTTATTTTCCCTATGTTTAGACTTAGGGACTCCTTTAAAAATATTAATTATTTTAATATCTCCTGAACTCTTTATAATCTACGAAAACCATTTCTGGGTATTGGAGATCTCATGTGCCCCAACCACTCCACCAAATTTCGTGTCTAGGTCACATCCGATGCTACCCAAAATCAACACTCCATCTTAGCGAGGACTGTGCTCTAGCAATACTCCTCACTAAGTATTACTCTGATCATACAACATCGGTCCCTGTGTTGATGGTAAGCCTCCCTACACAACATCCTCTACACTGTTGAATCGTGTATTACTTCCCATGGTTTTGCCACTGCCAGTACTGCATTTGTAGGACAGTTCCCTCTGCATTCTTGTTGTTTCTGGTCCTTTCTCTTAGCATTTCATCCACACTGCACCTCCTCTCATCATGCTGCATTGTGCTACCCACTGCTGTGCTACAAATCAGTTATTGAGAAGTAAGTAACTAATCTCCCAACTCTGACCTCTCTTTTGGGCTATAGACTCTCCTAATGCTGAAGCTCCCTCTGTCGCTGACAAGTGCTCCCTCTCTAACCTTTGTGCTGCTACAACAACTCCCTGCATCTCGCGCCGTTGCACACCTCTCTGTGCCATCCTACACTGGTACAACACTCCTATGCCTCTCGAACTACTGCAACCTGCTAGCCTCGTGTTGTCTCGGGACTCCTGCACCATATCTCTCTCTATCGCTCCATCTGCATCTGTCTCTACCCGACTCAACCAATCTTGCTACTCCTCTTTGGGGCTCCCGTAGCAAGGTCTAATCCAAGAGGCTGGGTACCTTGAGGATCCTTTCCCTCATTGCCTATAGTCCGCCTAACTATAGTTCAATGTATACCCACTTCCGCTCAAGTGGTGCGTATGCACTCATGGCACAGTCATCATCTATCAGAACATTCTTCTCTGCCCTTGCTGGCGCTACCTTAGTCTTGGAAGACTCTCCCTTACTCTTCTTCCTTGGACACTGGGTCACATAATGACCCAGCTACCCATAGTGGAAGCACTTGATCTTGGAGAGATCCTTATTCTTCCACTTTTCCTGCTTTCCCTCAGATGCCAAGGAAACATCTTCCTCCTCCTGCTTGACTTTGATCCCCTTTCTACTGCTACCCGTCTTCGACTTCCGTCTAATCTCTTCCTGGTGAAGAGCCACCCACATCTCATCCCCAGGTGGGAGAGTCCCTTTGCCTAGTATACTCTGGACAAATACCTCCTAGTTTTCTGAGACAACATTCAGGGCTTTCCTCACCATCAACTCCTAATCTAGCATGGCTTCTATAGCAGTCAACTGATCTCAGATCTCATTCAGTCCTATGAAGAAGGTGTCCATTGGTTCTCCCTTCTTCATCTGATGCGACCTCAACTGATTCTCAAGTAACATTCTTTTCTGCACATAAGTATGCTAGTACAATTTCTTGAGGGCCTCCCACATCTTATATGCCATTTCCTTCTCGGCAATGTATGCTACTACATGGTCCTTGACCCCATCAAGGATGATGCTCTTGGCCCTTGCCATTACCTCCTCATACTTGTCATTATCATTGGGTTCGACTGGGATAGCTATAACATTTAAGGAAAATTTCTTGACACGATTTCTGTCAAGTACGGAGAAGATTCTAACCTTCCATACTGTGAAGTTTGACGCTCTGTCTAGTCTATCCTGGTCTCTTACTCCGTGTAGTGCCATGATGCTCTTCTACTTCCCTCCTAGAAGTTATCTGTTTGACTCCTCTGAGTCTCTACTTCCCGTTTGGAAGTTCTCTTCTGGACTCCCTCTGAGTCTCGATTTGCCTCCTAGAAATACTTCTGTTGTTGTCGAGATGCCCCCTACTATGATCGTCTTGTGCAACCACACCACTGATCCGGGTTTCTTGGCTAGAAACCCTTGGTAGAAACTCCCTTCTCTTGGCCTTGCTCTGTTAGTTACTGTTCTAACTACAGTACCTCACCATCTCCACTCTGCAATATTCCCAAAACCTTCTAAACCCCAACAACTTGAAGGTGAGAGCTCCTAGGCTCTGCGCAATCCCGACACCAGCAACCCGGCCTCCTCAGCCAACTGCGTCAACCCTCCCAGTTTCTGCGTGGCTCTACATGAGGCTCCCTTTGCCTATGTGATGCCTCTTCCTAGCTCACCCTTGATGACACAAGCACTGCATTACCCTTCCCTTGTTGTTGCTTTGATAGAAACTATTTTCGTCACCTCTGGACAACAATTTCCTGCTACTTTTGCTCTGCTCGGCTGATGTCCTCAGTCCTCGTATGATCTGCAATCACACTCTAATACCATGTTGAATTTTCTAAGTCTACTTAGTTAGAAACCCTCCATGCACTTTATCTTATTTATTCCTACCTACTTGTTATGTTACTTAACAAGTTATTTACAATGTAAATACTGAAAATAAACACTAGTGCATGCTCAACATATTACAGATCAACAAATGAAGGAAATAGAAACAATCACACCATATGACACCATTATTTTTGAACCAATGTCCCTGGAAAAACCCATTGTGGGAAAACCGGTGTAGCTATCTGAGAGTTTTCTTATTAAGCAATATCAGAGTACAATCTAGGTGCCAAAATTGGCCTACCCAACTGAGAATTTCCTTTGCAGTAATACCTCTCAGTCTCTAACAGATTTCTTGGCTGAAACCCTGGATAATCCTTCCGGCAGCTCCTCAACTACAATCTGCCCCAGAAACCCCAACGTTTTCCCTTTTTGGGCCGCCTCATCCCCTCTCTTCCCAACGCTGGCCCTGCATCACCCTGAATGGGTCTTTTTCAGCCTTAGGAGGCCCTGCGTTAGCCTTCTGGTCCTCTGCATCAGCAACACTGGCCTCTCCGAGGCTTTGTACAGCTCTCGACTACCTCTATGTGTCCCTGCGTGAGCCCTGGCGGCTACTGCCTCACTCTCTCTGGCTACTTGCTGCTTTCCTGGAACTATCTCTACCTCTTTGTCTCTCTGTATTCAATACCCCTCAGCTGCAACTCTCGATCACTAATTCTATCTCTCTTAGCAAACCCCGCTCTAGAGAATAGAATGACTGATCACTCTAGTGTGCTCTCTAGGTGACCCTCAAGCCTCCTCTTATACCTTTCCTGTTGACATATCAACAGCCGAGATTAAGTCCCTAATCAACGGCTAAAATTAGATCTAGCTTGATCGATGTCTTTTGGACCATTCTAACATAGTTTCATATTAATACACATTAATATTTTATTTTCCCTAAGTTTAGACTTAGGGACTCCATTAAAAATATTAATTATTTTAACATCTCCTGAACTATTTAGAATCTCCCCAGACCCTTTCTAGGTATTGGAGATATCATGTTCCCCAACCTCTCCACCAAATTTCGTGGCTAGAGCACATCTGATGCTACCCCAAATCAACATGATGAACTCTTTTGTTTATACATGTAGACAACTACACTAACCAAGATTTTGCGTGAACTTCTGTATTCAAACCACACTTATCCACCAGGTCAGGATTAACATAACTATAGTTATATCCAAGTTCAATCAAAATAAAAACAACTTGATCATAAATCTTACCGCCCATCTCGATAATAGCTTTTGATGATCAACCTACCTATTATCCAATGTTGCATAGATCTGAGAAATACTCTGTCCAACATCCCCAAATGTTTGTGCTTCCTTTTCACTATATATATGAGGCCTACCACCCTGATACGATGGAAAATCCTTCTCGAGAGGTTCCTTAACACATATCGAACATTGCAACTTTCCCTCACCCTCACCTTTATTCTTCTTCCCTCTAGGTTGTGACCCATGTGTCTATCCAACTACATTAAACTTCTTGTAAGGAACAACATTCTCTTTCTTACTTGCATCCTGAGGTCTGGTTTGCTTCATTGGCCACTTTCCCTTAGCTTTGTATTTCCCTTTCCAACCTTTTTGAGACCTTGTCTTACACATCAATTGCTTATAACAATGTTTCAACTTTCTAATGGCTTCCACGAATGATCTAGGCTCATCAAACTCGATCTTGTCTTTGAACATTGTCGAAAGCCCACTGATGAATCTTTGAATCTTCAATTTCACCTCCTTAATATAAGGAAAATACCTCAATAAATATAAGAATATTTTAGTATACTCCTCATTGGTCACAAACCCCACCTTCAACTCAAAAAACTCCTTCGCCCTAGCATCATTGTATCTCTTAGATAGATACTTCTTCTTGAAAATTCTTTCAAAATCCGTCCAAGTTAAATCCTCTTCCTGAATGCCTCTGACATTGTTCACGTCTTCCAAATAAATGTTTTCTTTAACTTTAAGATTGAAGATAGCTATCTTGGCTTTCATGTTCTTTGAATATTCATGCCATCTGAAGAACTTATTCATCCTAAGCAAGTAGGCTTCTGCATCTTGTGAATTTTTCATTTCTCCATCAAATGTAGGTATTTTTTCTTTCTTGAAATCATCTAGGAAATATCCCTTATCAATCCTTTTGTAAGGAGGATAGTTATTATTACCATGGTACTTGTCCGAACCAGAACTAGAATAAATCTCATGTACACTACCTCTCCTATCAGGTGTGTCCAAGAATATTGCATCCCTGATGGTATCATCTATGTCCGACTTATTTCCATCATGAGATCTTCTACTATATGCTCCATTAGTCTTTTCCTCCTATCCATGATTGATCTTAAGTGGTCCTTATCTCTACAAGTCTAACAAACTCTTAAGAATAAATTCATTGACCTATGCTTGCTTCTCCTGTGCTCTAGCAAGTCTCTCTTGTAACTAAATGTTTATGTCATTGTCTACTTTGCAACTTCTTATTTCTTCCTTCAAACTTCTCAAAGTGCCTAATATGTGAGGGGAGTAATCATTGCCATGTTTCTCATCTAGTTTATAGGGAGAATTGCATGAACTGTAGTCCACCATTTTTCTTGTCATCTTTGATCTTCTTATTCCTACAAGACTATCATGTTTTCTAAACCAAAATATAAACGTAACCAACATACCTCATTATAGTTCAGGGGAGGATATATCATCAGCAAGATCAACCAGATTAGCTTAATACGTGTATAATCATAATCATAATAGCATATAGGCATCATCTCAATCATCATCCTAGTTACCATGCATGATTCCACAACTATAACACCAACTAGACACAATGCATGCATAACAACATATAGACACTAACATGTATAACAAACACACATATCATTGTGATGCATTATTGCAAAACACATCCCAACAACAACGCAATCAACTTCTATGTGACAACACAACGACAATAATGACCATCACCATGCATACACATCAAGCACATATACAACATACATGCATGCATGACAGCACATTTTTTCCATCTAGTCCAAGGGTTGAAGCATTCTCTGATACGACTCTGTAACCACCCTCATCCCACACTTATCCAAGTTTACTACTCTACCAGGGTAAATATGTGATGAAGAGTTGCTATGATATTATTTGACCTCCTATATATGCTTAAGGAAGTTGAATCAACAGAACCAAAACCTTACTAACCTCCCTTAGGTGCTACCGAACTCTCAAGGGCTAAACCACCCTTCCAGGTGCCCCCACGCTTAGTTAAAGCTCTTCTTTTATGTCTTGGACCCTGTACACTAGAAAAACACTATTGAAATTTGATTTCAACCCTTCAGTTTCCTGCACAACACTGCAAGGGAGAAATTGCAGTCATTTTCACTTAGTTATATGCCTACAACGCAAGATTTGACACACTTTTTCAAGGCTAGTCTCCACACCACTACCAAAAACTTAATTAAACTCTTAGAAATGATAAATGACATAGAGACAAAGCCTTCCATACAAAATTTAGACAATAACTTGACCTAAGCATGACAGGAATTTCGTCAAACACATGATGAACATGTAATGTAAAAGTCATAAATACACATCTAAACATAGGGGTATCATACTTATTTGAGAATCATAAAGAAGGTTCCATGCCTTCTCACCATAGCTACAATATCATCTATTAGGTAATTCATAAAATAACATTTCATTTACTAACCAAATCATGATGAGAGCCATAATTCAAGTTTGTCATAAAACCATACTTATAACCACATATAACTAGAATAATAACAATGGTAGAACAACCATCAAAGCCACATAATAAAAAATACATTTACTCATTAAATACAAGGGAAAAGAGCTCTTATTAACATATGAAAAATCCAACCATGTCAGGGACTTCCATGTACCACCCGACCATAGATTGGTCTGAACCAAATCTTTGTTTTAGCCAATCACCCTCGTGCCATATTCCAAGCATGAATTTGGGATTCACAACAAAACAAACCAGGGCTTCCTCAGGTTTTACCGTGTTTCTCGCCATTGTTGGTCAAGGGATTTCTATGCCTGAAACCCTCATCTATACAACTAGGCTTTATCGCGTTTCCTGCCATATACCTATCAAGGGATTCCTAGGCCCAAAAAATAAACATACACTACCAGGATTTACCATAATAACTCCATATAATGGTCAAGGGATCACTAGGCCCTAAACAAGCATGGATGCCTCCAGACCTCTATACCTAAACCATGGGGAATTTTTCCACATCCACCCTCAAGCTTTACCATGTATCACTGCATTTACTAGTCAATGGATTTCTAGGCCTTTGGGAATTTTCCTGAGACCACGCAACTCAGTTTTGAAACCATCCAGCAATCCATATAACCCAAGTAAAAGAACACTGCACACAATCATGTTAGGAATAATACTAGGTGGGGGGGTGAATCAATATTTAAAAATCAATAACTTTTCACTTCCATAATGAGATTTATATACGCTACTTCAGTGAAGGGAACTCATGTCTGCATGCAACTATTCTTAAAGAAACCAACATATATCCAATGAACTTATGATTCAGTTAATTCATCATATGTTGATCTTTAATGAGTGCATCAGTACTTTATTAAACATTAAATAGTAACCATGTGAAGTAATAACAGAATAAACCATCACAAATAAGAAGCACACATGAACACCAAGATTTAAGGTGGAAACCCAATGTGGGAGAAAAGCCACCTGCTGCTGTTGTCTCTGTCTTATTTTAATATAAATAATAATATGTTTACAATCTTGTACTGGTGTAGATTCATACCAGTACGCAGGCACCCACTTGTAGAATGCTACAACTTTCTCTTGTTCTCTAGCTTCTACTGGAATGGAGCTACAACCTCCTAGCTCTTGTACTAACTGATATGTTTACTAGTACGTAGGTGCTGACCTATAGAAGGCTCCAACCTTCACTCATTCTCCAGCTGCTATTGGAACGAAGATCCAACCCCCTGATCACATCACCAACCACTACTGGCAGGAAGCTTCGACTTCCTCACTGAAGGCTCCAACCCTCAGTATCCTCTAGGGACCACGTTTCATAAATTTTCATATTGGATACTCCTAGTACACAACAACACAATATGTAGACCACATTTCATAAAATTTTAACACTGGATCCATCAATAACATTGAAGCTCAAAATCAATCACCACTGCAATGCGTCCATCAAATACATCTGCATCAACCAATCACTAAAACTCAATCATCAATCTTTGATATAACTGAAACCCAATCATCAATCTTTGAATCAACCATAACTGAATCAATCAATCATTGAAAACTATGACATACTGAATCAAACAATCATTGAACCTCTAACACAACTGGATCAATCATTCACCTAAACCTTTGACATACTGAATCAAACAATCAGTGAACCTCTGACACAACTGAATCAATCATTCACCGAAAGCTCACACATCAAACAATCACAACTGAATCAATCATTCATTCAAACTTAATCAGGTTCAACCAATCAACTGGAGCAGACAAATCACTATACCCAGTACACAGATTTGAACCCAGAACACTGCATCAACAACCAGAACCAACTGTAACCTCAAACGCCATGTGTCAGAATGTATACGCTCCTTCAATGAACCCAGCCAGCATGTATACGCGATTTCCTTTATCTCAACCTGCGTATACCTCTAAAGAAACTGAATCATAAAACCTTTGAACCACCAACTATACCAATCAATGACATTCTGAAGATCTAGTGTCATATTACAAAGTTCTAAACAGATAGCAACAAGGATTACCCTTCTTTCTCAATCAATCAATCAACCAAACTTAATCTCCTTATACAATCAATTTTGCTTTCAGATCTAATGAAGACATCATTGAAAAATAACAGTAAAACAACAACACTGATTAGATAGATCAGTCATCCCTGAACAACACTATTTTCTTCTACATACGCTACTTAGAAGTGTTGAACCAGAATGTATACATACCTTCAATAAGGAAAACCAACATATAGATCTGCAAATAAAAACTTATAACTTTGCAGCTATTCCAAACTTCAGATATACCCCTATCATAGCATTTAAATAACAGAACATTTTTCAGCACTCAGATCTATCCTAGCCATCATTAGATCACATAATGATAAGTCATTATGATCCACATCCATCATTAGATCTCATCATCAAACACTCAGGTGCATACTTAGTTTAGATCAAGCAAAGAATCAAAAACCCATAACATGCATATTTGCTTTTGATTTAACACTTCATAATATATTCATTCCTTGTGCTCTTAGCCTTTTGATCTTCTCCTTCTCATATACTTAGATCCTTTGTCAATATGTCGTACCAAAACCTCGGACCAATACCTCATACCAAAACCTCGGACCAAAACCTCTGACCAATACCTCAGACCAAAACCTTGGACCAAAACCTCAAACCAATACCTCAGACCAAAACGTCGGACCAATACCTCAGAACAAAACCTTGATTTTCCATCCCATACGTGCTTTTCCTTCTATGAAAATGCATGCATATGTATACACTCCTTTTGTTCTATTAACCTGTGTGTGTACGCTGCTTGGAGAAAGTGAACCAACGTACACAACTTAACATACCTGAAAATATCCTTTCTATTCCAATTCTTGGTTCTGATCTGCAGTCGTCATTTCCTTCATCCTATCCTTTTGTACCATTACTTTGTTCCCTCTAAATAAACTTATTATAATGTGATTTTCCATTGTACATTAGTTTTGAACTGATTCCTTTGAACTGCCCTGCATTTTCTCACATCTGTAAACACAACTGCCATGCATTTTGTCACATCCAGTTTATACTTTTATTAATTGATTCATCAAATATCAAGGAAAAGACTCACTAACAATTTCCCTGTATCAAACCTTTGACCATTATTCTCTTTCATCATTCTGTCACCTCTAACCTATAGATTCATTTGTGCTCCATCATTTTGTCACCCCTGATCTGTCCTGTAGATTCATCTAGTTTCCATATACTTGTTCTGCTAGAAGTGGGCTGCCATCAAGTACACTTTACAACACATGCATCATAATGCCAACAATCTCCCCCTTTGAATTAATGGCAACCGTATTGGTGTTGATTACTTCAAGATGTAGAACCTGTTAGATGTATCAAGCAACACCAAGATACTCTCCCCATTTGACATCAAGGGAAAAGGAAGGAGCAAGATATTCTCTCCTTTTGATATCAAGGGAAAAGGGAGGAGCAAGATATTCTCTCCTTTTGATTTCAAGGGAAAAGGGTTGACTAAAATGAAGACTTCCATATCTAGACAGCTAAATATGAACATTGATCATTCTCCCCTTAGGCACATGCTGAATTCTCTGATTAAACTCCCCTTTGTACATGTTGAGATGCACTAAACCATCCATGCACCCCCTAAGCACATGCAAAGTTTGCAAAAATATTTTCCAAAAGAATAACATGACTCTATAACTCAACTATGTGGGTATGACCTTCCTATCACCAATGACTCATACATACATCAATATCCCAACCAAGTGGCGATATACCAAATTTGACTCATCTACCCAACCAAGTGGGGATATACTAATTGTTTATACATGACTGAAATATAACAATTATTACATCATCCTTCCCATGCATAGTGGGGGTACAAATTACATCATATGACCAAAAAGGACTCATTAAAATACTATGACAAAGAGAGACATATTATTACATCATGGGACTTTATATGAACTTTACATCAAATGATCTACATGACATTTATAACAAAGACAAAAGATCTAAACAAGACTATGACAGTCATCATCAACTATCATACATCATATATTATCTACACCATAAGCATCTGTTAGCAACATCCAGACCAACAACCTGTATATGTCCATCATCAATTTGCAAGATTAGCCAATGTACCTTTAATATCATCAACCTGTGACAAAGTATGTCATATATATAGGTACCAACTCATCTTCTTGATCTTATCAAGATCACCTTGCTCCATAAACTTCCATGAATTAACTAAGCATATGTCATATTTCCAAGCAGTAATACAAAACCATTCTCATCATATCATAGATATATGTGAAACCACCATAGTCAACATCTATGACCATAATATCATCATTGTCGTAACAAGAACTGCATGATCTTTCCATAACTACCCTCAATATATCAACCATGTATCTTAATTAGGGATTTTTCCAATATCCACATCTGATAAGCATCAACCATGATAATCAAACCTAACATCAGAAAGTAAGAAGTCATCATCATTATGTGACTAAGTAAGCCATGTCTCCAAATAACCATGTCTTCAAATAGATCTGTCTTCATGAAACCCGCAATACCACCATTTTCTTTGCCAACCAACAATATTTATCAATATGCAACTTAAGTAATCATCCATGTATCTAGAATAATGTGTATCCATCAAAGAGATAGCAATATGTATCTAGAAAATCATGAGCTTATAGTCATTTGTTAAGCTTTCTTGATATCATCACAACAGCAATCCTCAACCATGTGAGAGCCAATAACTATATGAATCCTCATCCATCACTGCACCATATTATGCATCTTTGAAGGTATGATGACAACAACATAAAACAAATGACACTTATCAAATAATGAAGTTGTGTACTCAATCTTTGTTCTTCTCCTTGTCCTTATCAAGATCACCATGTATGCAACATACCATATGTATTGTATGCATCATCAAAAGAGTCATCCGCAATCATCCATAAATATGATCTAAATAAAAACTATGTGGCCCAAGAAATATAAGTATCATCTAATATTTTATCGTAGGCAACTCATGGTTGTAGCATAGCATGATGTATCATTTAAACACTTCATCAACATAAGCATCCTCACCATTGATAAGAATCGTTATGTATGAAATAATTATAAACATAATACCAATAATGCATTATTAGAAGCATAGCATATTCTCCCCCTGAACCTATGCCAATTGTTCACTGTCAAATCTGATCATTCCATATATCAATAAGAATCATAAATGTATCATCATCAACCAATAATACATCCTATCATCGCCATTTATGAGGATCAAAATAACTTCCAAATAACATTCATAGACTGTAAACATCAATCATCAAGACAAAAAATATGATTGATAATTGATTGAACCATATCAGACCCCTTTTCTAAGTCTATCCCACAACTTCTTCGTTAATCAAACATATACACAACTGTGCAACTTGTAACTCATGTATATACGCGAGTTGTATTCATGATAACTACATATCAGAATTAGAACACTTAAATTTCATACTTTCAGTTCCTCCTGAGTTTGTTTTGTCTGTAAACTGAGCTATGCCACATCTTTCTGACTATGACTCCTTCTTCTTACATACCTTGGAGTGTGATGATGTTTTCTCCTTTCGGTATGTTGGCCGAAATATGCTCCTGCATTCTTTTGCTATATGCCCAAAATTGTTACAAGCATAACATCTTATATGTTTCATATTGCTTCTAAAGTAATAAATGGCTTTGTGACCAAACATATTGCAAGAAAAACAACATCCGTTAAAGTACTTGGAAGTTGATGATCATTCTATGTGACGATTATTGGCTTGAACTATTCTGCTTCTGCATCTTGCTGCAACATGTCCAAAATTATGACATACAAAACATTCAACATTATTCATCAAAGGAAAGAACTCATTATCACTTCCATAGTAAGGAGTAAATGATTTTATTTGAAGTCTTTCTTTCCTCCGTTGTTGATGAGGTTTACCTTTTATATCCCTTGCCTTAGTTTGAAAGCTAGATTCACCTTTAACAGTTTCATGAAAACTATGACCAGATTTGATGGCAGGAGATCTTTGACTACTAAGAATATCATCCAAAATCTTAGTGTTATCTTGAAATCTTAAAAGTTTATCCTTTTCTTTTAATTTACCTTTTAGGCTATTTACCTCATATTGCTCTTCCTTTTCAAGATACTGCTTCTTCATGATTTCTTCAATTTTTCTTCCTTCTTCCACTTGTTTCCTTAATTTGAGAATCTCATTTTCTTTTTCTTCATCTACGTGAGGTAGTTCTCCATTATGATTATTTGAATTTTGAAGATCTTCTTTTAGAGAGACCATCTCAGCTTCATAAATTTTGTAGTAATTGGATCTTTCTATAAGTTTCTTTATTGTTGTATCCTTTTCATTTACTTCATTTCTCAATGATTTCACTTCATCTTGCAGCCTTTGACATTGATATTCCTTTTCCTTGTACCGCTTCCTTACTTTGCTTCCTTCCTCCAACTGAGATTTTAACCTGGTAACTTCTTCTTTGTAGGCACATTCCTTTTTATCAATGATATCTTTTCAATCTCTAATTGTGTCTATGAGATTTTTAAATTATGCCTCTATTTGATTTCTTTCTCTTTCACCCATAAGAGAAAATTTAGTTTTGTGTTGTCACATTCATTATCTTCAAATGAACAGAGAAATGTATCACCAGAGGAAAACACATTCATACCTCATAATTCTTTTATTTGTTCATCTTCATTCTGAGGTGATTCTGAATCTGAAGAGTTCCTTCCACATAGTGGCCAATCATCTCTCCCACTGTCACCATTCCTTTGAGATGTCTTATTCTTTTGAGGTGCTTTATTCTTTTTCTTCTTTCCGATTGATACTATGGATCTCCTTCAAGTAATCAAACTTCTGCCAAATGATCTACTCTGATACCAATTGTTGGGAATAATAATGAGAAGGGGGGTGGTGAATCAGTATTTACAATCAATAACTTTTCATTTCCATAATCAGATTTATATACGCTACTTCAGTGAAAGGGAACTCGCGTGTGCACACAATTGTTCTTAAGCCAACCAACGTATATATAGTGAAATTAGGATTCAGTTAATTCATCATATGTTGATCTTTAATGAGTGCACTAGTACTTTATTAAACATTAAATAGTAGCCATGTGTAGTAATAAGAGAATAAACCATCACACATAAGAAACACACATGAACACCAAGATTTAAGGTGGAAACACAATGCGGGATAAAAAAGACATGTTGTTGTTGTCTCCGTCTTCTTTTAATATAAATAATAACTTGTTTGCAATCTTTTACTTGTGTAGACTCATACCAGTACGTAGGCACCCACCTGCAGAAGGCTACAACCTTCACTCGTTCTCCAGCTGCTACTAGAATGGAGCTCCAACCCCCTGATCAAATCAACATCCACTATTGGTAGGAAGCTTTGACTTCCTCACTAAAGTATCCAACCGTTAGTATCCTCTGGGGACCATCTTTCATAAATTTTCATAATGAATACTCCTGGTACACAACAACACAATATGTAGGCCACGTTCATCAAATTTTCACACTGGACCCATCAGTAACATTGAAGCTCAAAGTCAATCACAACTGCAATACATCCATCAAATACTTCTGCATCAACCAATCACTGAAACTCAATCATCAATCTCTGATATAACTGAAACCCAATCACCAATCTCTGAATCAACCATAACTGAATAATTCAATCATTGAAACCTTTGGCATACTAAATCAAACAATCATTGAACCTATGACACAACTAAATCAATCATTCAATGAAACCTCTAACATACTGAATCAAACAATCATTGAACCTCTGACATAAATGAATCAATCATTCACTGAAACCTGTCACATCAAACAATCACAACTAAATCAGTCATTTCATTCAAACTTAATCAAGTTCAACCAATCAACTAGAATAGGCAGATCACTATACCCAGTACATAGATCTAAACCCGGAATAGATCTAAACTCAGAACTCTACATCAACAACCAAAACCAACTGTAACTTGAAACTAGGGAAAATTTTAAGAACCACCCTAAATTTATATGTATAATAAATGGGTTAATCCCCATGATACATAGGAAAAATGGGAGGTAATTTTATCAATAATATAATATGTATATATCATTTTTTTGGTGAATCTCTCACCAGATTATATTATCTTGTACAGTGATGGAGAATCTTTCACTAAATTATAAAATCTTGTAAGATCTTGGCAAATCTTTTACTGAATAATAAAACATTGTGAAGTCTTGGCGAATGTTTTGTTAAAGTATGAAACCATATATGATAATAAGAAAACATATTCATTAAACTGTAATATACTAACATACATGTTTGGAAAAAGAAACATAATTTTCTCTTCCTACAAACAATGTTCCAAGTTTTAGTGGCCATGTTTGTCAAGGTTCTTACAATACACTCTTTCATATCCTTCTATTAGTTTTGATAATATTCCACAATAAAGTTCTTGTAGGTGTTGATATTGACAATGAGTTCTGTCAAGGTAGGAGAGATTAATCTTTTCTCTACAACTTTTGTCAGGCTACCACTTTTTTCAAGTTATCAAATTTCTTTCTTATTCCATAGACTCCAACTGCGAGATAAAAAAACACATATCAAGTTTGTTTACCCCAACACGCCAACAAGTAGCAAGCCCCAACTATATTATATAAGAAATTATTAGGTATCCCAAGGGCTTGAAGGGGATCTAATTGAAAGAAGTGACCATTGTGAGAATCCTTCCAATTAATATATGAATATATAAATGTAGATTTATTATTATTTTAATTGGAAATATTCAATTAAATAATAAAATTTAATTACGTCTCTCCCAATATAAATTGCTTATTAGCATAATTCACTACCCTCATAGGTCTCGCAATTGTTAACAACGTTGTAACATGTACATTAATTTCCCTTTTGGTGAACAATCTCCACCTTTTAGGAAAATATGGTGTAGTGGCTCCAACCCCTACAGATCATTAGGACAAACTAAGAATAGCACAGAAGATGAAAGGTTGTACAAACCAACTTATTTTTCAAACAACTAATCCAACATCAATACCTAAATTTTTTCATGAAGATATCATATTGAGAATGTTTAAAAAATGGTGAGAAATCTTCTGCGAGGGTGCTACAGAAAGAGTGATAAGGTTTCATTGTTTCGAATTTTTTTTGTTAAATCAAAAAAAGTTAAAAACCAATATTAATGGAGATATTGGTATTTTTTACTAAATTTTGTGAAGTGACTAAATGTAGCTTTAACCATTCACCTTAAGATGTTTTTACAATATAATTTCCTAAGTCTATTTAGTATCTTCATTATCATAAAAACCAACCAATATTCATCTTAACTCCACGTCTACCACTCTTAGGGGAATGAAATCTATTTGTCCCTCTGAGCACTTGGTAGACCCAGAATTAAGATGGATCTAAGATGATAGAATTTCCCCTTTAAATAGTCTATGCTCACATGAATACCATGGTATTACCATGGGTTATCATAAACGTGGAGCTTAAAAATTACTATTAGTAATTTATAAAAAATAATAATTGATTTTTGTTTTATTTTTTATTTCAACCAAGTTAAAATGTTTAACATAAATTAAATTACAACATCCATTTTTACTCTTGATCCACCAAGCCCCAAGAGAGTTCAAATATTTTTTCACTCTATGCTAGTTTGCATATCACGATATTTGATACCTCTCGGGGCTTAGTAGATCCAGAGTAAAGATGGTTCTATGTTGTTTTAATTCCCCCATTTAAATAGGCTACATTCAATGTGAATACCATGGGTCAATACCATGTGCCATTTTTATTTTTATTAATACTAATATTAGGGTTAATAATGTTTTTTTGCATGTTAATGTGCCATTTTTATTTTTATTAATACTAATATTAGGGTTAATAATGTTTTTTTTGCATGTTATTAATAATAATCTAGCCCATGGTATTTGGCTCATAGGATTCACTTAAATAAAACCTCTTTTTTGAGCCTTCATAAATAGAAAGAGGGTTATGGACTAAATATAAAAAGAGGTTTTATTTATTTAATAAGAGGTTTTATTTATTTATCATACCTCCACTTTATTTATATTTTTATTCGTTTACACCCTTGCATGTATATAAGGTGGCTTATGCAGTAAATATAATTTTTTATTTATTTGTTTACCATACCTCTCATTTATTTATATTTTTATTAATTTACCATACCTCTTTTATAAATATGCTATTTGGCCCATAGGATTCACTTAAATAAAACCTATTCTTGAAAATTAGGGCGAATGGAAGGTTGTAACTCCTAATTTCAAGGGATAAATTTACCTTTTTTACCCTCTCTCTTAAAATAAGGTGGGCTATTTGAGGTGATTTGTAAAAATGTACTATGATGCAAAATATTCATCCACTAAAAATTTAAAACCCCTTAATTTCTCCAAAGGGCGAACATTCACCCCTAAAATTTTCCATGCCTAAAACATCATGTGTTAGAATGTATACGCTCCTTCAATGAAGCCAAACAGCTTGTATACATGATTTCCTTTAGCCCAACCTACCTATACCTCTAAAGATACTGAATCATAAAACCTTTGAACCACCAACTGTACCAATCAGTGACATTCTGAAGATCTAGTGTCATATTACAATGTTCTAAATAGATAGCAACAAGGATCACCCTTCTTTCTCAATCAATCAACCAGACTTAACCTGCTTATACAATCAATTTTACTTTCAGATCTTATGAAGACATCATTAACAAACAACAGTAAAACAATAGTAAAACAACAACACTGATTAGATAGATCAGTCATCCATGAACAACAAGCTTTTCTTCTGCATACGCTACTTGGAAGTTTTGAACCAACTTGTATATGTACCTTCAATAAGACAAACCATCATATATATCTGCAAACAAAAACATATAACTTTGAAGATATTCCAAACTTTAGATACACCCATATCATAGAATTTAAAGAAAAAAACATTTGTCAGCACTCAGATCTATCCTATTCATTATCAGATCACACAATGATAAGTCATTATGATCCTGATCCATCATTAGATCTCATCATCAAACACTCAGGTGCATACTTATTCTATATCTTGCAAAGAATCAGAATCCCATAACATGCATATTTTCTTTTGATCTAACACTTCATAAGATATTTATTCTTTGTGCTCTTAGCCTTTTCATATTCTCCTTCTTATATACTTATATCCTTTATCATTACCTCAGACCAAAACCTCAGACCAATACCTCGGACCAAAACCTTGGACCAAAACCTCTGACTAATACCTCGAACCAAAACCTCAGACCAAAACCTTGGACCAATACCTCAGACCAAAACCTCATACCAATACATCGAACCAAAACCTTGATTTTCCATCCCATACGTGCTTTTCCTTCTGTGAAAGTGCATGCATACATATACGCTCCTTTTTTTCTATTAACAAACATGTGTACACTTCTTCGACAAAGTGAACCAGGGTACACAACTTAACATACCTGAAAATGTCCTTTTTATTCAACTTCTTGATTCTGATCTGTAGTCATTTGTTCCTTCATCCTATTCTTTTGTACCATTACTTTGTTCCCTCTGAATAGATCTGGTATAATGTGATTTTCCATTGTACATTACTTCTGAATTGATTCCTTTAAACTGCCTTCCATATTTTCACATTTGTAAACACAACTGCGATGCATTCTGTCACATCCAGTTTATACTTTTATCAATCAGTTCATCAAATATCAAGGACAACACTCACTAATAATCTCCCTGTATCAAAACTTTGACCACTATTCTCTTCCATCATTCTCTCACCTTTGACCTATAGATTCATCTATGTTCCAACATTCTATCACCTCTGATCTGTCTTGTAGATTCCCCTAGTTGCCATATACTTGTTCTACTACAAGTGGGTTGCCATCAAGTACAACACATACATGATAATGCCAACAATCTCCCCCTTTGGACTTGATGGCAACCATATTGGTGTTGATTACTTCAAGTTGTAGAACCGGTTAGATGTATCAAGCAACACCAACATACTCTCCCCCTTTGACATCAAGGGAAAAGGGCAGACCAAGATATTCTCTCCTTTTGAGATCAAGGGAAAATTGAAGGCTTCCATATCTGAATAGCTACATATGAACATTGATCATGTTCCCCCTATGCACATGATTAATTCTCTTATTAAACTCCCCCTTTGTACGTGCTGAGATGCACTAAACCATCCATGCTCCCCCTGAGCACATGCAGAGTTTGCAAAAATATTTTCCAAAAGAATAACATGACTCTATAACTCAACTATGGGTGTATGACCTTCCTATCACCAATGACACATACATACATCAATCTCCCAACCAAGTGGGGATATGCCAAATTTGACTCATCTACCCAACCAAGTGGGGATATACCAATTGTTTTTACATGACTAAAATATAACAATTATTACATCATCCTTCCCATGCATAGTGGGGGTACAAATTACATCATATGACCAAAAAGGACTCATCAAAAGAATATGATAGACAGAGACATATTATTACATCATGGGCCTTTATATAAACTTTACATCAAATGATATACATGACATTTATAACAAAGACAAAAGATCTAGACAAGACTATGATAGTCATCAACCCCTATCATACATCATATATGATCTGCACCATAAGCATTTGTCAGCAACATCTACACCAACAACTTGTATATGTTCATCATCAATTTGCAAGATAAGCCAATGCACCTTTAATATCATCAACCTGTGACAAACTATGCCATATATATAGGTACCAAATCATGTTCTTGATTTGATCAAGATCACCTTGCTCCATAACCTTCCATGAATTAACTAAGTATATGTCATATTTCCAAGCAATAATACAAAACCATTCACATGATATCATATATATATATATATATGTGTGTGTGTGTGTGTGTGTGTGTGAAACCACCATAGTCAACATCTATGACCATAATATCATCATTGTCATAACAAGAACTACATGATCTTTCCATAACTACCCTCAATATATCAACCATGTATCTTCACTAGGGAATTTCCCAATATCCACATCTGATAAGCATCAACCATGATAATCAAGCCTAACATCATAATGTAAGAAGTCATCATCATTATGTGACTAAGTAAGCCATGTCTCCAAATAACCATGTCTTCAAATAGATATGTCTTCATGAAACCTGCAATACCACCATTTTTATGGCCAACCAACAATATATATCAATATGCAACTTAAGTAAACATCCATGTATCCAACATAATGTGTATCCATTAAGGAGATAGTAGTATGTATCTAGAAAATCATGAGCTCATATTCATTGGTCAAGCTTTGTTGATATCATCAACAACAATAATCCTCAACCATGTGATAGCCAAGAACTATATGAATCGTCATCCATAACTGCACCATATTATGCATCTTTGAAGGCATGATGACAACAACATAAAATAAATGACATTTATCAAATAATGAAGTTGTGCACTCAATATTTGTTCTTCTCCTTTTCCTTATGAAAATCACCATGTATGCAACATACCATATGTACTGTATGCATCATCAAAAGAGTCATCCACAATCACCCATAAATCTAATCTAAATAAAAACTATGTGGGTCAAGAAATACAAGTATCATCCGAGATTTTATCATAGGAAAATCATGACTACAACATAGCATGATGTATCATTTAAACACTTCATCAACATAAGCATCCTCACCATTGATAAGAATCGTTATGTACCAAAGACTTCTAAACATAATGCCAACAATGCATTATTAGAAGCATTAGGATATTCCGACACATAGGAAATATTTAAGTATAACTTGGTCTAGTATAGAGTTAGGCAAAGTGTGTTTCTTTACTATGTACATTTTGTAACTTACAATCTGACGGTCATGATATGTAGTGATCCGACGGTTCATTCTCTCCTCGGTATTACTGACACTTGATCTGTGGCTTAACACCCGATTGTTCCATGATCTCTATTTAAAGAGCATGGAGGGTCATTTGTAGGTTAACCATCCATGAGAGAAGCTTATGTAAATTTTCATTCTTTTATTAATAAATTGCCTAAAGTGGCCACGTTGGCTTAGGCCGTGGACTGTTTCCCTCTTTGAGGGTTTTAACCACATCAAAAATACTGGTGTATTGATCTATGATTTATGTGTGAGCGGTGTCCTTTGGTGTTCTTTCTGAGGAACTTACCCTGTAAATTCCTACATGGTATCGGAGCTATTTGAGGGCCCTGTCCGTTAGTGATCCAAATCTGAAGCCGGTAGAACTGCATCCAACTACCGTTTCATAGATCTACTATTTCTGACTGCTTTCGGGCTGAGAGGACTGCTCTGTTGTGTTGGGAGCATCTGTTCCAGTGAGGAACCCCTTTCGTTTCACGCGAAAAGGTTTCCGGTAGCCCTAGCTACGTCATTTTTAAGATCTGGAGGTATACAGTGTTTATTTGCAGTTTACAGTTATTTTCTCTCTGTTTATTTCAGTTTCGGTTTATTTAGCCTTTTTTATTACCAGATCTATAACTTTCATTTCTATGTATGCTCTTTTCCCCACGACTTTGTGCGATCTGGGCAAATCAGAAACAGAAAGGAAGGATTTTTCTCATGCGTATGCTCTTTTCCACTACGCCTTAGTGTGATCTCGAAAAATCAGAAACATTGAGGTAAATATTTAGTTTCTGGCTAAAGCTAACTTCAAGCCGCAAGGTTCGTTTTTTTTTGTATGTCCGTGTTGGGTTTTCTGTTTTTTTGTTTTGTAGGGAAAAAGAGCTTTCTCAAAGCAAGCACGCAACCCAAAGCTTCAACACCGCCCCCCCTCTCTCTCTCACAAACTTTTTGTATAGCTCACTTGGTCCAAAGCTAATTTATGAGAGTAGAGGTCTTGAGTTCAAGTCTCCTTTTTGTGGGGGTGGATTTTTTATTTCCGCATATTCCCGCACTTCGTTGGCATCTTCATCAAATTGTTTTCAAAAGCCATAACTTCTTCATCCGGAAGCCGTTTTCAGAGCCGTTTTTTTTTAACCAGCCTAACTTTTCAAGCTCTTTCCATTGGAACACTTAGTTTCAGCATCTATAGCTTTAGTTTTCGTTGAAATGGAAAGTCCATGCCAAGTTATTCTTGACAGCACCAACTACTTCCAATGGTGGTCCTACATTGTGGATTTACTTAGAAGTAAAGGTCTTTACAGAATAGCCTCAGGCAAAGAGACCAAACCAAAAGATGAAGATAAGGTAGCTAAATGGGAAAATAGGCAAGATCAAGCATGTGGGTTGATAGGGATGTCTATTTCTCCAGATCTTAGATTCCATATTGCAGAACTTGATACTCCTGATGAAGCATTGAAACAGATTACTAAAGTTTTTGGAATAAAAAATGAACTTAGAGCCCATCAACTTGAAAATGAGTTGCTTACATTGGACCCTAATAATTTTTCTTGCATTGAAGATTTTTTGTCGAAATTCAAGACCCTTAGACTTCTCTTTGAAGGTGTTAAGGTTAAGAAAGAAGATAGTAACCTTATCTATTCCATTCTTACTAAGTTGGGACCAGCCTACTCTGTGTTTGTTTCCACCTTCCATTCTACAAGAGAAGCCTTCATTTCTCAAGGACAAGACTACAAGTCCCCTTCCTTTGATTCCTTTTGTGATTCTTTAATAAGAGAATAAGAAAAACTCTTACACCTTGGTCTTCTTAATCTTGGAAACTCTTCTAAGAAAGCATTAGCCACCCAGTAGCAACCAAATTCAAAGAATTCTAAGAAGTTGTATCCTAAAAGGAATGGTCCTAAACCAAACAAGGGTCCTAAGCAATTTCAGCCTCAAAATGAAAAATCATTTCAACAAAATGATAAGACAAATAAAAACAAAGGGAAGAAGACTGATAGACATTGCAACTTTTGTAATCGAGATGGCCACTTAGAATCCAAATGCTTTAAGAATATGGAAGCCTTGGAAGCATCAATGAAGAAGCATAACATCCATTTGGAGCACTCTTCAACTTCAACTTCATCTTCAGGAATGGAACTTTCTACATGTGGTTGTCAAGAATCTCGGTCTGGCTGTGCATTAAATGTATCTTCTTCTTCTCATTCTCATGAGTGGCTCATTGATTCTGGAGATTCTTATCACATGGCCAAAAACAAAGCCATGTTTTCTTCTTTAAATGATTGTAACACTAAAAATATATATGTTGGTGATGATAGATCTCTTAGTGTTGTAGGGACTGGAACTGTTCATATAGACAATGGTCAATTTAATGATGTATTATGTGTTCCAACCTTATCCTACAACCTTCTATCTGTATATCAGATAACTCATTCAGGTGACGGTAAAATCATTGAATTTTCACCTCACGATGTTGTAATTAAGGACCTAAGAGATCCTAGACAGATTTTAGCTACTAGCATTGCTAATGATTCTACAAGGTTGTATAAGTTTCACAACTTTGGGTCATCAAATCTTCCCTCAGTATTTGTTGCTCATAACGATGAAGTGAGCAAACATTGGCATGAGCGATTTGGTCACTTAAACTATCGCTCCCTTTAGAATCTATGTAAAGAAAATATGGTGACAGGTCTTCCAATGGTATCTTACAGAGATGGTGTTTGTTCCGGATGTATACTCGGAAAACATCATCGGGACAGTTTTGAAAAACGTGCCTCTTGGCACGCCTCAGCCCCTTTACAGCTTGTGCATAGTGATTTATGTGGTCCACTTCCAGTTGTTTCATTCTTTGGCTACAAGTATTTCTTAACTTTCATTGATGATTTCTCCAGATGCACTTGGGTATACGTCTTAAAAATCAAGAATGAAGTATTTAACATGTTCTTGGCCTTTAAGGCCTTTGTTGAAAAACAATTTGGACATCAAATTCTTAAGCTAAGATCTGATAATGGCGGAGAATATGTTAACAGCAAATTCATCAAATTTTGCACTGAGAATGGAATTCAAATGCAACATACTATTCCATATACTCCACAACAAAATGGTGTAGCTGAAAGGAAGAATCGCACCTTAAAGGAAATGGCTAATTGTATGCTTCAATCTAAAGGACTTATTTTTAATTATTGGGAAGAAGCAATTAACTGTGCAAATTACATAGTAAATCGCACTCCTGCTAAGGTTTTAAAGAATATCACTCCAGAAGAAGCATTGAGCTCAATTAAACTAGATGTAAGTCACTTTCGTGTTTTTGGAAGTGAAGCATGGGCCCATATTCCAGATGAGAAACATAAAGCATTAGAACCTAAGAGTGAAAAATGTATTTTTGTTGGATATTCTAAAGATGTCAAAGGATATAGACTTATTCCACTTAAGTCCAAAAATGTTATCATTAGAATAGATGTAAAGTTTGCTGAAAATATATCGGCCTACGAGCCTAGTTCGGCGGATGTGCCACCTCTCCCTATCTCTTCTACTTTTGAAAATATTTCTTCTTCAGATGATGAAAGCGAGGATGAAAATCCTCCCTCGCCTTCTCAGGATCCTCCTTCAGCTCCTCAGCTTCCAAAATGGGTCTGTGCTACTCGTGATGCAGTAGGTGATCTTACCGGTGGTCCTACAAATCAACGACATACACGTTCTCAGTTTGATAGAGCCTCTTCTTTATTGGCTCAAGCTTCAGTGAATTATGATCCTGACACCTTCGCAGAAGCTTCAGGCCATCCAGATTGGGAAGCAGCTATGAATGAAGAATATCATTCACTATTGGCAAATGATACATGGGATCTTGTTCCTCTACCAAAGGGACGAAAACTTGTTAGATGCAAATGGGTTTATAGAACCAAGTATGGACCAAATGGGAAAGTTGATAAACATAAAGCTTGTCTTGTTGCTAAGGGTTTTTCACAAGTTGAAGGCATTGACTACACTGAAACCTTCTCCCCTATTGCCAAAATGAATTCTATCTGCCTTGTTCTTTCCCTTGCTACCTCTTTCAAATGGGAAGTCCATCAGATGGATGTTAAATCCGCCTTTTTGCATGGGGACTTGCATGAAGAAATCTATATGGAACAACCTATTGGCTTTATACAAACATACCCTAGTCTTGTATGTCGGCTTAAGAAATCCCTTTATGGTCTTAGGCAAGCTCCTCGAGCTTGGTATGCCAAAATGGATAGCTTTCTTTTAGAATCTGGCTTTTCTAGGTGTCATTCTGACAATACTATCTACACCAAGAAAGTGGGCAAGTCTCTTATCATTCTTGTTCTTTATGTTGATGATCTTATCCTCACTGGTAGTGATCCCAACCTTATCAACCATGTGAAGTCCAGCCTTAAAAAGAAGTTTGAAATGACAGACTTAGGACACTTACATTATTTTCTTGGTCTTCAAGTCTTGCAATCCAAGGAAGGTATTTCCCTTTCCCAGTCCAAGTATGCCTATGATATTCTACACCATTTTCACATGGAAGACTGTAAGCCAGCCCCTTCTCCCTTTCAGTCTGGAGTCAAACTTTCAGTCACTTGTACTTCTCCTGCAGTTGATGCTACGTTATACCGTCAACTTGTAGGAAAACTTTTGTATCTAACCCATACTCGTCCTGACCTTTCCTTTGTTGTTGGCCTTGTTGCTCGGTTTATGCAAAACCCACATGAAATTCATTAGAAAGTAGCTAAAAGAGTACTTCATTATGTTCGAGGAATAGTTCAGTTTGGAATTCATTACAGTGCTGAAGCATCTCCTCTATTGGTTGGTTTCACTGATTCCAATTGGGCTGGTGACCCTGATGATCGGAAGTCTACTGCAGGTTATGTGTTCACTCTTGGTTCAGGACCTATTACATGATCTTGCAAGAAACAAGGTGCCATTTCTCTTTCTTCAGCAGAAGCAGAGTATCGTGGTGCTATAGAAGCCAGTAAGGAAGCCTTGTGGCTTCGTCAGATCCTGTCAGAGTTTGGCTATTAGCAGCAACATCCAACTACACTTTGGTGTGATAATCAAAGTGCCATTCAACTATGCAAAAATCCAATCTAACATCAGCGTAGCAAACACATTGAACTGCACATGCACTTCATTAGAAAGCTCATTCACGACCATGTTCTTGAAGTGCAATATTGTTCAACAGATGATCAAGTTGCAGACATCTTTACAAAGGCCCTCACAGAGGCAAAGTTCACTAAACTTCGATTTATGGTTGGAGTTCAGGATGTTGTCACTAAGGGGGGATAGGCTCTAGTGCCTCCTTCATTCTCCTATTGTGTCATATTTGTAAATCCTTCAATCCTATCCCAAGTTTTTCTTAAGGGGGGATGTTAGGATATTCCGGCACATAGGAAATAGTTAAGTATAACTTGGTCTAGTATAGAGTTAGGTAAAGTGTGTTTCTTAACTATGTACATTTTGTAACTTACAATCTGACGGTCACGATATGTAGTGATTTGACGGTTCATTCTCTCCTCGGTATTACGACACTTGATCCATGGCTTAACACCTGATTGGTCCATGATCTCTATTTAAAGAGCATGGAGGGTCATTTGTAGGTTAACCGTCCATGAGAGAAGCTTATGTAAATTTTCATTCTTTTATTAATAAATTGCTTGAAGTGGCCGCGTTGGCTCAGGCCGTGGACTGTTTCCCTCTTTGAGGGTTTTAACCACGTCAAAAATACTGGTGTATTGATCTGTGATCTGTGTGTGAGCGGTGTCCTTTTGTGTTCTGTTTGAGGAACTTACCCTGTAAATTCCTACAAGAAGCATAGCATATTGTTCCCCTAAACTTGTGCCAACTTTTCACTATCAAATTTGATCATCAGTAAGAATCATCAAGTCATCATGATCAACCAGTAATACATCAAGTCATCAACCATTTATGAGGATTAAAAGAGCTTCGAAAT
The DNA here is from genome assembly GCA_031772625.1 of Pinus tabuliformis. Lineage (NCBI taxonomy): Eukaryota > Viridiplantae > Streptophyta > Pinopsida > Pinales > Pinaceae > Pinus > Pinus tabuliformis. The sequence continues at coordinate 806,589,289 of CM062818.1, read as the reverse complement.
AACATCCATAGACTATAAACATCAATCATCAAGACAAAAAATACAATTGATAATTGACTGGACCATATCATACCCCTTTTCTAAGTCTGTCCCATAGCTTCTTCATTAATCCAACATATACACGACTATGCAACTTCTAACTCACATATATATGTGACTTGTATTCATGACAACTGAGTATGAGAATTAGAACACTGAAATTTCATACTTTCAGTTCCTCTTGAGTCTCTTTTGTATGTATACTGAGATATGCCACATCTTTCTGACTGTGATTCCTTCTTCTTCCATACCTTGGACTGTGATGATGTTTTCTCCTTTTGTTATGTTGGCCGAAATTTACTCCTGCATTCTTTTGCTATATGTCCAAACTTGTTACAAGCATAACATCTTATATGCTTCATATTAGTTCTAAATAAATCAATGGCTTTGTGACCAAACATATTACAAGAAAAACAATATCCCTTAAAGTACCTCGAAGTTGATGATATTTCGGTGTGACAGTTATTGGGTTGAACCACTCTACTTCTGCATCTTGCTGCAACATGTCCAAAATTATGACATACAAAACATTTAGCATTATTCATTAGAGGAAAGAATTGATTATCAGTTCCATAGTTAGGAGTAAATGATTTTGTTTGAAGTCTTTCTTTCCTTGGTTGTTGATGGGCTTGACCTCTTATCTCCCTTGCTTCAGTTGGTGAGCTAGATTGACCTTTAATAATTTCATTAAAACCAAGACCAGATTTGATGGTAGGAGATCTTTGACTACTAAGAATATCATCCAAAATATTAGTGCTATCTTGAAATCGTAAGCATATGTAGAGTTTGCAAAATATTTTCCAAAAGAATAGCTTGACTTTATAACTCAACTATGTGAGTATTACCTTCCTATCACCAATGACTCATACATACATCAATCTCCCAACCAAGTGGGGATATACCAGATTTGACCCATCTACCAAACCAAGTGGGGATATACCAATTGTTTATACATGACTGAAATATAGCAATTATTACATCATCCTTCCCATGCATAGTGGGGGTACAAATTACATCATATTAACAAAAAGGACTCATTAAAAGACTATGACCAAAAAATACATATTATTACATCATGGGCCTTTATATTACCTTTACATCAAATGATATACATGACATTGATAATGAAGCAAAAGATCTAAATGAGACTATGATAGTCATTAGTAACTATCATACATCATATATGATCTACACCATAAGCATATGTCAACAACATCCAGACCAACAACTTGCATATGTCCATCATCAGTTTGCAAGATAAGCCAATGTACATTTAATATCATCAACCTGTGACAAAGTATGTTGTATATATAGGTACCAACTCATCTTCTTGATCTTATCAAAATCACCTTGCTCCATAATCTTCCATGAATTCACTAAGCATATGTCATATTTCCAAGAAGTAATACAAAACCATTCATATATATATATATATATATATATATATATATATATATAGATATGTGAAACCACCATAGTCAACATCTGTGACCATAATGTCATCATTGTTGTAACAAGAACTGCATGATATTTCCATAACTACCCTCTATATATCAACCATGTATCTTCACTAGGGATTTTTCCAATATCCACATTTGATAAGAATCAACCATGATAATCAAACCTAACATCTTAAAGTAAGAAGTCATCATCATTATGTGAGTAAGTAAGCCATATCTCCAAATAACCATGTCTTCAAATAGTTCTATCTTCATGAAGCCTGCAATACCACCATTTTCTTGGCCAACCAACAATATTTATCAATACGCAAATTAAGTAATCTTCCATGTATCCAGCATAATGTGTATCAATCAAAGAGATAGTAATATGTATCTAGAAAATCATGAGCTCATAGTCATTTGTTAAGCTTTCTTGATATCATCAACAAAAACAATCCTCAACCATGTGAGAGCCCAGAACTATATGAATCCTCATCCATAACTACACCATATTATGCATCTTTGAAGGCATGATGAAAACAACATAAAAGAAATGACACTTTCAAATAATGAAGTTGTGTACTCAAGCTTTGTTCTTCTCCTTGCCCTTATGAAGATCACCATGTATGCAACATACCATATGTATTGTATGCATCATCAAAATAGTCATTCACAATCATCCATATATATGATCTAAATAACAACTATGTGGCTCAAGAAATATGTATCATCTGATATTTTATCATAGGAAACTCATGACTGCAACATAGCATGATTTATCATTTAAACACTTCATCAACATAAGAATACTCACCATTGATAAGAATCGTTATGTACAAAATACTTCTAAACATAATGCCAACAATGCATTATTAGAAGCATAGCATATTCTCCCCCTAAACCTGTGCCAACTGTTCAGTGTCAAACTTGATCATTGCATATATTAGTAAGAATCATAAAGGCATCATCATCAACTAGTAATACATCAAGTCATCAACCCTTTATGAGGATCAAAAGAACTTCCAAATAACGTCCATAGACTTTAAACATCAATCGTCAAGAAAAAAAATACAATTGATAATTGACTGAACCATATTAGACCCCTTTTCTAAGTCTGTCCCACATCTTCTTCATTAATCCAAGATATACGCGACTATGCAGCTTATAAATCACGTATATACGTGACTTGTATTCATGATAACTGCGTATGAGAATTAGAACACTGAAATTTAATACTTTCAGTTCCTCCTGAGTCTGTTTTTCTGTATACTAAGCTATGCCACATTGTTCTGACTGTGATTCCTTCTTCTTCCATACCTTGGAGTGTGATGATGTTTTCTCCTTTTGGTATGTTGGCTGAAATTTTATCTTGCATTCTTTTTCTATATGCCCAAACTTGTTACAAGAATAACATCTTATATGTTTTATATTCCTTCTAAAGTAATAAATGGCTTTGTGATCAAACATATTGCAAGAAAAACAATATCCCTTAAAGTACCTGTAAGCTGATGATCTTTCTGTGTGACGGTTATTGACTTGAACCATTCTACTTCTGCATCTTGATGCAAAATGTCCAAAATTATGACATACAAAACATTCAACATTATTCATCAGAGGAAAGAAATGTGTATCACTTCCATAGTTAGGAGTAAATGATTTTCTTTGTAATCTTTCTTTCCTTGGTTGTTGATGGGGTCGACCTCTTATCTCCCTTGCTTCAGTTTGTGAGCCAGATTCACCTTTAACAGTTTCATGAAAACCAAGACCAGATTTGATGGCAGGAGACCTTTGACTACTAAGAATATCATCCAAAACCTTAATGCTATCTTGAAATCATAAAAGTTTACCCTTTTCTTCTAATTTACCTTTTAAGATATTTACCTCAACCTGATATTGCTCTTCCTTTTCAAGATACTGCTTCTTCATGATTTCTTCAACTTTTCTTCCACTTGCTCCCTTAATTTGAGAATCTCATTTTCTTTTTCTTCATCTACTTGAGGTAGTTCTTAATTCTTCTTATTTGAATTCTCAAGATCTTCTTTTAGAGAGACAATCTCAACTTCAAGAGTTTTGTAGTAACTGGATCTTTCTATAAGTTTCTTGATTGTTGTATCCTTTTCATTTACTTCCTTTCTCAATGATGTCACTTCAACCTGCAGCCTTTGAAATTAATCTTCATTTTCCTTGTACTGCTTCATTACTTTGTTTCCTTCCTCCAACTAAGCTTTTAACATGGTAACTTCTTCTTTGTAGGCACATTTCCTTTTATGAATTAGATGTTTTCAATCTCTAATTGTGTCTGTGAGCTTTTTAAATTCTACCTCTATTTGATTTCTTTCTCTTTCACCCATAAGAGAAAATTTAGTTTTTTCACTGTCACATTAATTATCTTCAAATGAACAGATAAATGTATCAATAGAGGATAAAAAATTCATACCTGATAATTCTTTTGCTTGTTCATCTTCATTCTAAGGTGATTTTGAATCTGAAGAGTTGCTTCCACATAGTGGCCAATCGTCTCTCCCATTGTCACCATTCCTTTGAGATGTATTATTATTTTGAGGTTCTTTCTTATTTTGCTTCTTTCCCATTGATACTATGGATCTCCTTCAAGCGATAAAGATTTTGTGAAAGGACCTACTCTGATACCAATTGTTGGGAATAATACTGAGAAGGGGGGTCAATCAATATTTACAAATAAAAAACTTTTCATTTCCATAATCAGATTTATATACGCTACTTCAGTGAAGGGAACTCACATGTGCATGCAACTATTCTTAGGGCAACCATCATATATCGAGTGAACTTATGATTCAGTTAATTCATCATATGTTGATATTTATTGAGTGCATCAGTACTTTAATAAACATTAAACAGTAACCATGTGCAGTAATAACAGAATAAACCATCACACATAAGAAACACACTTGAACACCAATATTTAATGTGGAAACCCAATGCGGGAGAAAAACCACCTACTACCATTGTATTTGTATTCTTTTAATATAAAGAATAATATGTTTATATTGGTGCAGACTCATACTAGTATGCAGGCACCCATCTGTAGAATGATACAACCTTCTCTCATTATCCATCTTATACTAGAAGGGAGCTACAACCCCCTAGCTCTTGTACTAGATGATATGTTTACTAGTACGTGGGTGCTGGCCTACAAAAGGCTCCAACCTTCACTCGTTCCCCAACTGCTACTGGAAGGGAGCTCCAACCCCATAATCGAATCACTAACCACTAATGGAAAAAAGCTTCGACCTCCTCACTGAAAGCTCCAACCCTCAGTATCCTCCATGGACCACGTTTCATAATTTTTCATACTGGATACACGTGGTACACAAAAACACAATATGTAGGCCATGTTTCACCAAATTTTCACACTGGACCCATCAGTAACATTCAAGCTCAAAATCAATCACCATTGCAATACATCCATCAAATACATTTGTAACTGAAACTCAATCATCAATCTCTGATATAACTGAAACCCAATCATCATTCTCTGAATCAACCATAACTAAATCAATCAATCACTGAAACCTCTGACATACTGAATCAAATAATCATTGAACCTGTGACATAACTGAATCAACCATTCACTGAAACCTCTAACATATTGAATCAGACAATCATTGAACCTATGACACAACTGAATCAATCATTCACTGAAACCTCTGACATAAAACATCACAACTAAATCAATCATTCATTAAAACTTAATCAAGTTCAACCAATCAATTGGAATAGAAAAATAATTGTACCTAGTACACAGATCTGAACCCAGAACATTGCATCAACAACTAGAACCAACTGTAACCTCAAAATTCATGTGTCAGAATGTATACGCTCCTTCAATGAAGCTAGTCGGTGTATATATGTGATTTCCTTTAGCCAAACCTGCGTATACCTCTAAAGATATTGAATCATAAAACCTCTGAACCACCAACTATACCAATTAGTGACATTATGAAGATCTAGTGTCATATTACAGAGTTCTAAATAGATAGCAACAAGGATAACCCTTATTTCTTAATCAATCAATCAACCGAACTTAATCTCCTTATACTATCAATTTTAATTTCAGATCCAATGAAGACATCATTGACAAACAACTGTAAAACAACAACAATGATTAGATAGATCAGTCATCCCTGAGCAAAAAGCTTTTCTTCTTCATACTCTACTTGGAAGTGCCGAACCAACGTGTATATGTACCTTCAATAAGGAAAAAAAGCATATAGATCTTCAAAAAAAAAACTTTTAACTTTGCAGCTATTCCAGACTTCAGATATACCCATATCATAGCATTTAAAGAACAAAAAATTTGTTAGCACTCAGATCTGTCCTATCCATTATCATATGACATAATGATAAGTCATTATGATCCTAATCCATCATTAGATATCATCATCAAACACTCAGGTGCATACTTAGTCTAGATCAAGCAAAGCATCAGAAACCCATACATGCATATTTTCTTTTGATCTAACACTTCATAAGATATTCATTCCTTGTGATCTTATCCTTTTGATCTCCTCCTTCTTATATACTTAGATCCTTTGTCAATACCTCGAACCAAAACCTCAAACCAATACCTCAGACCAAAACCTCGGACCAATACCTCAGACAAATACCTCAGACCAAAACCTTGATTTTCCATCCCATACGTGCTTTTCCTTCTGTGAAAGTGCATGCATATGTATACACTCCTTTTTTTCTGTTAACTTGCACGTGTATGCTGCTTGGACAAAGTGAACCAGCCTAAACAACTTAACATACCTGAAAATGTCATTTTTATTCAACTTCTTGATTTTGATCTCTAGTCCTTTATTCCTTCATCCTATTCTTTTGTACCATTACTTTGTTCCCCCTGAATAGACCTATTATAATGTGATTTTCCATTGTACATTACTTCTGAACTGATTCCTTTGAACTACCCTACATTTTGTAACATCTGTAAACACAACTTTCATGTATTCTGTCACATCTAGATTATACTTTTATCAATTAGTTCATCAAATATCAAGGACAACACTCACTAACAATCTACCTGTATCAAACCTTTGATCATTATTCTCTTCCATCATTCTGTCACCTCTAACCTATAGATTCATCTTTGTTCCATCATTCTGTCACCTCTAAACTGTCCTGTAGATTCATCTAGTTTCCATATACTTGTTATGCTACAAGTGGGTTGTCATCAAGTACAACACATGCATCATAATGCCAACACATCGCTATCTAGAAATGACAAGGCAAGGTTGAAAAACCTATCACCTTTGGAAAAATCCATGCCAATAACAACAAGAGAGCCAAATACACTTGCATATACCATGGATGCCAAACCTAGCAAGGAAATCATACATGCAACTTGATACCTGTAAGTAATATTGTTGTAGCCACTTGATCCAACTCTTCCTTGCTTGAACTTTGCTTCCATTTACCTCTTTGTCATTCCTTTGCCTTCCTTTTTCTAATGCTATAATGCTCAACGAATACTATAAGTGTGCAAGAGTATGAAAGAGAGAGAAAGTAGAGAGAGAGCTCAAAAACTAAACTGACAAAGTTATGAACTAATCCTCGGAAGCCTTTTTATTAATGAGGCCTCTATTTCCTTCAATTTCCATTATTTTTCCTTCAATTTCCTCCTCACATGCAACCTATGACCTTTCACCTTCCTTTTCTCCCAATTCCTTTTATTTTCATAAATAAAATGCTAATTAAATGCCTCTTTGACTTTCCAAATCCTTTTCCATAATAAACCAAATGAACACCCACTAGGATGTGTTTCCCAACATTTAGCTTGGAATATGTGTCCCGTGAACTTGGTCCTATTTCCCTTAATTAACTTTATTACATGTATTTTTAACCCGGGCCTATTACACATTGCTATGATTCTAATTGATTTTCTGCTTAAAAGAACTTGTATATTTGTTTTAGAAAATAGATTCAAACTATCCATAAAATCCTTGAAACAAGTGTTCCTAATGTAATAGTTACCATTATTACAACACATGATCATTTGGCAAGGTTTACATTAATTTCCTTTTTCAGTCAATATATTACCTTTCCTAAAAAGTGTTATTTTCATTTTTGCAAGATTGATTTTCCTTAATGCAAGAGTGATTTCCTTTCTTGCAAGGTGTGATTTTCAATTATGCAAGAGTGATTTCCTTTCCTGCAAGGTGTGATTTTCAATTATGCCAGAGTGACTTCTAATTCTAAGAAAAGTTTCCTTTCAATTCTAGTAAGTGTGATTTTCCTCTTTCCCATCATTTAATCAAAATCTTGTAGGAACCTTGCCAACAATTTGAAATTTGTTAATTTTTGAAACTACAACTATCAAACTAAGCTTTGAAAGAAGAATGGTTGACTTACATATATATTTCATGAAATAAAGTAAGTTTTACACAAATCCTAGATTGATAATTACATGTACAGACCCTTTTGTTATGAGGGAAAAGTTTAAGGATGGAATTTTTTCTTAAAGTTTAGAAACCTTGGGCAAATCTTACTAGTCCCTAATATGCAAAATATTAAATATTTTGTGATATATTTATAAAAGTATTCAAAATTTTAATTGTTTTGTATATAGCCACTATATAATTTTGGCGACATTTAAGGTAATATTTTTTTATACTTTAAAATTTGGGTGGATCATTTTTAGAAAAAATATAAATTGGAGAATTGCTTTTTGGAAAAAGTGTGGAAAATTAGCCCACCTACAAATATTATCCCCTAACATTTTCCTTGTTTGTTACCTCTCTAATTAATTAGAAATGAAATTGAAAGGCCTATCAATTCCATCCCATAGCTAGGAAGGCATGTACAATACATACTACATTTACTAACTAAGATGACATGTGAATTTAGCTAGCATATTTCCTTCCAAGGTAATAGGGTGATTGTCTACCTAGTTGAATATGTGTCTTATTTTTGTGATGGTGTGCATTAGAGGGACCCATGATTCCTCGAAATTCTTGGCATCAAATTACCCATAAATCATATAGAGAATATATCTTATATATTAATATGGGGCCCTAAGTATTCTACATTTCCTAGTTTTTAAGTGTTTATCTAGGATCCACAAATTCTTCATCACTTTTATGACATATAGGGTAAATTGTAGCATCTATTTCTATGTGTTTAATTTCCTTGGTAGGCATTTGTAACATGTAAGGAGGACCAATGACATAAATGAAGAGACAACCTTCCCTTGGAAATCTCTAATAATTCTATTATCAACATCAATTTCCTAGATAACCATGTAGATGGCCTTAATACGTGGGAATAGAGTAGCGTTAGTGGCCACCTTGTGAAGTCTTGAATTTCTCATCATCTTATATGTGCCCAAATCCTTATCATTGTTTAGTAATTCAAGGCAGGATTCTTTTTGGAACATCTAACATATTTCCCTTCAATGGTAAGAGACACCTTTGTCAACAGTGCACAAAATATCATCATGGATGGGCCTTGGAGCATTGTTTATTGTTATCATTTCCTATCTATCATATGTAATATCAATTATCAGTTCCTTTCCACTTCTTATATTGTAAGTGGCTGCGATTATTCCTACAATACACTCATGCCAATAATATAAATATTAACAACATTAGAATTTCTAAATGTTATGGGTAAGAATGTAGAGGTGTGACACTCTAGGAGAGGGCCTTATCTACTAGTGATGATAAAGGAGTTTTACAAAGTGAAGTCAAAGTAGGATTTTCATAGTCTTTTGAGAAAGCCAAAGTCGCAATAGAGGATTATTTTGACAAAGCGTTATCTCTATGCTCCTAGGGTTTTTGTTCATTTTTAACCAATCAAGCTAAAGGATGTAAGGGTGACACAATGTAGTGGATACATTTGTTCTTAATCCATGATATACATTAGGATTAGGAGAAGGTAAAATAGGGGGTCAATCAATTCATTTGTTTCCAATTACTAGCTGGAAAGATAAAGATGAGGGGCCTTTTCTCTAGCAGTACACATCATCCCTAGTATGCCCTTCCCCTATTTTTTTTTACCTCCTAAACCAAATATGATAAATTTTGGGATTGGGTGCTTCTCTATCAGTTTATGGGTATTTATTTGAGTATGTAAATAGTTCAACTAGTGATGTGGTATGTGAAAGCTTGTTTTTTCATTAAGTAGGGGTGAATTTGTAGTATACAATAGGATAGAGGAGTGGGGGAGAATGGGGATTTATCTTCCAAAGTGACCATTGGGCATGAAGTTCAATGGGTATTTATTTGACTATGTGAATAGTGCAACTAGTGATGTGGTATGTGAAAGTTTGTTTGTTCATTAAGTAGGGGTGAATTTGTAGTATACAATAGGATATAGGAGTGGGGGAGAATGGGGATTTATCTTCCAAAGTGACCATTGGGCATGAAGTTCAATTTTTTTTTTTTTTGAAATTAAAATCAATGTTATATCATAATTTGTTATGGGAGAAATCATTTAAGTGACACAATACAAGGTTTCTCACAAGAAATATTGGGGGCATTGTATCGTGTGAGAAAAAAAAGAAAACTACTTTTTAAATCGTACTTTAAACTTATCTCCTTATAGCCTTACTCAAATTCCATGTCTAGGAACTTAGTGGATGTGAAATTAGATTCCACATCCAACGAGTACCCACTCTAGATATGTTTTAGAAGTTCCACATGTAGAATCTAATTTTACATCCAATGAGTTCCCACACTTATAATTTGAGCAAACCTATAAGGAGATAAGAAAAGTAGTTTTTCATTATTTTTCTTTAAAAAATCAAAACTCTTATTTTATTATTTTCCTTAGGAGACTAGATTTAGACCTCAATATTCCCCTAATGATTTTGGTGTGATATATCACTTTTAAAAACATATTCAATAGCAACGTGTCATTCAGAAAGAATTGTTTGAGTGATGGGTTTATAAAAAAAACAATTATTTGGATTATATGTTATGAGAAAAAAAATTATTTGAGCATTGTGTCTCAAAAAATAAATATTATTCACATGATATTCCATCCTAAGAAAATTAATGTGGCAACATGTCACTAAAATTAAGAAAGATTTTTTGTAGTGATACATCACAACCAAGAAATATTTACAAGAGTGGCATGTCGTTATAAAGAGAAATATTTGGGGTAATATGTTTCTCAAGGAAAAAGTTCAAGGATGTGATAAGGTGCAGATTGGGAGAAATTTTCAATTTCCCATTCTGAAATTAAAGAATTTAAAAGATGCAAATATTTACAACCTCTATATTGCAACCAAAATAAAATTATTAGTGAGATGTAGTGTATCATGAGCAAAAAAAATCGCAATGAAATGCGGTGTATAAATATCGGTGAAATAACTTGTGTCACGAAAGATAATTTTATTTAGTGAAATGAATTTTTAATCAAATTTCTAAATTGATAAAATAAGGTTTTCACTAATGATTTCAAAAAACCTATGAGGAAAAAAGACTTTGTCAGATCAAATAAAAATAGGCATGCAAGCTTCAACATAATCCAAAATTAAAAATAAAGTACATAATGTATATGGAAAAGGTTAAAACAAAATAATGAGACAGTTCCCAATACTATTTGACACTAGTAGAAAATGATGAAATTAGTGACTATGACTAAAAAGGTTAGTCACCACAATTATTTCAAGTGAATTACTACTAAATTCGAGCAATTATAAGGGACCAAACTAAAAATGACTAACTTAAATGACTAATTTAGTCTAGGAATAAAATATACGACTAGATAATAAGTGACTAAACTAAAAGTGACTAACTTAAATGACTAATTTAGTCTAAGATTAAAATATATGACTAGATAATAAGTGAAAACATTAATAATGATTAACGTAAATGAATATTATAGTACAAGAATAAAAATATGACCAAATAACAAGTACAACAAGGACATGGATTAGTCATTAATGTTAGCAATTTTTAATTGTGTCACTCTAGAAATGGAAAATTGCAATTTTGATACCAAAGTCCTACATTTCACTACAGGGGTCTCTGAATCCATCTACAATGTTAAAATTTAGAGACAAAGGGTTCTATGAATTTACAGTGTTAAAATTATGAATACCCTTTTGTCTCTAAACCTTAACACTATAGATGGATTCAGAGACCCGCCTCTTTGAACCCATCTGCAGTGTTAAGTTCAGAGACAAAGGGGTCTCTGGGTCCATCTATAGTGTTAAAATTTAGTGACCCTCATATGTAACGTTAAAATTTAGGTAGATGGATTCAATTACCCCCTTAAAGGGTCCATGAATCCATCTATGATGCTGGAATTATAACACTTTTATACAATAACTACTAAACTGACATAGAAGTTGCTATTAAAATTATTAACCACAACACATATTAACATACTCAATATCCTTGTCATAAATAGAAAAAATAATATCTCTCTCTCTCTCTCTGTCTGTCTCTCTCTCTCTATATATATATGGGGTTCTTCTCAATGATTATCATTACCACCATATTTTTACCCTAATTTAGTTTTTAACAATTCAATATATAAATATACATAGAATGAGAAATGTGTGTTTCTTCTCAATGACTATCATGACCACCATGCTTTTACTCTAATTTTGTTTTTAACAATTTAATATATAAATATACATAGAAGGAGAAAATGTGTGTATCAATGTGGAATAAACACTTGAACCTAGGAAATTTGTCCTTTTTTACTATTAACATATGGTGTTAGTGAAACTATAACAAAGACCTCTTTGTTTCCTTCCCTCCATATTTTTTAGTGATCACAAATTTATTTTATTTTTCATTTTAAATTTCCCTCTATACATTTACATTTATTTTTCATTTTAAATTCCCCTCTGCACATTTACATTTATTTTTCATTTTAAATTTCCCTCTGCATATCCCAGAGAGGTCTAGGGCGGTCACTGGCATCAAGTGTTTGGTGGGTTTTTCAGACAATAAGGGATAGACAAATATCTATACATATGCTCTATGGTGCTTCAGTAACATGGCATTGAGATGGGGCACAAAGACCAGTCGGGTTGGACAGGGAAAGAAAGTAAGCATAAGAACTGGAGGAGGACATAGATAACAACAAACAACAAGATAAGGAAGGATGCAATCCCTGGCCTAGGAATTTAGGGTAAGAGCATATTTAAAAGTAGAACCAATTAGAGAGAAAAACCATGATGAAACTAACATACAGGTTGTGCACCAAAAAGAGAAGCATAAGGACACTATAATAGCCTTGATTTAGGAATGAACTACTACGGAATCAAATGAATAAAATACACATCCCAAAGAGGTGGTCCTTCCCAGGCTCATGTCCATCATGGATCGTACATTGATTCCAGATATTTATTAATGGACTCTGATTCATGGAAGGATCCTCCTAGAATGAGTAGAGGGGTTGGGGTTCTATCGATATGATGGAAGCCGAGAGTTTGTGGAAGTGAAGGAATTTTCTGTACCAGGTGTTGGGACAACCTTTTCCTGGGAATTAAGCACAAATACATTATTATGAAAACCTTAATTGGAGCCTCCTTAGAGCTCTTCCCTTGTGGCAGACATTCCTCTCCTCTTGTTGTGTCTCTTCCCTCTGGAGAGATTCTCCTGGAAAAGATAATCCCCTTTCAAATTCACTTTTGTTCTTCTCTCCAATTTTTTTCCATTTTATAATAACATGGATTCTCAACATGATTGCACGTAGATTATTGCCTAATAAATGAGGCCTACATATTCATCATAACTGAAAATTCCATAACCAATGCCATGGCCCTATACCCACACTGTAAATTCATTGCCTCATGGATGTAGACATTTAGTATGAAAAGGAACTTCTCTACTCATGTCCAGAGCTCCCACCACTACCGTACACACTAGGAATTTTACTACTATAGATTCTTCGATATAGGAAAATAATTTCTTTAGAAAACTTTGCAAAGTTGTACATAATGATTACCTTCCATAACCAGGGTTAACAACTCTATCTACTAACCTAATACCAATTACGAATTTTAATTTTTGAGCTGTGGAACACCACTCTATACTAGTTCTTGTATTTAGTTGAATATAGAATGGGAGAACATGTAAGGCGCCTTGACATGTACACAGAAGGAAATCAAGGCATCTTATACTGTACATTTTCCAAAAGATCCTATTTATTCACACTATGTTCCTAAGATGGTGTTGCAATGAGAATTGGCCTATTAAATTCATTCAATGTTAGTTTGTTGTTGTAATGACCAAAGGGTGGAAGGAGACTATCCCATAAATAGCATGGCTCAACATTATATACAAGTATTTGTTGGCAAGTAATGTCACAAAAAAGAAACAAAAAAACACATTGTACTCACTCTTTTTCTCTCAGGAAATGGCCTTTGGTTCTATGTAGCATTTGGCACAAGAATTTTCAATTTTTTGTTTCGATTCATCCTAAAACTGTGAATGGACTGGGAACATGTACTGAGTGGTCATTTCCAATCTAGAACACATGTTTTCAAGTATTTATATATATATATATATATATATATATATATATATATATATATATATATATATATATATATATATATATATATATATATATATTGTTAATCCAATATTGAGCAAGTGGTTCTATGATTCTGCCTTGAAGGATTGTTTTTACGTTAATCCTCTATATTTTTTCTTGGTATTTGGCAGAGGCATCAATATTTTTGATGCCCCTTTTACTATGAGGTTAGAGGTATTTTCATCTACATTTATTGGGAATTGAGGGGTTCCCTAACCTCTTAATTCATTCATATATATGGAAGATTCCTAGATCTTGGAGGTTTTAGGGCATGGACTTAAGATCTTATGAGGAATTCCTCTAACAAATTCCATCATGTATATCACTTCCTTCTTTCATTCTATCCTTTCTACAGTTCTGCTAGTTGCAGCAGGTAAAATGTACCTGGTATACTGATGGCATTAGATCTGTGAAACCATGGACCTCCTCTCCCTCTTCACCTGTCAGACCAAACCCCATGATCCTTAAGGAATTTGAGTTCCTAATATCAGCACTAAGTACAAGATATTTTCTCTTGCCCCACAACCCCCGAGCTCTATCATAATCAAGTTCTTTTTGGTGGCCTATATTGTTAAGAGATTATCGGCATATCATTCTATATTTCCTTGTAGGGTTTTATTGTTTGAACCTCTCTACCCTAGACTCCCTCTTGAGGACATTCTTAGATAGTGTATTGGCTCATTTTCCACTATCAATGATCCTATAGGGACATTTCCATTATCTTCCTCCTTGATGTCTGCCTCTATCTTTGTTATGGGTGGAGGGCTTCCCCCTTCCCCCTCTCATTCCTCTCCTAGTTTTGGTAATGCATAGAATTTTATCTTTTTATTTTTGGGGCCATGTTTAGTAGTTTAGTTTATGTTATTTTGTGTTTGAACTCTTAGAGATTAGCTTATAAGAGTTGCTTTGGCACTCCTACATTCTATCACCACTGATTCTACTTTTGCATCCCATTGATCTACCCGTTTGTTCATTCATGTACATTAATAAATTATCTTATATCATATTTAATGCCAACAGATGATTTTATATTTTTATATTCCAATAGAATCCCAAAATACCCTGACAACTTCCTAAACTAAATTCCCAGGCATAACCTACTAACTTCTTGAATGGAATTCCCAGGTATAACCTAGCAACTTCCTAAAACCAAATTCTGAAGAATAACCTAACAACTGCTGGAATTAACAGATTATACTTTGAGCTGGTGACTTGATATTGTGGGGACTTTGTTTCCCTATAATCCAAGTGCCATGTGTCAACTTGATTGTTGCTTGGGAATTTCACCCTAAAATTGGCGTGCTGTATAATTAAGAAGAATTTTGTAGCTTCCCTAAGGAAGTGGTTGTAGAGATTCTGCAACTGTCTTTAATCATTCCCTATAAAAAAATTTGGTATAGGTGTTAATTCTACACAAAATGTTGATGAACACTGGTAACCTTCAACATGTCATAATTGGAAAGAACTAAGACATTTCATTCAAAATATTCATAGAGACTGTCAAACACATTAATTTGCAATGAGTTGCTTATTTCAAGCCAAATTTCTATAATAAGGTGGTTAAGTAATTTATAAAATTGTATGTGTTATGTTTTTTATACTCATGAAAATGTCAGTGGAAGATGAGAAAACCAAGATATTTATGAGGTTAAAAATCACCCCCAATATGAAGGAATTGTACACCCTTGTTCAATAGAGTTGTCCTTGTCATTCTTATCTAATTTCCTTGAAATCATAAATTTTAAATGGGTTTGTGCATTTTTTTTTATGATAGGCCATGATTGATTCAATTTACTCCAATTGTTCACGTTCATTTTCTACATTTATTGGACCAGTGCTCTTCCAGTTCAAAATTGGATAGCATAGAGAGGGAAATATGAATCCAAGTCATATCCATTGTATTTCAAGATGCATTACAAAGCTAGTTTAAAGGTGAGCTCTGAATATATATGGTTTGAGATTTGGAATTTACTTGGGTTCCCTTATCTTCAATTATTATGTAATTTCACTCCTTAGCATTTTGGAATTCATAGCATGGTCACTTCAAGTATCAACAAAGGCTTTGAAATGCTCTAATAATTGCTACTATTCCATTACCCATTGAATGTGAGAATGTGAAGAGTTCTAGTAATGCTCATATATAGCCTCTGATGAGGCATGATCTCTACTCAAACAAGAAAATAACCCTTGGATTTGTAATAGTTATAGGTCAACAATTCAGCAAACCTTGGAATTCCATTCTGGTCTCTGGTTCAAAATCCATTTTTTTTCATAATCACCCTTTTATGTTTACACTTTAATCTCTATGCTACATTAAATTACTATTTGTAAGTATGGTGTTAGAATTTGATTATCTCAGGAGGCCATTTATCATAATAAAGGAGCAGGGGGAGAAGACTCAAATAAGAAGCTTAGATGCTTAGAAGGCCAACATTGTGGTTGCCAGAGCGATTGTGAGAATCCTCCACACCTCACTCAGCCCCAAGGGAATGGACAAGATTCTCTAAAGCCCTGACCATAGCAAAACAAATGTAAAAAAATTGAGAGGCAAGATGGATGTATGTTAAAAATTTGAACTTTGGAGGGTTATCAATTGGAGGCAAAGCTAAGGCACAAGCCCAATGAAACTTAGACATGAAAAATTATAGAGCCTATAGTTCTTAGATATTTGAGGGTTTTGGCTATTAAGAATTTTTGCTAAAACATGCTCTGACAGATTATGTATAGTGATAGTTTCGACAACCTTTTAAATGAGGTAGAATTGAGGGATTCTAGGTCATCAAAAGTGCAACTTTAGGCATTTTTTCATGCTTCCTCATATTCGAGAAGTTAATTATTAAAGATTTTCTTTAATGGCTACTACCTTCGCCACCATTAACACTACCACAAGTCCTCACAATCCCAACAAATCCTTCGAGGTATGCATTTATTTTCCCCATTATTTCCTCCTGTAAATATGAAGTATGTCACAACCTCCAGAAATATGCCTATGTACAATTCCATGGTTTTGAGCCTATTATAAACTGTCCCTATTACATTCAAAGTCTGCACCATGTTTTAGTGCAGTTGACTTAGGTTGGCTTTGCTTTCTCAAGGTCAATTGGTCCCTACCTCAAGGTGCCCTAAGGCCACTCTAAGGTGCTAGGTAAAGCCTTTGGGAATGGAACCTAGGTCAATGGTGTCAACCTCCCACTCCACAAGCCTTAAGGGGAACATTTAGGTGGGATTAGTTATGTAATGTGAGATATGTGCCATACGTGTAACTCCAACCTCCATTTACCCTCATGATTTTCTGGTAAAGCATTCACGAATGGAACTTTGGCCAATGGTGTTGAGCTCTTTTCTTCGCAAGCTTCAAGGAGAAGTTCAAATTAAGGAGTGGGATTGGGCTTGTAATATATGCACTTGGTATTCATCTCCATGTGTCATAAGTTCAACCTCTACCTCTAGGTGCCCCCACAGATGCCTAGTAAAGCCCTTGGGAATGGAACCTCAGCCAATGATTTATAATCATTCCTTCCTAGGCCTTAAGGAGAACATGAGCTGGGTTTGGTTTGAAAGATGAGTAATAAATATTCGTCTCTAGGAGAAACAAGTCCAACCCCTACGTCCATGTCCCCCACAAATATTTTGGGATATTAGGCAAGGGTCATCAACCCCAAGCCCATTGGGCTTCTTAGCATTCATATTTTATATAGCAAGAAATTTCATTATGTCCATGTAGATTTATTATAGGTAAGCATGAGTAAATGTCTTTGACCTCCTAACGTCTATACATTGTATTTATTTTTGTTATTATATGTGGGTCTTTTATGCATGGTTTATTGGTAATCTATTTCAGAATAGTGTTGCATCATCCTCATGAATCAGGTACTACAATAAGATGATTGTTGGGTAGCGGAGGTCCCGCGAAACGAGTTTTGGGATAGAAAGCCCAAAAAGTAGTATTAAATTATTGTAAAAACTTCGAAGTATGCGGAGCATGAATTATAGTAGGATTGAGTCAAAGGGTAGTCTACCCGAAAATGATGTAAAGATATATAAATAGAGTCAGCCCACACAAGGATCGCGGGCCAAAGAAGGGTATAAATAGAGCGAGGCTCTATGGGTAGAGAGGGTAGAGGTTGAAGAAGATGAAATATAATGGGTTCTTCAAAAAGATATTTGGAAAGCATCTGTAAGTCCGAGTCGAGGGATTGGGGTAGTAGGTAGAGGCTTTGCAGCTATGTGCACAGAGGCCTGGAAATTCCGCAGCTGTGTGTGTGGGCCCCTGCATCTGAGTGTGTAGGGAAAATATGGATGTATTAAGGACAAAGTGGAAATAAAGATAATTTTGTTCTGGAATTCTATGTTTCTTCTGAACTGTAATAATATTTGTTTAATCTTATTTGCTTATGGTTGGAATGAGTATAAATCTGGGTTTATTTTAGCATGTGAATCAATTTCATTGGTTAAATGCTTTCTTAAATACCTTGGTAATTGATAACCACATCATCTAATAGAATAGCGCACTAATAAGAAAGATATACTCAAGTTGGATCTGTGCGAGTACCAAGCAGTGCTGAGCTGTAAACTAGTGTGAAAAACCTCTAGACCACACCAAGACATCCCTAGGGTGTGGAAACCTGGTTCCAGCACCCCCCTGCTACCTTGGGTGAGACCTCAGTCCATTCTCCGCGGGCTGTTGCCGAAAGAGCCGGTAGCTGCGGGATTTTTTTGGCTAAATAACTCTTCCAAACCTGGGTCAGGCCCATATAAGCCAACAAATGGTTCCGTTGCTGGGACTGGGATCTACATAAGGGGTGTCTGGTGTGAAGCACAGGGACTTGATAGAAAATAACATTGAAAATCAAGAGAATCAGGGACGGGAGTAGAACAAGGGTAATTATGGCAAACACGATTCATTTACCAGTGTTCAAAGGAGCAGGAGGCAAAGACCCGGAACAATTTTGGTTTTTACTAACGTCAATATGGAACGCGCAGCAGGTCATGGATGATAATATCAAGAAAGCCATCTTAGTCAGTGCACTGCATGATCGAGCACTAACATGGTACATGAAGTATTCAAGCATCAACCCAACGACAGGGATAACGGACATCCATACTGAATTAACAAAGGAATTTAGCCAACCTAAGTCAGAAGCACAGTCAGTTGTTGGATTCAAATAGATCACAATGATGCTTGGTGAGACTCCATGGGATTTGGATAAGAGGTTGAAAAGAACCATTCTCGAGGCCAACATGACCCTGATGGATGCACAACACCACGCTTGGTTCATCACATCACTACCACCATATTTGAAGTCGACCTTGTCACAACAGAAGATCTCAACCCAAGCAGAAGCACTGGAGGTAGCAATGCGGCTGCACGAAACCCCAGTACAGGATCTAGGGTTGGGAGTTTAGCAAATCTAAGCGTAATTCCAAAATTTGTGTTTGGAAATATAGAAGTTAAAACAAGAACAAACACCGCGCCCAGAAGTCTGGGAGGAAGTATGGTGTATAAAGTGCAGGAGCCAGGGACTCGATAAAGATCATTGTCCGGTCTCGGTGAATTTTGTGGTAACAGGGGGACCCACATTGTTGCGACCAAAGGTACAAGCAGGGATGAGTGTGATTGCCCCACTCTGGTACACAATCTGTCAGGTTGGAGGGAAGCACAACACTAACAACTACCATCTATTGCCCAAATACAACGAGACCCTCCAACAGCTCTTTTGCAACTTTTGTAGATCGGTGGGTCACGAAGACAGAGATTGTCATAGCTATTGAATGTTGATGGACTAGGCACCTACCTACAAAATGCAGACTGAGGCACAAGTTCAGGATCCAGCCGGGACGTTTGCGCACGGTGGGTTCCCAGGACGTGGGCGAGGAAGGGGTGGAATGGGACCAGGAAGGGGTCGCGGATAGCTAATCTGTTACAACTGTGGAGGACCAAGACATTATGCATAGGACTGTACCAATATAACCCGAGTATCATGTCCATATTGTGAGCAATTCAATCATGAGCTGCTAGATTGCCCCATGTTGATAGCGCAGATTCGTGAAAAAAAGGCAGCACCTCCTACAACCACGCAAAACGTATAGATGATGAGATCCGAACCATGCAACGATGAACCCATGGTAAACATGGTAGTGTGAAGCAGTGTAGCCACAGGAGAGGTCAATGGGAAAACCAATATGGAAGCTAGGGAAAGCTTCACGGGCATCTCTACCCGAGGTAGTAGGGATCAGCCTGAGCCAGATACGGATCCCTCGATGTTGACTACCTTTTTAGAGACATGCATAAAACTACTTCGTGACAACAGGATAGTTAGAGGGTTACAGGAAGTGATTAATAGGTGCACGAGGTGGGGTGAACCTCGCGCAGTTCGGAAAGTCAGAAGACACACATTGCGGACAAGTCGGGAGATGTAGTTAACGTCACAAATTGGCGACTATGAGATGGATCAGGTCATTCTAGACCTAGGCTCGGATGCAAACGTATTACCTAAATAGACTTGGGAGTGCATGGGTAAGCTTGCACTATAATGGTCTCCTATCCAATTGCAGATGGTCAATTAGTAGAAGATCTTGCCCATGGGAAGGTTGCAAGGAATTACAGTAGATATTGATGGCGCAAGTACCCAGATGGACTTCGAAGTTATTGAAATCGTGGACAAAAATATCCCATACCATGCATTACTAGGGGTCGACTGGGCTACTGACATGAATGGGGCTATTGACCTCAAACAGAGGAAGATGACATTTTAGAAGAAGTTGCTCCATATAGTCATTCCACTAGATCCAACAGAAGGACCACACTACACAGAACTTGTGTGCAACGACGAAAGGGATGATGCATTGGATTGTATCTGCAAGATTGCTGCACATAGGCCAAAGGAGGAGAGGCGACCGTCGTGGGGCTACGCCAGCTCATGCACCAGTGATTCAGATGAAGAAGACGAGCAAGGGTGAAACAGGGTGAACAGGGTAAGCATGATACACTGTAATATGATGACAACATCCTTGTATTGCGTTAAAGCTTAGACCCGCGAACTGCCAATGTATGATGGATGGACAGAAATGGATGAATTCCTAGTTAAATTTGAAAGCACGGTACCAGACTACCAATGGTTTAATGCACTAAAATGGGAATTGCGCGTGACACCAGCGCGATGGTGGGGTGCTCATGAAGGAACCTTCAAAGATTGGCAAAGTTGTAGGTGTATGATGCAGATACGATTTGGGAAGCCAACGCTACGAATAATGAAGAATTATGATGTACGAGAGAATCTGCATACACCTGGGCCAAAGCTTATGGTACGGAGCCTCAACCAGAATGGGTGCACTTAGTTTATCATATCCTGGATGTCATTCCCAGGAACTGGTATATGGAAATAGAGCTTCGACATGGCACCGGTGAGTGGGATATCATGCGTAAAGGGTTTTTTTCGACATTTCTTTTTGAAGATCAATGGATGGATACCGTGGATGACACATTACAGTTAGTAAAAACCACCATCTTCAGAACACCATTGGAACCAAAATAAGTCATGACGTCAGACTGGTCATGAAAATTGAGCTAGCCCTTAGCATGTTATAATGTACAAGTAGAAGATGATGAGGATGACCTGCGTAACATTAATATACCCGAATCCGAAGGTAGTCGTGAGGTGCGCAACCCCGAGATAGAAGATCCAGACATCACGGTGCCATTGAAAACAAAGCAGGTAAATATCAGAACAGAGGAAGAGCCAAAGTATGCTATGCTTGGGGATTATTGGGTTGACACCACGGTGGAAAAGTTCGTCGAGTTGCTCCACGAATATCGAGATTTATTCCCTACAAAAATTACGAAGCTGAAAGGGATTCTAGGAGACTTAGGGATGATAAAAATAACTTTGAAGCCAATGAAAAACCAGTGAAACAACGACCCTATCGACTGAATCCAAAATACAAAGCAAAGGTCCGCGAAGAATTGGACAAAATGCTGGCAGCAGGAATTATTGAACCAATCGATGAGTCCAATTAGGTAAGTCCTATGGTCATGCAGGAGAAGAAATAGAAGGGTGAGATCTACATCTGCGTAGATCTGCGGAAGCTCAATGATGCTTGTGTTAACGATCCATTTCCAACACCCTTTACAGATGAGGTACTAGAAAATGTGGGCGGGCAGGAAGCCTACTCCTTCACGGATGGATTCTCCGGGTACCATCAGATCAAGATCGCGCTAGAGGATCGAAGCAAGAAAACGTTTACTATCGAATGGGGTTGTTTTCAGTATACAGTAATTCCTTTTGGGCTGAAGAATGCACCGGCGATATTTTCCAGTATTGTGGTAGCTGCGTTCAAAGAATTTATCCACAAGTTCTTAGAAGTCTACCTGGATGACTGGACCATATTTGGCTTGGTTAAGAAACATGTCACGAGTTTACGATTGATTCTAGATACTTGCTGCCGGCACCAGATTGTGCTCAACCTAAAGAACTGTACTTTCCTCGTCCCTTTCGGGAACTTACTAGGCAATGTGGTTTGTAAGCAAGGACTGATGGTGGATCTGGAAAAAATCATTGTCATACTAAATTTGCAAGCACCACAAAGTGTAAAGAAGCTACGCACTACATTGGGACACACGGGCTACTGCCGAAAGTTTATAAAAAACTACACCCAGATCATGGCTCCAATGGAACAGTTACTGAAGAAGGATGCTACATATTGCTGGAATGAGGAATGTAACAAAAATCTAGAGACACTTAAGGAAAAGATGGCATCTGCCCCTATCTTGGTCTTTCCAAAGTGGGATGTTGAATTTCATGTACATGTCGACGTGTCATGTATCCCGTTGGGTGCAGCACTTACTCAAGAATGCACGGAAGGAATTGATCACCCGATTGCATTTGTAAGTCGCCGGTTGTCCGAAGCAGAAAATAATTACTCTACTACTGAGCGAGAAGGATTGGTGATGGTATACGCACTCCAAAAGTTCCACCACTATCTGCTCGGCAGACATTTTAATATGTATACTAATCACTTTGTGCTCAAATACCTAGTGAATAAGCCTATGTTGGGGGGGCGCATCTATCGATGGTTGCTACTGTTTCAAGAATATGACTTTGAGGTTGTTGTAAAGTCGGGATGTCTGAATGCAGGTCCAGATCACTTTTCCCGAGTTGAGACTGGTGAAGAACCAACAAATCTAGAGGAGGGACTTCCGTACGCCCAGTTATATGCCATGCGCATTTCAGATGGCCACTTTGAAGATATTATCCACTTTTTAACTACGGGCACTATGCCGCAGGGGTATTCTATCTAGAAAAAGAAGGAATTAGTGATACGCACAATAGATTCTACCATAATTGCAGGCCACCTCTACAAGATGGGCAATGACAAAATATTGCGTTGATATGTACCAGAATTCGAGCGTGAACAAATCCTAGCTGAAGCACATGGAGGGGTTGCTAGAGAACATTATGCGGGCCGTGCCATAATCCAGAAGATTCTCCGCACCGGATTATGGTGGCCTACTCTACATCAAGATTCCAAAGCATACTGTCGGGCCTACGATGTATGTCAACAGATGGGAAAACCGTCGCGAAGGGATGAAATGACACTTCAGCCACAAATAACACTATAGCCATTTGAGAAATGGGCGATCCACTTCATCGGGCCTATTGAACCACGAGGAAATATGGGCGCGCATTATATCATCACTGCGACCAAATATTTGACCAGATGGGCCAAGGCGCAACCAGTTAAGGATTGCATGGTTGCAACATCAACAATTTTTTTTTTCAAGAATGTCCTGACCAGGTTTGGCTGCCCCAAAATTCTCATGAGTGATAGGGGAACACATTTTATGAATAGAACGATCAGCGTACTCAAAGAGTAATTTCAGATATATCACTGACAAAGTACACCCTACCATCCACAAGCAAATGGGACCGTCGATGCCTTCAACAAAATTTTGGAGACTGCGTTGACTAAGGTCTGTAATGTGCAACGCACTGACTAGGACTTGCACATCCCTGCTATGCTATGGGCATACAGAACAACGTGTAAGAAGATGATAGGCCAGAAATCGTTTTGCATAGTCTATGGCAAGGTGGATGTTATGCGTTTGGAATATATTGTGCCTAGTCTATGGATCACAACAATCAAAGGTATGGCAGACCACGGGGCCCTGGAAGAGAGGCTTGCGCAGCTAGAAGAATTGGAGGAGGAATTATTTTTGGCTGGATTCCATCAACAGGTACAGAAACAACACGAGAAAGCATGGCACGCTCACCATATCAAGGTGCGCACCTTCAAAGAGAACAATCTAGTATTTCTTTATGATAGTAAGTTTGAAAAATTCCCAAGAAAACTCTGCATGCACTATTTGGGACCCTATGTTGTCAAATAAGTCACCGATGGGGGCACAGTTTAGCTAGCTAAACTCAATGGAGACCCCTTCCTAGGAAGAGTGAATGGTAGTCGCCCCAAGCTCTACACAGGCCGGCCGACCGCTTGACTAGTTGTTCCGATGATAGTCTCACCACTCCACCTAGTTGCAAGAGAGCGGGGGACGATAAAGCAGCCTGGGGAATAGATGCGCGAGTACTACAGTGCACGTACATTTGACCACATGCAAGGGTCACAGTCGCACGAGAAGGCTCATGCGGACACGCTGATAAAAGGAATGGTGAACGTTGATATCACTATTCATGACAAGATGTCTGCATCATGGAAAAAGGGAGTGGGTGGTGGGAAATTAAGAGAAACAATACGAACCAGATGTGGAATGAGCTGCCACAGGTTTTACACAAAAAGTTTACATGAACTAGAACAAAAAATCAGTGCATTCGAAATTCGCATGGCTTATAAATCACTGAGGGGAATCCATTGGGTGGCCTACACTTTGGAAACACAGATGGAGCTGTTCATTATCTCTTCACAAGGTATGCACCCATAGGTAGTAATCTGGCCAATAGAGCAGTAAGAATTTCTAAGAAGTATGGGGTTGACAACTGCAGGCATCCTGCAGGCTGCAACATCACTAGTAGGGGATGTACCAGAAAAGCGGGAATACGAAGTAGAATTGGTCCGGATGTCATCGCCTCGCCCAAGGGCAGGACGACGCACTACAATAGAACAACGAAAGGATAGACAGATGGCAACCACAGGTAGATATGCAATTAATAAATCATCTCTGGTGTTCCTCGAAGATTGGGATCTTGCAGATAACAGCTAGGATCTTGCAAAATTGCAACACAAGCTGTGCCAGACAGTGTGAAGGGAAGATACGAGGGTCGGAAGTGGCTGCGATGGTACTAGGAGGTCTCGTATGTGGCTCCCCCGCTCATGTTAAAATACTATGATGGGGTGTTCTGTGTTAACTGAGCAGAGCAAAATGAGCATCATCGGTTGCGAAACATGGTAGAAACACTGTAGCAGGAGTCAGACGAAGCATTGTAGGAAACAAGGAAGGAGCAGTAGGACACCGAGCGCCACTCACAGGGAGGCGAACCGCGAAGCCAAGGTAGAGCATCTAGCCACGCCAGCGAGTGACCCGGGATGAGTCACGATGATTGTGTTGGGGGACTGTTGGGTAGCGGAGGTCCCGCGAAACGGGTTTTGGGGGAGAAAGACCAAAAAGTAGGATTAAATTATTGTAAAAACTCTGAAGTATGGAGAGCACTAATTATAGTAGGTTTGAGTCAAAGGGTAGTCCGCCTGAAAATGATGTAAAGATATATAAATAGAGTTGGCCCACGCATGGATCATGGGCCAAAGAAGGGTATAAATAGAGTGAGGCTCTATGGGTAGAGAGGGTAGAGGTTGAAGAACATGAAATATAATGGGTTCTTGAAAAAGATATTTGGAAAGTGTTTGTAAGTCTGAGTCGAGGGATTGGAGTTTGTAGGTAGAGGCTCTGCAACTATGTGCACAGAGGCTTGGAAAGTTCGCAGCTGTGTGCGTGAACCCCTGCAACTGAGTGCGCAGGGCAAATCTAGATGTATTAAGGACAAAGTGGAAATAAAGATAAGTTTCTTCTGGAATTCTGTGTTTCTTCTAAACTGTCATAATATCTGTTTAATCTTATTTGCTTATGGTTGGAATGAGTATAAATCTAGGTTTATTTTAGTACGCGAATCAATTGTGTTGGTTAAATGTTTTCTTAAAGACCTTGGTAATTGATAACCACATCATCTAATATAATGGCGCACTAATAATAAAGATATACTCAAGCTGGATCTGTGCAAGTACCGAGCAGTGCAGAGCTATAAACCAGTGCGCAAAACCTCCAGACCACACCAAGACATCCCTAGGGTGCGGAAACCTGGTTCTAGCACCCTCCCTTGCTACCTCAGGGGAGACCTTAGTCCATGCTCCGTGGGTTGTTGCCGAAAGGGCCAGTAGCTATGGGATTTGTTTGCCTAATTAACTCTTCCAAACCTAGGTCAGGCCATATAAGCCAATAATGATTGTATTAACAAATTATTTGCTTTTCATATTGTGCAACCCCCAAATGGTAGTATCTCAAGCCTCTCTTTTAGTGCAAAATCTAGTTATTTGATGGCCACTTCTTGGGATAATCAAGTTTGTTCTTAACTATATCCATTTACCATTTACTGAAATGGGGCTAAGTTATTACAAATGTAATGATAAATTGTGTGACTAATAACAAGATCAAATTTATATTTACCTCATGGTAAACATGTTACACTGTGACATTATGGGGTGTTGGTTAGATGGTAAAAAAGGGTTGTTTCATAGTCATCACTATGGTTCAAATCCCCTAGGGATACAATTTTCCCCTTTAGGGCTATCTTTCTTATGCAAGTGGGTCTTCTTAAGTGGTTGGTTCTCATTTATTGTCTTAGTTGACTTTGGCACAACAAAAAATCCTTAGCAATGACTTCTTAGTTGAAGGGATATTTCTAGAGTGTTCTAATTTGATTACATTGCATTGTGATATTCTCATATTGGGAAAGGGAATGCTTTCCACATAGTGATAATGGGAAGTATCTTGCCAAAATAATTTATTTGAGAAACATTCTAGCTTGATTTGGTGTTGTGGCTATCATAAGTTCACCTACAAACTTAAAATAAGGTTTTATATGAAATGACTTAGGCCCTTTATATTGGAGATAATATTGGATACTCAACCCTGCTTCACAAACCCAAATGATATGATATTTGTCAAGATGTTTTGAAATTTTCCCATTTTCAATGTTACAAGCCACCCTGCTATTGAAATTGAACATAACCCACACTAATGTATGACAATATCTTACTGACATAAAAATAGTCATTTTGGAATGCACTGCTGGTACTATGGCTACACCTTTTCTTCATTGATCTCAAAGAAAGTTAATGATTATAGCTCATGTGACTCCAAGTGTTGTTGTCATGCTAAAATTGAGTTTAACTTCTCATAAGCTTAGGATATGTAAAGAGTGATTGTTTGTTGAGTCATTTTTACCATTAGTGAAGATTGTGGTAAGTTGTTAACCTTGTACATATATGATTTGTTCACACTTTATGCCTTTCTTCCCATTATGGTAGACAAATATGTTGAGTGGGTTATTAACTTATTTTTTATGTTTAAAAAATAGTGTACAACAATAACTCAACAAGGATTTGAAAAATAAGTTAGGAAAAGAATGGGAAAAAATGGAAAAATTCTGTAAAAACTAAGAAATGTTGTTTTTCTGAATCACCAATTCTGATAACACTAGTTATTATTAGGGCTTACTTTTTGTTGTATAGGGTAAAAATCCTTTGACTTGTCATAATTTCATGTCTATGCAAAAAAAATTCTATGTGAGAGAAAAATAGATTTTCCCCTCTCATTAAGAGTGGAGGATGAGGTCTTCACCATCACACCATGGATCCTTTTATTTCTTTGATGTGTCTAATGAAACATTGTTTGGAGCAAGCAAGTTTTTTGGGCTCCAAGAAAGTTGTTTGGAAAACTTCCTTGACTTGAGGCTACTTGGAGTTCTAGTTGTAATAGCCTTGAATAGTCATAGAGAAGTTGAAGGTCATGACCTTACTCTAGTAAATTTTCTTAATATAGAGTCTAAAAGTCAATCTTAGGGAGAAGTGTTAATAGATATAGTTTTCTCCTTTCACTTTGTTGCATTAAACAACAATTTTTTGATGTTGTGTTTGGTGTCCTAGTATCTAAGTCATGAACCCCAAGTTTTGGCATGAAACAACAAATTTCTGATAATATTTGGTCAATAATATTCTATGCCTTCACAAGATTATATATTCACAAGTCACTTTATTGAACATTGATGCCAACTAGCATTACAAATAGGGAGGTAACTTGTTGACAATTACAAATAGGGAGGCATCTTTTGTATATTATTGTCAATTTAGATGATCATTTTTTTCCCTATGGTAGGCACAATGTTAACTACATAGTAAACATTCTGGGTTGGTATATGCAGATGCATCAATATTCTGAGAGTGATCTTGATGGGAACCCTCCTATGCTTGTTTGGGGGACTAACATTAATGTTCAAGATGTTAATCAAGTAGTTCAACATTTTCTTAAGAATTATAGAGTATGATCCTTCAGATCCTGAGGGAAAATACATGTGGTTTTTAGAGTAGGTCATATTTGTTTGTTCTCTTATTTTTAATCATTCTCCACTTATTAACATGTTTTACATGTAGTATATTCTTTGGTTGGATACCTTATATTTTATGTTGACTGCAGTTATTTGACGACCCTTGCATACAATGGAAGTAGAAGGCAATTCTTTTAACGTTGATGCAATGAACACCTTGGATTATGATGATGACCTCTATGGGAAGATGGTTAGATACCCCCTCAAAGTTCTAGCTATTTTTTATATAGCCTTGATGCATGTTGTTATTCACCTTAAACCTTTGTGGGAGAAGCACATATAGGTTAGCAGACCACAATCCTCTCAAGTTTCATGTGTCAATGCTATATCTCATTTTCAACTTATGGTTTCATTTGCATGGTTCTTTCAAATTGACCACCCCATAAAATTGTATAAAACATTTATGTTTATTTAGATAACTTCTTTTGTATTCAGGAAAGAATATTCAATCTCAAAGATATAGTTAACATGCAAGATTTGAATCCCTAAGGTAGGATTTGGTGACCAGTGCATTTTTTTCTATGTTATCTAATCTCTTTAGACATTTTGTTCAATGCCCCTTTTTGGTAGAAACTAATCCTAACCTGTGTTTCCCTTGAAATATAGATATTGAGAAAATGGTTTCAGTGAGAGGGATGATTATATGATGCAACTCAATAATTCCAGAAATCAAAGAGGCATTTTTTAGATGCCTTGTTTGTGGCTATGCTCCACCACTAGTGCCCATTGATAGAGGTATATGTCGGCTTGACAACAACTATAATTTTGTTTCGTAGTTATATATTTTAACTGTAGCTTGCATTTCTTCGCTATTATACCGTGTCTTGCATAGAATATAGTTTATAATGAAGGGAAAATAATTTTATTTTACAGTGATGCGTCAATGTTCATGATTTATTCATGCCATTGGAAATAGTTCTCAACCTCTCTTAGTGAATATTGCTCGTTGTCTGTGAAAATGGTTATGTCTCAAAAGAGGTTTAAAATGTATTTGGAAACCCATGCTTTTACTCATAACTTGAATACCAGCTCAAATTGATGAACTTACTCAATGTGGAAGGCCGAAATGTGTTGCTATGAACTCCATGACTTTGGTTCATAATAGATGCAGGTAATTGTCAATATAGTTGAGTTAAATAGTAATCTAGTTATTGAATACAACATTCTCCTTTTCATTTATTTTGGGGTCATGTTTGCTGACAAGTAGATCATAAGGCTATAGGAAACCCCCAATGCCATTCTAGAGGGGGAACACCACATACAATCAACTTGTTAATGCATGAAAATATAGTGTATGCTTCCAAACTTGGTAATAGAATTGAGGTAGAGAGTGATTTCCAGAAGAAAAAAAAATTCGTAGAAAAAATATTGTTGTCAAAGGTGTTCTCATAATGACTTGTGAACCTTTTGCAAGTAACTGGAATATTTGGGGCCATGAGTGTTAGAGTAGGACAAAACTAGAGGACAATAAAATCCCGTTTTAAGGTATAATCATGTCCCAAAGTTTCTTTGCATGTGCTTGGAGATTTGTTCTTCTTACTATGCATTATAAATCAAAGCTTTAAATGTTGTTTATTTGTAGACTTACATCAACTGCCTTCACTTAAATAAGGAAGACAAGACACAACTGCAAGCTGAAGATCCAATGGAGCATGATGCCACTAGTGATAGCTTTGCTTCTTTTCAAGAAGGCGATATTTCAGCTGCTTAGTATGAAGCCAAGGTATAAATTTACTCTTATCTTCACCTTTTCACTGAACTAATGGATTTACTGAATTCACTAACATGTATTTCCAATTTTTAGGTTGAGAAGTTGAAAGAGATATCATGACAGCTTGTATATTCGATTTGTAGGTTGATAAGTTCAAAGAGCTATCATGGCAACCTAATATCTATGAGAAGTTAACTAGCTCATTGGCTCCAAGTATCTGAGAGCTGAAAGATGTGAAAAAAGGTTTATGTTAGGTAATAATACCTAAAACCTTTGTCTCTTTCATTTCTAGTAATTTCTTATACCTGTACTATGATCCAACCCTTGAAGTGGCTATTATTGCTGGAAACAACTTTTTGGGGGAAAGCCACTAAAGTTAGCCATAGGTGTCACTTTCCATGGTGGAATCAACATTTTGCTTGTTGGGAACCTAGGTATGAGTAAGTCTCAACTACTTCAGTATGTACATAAGTTGGCTCCTCAAGGTATTTATACAAGTGGTTGAGGAAGCTTTGCAGTTGGTTTGACTGTTTATGTGTCAAAGGATTGTGAAACTGGTGAAACTATATGTTTAACAACTCTGATGTTGCATCATTGAATATTTTAATAAGAAGCAATGGAACTGTCACATCCATTGAAATTCTAGATTATTGATTAGTTTTCAAATTTAATAGGCATTGGAAAGTGGAGCACTAGTACTGAGTGACAGAGGAATTTGTTTCATATATGAGTTTGACAAGATGTCAGATAATGCTTGAAGCATGCTACATGAGGTGGGATTTCCCTCTTCAAATCAGTTGACTAAATATTGTGCATTCAGTGGTTTTCTCTTGATCAAGCTTACCCACATTCTATTGTATTTTATACACGTTTTTATCACTTCTTAATGTGTTATGTTATTTGAGGTAGGTGATGGAACAACATATTGTGTCAATTTCCAAGGCTAGGATCATAACATCCCTTAATGCCAGAAAATTTGTGTTAGCTTGTGCCAACCCTAGTGGTTCACGCTACAATTTGAGACTTTTAGTCATTGAAAATATCCAACTTCCTCCAACATTTCTCTCCGGGTAAAGTTTAGTCAGTGTTGTGGACATGGTATTAGTTATGACGAGGCTTGCTAACATTTCAAATCCATGAAATCAGCGGTTTACACCTTGAAGTTTGATTTTATTTACTTGGTTCTTGACAAGGTCGATGAGAAAACTCATTGGTGCCTTGCAAGGCATTTTGTTGCATTGCATTATGAAGAGCCTGAGGTATGGAATTATGTCTATTGCTTGGGATGGATTCATATGGTACTTGGAGGACATTATTCCAGTTTACATGACTGCAATTATATCATTTATCATTACAGGACCTAAGAGTGGACACATTGGATGTATCAACCCTAAATTCATATATCAGTTATGCAATACCACACATACATCCCAAGATATTTGATGAGGCTACAGAGGATCTTACACATGGTTATGTTGAAATGCTCCGGAGGGGAAAATTTCTTAGAAATGGTAAAAGGCTAGTTGCACATGTGTCCAAAATATTTACTGAAAATAGAGTCAAACATAATGGTTGATCTCTCTCTCTCTCTCCCTGTCTCTCTTCCGCATCATATTTAGACACAAATAAAATTCTACATGTTGTGTTAATTCAATTTTGGTCCCTTGATAAAATTTGCAGGTTATCACAACAACACCTAGACAAATTGCAAGCCTAATATGAATTAGTGAAGCACATGCTCATATTTGATTCTCTGAGTGGGTAAGAAGCCAACCTCAGCTACAATAGAAGTTTTTCATATAACTATCTTCCCAAGTAAATCAATGTGCACATGGGTCTGCAAAATCATATATATACATATACATACATACATACATATATATATACATATAGATAGATAGATATAGATATATATGTATATATATCTATGTATATATATACAGATATATACATATATATACATATATATATATATGTATGTATATATATATATACATATATATATACATATATATATATATATATATATATATATATATATATATATATATATATCTATATATATCTATATATATATATATATATATATATATATATATATATATATATATATATATATATATATATATATATATAATATATATATATATATATATATATATATATATGGCCATGAAAATTGGAATTATACAAATCATGCTTAATAGTGGTGGTCTATGTAGGTTGAAAGGTGTGATGTGGCTAAAGCATTCAGACTTCTTGAAGTTTCCCTTCAAAAATCTGTCGTTGATCATGCTACTTGTAAATTCTACAACTTTCTTGATAAAAGGTGGTCATTTTTCCTGGGTTTACAAGTCTCTTATTATATAGTCTTGAAACATGTCAGTGTCACTCGTATGGATGGAACTATGCCTTAGTTTTATTTATATCCATTTATTCCAGGTCTAAGGTATATACTATACAACAGTAATTTCAATGAATGCATTGTGTCATGGTGATAGGGACTATTGACATGGATTTCATTACAACAGGAGTTTCTGCCAATGAAAGAATAAGGTGGGCTAATCTAGTTACAACTACTAGAAATCTTATCATGGAAAAGGTGCAGGCTATAGGACCATATACTCGGACATCAGAGGTGACATATTCTCGACTTTTCTAGATAAGCTGACAAGTGTATTAATTTTTGTTTTCATTAAAATACTGACCTATGACATATGGATGAACTGCCAACGTTTGGAGGAGATGCACAAGAAGGTATCAGTTGAAGTTCATCTTCATAATCTAAGGGTTTCCTCTACGTATTTGCAATTTAATCATGACTTCATATATTGATTGACATAATTGATTGTTTGTATGTTGTGGTTGAAATGATTGTCTTTATTGGTTGGTTGCATTGGTATGCTCACATGGTTAATTGGTTTTTCTTTGGGTTTCTTTTAGATTCACAATGCTCTTGGAATCCTCATGACCAAGGGATTTGTAGTTGTTCATGGAGACAATGTCAAGAGAATCTAAGACACAAAGTAGTCTCCCTAGAAAGTAGCAAGGTTGTATTTCACAGACCCATTTCATCTCTTATGCTGATGCCTTCTGTGTGATCCTCTTTTGAAGTCGATTGGTAATATTTCTAGGTAGTGTATTTGACATAATTGTCAGCCACCCTGAAACTATTGTACTCCTTCATGGAAGCTTCCCTTACCAACTCAAATGGGTACCAGAAGGGATGAAAAATGCAAATTAAGAAAATAATTCCTGAGAATGGTTGTGCCAAACAAATGTAACATAGAAATATTTATACCTTGTGAAGCCTTGATTTATGAGCTTTGACTAGAATATGAAAATGGGTATATCACAAGTCAAAGGTGTGAAATCTTATATTATTCCTTCTTATGTAACCAATTATACAACATTTTTCTCTTTCAATTGATTTTGTGGTCCTCAATTCCTTGCATTATTCAATTGTCAAGTTAAAATTTTACAAAGTAATTGTTTAATTTTGGGGGCCATAACCATTAAAGTTGTAAAATGTGTCATTATAATCTAGTATGATATTTCCAATTGCATCCATTTATGCCACCAATTGTCTATTGATCATTAAGTTACAAAAATTCCCATTTAGGCATGCATTGCTTTCCCTTGCTACTTTGATTTATGAGGATGGTCTATATTGCTTAAGATAAATGATATTCCAGTTAATTACAAGTGAGGTTGTTAGAGCATCTTGTATAATTTATTCATCTCCAACATTAAATTCACTTCAGAAATAAATCAATAATAGTAAGGAGAAAAAAAAGATAACAAATCATAATAAGAGATATAGATGTTTAGGTCAGAGACTAAGGAAAAACCCCACAAGGGGGGAAAACCAAAAACAAGGATTCCTTTCTTAGAGAGATCTTCAACAATACATCAAGACAATGGCTATTATGACCTAAGAGTGCATCCACAAGTGCATAGGTTTCCTTTGTCAATGACTCGATAATGTTCAGTAAGAGATGACCTTTTGCATCATATGCAAAAGATAAGACTACACTAGATGAAGGGCTATGATGGAAGCATATACCTCAATCATGTGATAGAATGTTAGATCTCAGCCACCTTCCCATTGTGCAATGAAACATATTTTCCAAACATGGGGAAGAGTGTTGCATTCTGCACCTCTCTGTATCATCGAGGAAGACCTCTAGATTCCTCCTGATAGTCCATCCTCTGAGACTACATCTCTAAGACAACCTGAGTCTTAGACCCAGTGGCCGGGCCACAACATCCATGTAAATCCAAAGTACTTGGAGGCTAGGCAACCATTTGATTAATCAATCATGGTAAGAGGCTTTCCCCTTAAGATGCATTGGAGAACATCATTGATAAGCATTCAAAATTGAGTTTATGGTTGGAACAC
The DNA here is from genome assembly GCA_031772625.1 of Pinus tabuliformis. Taxonomy (NCBI): domain Eukaryota; kingdom Viridiplantae; phylum Streptophyta; class Pinopsida; order Pinales; family Pinaceae; genus Pinus; species Pinus tabuliformis. The sequence continues at coordinate 806,554,549 of CM062818.1, read as the reverse complement.
CTGGGCTATTGATGTTGTCTATGCTCTTTGGTACATTTCTATGCAACACAGTCCCATATTTGATTTTTTTAAGGTGTAGAAAATTAACTTGGCTGTTAAATGTGTACATGGTCCACATGGCAGGTAGAGGGGTCAAATTCAGAAATAAATGAGGATTCATCAAGTCCAGGACTAGAGAGATTGGTAGATCTATACATAAAAGTCCAAAAAGGTGGCCTAAAGATTCCCAAAGACTACATGCATGTTATTCTTCTATCCTTTTCTGAGATAAACAACACAGTCAAAATTTGACTCTGTAGGTGACTTCTAGTTAACATATACTTTTAGTTTAAGCATGTACTTTATAATTTTCTCTGACAATTGTTAAATTTTATTTCCAGTGCGTATAATATTATTCTATGATATGTAGCCCAATTGTTGAGATAGTGTGCAGATTGCAGTTTAAATGTAATGGTAACCAATGATGTAGATGTCTATAAGATTCTTTTTTCTAGGTTAATATGATCATGAACATTTACATGTATTATAGAAAATTACCTCTCTTTATGTGACACATCAAAGTGTATTTACTTATTTTCACAGTTCTAACCTCGTTCAATGAGACCAAGCTTTTGCAACTAATGCTTACAATAATTTGGAACAATGTTATGGTACCAAAATATCATGCAAATGTGGGTTCTTCCTTTGCCTCTGATCCCTTGATCTTTGAATTCCTTTCGTCTGTGATACCATCATCGAGCATAATTCCTTTCTCACGAAGGTAACAATCATAAAGACTCAATTCAATGTCTCCTATGACACAATCTATACAACCTTCTATGAAAACTCCGATACCTCCATCTCCATATACACCACCCCTTCAAAATCAACAATTTCAATGACTAAACCATCAACATCAGACTGATTTCATGAAGAATGGAAAAACACAAGTTCAACTTCCTTCTCTCCATTCCTAAGGTCATTCTTCATAGTCCTTTCAACAATCTCCACTTCAATCTCAACTTGTTCAATAAATTCCTCAAAAACTACCACAGTTACAACTGTTAGAATCTATGGGATCTTCATTTGTAGATTCTGAAGAGAATGAACACGTAAGTAGTTTTAAAGGACATCTAATTTTTCTTTTCATTTCCTTTTTCTATTTACTATTTTGATGTTTATTATAATATGTATTCAGAGTATATAAAAAGTAGCATGAAATATTGTTCAAAAATATATTCTAGGGAATGTGATCACATTAATTATTCCCTTGAAAGTATAATTATGTGCTTGAACTCTTTCTCTCCTTAGTCTCCTTTGTCCAAAATGCTTTGGGTTACTGTTCTATGTCTTCTTATGCATTATCTTGGATCAACAAGGCTTGGTTTTGGTTTTGTGTTCTGAGATGATATTTTACCTATTCTAGCCCTACACATTTTAGTCACTTGTTGCATTTGAAAATAATGTATTAATGTTTATTTTTATCATTTCTTGATTTTTTGGATTGGATCATGAAGTCTTGACACTAACATGTATTCTATGATATTTTTATTGTAAATTTTGACAATGTTTGGCAATACCATATTTATGCTTTCTCTTCTTCTCATTTTCTTGTAAGTGTGCTTGGATCATGAAGAAATTGTTTGTTCATGGGAATGAATATGTTTATGGGGATGAAGATTTCCAGTCTAGAATCTTGTCTTTTGTGAACTATTTTTACTTTTACAAAAATATTTCTTCTTAATTCATTTATTTCTTTCAGTGTATTATGCCTTCAAATGTACTTGACATTACATAAGATGTCTAACAACATATAATATTCTTCGTAAGAGTCATCATTAACATGGAGGATTCGAGGTGGGTTTTATTTTTTTGTTGGAATGATTCAACAGTAGATCCTTGTGCACAATCTCATGTCTTTAAGCTCAATTCTTCTTAAATCTTAAATGGAATTACATGGATTTTTTTATTTGTGGTTTTGATGATGAATACTCTAGCCATTTTTTAAAATTTTCCATGAACTCTCAAAGCTTGGAGAATAGTTCTTGAGGATCCAGACATGCATGAGGTAAGGGAAACCATGGACAGGAGTACTCTCTTATGGGCCTCGCATTAGGGTTGACTAGTTTTACTCAAAAGATAAACCTAACAAGCTAGAAATAAACTGATTTTTGATGAAATGGAACGAGTTCACAGAATCATAGCCCAAGCAATTGCCCTTCTAAGAGAGTTGTTAAAATCTAATTTTAAAAGGAATAGATATGTCTATATTCTCTAAAGACTTCAAATGCATGATTGGCTCCAAGGTCACAGGGCTTTGAGTATTCCATGTCCCTCAAGAGAAAGCTGTTAAAATCTATTTTTTAATGGGGAAAGATAGAGTTGTGGAATCCAAAGCCTGCAAATGTGAGATTGGCTCCAAAGCCACACAACTTTGTATCTCCAGTGTCCCTCTTAGAAGTCATTTTGTACATTCCCTTCGGGAACTTCTTTTTGATGGAACGTCCAAGGGGAACATAGGACCTCCAGGTGGTAGGGGAACCAATTACAACCTATCTAGAAATGCCACCAATAATTTATCTTGAGGATGATGGTAAAAAACAAACAAAATTGTTGAACTTGCTACTATATTTAGTACTTGGGGCTTGTCATTTTGCAAAATATTAACTAAAAGAAGATTAATTATGTGTGGAATTCTCTATAGGTTGTCTCCACCCTTTAAAGTGTCTCACAAAGAAAACTAGGTATGTGGACGATCAGGACTATGCTACTTTTATAGTCCATCAAGGGTTTAGCGTTATGAAAGTTACAAGAAAACAAAATTGGGAGGATTATTTACCAGTGAATGAAGGAATTCTATCTGGGTAAAGGATTTATAAGGACTGAACAGTGGTAGAGGCAGAAATTTATCCTTCCACTTCCATGAGTTCATTGGGAAATATTAGTATATGGAAGAGACAAAGTGGCTGTTTAACCCCCTTACTAATAACATTAGAGAGAGAACACAATCCTATGATGATAAAAAGGAAATCTTCCCATGATTACATCATGCCATGACCATGATAAGACATGGGGAAACTAAAGAAGAGACTTCCATAACCAATTCTAGTCTCCCTATTGTTCTATCCATTAGGCGCATTAGATGACTTTCCCAAATCGTGATCAACATTTCCCTAAAATCCACTTAGCAGTACCTAAGTCTTCCTACATGGAGGTCCAACACCATTTTGATGGCAGAAGGTTTCTTAGAGAAATTTTCCCCATGGATTTAGATTGTGAGGGTAACTATCCATTAAAGAGTGCACACTAAAGGGTTGATGGAAAAAATTATATATAAATCACCACCTTATCCCTCCTCGAGCATTATTCTCACTGAATATTCCTTTGCTCGGGGCCTGTATATATTATTCTATTGGAATAACCAATGGTTGTGAATAGTTAACTAACATGCTTAGTTGGAGAATATGAAAATGGAAGATAGAGGCCCTTTGGTATAGACTGTTCAATATATTGCTTCATTGAGTGGGAAAAATATAGTAGACTACATCCATCACACAAAATCCTTTCAGTTGTGTTACATTTATCAACTAACAACAACCTTTAAGAAGTATCCTTAGATAGATAAACTCAAAAATATCGATGGGGCGGAAGATCATGTGTGGTGGTTGAATCAACATTTCCCTCCTATTCCTTCCCCACATGTTATTCTCATTGAATATTACTCTCTCTGAGGTCATATTTACTACTCAATTGTAAGAACGACTCTCTAAAATAAGTAACCTACTTGCTCATCCAGATCCACTGATAAAAAAACGTAGTGGAAATTCAACATACACTCTTTATAGTGAAAGGTGAACATTGTTTCCTCAAAGGAAAAGTAGAGTAGACTGCAACCATCACCCAAGTTGCTTCTAATGGTATTAAGGTTTTCACTTCAGGTGGAAGTCTTATGCCAGATAAACTTGGGGCCACATGCGTTGGGGGATGATGTGTAGTAGTAGATGGAACAATGTCTATGTGAAGTCACCTACCATATCCTATTCTTTGAACATTGCCTAGATATCAAGATAAGTGAATAAGAGTATCGTGTCTTCTGAATTTTAGGCCCATTTTTTGCAAGGGATGAGTATATTGTATCTGAAACCCCTAAGAGCATCAGCTTTGATTAAGAAGCTTCCCATGGAAGTAGCACTGTGAGACCACACTAGGAGATGAATAAGGTAATGGACCTGGAATACCACATCAAGAGATGAAAAATATGTAGACTTATGAATGTACATGCCTAATGGGAATACTTGGATGCTCTTTATTATCATATGTGTTACGTTCTGACGCATTTGGAGTTCTTCAGGTACATAGGAATGTGGGTAGTCTAAATTTCTAAGTAAGATGGTGCTTATTCATCTATTTTACATTGTATATCATAGTTTCCTGAAAACTAACAGAAGTCCTTGTTTAAATTGTGTGTGTGTGTGTGTGTGTGTGTTCATAGGTTTAACTGATATGTGATAGGAATGATGGAGGAGAGAGAGGAAAAATCCGCTGCAACAAATAGCTTATAGAGGATGATTAAACTAGAATGGCTTGAGTAGTAAGTAATGCATACCAAATACATTGTTTCTCTTTCCATAGAAGATTGGATAAATTTACAATCAAGCATAGATAGTTTTTCTATCATTTGGAGAGCACCAGTCTTGGCATTCCCCATTGCAGAGAATTGGTTATGTTGGAAAGTTGGAAATGGGAGAAGTATTTGATTTGAGTATAGAGCCTTGGGTGGGATGTAATGGCCAACACAAATTTTCAGAATATTTGATTTAGTATCTAAGGCAAGTTGCAACAAGATATTATAATCATAGCAGATGTAACTACTAACAGTTCTAGGTCATAATTAGTTATGGCAACAATGTGGGAATAATGAGGGATTTCTGGATTTAGATGGACATAAAGTTGAGCAATGGAATCTCTTCATTCAATAATTTTAGAGTAGTTTTATGAGGTTGAGTCTCAAAAACGATACATTGATATGGTCCAAAATTTCTGTTAATGGAGACTACACAATGAACACTAGATATTGAACAAGTCTTTTAGAATAGCAAGGAGAAGCCTGGTGGTGGTGGAGGGAACCATTGAACATGCATGGCACATTTTGATGGATTTATCCTTCATTAAAGAAATATGGGAAATTTTTTTTTAGCTTATTTGTAAGTAAGTGGAAATGGAAACAATCATCTTTGCTTACTTCAGTGTGTATGAATCATTAATAATTTTGATCTCTTTAAAGGGAAGTCTTTCTCACCGCTAGAAATTTGTCATAAAATTAAATATGTTCATAATTTTAAGTCATCTCCAAAGCCCAAACCTATTGAGAAAAATTAGGTCATTAGAGATAATCAGGTTTCTTTGATGGTGCTAGCTAATGGATATCTTTGAATTTGTAGTGACAAAGTTAGTCTGTTTCTTTCAGGCTCATATAATCCTTCTTTTAAACTGGGCCTTGGGAGAGGTTATAATAATTAGGTCAAGTTGAAAGCTATGGTATCTTTGACTAGGATTGTGGTGGAAAAGGGTATAGTACCATGTCCAAGTAGTGTCCCTCAGATAATTTTCAACATGCTTGTTATGAAAGATCAAATATTTGTCTTCCTTTAATAAAGAGGATATATAATTTTGGCTATAGGGGGAGAAATTTATTTCCATGTAATTTTTGGAAGTTAGTATTCTTCTCGAGAGCTCAAGACCTCCATAGATTGGAAATTGTGTTATAAATTTCCTTATCATGTTTTTCTTTGTAAAGAGAGAGGCCTTTTGCATTAGGGTTTCCTTAGGGATGGATTGAATATTTTAACTTCTAAGACTTCTAATCATTTCTTCACAAAGAAATCATTATTATGTCTAGGATGAGCTCCATGTGACAAGACCTCATTATGAGGGCTAGGATCACCAATGCTTTCATGTTTAAACCTTGAATCTCTTGGAGATGCCATGGTGGTGACCAAAAAATCTTGGTTTGGCACCTGATCGTTGGTGTGGAAATCATAGCCACGAGTGGGACCTTTCCCTCTTTCCATATAAATATTTTTAGTTTATTGATTCACATTCTTTGTTTTTTCCAAGTAAGATCTCACAGGAAAACCACCAGGTACCTCCTTGCATTTCATAAATGGTATCCAACATAAACCTATTGGTTCTAATTAGGCTGCTTTATCTAGTAGGAACATTAAGGCACACAACAAAGGTAACCAACCTAAGGAATTGATCCTAAGATTTCTTACATGAAGCTCAAAGCATTCAACCATTAGAGCAGTGCATTAGGTTATCAATTTTTTTATTTATTCAAAAACAGAATTAAAAAATTCTTTAATATTTATCAAGAGTGTAAGAAGGAACTATGGAAAGTGTAGGTGAAGATAAAAGTCATTTTTTGAAATTAATTATTTTGTGTTACAATTCCAAGTGGGCCTCATATTTCCAAGGGTAGATGCATTCTGATGATTGAAAATTTCACCTTGAATAACTTAGTAATGGACAAATCTCCTTGTTTTCATATCTTCTGAAATGTCTCCTACATTTTGAGATTCATCATAGTGTTGATTCATCCATAGGTAGTGGCATGAGTAAAAAATTTCTAGTCTATACTTCCAATGATAGCCTCCTTAAAGAAATTTATGCTCTTAAGCCCAAAGTTTGATGGAGTTATGGTAAACTGGATTTTTACTGGAAAGGAGGGGTAGGGGTGGAATCTATGATTTCTGATTAGTTCCATATCCAATGGCATCACTCAAAATTTTCTAGTCTATGCTTTTGATGATAGCCTCCTCAAAGAAATTTAAGCTCTTAATCTCAAACTTTAATGAAGTTATGGGGAACTAGATTTTCCTAGAAAGGATGGGCAAAGATGGAATATATTCTTTAATAATAGTTGTAATCATGTTTTATACATTAGGAAAGATTGATAAACAACAAAGATCTTCTATATAATTTATTTGAATAAAATATCCTGCAAAATTATTGAAGCACTTGTGTCTCATAGGGTCATTATTTACTTGTGTGAATATTAATTTTTCTTTTTCAGGATAGTATTGGCTATCAAATGTCATTGGTTCTTGAGATTGAACCATGATTGGAAACTAAATGTGACAAGCTTTCTAATTCCTTTTAGATGGATTAAATTGGTAATAAATCTATTTTTAAAGAATTGTATATAGAAGGAATGACGTTTTTAGTTTATTTATGAACCATGATATCATCAATTTTCTTTTTGGTTTTATTAACTGCAATTACATCCCATTCCTCAAATGTGATAGGAGTCAATTCTCCTTAGAGCTTGCGCCTTCTAGAAAGGTCAATTTCATTGGAAGTGTGCTATCATTTTATAATATGCTTGTTCTGAGCTCAACATGTCACTTATGGAAATTGAAATTGGGTGGGAAGGATAACAATCATTCCTCACAACCACCAGTAATAAACCCAATTGAAAAATTTATTTGTGGAGCTTATAATTAATATCATGATGACTACACGTTTTTTTGTAGAAAATTCATTCTACTCTTTGAACAATTTAAAGAACATTATTTTGACATGGCTAGGAGATAAGCATGGATAACTAGGAAAGGAAGGTTTGGGATTGTCTGAGCCATTTCGATTCTCATCTTTCCATTTCAATTATTTAGATAAAATTACATATTCAAATACGAAATCAATTCAAATCAAACTAAAATAGAGAAGCCTAATTATCAAGATGTTTCTCTCTCCACTACCTTGCAATGAAATTATTTGTTTTTTGAATTATACTTGAATTTCACTAATAATAACTTGGATTTATATATTGCTTTTATTTCTTTTAACACCAAATTGACATCATAGTAAAAATAAAAATACCCCATTAAGTGTGACCTAAACATGGTTCAAAGAATCTCAAATTTAGCTCATGCATGTGGTAGAGTAATTTCTAAGGTGCGAAGTTTTATTAGAGGCACTATTTGTTTGCTTGTTTTGGTTAGAAAAAGGATTTGCTCTTGGTTTTATGTGACTTTCAATTTATCATTTGGAGCATCTTTAGAAATGGAAAAGAATAATGAGTGAATTTTATCTTGGAGAAATTGATGTTGAATGAAAGGATATAGAGTTAAACCAAGATACAGTCTGCTCTGATAAAGGAATAAGAACATCTTAAAAGTTTCCTATGAATACACCATATAAAAATTTTGAACACAAGTAATATATGGATTTTTCTTTTACTGATATGTTATTTTTTCTACCGAAGATATCACATTAAGAAAAATATTGATATTGTATGAATTGTTTGAGGACCTCATTAAGGTTGATTTTTTTGATGTCCTACTTGATTGATACCTTTTCATGACAGGAAGGATTTAAGTATGAATTAATATGTTCCTAAAACAAATCTGATTCAAAGTTTATAGGTATAAAGATAAAAAAAAAAATGTAAATTCCTTCATTTTATTGCTACTTGAATTTGGAGTGGGAAGGTTATAGGAAATGGGATTGGAAAAAGGATGGGGCGACAATGTAGAACATGTCTTGGATATGATTCATTTGTTGTTGGAGATACTTCTAGCACCTAAGCCATCAACTTCAAAAAAGTTTCTAATAGGGATTCCTATGGTTTTTAACGTTGTGATTCTTCACCTCATGGTTATTATGGGCAATAAAATGTTTTACGAATGCTAGATAAGGCACTGGTCAACAAGTAAACAAAATTTATTATAATTGCAACGCCCATTCCATGATATCCTCTCTTTATTGTTTGACTGTATTTTGAATGTTTATTTTGAATTTTATTTGTCTTTTAACTATGAAATTGAAATTACTTGGTATCATGTCCATTTAAAAAACATCCAAAGCTTGAATATGAGTTTAGTATTACACGATATTAATTGAAATCCTTTTAGTTGTTTTGTGTTAAAATATTTTCATGGCTATTAAAAAAGTTTACTTTCATGTTGTTATTTGCGCAAAATTTGTCTATATACTTGACCAAGTTCATGCATTAGAGAATGAAATTTTGTTGCGAATAAAATGACAAGAGTTAAACATCACACCTCAAATTATTTATTTTAACAAGGTATCTACAATGTGAGTTTTTTAACATTTAACTTAGTTGGCATGATTGTGCCTAAGATTTCTCTGAAGGTTGAATATAACTAAGTTTCTAAGGTGTTCTTTTCTATAGTGATTTTTTATTTGATTTGTTTATATAGGTCATATGGCCACATAATGGCCACTATCCCCAACTGAGGAAAACTTGTTTGAGTTTCTTGCTTTTATGGGGCGAAATGGCATTGACATTTCCAATGTTGAGGTATATGTCATATAAATATTTTATAGTCTAATTTAGTTTATATTCAAATATTCACCATCTTTCATGTCTTATACTTTGCATTGTATCTTCTTTCATTTTCAGGAGAGGAACTCAATATTGATGGTAAGAAGCAGGAATTGAAGAAAGAGGAGAACAATAACGCTGGAGCGACAAATGTAAAATGAGAGAGAGGAGAGAACCGGTCTAGTGATACCCTTGAAGCAAATATATTGTATAAGATACACACATAGAGACTGATGGTCAAGTATTCAAAGTTGGTGAATTCACTTGCAATTCCTTGGCAACATAGTGATAATGTTTTGAAATGATGAAACAATATTTCATGTGTAAATTGTAGTCCAACCAAGATTAAGTTGGAAACTCATATTCTAAGACTTGACATTTTATATAATAAAATTTGTGGTTGAAATTATTTTTATTTACACTTTATATTGTTTAGTCTTGTAATTAAGACATGTAACTTTTTGTTATCATATTATATGAACATGCACATTGTATGACATTTTTTTTAATTTAGTTGCAAAATCATACTAATTAATTTATGTTGATTAATAATGAACACATAAAATCAATCTAAAACTACTATAGTAATAATTTATATTGATTAATGGTGAACACAAATAAAATGAATATATGACTAAATTAGTCACTTATAATGATTATGAATGAAATTAAATGAAAAGAATGGAAACTAGTAAATGAGTCGTTTATACAATGAATATGAAACTACCAAAGAAAGATAAATGAATATTGCAAATGATAAATTTGTGATTACAAATGATGGCTAAATTTTGCATATATATGACTATTAGTAGCTAATTTATAGTATCTTATAACACAACTAAAATATATTAATATTTCTTTGGTCATTAATTGGTTTCAAAGGATGATTAAAATTTGAATATATATGAATATTAGTAGCTAATTTACAGTATCTTATAACACGACCAACATTTTGGTCATATTTATTTTGTCATTAATTGGTTTTCTCGGGTAATCATATAACAATATATTTTGTGGTATATTTGGTCGTTAATTGCATCAATTAATGACTAAATCAATGACTAAATTTATGACCAAATTTATGTCTAAATATACTACTGGATGATAAAGTTGAGACAACCAATTAATGGCTATGTTAAAAATGACTAAAAGTTGGCCACGTTATAAGATACGGTAAATTAGCTACTATTGGTCACTAAATGAAAAATAATCGTTTATATGCAAATTTTAGTCGGTTTTTTAGTAATTAATTATCCATTTTTTACTATTGTTAACCTTAAGAGGAATGAAGTGTGAAATAGTAAAGGGTTGTTGCTAGCACAATAGGTCCATTTCACTATGAAATTATGTATAAAAAATCCAAATTGTGGCCAACAATTTCAAGAAGACTCTCCACAAGATTATTTTTTAGAATAATGGAGGTTTTATGCAAAAGTAAAAATTTCAGGGCAATATAATTTTTTTTCGGGATGCATGATTCACTCTACCTAAAGAAATAAAGAAAAATGAATGATTATTAAAATTGATGTGGTGATTGTTTTTTACATGTTTTGACACTTTTCCTATGGATGTTTTCAATAAATTTTGCTTTGATATCCTTTGTACATTGTATTAAATCTTGTATTAAATCCACCTAAATAAGCCCTTTGGTGAATGCACGATCGATCACTTTTTTCAAGAGTACAAGAAGCCTATAGAAAGTATACCCTCTCTCCCCTCTTGTATACATAGCAATCATTAAGGCTCTATGTATTGAACTAAATATCAAGATCTATTATCTTGTTGGGTTTATGGGATCAATTTTATTACAATCAACAAATTCAATCAATCCAAGTTTACATGGGGAAAACCTCTACATAGTTCATATCTAGAAGTCTTAAGAAAAAATCAATCAATCCAAATTTATAGATGATACATTCTTTCTTGGAGAATAAATGAACATCAATGGAAAAATATTTAAGAAAAGATTGGATTTCTTCTTCATCCCTTCTTGAGGAAAATTAAATAAATAAATAAAAGTCAAATATATGGCTTGAATTCGGTTGCATCACATCTCAATGGAATTTCAAGGATCATACATGGTATCATGGCTCACAAAATTCAACTACTTAGGTATTTTAATCTCCCTCAAGAATTCTATGAGATAAAATAGTAAATAGATAATCAACATGATCAACACGATGTAGGAATTAAACCTATGTAAGGAGAACCCCATCCTTCAATGATGAGCTTGATATCAACCAACATGGGATCTGTTACAGGGAAAAGTGTCTATTTAGAACTGCTCTATCCCACTAAGGTGTGACAGCTGCCTTAGAAACAAACAGAGAAAAGCTACTTTTGTATTTCCTTTATGAATTATAGATAGGGAGGAATAGAAAGAACCAACCTCTGTCTTGCGCTAATCCTTTGACTCGATCCCTCTCTTCTTTGATAGTCTCCAGCTACCTGCTCCCTTGCACGCCCAGCTTCACAAAGTACCTATAAGATCACAGAAGCATAGCACTATACAAAGACATGGATCTATATTCATAAACAACTTAGGATCAGATTTAAATTGACCATACAAATGTAACAAGCATCAATGATACAAAAGCATGGAGGAAAACTCAAATAGCTTTTATCGATAAGTAAGAAAAGATCCAGGAGGAGTTACAACCAGTTGTTCTGACCCAGCATCAACCTCCCAGCAAAGAAGCCCCTCTTCACCTCAAACAAAGCATAGATCACCCAACAATCTGATGTTTGTCTCTAGAAACCAACAACAATTCCTTACAATATGCAAAATTCCAGCCTCTGGATCTCTTGGATGAGGGATCCATATATAGATATCTGTAAGGAGGATGAGTCAGCTTGTGATTTGATTAGTGTCTTCTCTCTGTCAGTTCTTGCTTCCACTTGGAGACTGAGGGCCTCTTACTCATCCTTGGTCGAATTCAGTGAGGCAAGTGTCACAAGAGAAGATTCTGGAAGCTTCCATTGCCTCTCCACCTCGCGGAATGACACTGCCATTTGTCATTTCTCGCCCATCACACCCCATAGAAGGGAATTTTGAAATGAAACGCACCCTCACAATGCATTTGGGTGAGATGCAACGCACCTAGCCAGTGGAGCAGCTGCAATGATCCTGTTTTGACCAATTTTGAGTAGTTTTTCATGGAGAACTTTTGGGAGAAGCTGTAATCTGTTGACCTTGTTCCTTTAGGGGTTAGAACAACACTTTTAGGGACTTAGGAGCCCTTGGTTTATGGACATTTCATGCTTGGATTTGTAGGGCACAAAAATGTCTATAACAGTTGCCCCCTAAAGTATGAGGCCGTTAACCTTTTGGTGTCGGGTGAAATGCTTTATTATGAGGATCCGAAGTTCTTTCAATGCTGGGAGGAGACCTGTAATAAGATACAATAAAATACATTATCTTCATAATTATATCATGATCTAGCTGAGGCGGGCATTCCCATGCTCAGCTTTATAAATTCATTTTCATGTACATAGGACAGACAACCGTCTGAGAGTAGACTGATGATTCTGATAGAGCCATCATCCTTTTGGTAGGATGATTATCTGTGCTGCAATGCTGTACATTTAATGTCTTTATTTCCCTGAATATATATCGCAGCCCGGATGGATGAAACTAGATCCTGGGTATTCAATTTCGTCCGATCTTCACTCGAAGTACAAGTCGATCCATGTGAAAAATGTTCTGAAGTCGAACATGGAAAGACATCACTTGATTACCAGTCAATGATTGAAACTGTTAACAAGTGCGAGAGGAATCACCGATAATGATAATGACCCTCAAGGTACTGCAGTACAATTCACGTGGTGTGAATAAAGGACTTGGCGTCGAACACCACGCAAAATCTTTCGGTCGAAGGCCATTGATGTATACCTGTTGCCGGAAGTGAGAAACTTGCCATTGAGGCATGCAAGCTTCAAAGAACTGAATGGGGTGTTCCTAGATCAGCTTCATGGATAATGAGCTGATGTCGACAAGAAGTGATATGTCACAGGAGGGCCTTAATGAATCCCACATCAATGACACGGAACGGAGCAAATGATTTTAATGGAGGTGAAAACGATCTGGGGATATAAGGTTCAGGGTGGTGGTCATGAAAGAATGAAGTATAATGTATGGTAGTGGGTGAGACACAAGTGAATTCACTGAATGACTTCTCTTGAACATATAAGCGACACTTATGTGATGGATTGGTAGCATTAACCCCAAATGTGGATGGTATGGCGTGACCATGGTGATGTGACTGGTGAATGAAACAACCCAACCCAACTCGGACACGGCGTGGAAGTGTCATGTTCAAGAGCGACTTGCTACCAACAAAGTTTCTTTGAGTTTTCTTCCCAATTTTTCCCCAGTCATTGCTGACCAGTACCTCTTTATTTTTATCAAGCTTGAGGAAGATAACATATGCTTGCTCTATAATTTTCCTTTCAGGCAAACCCATCGCTATGTTTTAACGAGCCTAGTGATAGTGAAACTCATTCTCGTCTAAAGACAAGTTTGTCGCTATTAATCTTTTTAACGAGTTTAACGACAAAGATAACTCGGTCCGTTTCAATTTTAGAGAGCCTGAAAAGGAACGTAAAGGTAACTCCAAAATTCCTTTTTCATCATCTAATCCCTTAAGTCCGAAAAAGTATAAAACAATACAGAAGGGATGAATTTTCAAAAGTTTTAACGAGCCGAACAAAACAAGCGCTCGATCTTTTTGTGTAATAATCCCTCAGGTCCAAAAAGATTAAAATCTAGAGAAGGGATAGCACTTCCTGTCCCTTTAACGAGCTGGAGAGGCCAATGGCTTGGCAATATTTTCATATTTTACGAGTCAGTTGAAAAGAGCTTAAAGGAGACTCATCTTTTGAGGAACGAGTGATAAAACGGGTAGCAGCTGATTCCAGGTTGTTGGAAATAATACTGAGAGGGGGGGTGAATCAGTATTATCTAGCAATTTAATAAATCTTCCTTATTTGATCTTTGAATTATTTTTGCATGTTAGTACCATAAAATAATGAGCATGAACAAGGAAAAACAGATAGTCACACCAAAGAACACAAGATGTAAGGTGGAAACCCAATGTGGGTGAAAAACCACCTGCTGCAATATGTCTCTATCTTCTTTCAAATTAGAAACTTCTTTTACAATGATTTTGTACTGGTGCAGTCCTTTACCAGTACGCAGGATGCAACCTGCAGAGAGCTACAACTCTCTCTCTCTCTCTCGTTTTCCAGTCTATTCCTGGAAGGGAGCTACAACCCCCTACTTCTTTTCATAAAGCATCAGATGATCAACAAGTACATAACAGTTACAGTCCACTACAGATATCAGATCAGCAATAACAGAAGTAACCCAGAACACCTTATCAACAGAGAAATTCAATCAACAGAATATCTTAAGACAAAGACGCAGTTTTTCCTTCTGTGGCCTGCGACCAGACGCAGTTAACCTTCTGCTCCCCTGCGTCCACACGCAGATATCCTTCTGCTCCGCTGCGTGCCCACGCACTGTTCCTTTAACTACTCTGCGTTCTATTGCTTCAGGGACGCATCCAGAAACACTATCGCGCCGCGTCTTTCTGCTACAGGGACGCACCCAAAAACACTATCGCGCTGCGTCCTTCTGCTACAGGGACGCACCCAAAAACACTATCGCGTCGCATCCTTTTGCTTCAGAGACGCACCTGAACCTTGATCACTCTGCGTCCCCACGCAGATCTCCAGTCACTGAACTGCGTCCCAGACGCACCTGAACTTCGTCTGCCCTGCGTCCCCACGTAGATCTCCAGATTCTGCACTGCGTCCCGGCGCGCTTTCCTTTCACTATACCTGCGTCCCTTCGGGTATGAATGATTTCAAGACTTTGAGTGTAACCCAAACAGTCAGATCTACAAATCTGATCTTGCGCCAAAGGGATCTCAGTCCTTCAGTAGATTCGCCTTTTAGATCTAGACCAGATCTCACCCAATAAGATATTCAACCAAAGACATACCTAAACCAAATGATCTCCTTTGCTTTATATAGGCAAGCTCCTCCTCAAATCATGGAACAATACCATGAGCCGACACCACAATAACACAATACCGTCGGCTAGATACCAAGAGTAAAACACAAGAAACCCCCACGTGTGCTTTTCTCTGCCTTAAAATGTGTGCACTGGGTGGATGCACCTCCTGAACGGCTGGCGTGTGTCTTTGGACATGGCTTCTGCATGGTGTACCTGCGAGTACGCACTTTCTGTAAGGTATACCTGTGTCCTCCTTATTTCCTTCAATATTTGATAGCTGATCATCAACTTCTACTGCTGACTTGAAGAACAGTGACCTGTCACCTGAATGGGTTGCCATCAAGGACAACACTTTAGTCATAATGCCAACAATCTCCCCCTTTGGACTTGATGGCAACCTCACAAACTTCAGCTTCATTCTCCCCCTTTGACATCAAGGGCAAAAGGGGTATGCTCCCCCTAAGAACATGCTCCCCCTGAATATGAACCAGATCTGCAACAAAGAACCATAATCCACCATGAAAGAGATAGAGACATATTGCAGCTATTTCCAAGACCTCCTTCTGACCATCCTCCATAATGCCAACAATGCATTATATGCTCCCCCTGAACCTGTACCATCAATCAGAAAAGATTCAACAACAAGATGATGCATCAACAACCCCCAGCTTTTGCCTGAGGTACTCAAAGGTGTCCCTGGGCAATGGTTTGGTGAGAATATCAGCAACTTGTTCCTTAGAAGGAACATACTCCAACTTGACCTTCTGTTCAAGCACTTGTTCCCGGAGAAAATGATACTTGATTGGTATGTGCTTGGTTTTTGAATGCATAACCGGATTCTTTGAGATGCTGATTGCACTTGTGTTATCACATAAGATGGGGATAGGTGGTGTACAAGTGATTTGAAAATCCTGCAAAGTCTGCATCATCCAAAGAAGTTGGGTGCAACAAGATGCAGCAACAACATATTCCGCTTCAGCTGTAGACAAGGCAATCGAACTATGTTTCATGCTGAACCAAGATACCAATCTGGAACCCATAAAGAGCGAACCACCACTTGTGCTTTTCCTGTCATCCACGCTTCCGGCCCAATCTGCATCTGTATAAGCATGAAGAGTAAGATCTGTATCTCTAGGATACCATAAGCCATAATTTTGAGTCCCTTGAAGATATTTGAAAATTCTCTTCACTGCCTGAAGATGAGTCTCCTTCGGATTTGCCTGAAATCTTCCAACTATTCCAACTGCATGCATGATGTCCGGTCGGGTACCTGTCAAATATAGTAAGCTTCCAATCATAGATCTGTAGGTTGGTTGATGTACTGCTGCAGATCCATCATTTGCACTAAGACTACATCCTGTGATCATGGGTGTACATACTGGTTTTGCATCTTCCATGCCGTATTTCTTCAAAATCTGTTTGAGATACTTGGTTTGAGATAAAAAGATTCCTTCTTCTTTTTGTTGGATTTGCAAACCAAGGAAATATGTCAGTTCTCCTAGCAAGGACATTTCAAATTCTTTCTGCATGACCAAGGCAAAGCTTTGACTCATAGCTTCTTCATTGCTGCCAAAAATAATGTCATCTACATACACAACAAGTATTAGCAATTTATCATTTTCAACTTTTATATATAGATTGCTATCTGCTGAACCTTTTGAAAAACCTTGTTGATGAAGATATTTGTCCAACCGATAGTACCAAGCCCTTGGAGCTTGTTTGAGACCATAGAGAGCCTTTTTCAATCTGCATACAAGATTTGGATCATTTCCAAGAATGAACCCATCTGGCTGTTCAATGTACACTTCTTCTTCCAAGTCTCCATTCAGAAAGGCTGATTTCACGTCCATTTGAAATACTTTGAAGTTTTGAAAACTTGAGAGAGCAAGGAACATTCGGATGGCCTCAAGTCTTGCAACAGGAGCAAAAGTTTCTTCAAAGTCTATTCCTTCTTGCTGCGCATACCCTTTACAAACAAGTCTGGCTTTGTTTCTAATTACTTCTCCATTTTCATTCAATTTATTTTTGAAGACCCATTTTGTTCCGATAACATTCTTATCCTTTGGTCTAGGAACCAGCTCCCAAGTGTTGTTCTTTTCGATTTGTTCAATTTCTTCATCCATTGCTTTCACCCAACATTCATCTTTGCATGCTTCTTTCACATTTTGTGGTTCAGTAGAGGAGAGTAATGCCAAATAGCTTGAGGCTTCTGCAACTGTTCTTCTTGTTTGTACACCTGCTTCTTTCTGCCCCACAATCTGAGATTCTGGATGATTCTTCTGAACATATCTGGATGGAGTCTTTTCTTCTATTCTTGTTTGCTCCTCTGGCTCTTCTTGAGGTTCTTCTTGAGGTTCTTCTTCTTCATCATTCTGTCTTTGAGGGTAGCCTTCGTCTTCTTCGATGTCTTCATGATGGACTTGCCTAGGAATGTATCCCTTCTCATCAACCACTACATCAATGCTGTCAACAATTCTGCCAAGTCTTTTATTGTAGCACTTGTATGCTTTGCTATATGGAGAGTAACCAAGAAGAATGCCTTCATCTGCCCTAGGTTCAAGTTTGCCAAGCTGCTCATCAGTATTTTTGATATAGCATTTGCTCCCAAAGATTTTGAAGTGCTTTACCGAAGGAGTCCTGCCACTCCAAAGCTCATGAGGAGTTTGAGTGTTGTTCACCCGGACATTTTTTTTGTTGAGAATAACAACCGCAGCATGTGCAGCTTCACCCGAGAAAGTTGCGGGAGTTCCTGATTCATCAAGCATAGCACGAGCCATTTGTTGGATTGTTCTGTTCATTCTTTCAACAACTCCATTTTGCTGAGGAGTTCTGGCTGTAGAGAATTCTCTCCTTATCCCATGTTCATCACAGAAATCGAAAAATTCATTTGAAGTAAATTCCCCACCTCTGTCGGATCTGAGGCACTTAATTTTGTGACCTGATTCATTTTCAACCTAGGCTTTGAAGGATTTGAATTTTTCGAATGCTTCATCTTTGTGCTTCATAAGTCCCAACCAGACAAACCTGGAGAAATCGTCAATAAATAATATCAAGTATTCCTCTCCTCTAGGTGTTCTTTTCCTGAATGGACCACATGTATCTGTATGTACTAGCTCAAGAGGTATGCTAGCTGATCCTTCTTTCTCTGGAAAGTTAGTTCTGGTTTTTTTTCCAAACTGACATGATCTGCATATGGTGTTGTCAGGAATTTTGATATCTGGAAGATCGCGAACTGCCTGATATTTGCATGCTTTCCTTATTTGTGAGAAGCTTAGATGTCCCAACCTTCGATGCCATAACCAGTGCTCTTCATCCTTGCTCAGATAGCATTGTTGTTGTCCTTCTTCAAATATGTATAGATTATTTGGAGTTCTTTTGCCTTTGAGTACTGTTTTACCTGTATCAAGATCACAAACAAGACATCCATTCGATCTGAAAATAACCTCGGTTCTTTGATCACACATCTGACTGACACTTAGAAGATTATGCTTCAATCCATCAACATACAAAACATTTCCAGCTTTGACCTTTTCTTTTAACTGAGCAATGCCTTTTCCTTTTATAGTTGCAGGAGTATCATTTCCAAAAGAGACTTTCTTTCCCTTTTCTAGAGGAGAATAAGATTCAAGTTTTTCTTTATCACCTGTCATATGCTTCGAACATCCACTGTCAATGTACCATAGATTTTCCTGTCCCTCTGCATAAAATGCTATTCCACATCTTTCTGTTTGAGGTTCCTTTATTCTCCATGTTTTGGTGCTTGAGGCTTGCTCCTTTTTTTGCTGAAACCTGCTCCTGCATTCAGATTCTTCATGACCAAAGTTATTGCAAATAGAACATTCGACTTCATTTTCAAGAACCGAAAAGTTGTTATAGGTCCTTTTTGTAATCCCTGTCATACTTCTTTGTTTTTGAGCTTCCCTAGTCATGATTGTTTTTTATGCAACACATTGAGCTGCTTTGTGACCAAAGTTATGACAAGAAAAGAATTGTCCATTGAAGAAACTTCTGCGGTTATCGAATCTACCAGCCAACTGATTGTAATTTCTATTTTCATCTATTCTTGGACCAAATTGAGAAGATTTTACCTGTGGCTGGTTCACCCTTAAGATGGATTGCCCTTGATAGTTTCTGTTTGTAATTCGTCCCTGCTTTACTTGATGATCTTCATTGTTCTTTTGCTCATTTCTTCTTGCTACATCAAGATAACTCTTTGAGGTGGATGCTTGAGAGGTTTCTCCATTGTAGCCCAGAACTGTCTTGTTTAGAGGAGACTGCTGCACATTGATAATCTTATTCAAAGTTTCAGATCCTTTGACAAACTTAAGATTAATAGCTTTTGTTTTCTCAATCTCTTTTCTAAGACCAACAATTTCTCCTTCTAGTTTTTCAAGATGTTTTTCCTTTTCATCAATTTGAAATTGTAGAGTATCAATGATCACATTCTTTTCTTCTATACATCTCTTGAGTCTAGTGATTTCATCATAAAGGTTATCCACATCTATAGCATCCGTATAATCATCATCTTCAAATGCCATTAATAACTTATATTCATTACCACGTTCATCTTCATCACTATTTGATAGACCATCACTATCTTCATGGGTGTAGTAGCTTTTCTTATTTGCACTTTGTTTCTTGTTCCATCTAGCAGGTTCCTTTCCTTTATCCTTATAAGGACATTTTGCAGCATAATGACCTACTCTTCCACAAGCAAAGCATTTGAAAGGTAGCTTACCTCTGAACCTTCCAGAACCCCTTTGAAGATTTCTGACAAAATTTGATTCTTCTTCCTCTTCTTCTGGAACATGGCTTGCTTCATAGTAATCTTCTTTGCCTGATGCCTTGAAAGCAGCTTCCCTTCTATCTGATGGACCTCCCTTTCTCATTTCATAAGCAGTTAGAATTCCATGTAGTTGAGACATAGTGCGAATCCGAAGATTTTCCTTTTCTTCTATTGCAGATACTTTAGATTCAAACTTGGGGGATAATGATCTTAGAATCTTTTCAACTACTATAGCCTCTTTTATTTCTTCACCCAAATTTTTCATACAATTAACAATCTCATCTACCCGAAGAAAATAATTAGCCACACTTTCATCATTATACATCTTGAGAGTCTCATACTGAATCCTGAGAGTTTGAAGTTTAGCTCGCTTTACCTGTTCATCTCCTTCATAGCTCGTGACCATTTTGTCCCATATCTCTTTTGCTGATTTGAAGTGCATTACCTTCATGAATTCCGTTTGGGATATAGTTCCTAATAGAGTACTGACTGCTTTTGCATTTGTTTCATACTTCTTTTTCTCAGCTGGATCTGTAGGAGTAACTGAAGGAAAAGCATAGCCTGTTTCTACAATGTCCCAAACTTCTGTACCAAGAGATTGAAGATATGCAGTAACTCTTACCTTCCAATAATTGAAGTTTGTCCCATCAAAAACCGGTGGCCTGATTGATGCTTCTCTCTCGTAGTTGCTCATGATGAACGATCTACCTTCAAGCGATCAAGCTTCTCTGAAGGACCTGCTCTGATACCAATTGTTGGAAATAATACTGAGAGGGGGGGTGAATCAGTATTATCTAGCAATTTAATAAATCTTCCTTATTTGATCTTTGAATTATTTTTGCATGTCAGTACCATAAAATAATGAGCATGAACAAGGAAAAACAGATAGTCACACCAAAGAACACAAGATGTAAGGTGGAAACCCAATGTGGGTGAAAAACCACCTGCTGCAATATGTCTCTATCTTCTTTCAAATTAGAAACTTCTTTTACAATGATTTTGTACTGGTGCAGTCCTTTACCAGTACGCAGGCTGCAACCTGCAGAGAGCTACAACTCTCTCTCTCTCTCGTTTTCCAGTCTACTCCTGGAAGGGAGCTACAACCCCCTACTTCTTTTCATAAAGCATCAGATGATCAACAAGTACATAACAGTTACAGTCCACTACAGATATCAGATCAGCAATAACAGAAGTAACCCAGAACACCTTATCAACAGAGAAATTCAATCAACAGAATATCTTAAGACAGAGATGCAGTTTTTCCTTCTGTGGCCTGCGACCAGACGCAGTTAACCTTCTGCTCCCCTGTGTCCACACACAGATATCCTTCTGTTGCGCTGCGTGCCCACGCACTGTTCCTTTAACTGCTCTGCGTTTTGTTGCTTCAGGGACGCATCCAGAAACACTATCACGCCGCGTCTTTCTGCTACAGGGACGCACCCAAAAACACTATCGCGCCGCGTCCTTCTGCTACAAGGACGCACCCAAAAACACTATCGCGCCGCGTCCTTTTGCTTCAGAGACGCACCTGAACCTTGATCGCTCTACATCCCCATGCAAATCTCCAGTCACTGAACTGCGTCCCAGACGCACCTGAACTTCGTCTGCCCTGCGTCCCCACGCAGATCTCCAGATTCTGTACTGCGTCCCGGAGCGCTTTCCTTTCACTGTACCTGCGTCCCTTCGGGTATGAATGATTTCAAGACTTTGAGTGTAACCCAAATAGTCAGATCTACAGATCTGATCTTGCGCCAAAGGGATCTCAGTCCTTCAGTAGATTCGCCTTTTAGATCTAGACCAGATCTCACCCAATAAGATATTCAACCAAAGACATACCTAAACCAAATGATCTCCTTTGCTTTATATAGGCAAGCTCCTCCTCAAATCATGGAACAATACCACGAGCCGACACCACAATAACACAATACCGTCGGCTAGATACCAAGAGTAAAACACAAGAAACCCCCACGTGTGCTTTTCTCTGCCTTAAAATGTGTGCACTGGGTGGACGCACCTCCTGAACGGCTGGCCTGCGTCTCTGGACGCGACTTCTGCATGGTGTACCTGCGGGTACGCACTTTCTGTAAGGTATACATGCGTCCTCCTTATTTCCTTCAATATTTGATAGCTGATCATCAACTTCTGCTGCTGACTTGAAGAACAGTGACCTGTCACCTGAATGGGTTGCCATCAAGGACAACACTTTAGTCATAATGCCAACACAGGTAAGGTTTGGAATTTTCCAATCATGGCAGTGTCACAAGGATGGCTAGTGAAATCACTCTTCATAGCTGTTCCTCAAAATGGGTAAACAATCAAATGGAGGTGAATGATCGGCCAATGAAAAAGTGGAGGTGATGGTGCAAACATGACCAAGGCTTTAATGGCTGAAGTACTACATTCACGATGGTTATTTACTGGGGAATAGTTCATTTTTTAACGAGCTTAAACGCGGGTGGAAACATTTGCTCATGTCTTATGTTTATTTTTTAACGATCTTGAACTATGTGTTAAAACAGCTCGATGTGGGTTTATTTTTTAACGAGCTTGAACCTTGTGGTAACACTGCTCGATTAGATGGTCCTATTTTGATTTTACCATAAATAGCTTCGTTCTTTCAAAGATCATACTGTATTTTCAACTGCTTCATCAAAATAGTCAGAAATGAACAATATATGCTTGAAAATGAGTTAGAACACTAATATTTTACTTTGAACTACGTAAAAAGTAATGAAAAAGTGTTTTTACCTCTCATTTTACCATTTCATTTGAACTTTGGTTTGTTGGAGCTTTGGAGGTGCTTTTCCCCATTGATTTTCATCAGATGATTTCGGGAGATTCTGTGGACGATTCTCGGCGCCGTCTGGACCAGGTAGGAGCTAAACCTGAGCTCTTTCATTTTATGGTTTCCATTTTGCATTTTGAGCTTGATTCCTAGACTTTCTGAGTCCCTGGGGTTTGAAGAACTCGTTCTGCCTTCTGCGCACCCTCAGTGTATCGAAAACTGCATTGAATGTTGGCCTGTCTAAAGGCTATTTGACATTCAACGCACCTAGAACACTGCTGCAGGTGCGTTGGGCACAAAAAGGGAATTTGATGCACAATTTTTGATGGAAATTTTGCCTGTTTCTTACCAAAATCAGGATCTAACTCCTCTCTTGTTTGTTTTTCAGAGATCTTTGGAGTAAGATGACCATTACATGGCGAGAACATGAGCATGAAGAAGAGGACATGCTTGCCCTACATGATCCAGTTACAGTGAATGCGCTGCGGAACTGTGGCTTGCTGAAGTTCTTCCGCATTTCTAGCATGAGACAGCACATCAACTTACTGCAGTATTTTCTCGATGCTTTGGATCCTACTAATCAGGTTTTCCAGATCAGGGGAAAATCTATCCCCTTGACTGTGGTAGACATCTATTTCTTGACTGGCTTGTCGAGGCGAGGTGCCCCCATCTCTTTGTCAGGTTCGGCCCGAGGAGGCGACTCTGTGAGAGATTATGTTCGCTGGTACTGCAGAGAAGGATCTCAGCCGAGTAAAGACAGCAAGATCATCATTCGTGATGTCACTGACAGGTCCCTCAGGACTATTCTGTTTACTTTTGGTAGGATGGCCGATGGTGCAGCTCTTCATGTAGCCAACCGATCCTACATGCAGCATGCCTTGGAATGCCTCCAACCGAAGGTGTTCAACTGGTGCGACGTAGTACTTCTTGTGATGAAAGAAAATTTGACCAAGATAAAGAGCGGGAGGTTGAAGAACTTTGGGTATGGTTCTATTTTGACCGCCTTTGCCTTGGAGAAGATACCACTGATGCAGCCGCAGTACATTGCACTCGATTTACCTTCTCCTACTGAACCACGTATGCAGAGATGGGTTGACCATATGTCTAGGCATGCTGGCCAGTCTCAGATTTCATTTTCTGATACCTTCTTCAGGTGGTTTGATCATCAAGATATGGTTTATTCTGAGTATCCATATGCTGGCATGGACTTCCGAGGTGATCCAGTTTAGTACTGCCAGATGGCGAGCAGTGGGGCGCCATTGGTGAAATCTTTAACCATATCCCTGTTTATCGTTTTTTGTTTATAATGTCCTTGTGCTTTATTCTATCAAGACTTTAATCAAACTCGTGTGTACATGCAGATGTTGGTCCTGTTCGTCCAGTAGTTCGCCTGAGAGTACCAGCTGTTGCCCCAGCAGGAGAGGCCATCGGAAGGGATATCCTTCGCGACCGCGACGTGGCTGAGACTCTCATGGCATTACAGGAGCAGGTTGAGGGCCTCACTCTTGGTATTCCAGATGTGAGGACTGACGAGCTACCTTTGAGGTTACAGCGGCATACTACTGGTGTGCCCAGACGATGGACTCGTCTCTTACGCATGATCGCACAGGCTGTGACTTGCTATCACGAGCATCATTAGACTAGGGTGCCCCCTAGCATTTTGCGTTTTTGGGTCATTTAACCGATTTTGTCTTGGTTACAGAACATTATGTGTAAACCATAAACAGTTATATATATTTTTGATTTTCGGAGTTTTACTTTGGTTAAGTTACATGATCCAAATGCAAACATTGATGGTATGTTTCTTTTTATAAATGTTGCAAATGTCTATCTAACACATAATTTGCTAATGAGTCAGTTAATGTGTTTAAGTTTCTGGAAATATGTTGATATTGAATAAAATCAAATTGTCTTTCCAAAATCTTAACCCTTAGGAACATGCGATAAATAGCTGGGTTTCGGACGGAATATATACCATTGAGTTGTAGTATTACGAGATGTGAGTCTAGCCTGACAATTAGTTGGCGTATACCATGTGTTATGGCATCAGAGAGAAGCTCTATCAACGCGCTATATTCAGCGATGTTATTTGTTGATCGACCAATACATACCCCTCTGAAACTTACTAACTCGCCGCTTGGATCAAAAATAGCCCAAGCTGCGGAAGATAGGTTCCGCGAACTATGACTTGCTCCGTCGGCATATCCAACACATGACTCCAATAGGTTTGACATCTGCAACAAATGTAAAAAGTGGATTACTTGACCAAAATAAACACTTTAGCGAAAACAAAAACATAACAAAAGCACACAGGTTACCATTACGCATAGTAACGCTTGAGGTACAACCCATTACAAGGTTGCGCCAGTGGAATTCCATCATAATCCATTAACTCATAGGCTCCTTTTGCTAACACTCGTTTAATAATATAGGGGCCCATCCATAAAGACTTAAATTTACCTGCTCCCAATTTATCGGATTCTTGGTCGTAAAGCAAGACCAAGTCACCTTCTGAGAAGACACGGGGTTTGACATTTTTGTCGAACTGCGCCTTGACTCGTTTCTTATGGGCTTCGTTAGCTAAAGCGGCATCACGACGGGTTTCATCCAATTGGATTAATTCCAAGAAACGAGCTTCTTCTTCTGAAGTTCCGGGGAGGAGATCAATTGCGAGTTTGAGAGACGAGATTTCACACTGGATTGGTAAGACTGCTTCCAGGCGATATACCAGTTGGAAAGGAGTGAACCCGGTTGCATTCCTTACCGATGTTTGGTAAGCCCACAAAGCTGAGTACAGGATTAGGTGCCATCTTCTTTTGTGAACTCCAATCATCCTTTGCAGCATGCATTTGAGGACCTTGTTGATTGCTTCAACTTGTCCGTTGGCTTGCGGATAATATGGAGTAGAGCTGTCGTGAGACAACCCTAGTTTGGCAGCTAATTCGACCATCATGTGATTGTGAAAATACGATCCATGATCTGTGACTATAGCCTGCGGCACGCCGAATCTGGCGACTACATGATTAAAAAAGAAGAGGGCAGCTGTTTCACCAGTATTATCTAATGTAGGCATCACCTCGGCCCATTTGGTAAAATAGTCAACTGCGACTATGATGTACCCATGCCCCCCGGTCGAGGTGGGGTTACATGTCATGAAATCGATGCCCCATTTGGTGAATGGACCAACAACAACTATTGGTTTCAGAGGTGTGGGTGATCTTCTGGTTTTGCTATCGAAAATTTGACAAGCATGGCAACTTCTGACTGTGGTTATGCAATCTTTGAACATTGTTGGCCAAAAGTATCCTGTTCGTAAGATTTTTTGCGCTATAGCATATCCAGATTGATGCCCCCCACACGCGCCTGAATGACAATCATTCAGGACTTTTTCGGCCTCCTCATGGGTGAGGCACCTTCTCAGAACTGTATCGATACCACGACGGTAAAGTGTATCACCGACGATCATGTAGTCTTTTGCTTGGTATTGAATGCATTTTTGTTCGGAGTGGGAGGTGTTTGGCCTATATTTTTGGGTTTGGAGATAAATGATTATATCCCCATACCACTCATTGCTTGCAGATATCAGAAACAAACTTTCATCCACGATTGTTTCTTCGGATGTGTCATCGTTGGACGACGATGGGAGATCGCACAATAATTCTGCGAAAACTAGAGCTTTCCTTGACTTGGATTTTACAAATTCAAGATCAAACTCTTGTAGGATTGCTATCCATTTTGAATATTTTCCCCCCAGCAACTGTCACAACAATATATAAGTCATGGGGTTGCAATCTGACAGAATGGTAGTTTTCCGAAAGAGGACATAGTGTCGAAATCTCTGTATCGCTTGAACAGCTGCGAGTGCTAGCTTTTCAATGTAAGAATATTTTCTTTCTGTATCATTTAAGTTTTTACTTAAATAATATATAGGATGTTCAATTCTATCGAATTCTTGAACTAAAACCATTGCGATGGTCGTATCTGCTGCAGCCAAATACAGGTTAAAATCTTTTTGATAATCAGGAGTGTACATTAATGAGGCTTTCATTAGGGAATCTTTTAAAGCATCAAAGGAAGCTTGCAAAACCTGATCCCAGACAAAGGGTACTTCCTTTTTCAAAAGACGTGTATAAACTTTAGAAAGTTCGGCGTAATTTGGAATGAACCTCCTCAGAAAGTTTGCTTTCCCTTGGAGTTTCTAAATCTGAAGAAAATTTGAAGGTGGAGGCAAATTTATGATTGCCTGGGCCTTACATGGGTCGAGACGAATCCTGTCCTTTGAGACTACAAAGCCAAGTAAACAACCAGAACTGACGCAAAATACACATTTGTGTGGATTGAGTCGTATCTTGTAGTGTTGGCAACGTAGAAATATCGCTCTTAAATGCTGTGGGTGATCAGTCCGCTTTCGCGAATGAGCCGGAAGATCGTCGAGGTATGGTTGAACGATGTTTTTGATGTCATGGAAGGCATAATTCATTTCCCTCTGAAACGTCGCCCCTACGTTCTTTAAACCAAAGGGTAATTTTCGATATGCGAATGTGCCCCACAGACAAATAAATGCAGTCTTTGACTAGTCTTGTGGGCGGATATTTATTTGATTATACCCGGAGAATCCATCCATGAATGAAAAGATTTCGCATCCAGCGCATTCATCAATTATCTGGTCAATGAAGGGTGTAGGGTAGTTGTCTTTTGGAAAAGCTTGATTTACATCCCTATAATCGACGCACACTCTAATTGTTCCTTGTTTTTTCATAACAGGGACAATATTCGATACCCAATCGGTTAGAGGAACCGGGTAGATGAAACCAGCATGGAGAAGTTTTTCAACTTCTGCCTTAATGGCAGCGGCTTTCTTGGGGTGCACCTGCCGTAGCCATTGTCGTACTGGTTTGACATCTCGATACATCTTAATTTCGTGTTCAACGATACTCGAGTCAATGCCTGGCATTTCATCATATGACCAAGCAAAGACATCTTTGAATTCGCGAAAAAGAGCGTTATATATCTCTAGTTCTGAAGGAGAACAACATTTGCTGACATAAATATTCTCTACAACATCTGTTTTGGTCGAGATATTTATGGCGATAGTCTCTTCAATATTGGACAAGTTTCGCTCGGAATCCACCGTGTTTACAGTATTTGATAGAAAATCAAAAATTGAAGGATGATAAAGGTCATCTTGAGTATCTTCTCCACAATCCGGAAGAAGGGAACGATGGTGGGAATCATTCCATGGTGCTCCTTCAATTACCATTGATTGGACAATTCCTTCGTCGGTGACATGCACTTGCGACCAAGGATCTGAAGGGGTACCATATTCTTTAGACCTATCTATCCAAACGCTTGATGAGCGTTGATTCGGGTTTGCCTCCCATGTTAGGAACATTGATTGCTACAATATTTCCGTTGGGCTTGGGGGCAAAACCATTGCATGATCCATGTCGATATCGTTTTCCGAGATATTTTTAGAAGATATCATGTAGCAGGTTCCTATCGATGCCACTTCTGCCAGGTTGATTGGAGGTGGAAGGGTGAAAGTTCCCATTAGTATCGTATCTTTTAATAGGCCTACTCCGATATTTTTAAGCGAATGAGGGCTTCCATGGATCATGGGAATGCTTCCTGTAACTTGAGAACCGTTGGGGAGGAAGTTTTGTTGATCGACGATTGTAATCCCTCCTTGAAAGGGAAATGCAATCTTCCTAAAATAGGTCGACACAATAGCTGCCATAGCATATATCCATGGCCTTCCTAGTAGGATGTTGTAATCAAGATTTCCATCGATTACTTCAACATCTATTTCTACCGTTTTCCCTCCTAGTTCAATTTTCAAGTTACTTAGAATACCATATGGGGTATATGTCCTTCTGTCGAATGCTTTTAATGTCGTCGAATATCGCGACAAGGTTGGAGATCCTAAAGTTTTCTAGCAACTCATCGACATGATGCATGTAGATGCCCCCTCATCAATAATTGTTCGATGAACAGTTTTGTTCAGGGCTTTCACTTAAACAAGGAAAGCTAGTTGAGCTTGTAATTGAGGATCATATCCTTTATTATCGAAGGATACAAGATTGGAATCCTTTGGGTCTATCCCACCAATGGCTGATAATAAAGCCTGCCTTTGGGATGGGCAATTGTGTAGTACTTCAAGAGTCGACATAGCGGATGGCGATTGGGCCAAATCTTCCACTATATTATAATGTTGTGCCGCTCTAGCACGGGGATTAAATGTCAACTTGTGTACTACTCCCTTTGGCAGTTTTATCGTCAATTCAGGAATGGTAGGTGGCGCAACTTCTGTCGAAGTTGTTGTCGAACTACTAGGTTGATCTTTATCCTTGTTGTTCGATAGCTGTGGATTCCCATAATCTTTGTTCCTTGTCGATATCAAAGCATCATTTTGCTATTTTGAAACTGACAACATTAGCACTTGAGACGGGGAAGCATTTTCACTTTCAACCAGATTTGTTCCTGGATTTGGAAACGGATCAGTTAACACTATTGAGGTTTTCGAATTCTTAAAGAATTTTTTAAGCTCAGCTCTGTGTGGACAATCTGCGGTCCGATGATCCTCATCGATTATCATGCATGGATTTTTTGGTTTCCTATCTCCAGGAGGGTTTGAAGAAGATTTTTCAGGTGATGATTCCTCCAGTTTCTTCTTCTTCCCTTTGCCTTTCTTCTTGCTCCCTGGTTGTTTGGTTTCTTTGCCTTTATCTGTCGATACGGCATTTACTTCTGAAGCAAGAAGTTCATCTTTTGCATTTTGACCTGAAATCTTACGGGCCTTTTTGGATGTAGCCTTTGTCGATTTCGTGTCTGTTGTGCCAATCACGCCATCGCTGGCATGAGAGTCATTGTTCGATTTAGGAGGAGGAGGAATTGAGAATTCCGGTCTAGGGGCATCAGGTATTTGATCATAGAGCGTGCCTGACTGAGTGTAAATCAAATCCAGATATTGCGCACGAGCGATAACTTGCTTTTCTGTTACGACTCCCCCCTTTGCCACATCTTCCGTGATGGAAGGTAGTAATGACTTGATAAACCATTCAGCTAAGAGCTGATCGGGGATATACGTTTTTACCATTCTACGACAACGTCGCCATTCATGTATATGATCAGATATGTGAGTGGCCGTCGTTTGCTTGAAATTGGTAAGAAGTTCTGCTCCCGTTTTGTACCTTATTGGTAACTGAAAATGGGTGAAAAAGGTTGTGGCTAAGGTACTAAAGTTGTCAAACGAAGCTCTAGGCAATTCGATGTACCCTTTTTCCGCTGGACCCGTTAACGTCCTCTGAAAGAGGCGAAATCTTATCAAATCATCATTCAGGGTGTTTGATGAACACCATAGATGAAAAGTCATCATGTGATTCGATGGATCTTCACCCAGATTTCCATTAAATTTAGGAATATCTGATGGAAGTTTATGCGGAATCGCTGGCCACCAAGGGGCGTAAGCAATTGGATCGTTGGTTAACCGGTTTAAATCAGGTAACTCCAAAGTTGCCACAAAGGGTAACTGCTGATTCAGGTTAGGCGAAGCATACCCAGGATAAGATGGGATTGCCTGAGCAGTTGGTCTTTTCATACTGGCATAATGCATTTGATGCTGGTATGTTTGGTAAGGTTGGTGGACATGACCATTGTAAAATGGTTGATTTTGACCGTTTTGAATGTACGGCTGTCCACTGTTAGCAAAGATTTGTTGCTCAGAACCTTGGTATACTTGTTGGAATTGCGGTTGTTGGTATTGCACCAGCCATGGTTGTGAAGCCATGTGCTGTTGCCCGATACTAACAGTTTGACCAAGATGAGGGGTAATTGTACCCATCTGAACCTGTGTCGTTCCACTAGTCGGCGATTGTGGTTGAGTCGCAGGGTCAAGGGGTTGTTGCATTACAACCTGAGAAACCTGAGGTTGGCATACAGCAGGCAGCGATTGAACTTGCGACACCGTCACAATAGCTGGCGTAGTTGGGATATTCGACATAGGTAAGCATTGTTGCATTGAATATACAACTCTTGGTTGTTGAGGTAGTATAGGTACCCAACCGCTTGAGGTAATTCCAGTATAACCTGAATGTTGTTGTGAACTCCCATATGGATATCCTCCTGGAGGGGATAATGAAAGGGTATATTGCCCCCCATACGGTGGTAATCCAGAACTCAAGGGAATTGTTTGCCCTTGGGGGCCGGACTGCCCAAATTGACCTCCAAATGGATCAATTTGTTGAGACTCAACATAAGAGTTTCCGGATATTATTCCGGATGAACAAACAGGAACAGACCATACTGTCGAAATAGCCCCTGAGTGGGCTCCTTCTAGCAGCTGAGAGCTAGTCGGGACAGATGGTATACCGGCGAACATTGTCGGAGTGATAGCAGGGAGTTCTGCCATCACCGTGTCAGACGACACAGTCCTAGATGTTGACGGTTGTTCATACATTTGTAGTCTATCCAAAAGATTACCTAGTGATTCTACAGGAGCTTCCGCTGGTGGTAGACTAACTTCTGACGAAGAAGGATATAGAGTGATCCCGACTCCAAATTGGGTTGGAGTACTTGTTGGAGGATCTTCTACAATTTCTTCTATGGTAATCAGACCAGGTGGAAGGGGATGACTGTCAGGTACGTAAAATATTTCTGGTGCTGAAGAAGGTGTGAAATCGGCAGCGACAGATGTTTGAAGAGCAAGACTCTCTGAACCGGTTGTAGATGGAACTGGTTCAATAACACAAGTGTTTACTCTCAGACTAGGATCAGTATCACTGTCCTTCTGTGCCTGCTGAACTTCTTCTGTAGAGGCAGGGATTTCAGAAATGTTTGGAGTAACCGGAGTCTCTGATGTCGTTGGAACACTTGTTCTAACTTTAATAGGAGATTTGGAACTGGTTAAATGAGTTCGCTTTGTCTGTACTGGCTTCGATTCTGGAGACAAAGACGGTTGACTCGTAAGCCTCTGCGAACGACGGGGTTTCAATTGACTTTCTTCCACGATTGCGGATTACTCGATCAACTAAAATAAAGGGGAAGTATGTTTCCGAATTAAATGAATTTTAGACGCTTTGACAGAACTTTTTTTTTCATTTTTTAAGAGTCGAGGAAAAACAAAAGATGACTCTAGTCTCCTTCGATTTTTAATGAGCCTGAAGTGACAAGTGCTCAGATGGACCTTTTCCGTTAAGGAGTCTAAAAAGGAACGAAAGGGACTGCTCTGGAAGTCTAGGTAGAGGGAGTACCAAACCAATCGCAAAACTGCAGAATACTTTTTACGGTACGAAAGTCAATCTTCCTGAATGCTGTGTTCAGTGCATTGCGATCGATAGGGCGGCAGACACGACTTCCTATGGATAAAGGATTTAAGCCTATAGGGGTCTCCCAAAATATACTCGACAGTACGTGGGAGCACAAGTCCGTACTAGCACTTATCATCTCAAAGTGGAGGAATCACCCAACCATCAGTGAGAACAATAGTTACCAGGCTTTACGACGCCGGAATACGTCTCTAGCCTAGACCTCTAAATGTTGTGCGTTAAGTTCCAAAGTGTTGTTAGATTCATTGAATTTATTTTAAGTTGATCTTGCTTATGAAGTTTTCCTTTTGGGTTCACCACGAGATGTAGATGTAATTCCTAAAATGCAATCTAAAGATGATAAACAAACTTTTTATCTCTTTTGTGCAATGAAAATCCTAGCTACTAGGAAAAAGAAAGACAGAATCTTTTCACAAAGAGCAAAGAGCACACTGTAAATGCACTTTCCTAAATCAAGCCAAACAGACTGTCTATATGCAAATGCACATGCATGTATTTGTTTTTCGACTTTCTTAATATATAGATGCTAAAAATAAAGTTGATGCACAAATCTAAATTTCTTTTTGAGTGACAAATATAAACAAGCTTCTTTTCGAAAAAAAAAAAAATAGAGATGATTACGACACCTTACGATTTTGAAATGAATACTTGTTTTTGACACTAGAAAATTACAAATTCAGACCAAAAGCAATAGTAACAGGATAATCGACCATCAACAGCAATCAAACTTTCTCCTACGATTGAAATCGACACTTGCGACAGATTCAAATCAAAGGACGACAGTACGACTACGCTATTTTTGCAAAGGAAAATTGTAAATGACTCAACAAACACACAAAAACATCTACAGTTCTTTTGTACAAAGGAGGCGGAATAACGGCAAGGAAAAGGGGTTTCAAACAGACATATACTAATCACAGGCAGCAAAATTCAGGAATAGAACTGGAAAGGATGATCCACAGAAGCCACAACTGCACAGAGCTAGTCTGATCAGCGCACCTGTAACACACAGAATCTGAAATGCAGTGTAGGTTGTCCCTTCGGGAAGTGCGCTAAAATTCAGAATCTCTGAACAGTACCTGCGTTGGGCCAGAAATGAGACTCTGCTCGGGTTCTGAGTCACAGTTTGCAGTTCAGTTCTTGGTTTTTGGCCGAGTAAAAAGCAATCAGTAATGCAACAATCAAGGGTAGATCTAAGGAGGATCTAAGAGCTATCACAAGGGCAATCAGATAGTTTGTGAATCAGCTGTTTAAATCATAAACAGATCCAGTGGATGGATTGAAGCAGCAGTTATCTACTTTGCATTTGTTATGGCAAATGCAGTTCGAATGCTACTTATAAGTTTATGAAACAAACAACAAAGAATGATAAACAAACAAACTAATTATCTCCCCAGTATGGTCGCCATTTTGTTACAAGGAAAAGTGTCTATTTAGAACTGCTCTATCCCACTAAGGTGTGTCAGCTGCCTTAGAAACAAATAGAGAAAAGCTACTTTTGTATTTCCTTTATGAATTATAGATAGAGAGGAATAGAAAGAACCAACCTCTGTCTTGCGCTAATCCTTTGATTCGATCCCTCTCTTCTTTGATAGTCTCCAGCTACCTGCTCCCTTGCACGCCCAGCTTCACAAAGTACCTGTAAGATCACAGAAGCATAGCACTATACAAGGACATGGATCTATATTCATAAACAACTTAGGATCAGATTTAAATTGACCATACAAATGTAACAAGCATCAATGATACAAAAGCATGGAGGAAAACTCAAATAGCTTTTATTGATAAGTAAGAAAAGATCCAGGAGGAGTTACAACCAGTTGTTTTGACCCAGCATCAACCTCCCAGCAAAGAAGCCCCTCTTCACCTCAAACAAAGAATAGATCACCCAACAATCTGATGTTTGTCTCTAGAAACCAACAACAATTCCTTACAATATGCAAAATTCCAGCCTCTAGATCTCTGGGATGAGGGATCCATATATAGATATCTGTAAGGATGATGAGTCAGCTTGTGATTTGATTAGTGTCTTCTCTCTATCAGTTCTTTCTTCCACTTGGAGATTGAGGGCCTCTTACTCATCCTTGTTCGAATTCAGTGAGGCAAGTGTCATAGGAGAAGATTCTGGAAGCTTCCATTGCCTCTCCACCTCGCGGAATGACACTGCCATTTGTCATTTCTCACCCATCGCACCCCACAGAAGGGAGCTTTGAAATGCAACGCACCCTCACAGTGCATTTGGGTGAGATGCAACGCACCTAGCCAGTGGAGCAACTGCAATGATCCTGTTTTGACCAATTTTGAGTAGTTTTTCATGGAGAACTTCTGGGAGAAGCTGTAATCTGTTGACCTTTTTCCTTTAGGGGTTAGAAAAACACTTTTAGGGACTTAGGAGCCCTTGGTTTATGGACATTTCATGCTTGGAGTTGTAGGGCACAAAAATGTCTATAACAGGATCTCATTAATAATTTCCTTATTTGTGTTCTTCAAGATGATTTGATTTTAATATGGCCATAAGAATAATATGAAAAATTTTAAATTGATGGACCTTTGAGGATCTATTTGGGGCCATATCCTTAACTACTCTCAGTTCTCTCTTACAACTCAACTTTCTCTATGTTAGCATTGTCAATTGCTTGAAGGTCAAGAGTGTGAGGTCTAAGTAAGAGAGTTCCTTTCAAGTGACATTCAACTCATGCTAGATGGTGTAGTGGTCCAATAGTCCATCATGTCTTGTAAGTGAGTTATTTCCATCTCCACTGTTAGGAAACTAGCTCACAAAAAGATAGAAAAGATAGATGAATGCCTTAGAATTCAGCCTCTTCGAGGGGCAACCTCCTTTACATTACACAAATGAATAATTCTTGGATGATACAAATGACTAAACCTCCCTTCTATATATAGGAGAGTAAGGGGTCACAATATAATCAAGCTAACATAACAGTAATAACATAAGGGCACAAAAATAACAATAGTGGGTTTCTTTGGGGCATACTAATAACAAAATCGGGACAATAGCACAATAATAAGAATAAGGGATACAATGACAATAGTAATGGCGGAGTCACTAGTATTATAAGGGCCTAACATGCCTCTCTCCTTCCAAAAAGGATTTTCCTCAATGCTTGAGTAGTTCTGGATGCTTATGTATAAAATTCTCATCCTCCCATGTGGAATGTTCAGCGGATAAGTTCTTCCACTTGATGAGATACTCCAAAATTGGTCGATTTCGTAGCTGTTGAGTTCTTGTTTCTATGCCTGCTTCTGGTTCCAATATTATTTTTCCTTCCTCGTCAAGTTTTGGAAATATTTTTTAAACTAGGATCTTGTCACCTATAACCTTCTTTAAACATGAAACATGGAAAACTGGGTGCACTCGGGAAGCTGCAGGAAGCTCCAATTTGTATGCCATAGTACCAATCTTTTGTAACACCTTGTATGGACCATAATACTTTGGTGATAATTTATTATCCTTCTTAGCTTGCTTGAGGGACATTTGTTTATATGGTTGTAGCCATAGGAATACCTAGTCACCTACATCAAAACTTCTTTCGTTGTGATGTTGATCTACCTGTTGTTTCATTCTATTCTGTGCCAACGTGAGGTTATCCTTTAAGAGTTGGAGAACTTGTTGTTGATGCTCAATGTGATGTTCCACTGCTTGAACGTTAGAATTTTCTCTTAAATATGATGTGATGGATGGTGGATGATATCCATAAAGTGCCATAAATGGGGTCATTTTTGCTATAGTATGGAAGGAAGTGTTATACCACCATTCAACCATATGCAACTGTTTGACCCATTATGTCTATTTATCAGATACAAAGCAACAAAGATATCCTTCCAAACATTTGTTTACTATCTCAGTTTGCCCATCAGATTGAGGATGATAAGATGAGCTATGAGCTAACTAAGTACCGAGACAAGAAAATAGTTGTGTCCAAAAATTTCCAGTGAAAATGGGATCTCTATCGCTTACAATAATCTTTGGGTTTCCATGTAGCTTTTGAATTGTTTCCATAAATGCAATAGAAGCTGCACTAGCTTTAAATGGATGTGATAATGGACAAAAGTGTGCATACTTGGTAAGTCTTTCAACTACCACCATGATGAAACTCTTTCCTTCGGACTTGGGTAAACCTGTGATAAAATCCATTGAAACCTCCTCCCAACGTTGGCTTCGAATAGATAAAGGTTGTAATAGACCGGGGTATTAATTGTTTCAAATTTATTTTGTTGGCAAACCAAACATTCTGTCACAAAATTTTCAATATCCGATTTAAGGCCATCCCAAAAAAATTCCTTCTTAACCCCATGGTAAGTTTTTAAAAATCCTGAGTGCCCTCCTAAGGGAGAAGTGTGAAATTCCATAATAATCTTTTGTTTGAGTTGGGAATTCTTACATAGGTATAAGGGATCTTTGTACCATAACGAATCATTTTTCAAGCTAAATGTATTAGATGTACTGGGATCTTGCTGTAACTTTCGAATGAGTTCCCACACTACTTCATCATTCTTCCATTCCTCCCTTGCTTCGTTTATCCAATCTGATTGGATATTAGAAATGGTGCACAACAATGCTTCCACATCCTCATCCTTTCTTGAGAGTGCATCTGCCACAACATTTTGTTTCCCTTTTTTGTAGGTGATTTCAAAGTCATAACCCAACATCTTTGTGACCCATTTTTGGTGCTATTCAGAGGATAATATTTGTTATAAAAAGTATTTAAGACTATCATGATCCGTTTTTACCTTGAAGTGTCTTCCCATTAGGTAGGGTCGCCATTTATTAAGTGCATGTAGTACTGCCAAAATTTCCTTCTCATAAATATCTTTCTGTAAATACTTTCCCTTGATTGGACAACTTTTGAAATTAAAGGGTCTTTCATATTGCATTAAAACAATACCAATTCCAATAGAGGACAGGGGAATAATTTACAGGTCTTAGAAGAAGGAGAACCAGGGATCGAACTGATGCGATGCGTTAGGGTTTGAGAGAATAGGGTTTTCAGAGCCAAAGCGGACGGAAACGGAAGCCTGGGAGGCGAGAGAAGGGTTAAACAGGTGCAGGAGGAAACTTCGCAAGGGTAAAACGAACGGTGGAAGGGAGAAAGAAAACGGACGGGGCTGAAGGGTTCTATGGAAGGAAAACAGGGGAGGGGAGAGATCCCCTCCTTTAGGAATGTAGTAGCAGGCGAAACAAATGGAAGCGGATTGCAAGGGACGCAGAAGGAGATCAACAGAGATGCGCCAGTGCTGGGGAATCGATGGCAAGCAAGAACGGGAAGCAGGTGTTTACCTAGGGCACAGAAAAAACCAAGGTATGTAATCCCAAGTAACAAACTTGAAGATTATAGATGCTATATGAGAGATCATGCTTTGATCTGTAAGTTTATAGGGTTCTGGCCATCTGAAAAGGATTTAACAAAATGGATACAACAAAGATGGAGGCCAAAAGGGCATATAGATCTAAAACTAGGAGCAAAAGGCTTTTTCACAGTCATTTTTGCAAATCTAGAGGATAAGGAAAGAACTTTTGAAGAGGGGCCATACTTTATGAACAATGCAGGCTTATTTATGAGGCACTGGGAGGATAGATACAACCCAGATAATGAGAAACTGTTGGCAGCTCCCATATGGGTCAGACTATTCGGATTACCAATGGAGTTTTGGGATCCTGATATATTGGAAGGGATTGGCAACTCGATCAGAACTTTTGTTAAGGTGGCAGAGTCAACCAAAAGAGGGAAGTACACATCTTATGCAAGGATATGTGTGTACATGAATATAGCAGAACCTTTGCCGGAGTATATAGAGGTGGAATACCATGATGAAATATGGCAGCAGCCAATAGACTACGAGCATATTCCCTTCAGGTGCAGAAGATGCCATGAGTACGGACATCTATTTAGGCAATGCCCACAAAACAGAGAGGCGGAAGCAACAAGGACACAGGAGGAAGAACAGAGGAGAACAGAAGGATCGGATACCGGGGATGAGGGATTCAAGGAGATCCAAAGGAGGAAGAAACCAAGCACGGAGGGAATGAGGATTCAACTAAAAGAGAAAAATATAGCAGTCGAAAACCAAAACAAGTTTCAGGTCCTTCAGGATGAGGAAGATGAAAATGAGGGAGGAAGGATGGAACAGGAGGATAACGAAAATGCACCAATGGATATCATAAAAGAGACAATAGAAAAAAGTATAACTCAGAACAGAGAAGTGGAAGAAGAGATGGGGGAAAGTCAGGGGAACATAGTAGGACAAACGATGACCGGATCAGACAGTCAAAAAGATAATGGGGTCGAAGAAGAAAGAATAATGAAAAAACTGCTTCAAGAATGGAAAAATCTAGATGAAAGATTCATTCCGGAAACACAGAAACAATTATATAAAGATACATTCCAGAAATATAAGGAGAAGAAGGGTAGCACCTCAGAGATTCAAATAGATCAAACAGGGTCACAGGGAAACCAAAGCCTGGGAATGGATGGTACTGGCAAGGGGGGTAGAAAGAGAGGAAGACGAACTATAAATGAAACGATTCAAGCAGTAGGAGAAATATTAGTAAATTCAGGAAGGGTGATACCTCTATCAGAGGTATTTCAACAACCATAAAAAAGTTATAAATGATAGTCACAAGCTGGTGTTAACACCCAGGTTGTTCCCTATGACTCCCAAGGGAATACGGCCGGGGTAACCACTAACCAGTCTTTGGATTGCAGCTTCTAGCCAAGCTGTAATCAGAGAGGGCTCTCTCTTTAAAGTTTAGCTCTGTTTTGATAGTATTTTAGGCTAGCTATGATATTCAGGCTTTTGTTTTCGAAATGTGTTTGGTGATGACTTTAGTTAAGATGTATATGTTCTCACTAGTATGTCCTAGTCCATTGGGCATGGAGTCAGTGGTCCTTTAGTTTGTCTGAGATCCAGTGTGATACCTTAGTGATGCTGCAGAGCCAGATTTGTGCCTGAGAAAAAACGTTCATAATAGTTATTAAGTGGGGTGTATCCAGTTTTTGTAAGGCAATTAAGAATCTCACAGAAAACTGCTAAAGAAAAGATGGTAAGAATATCAATCTAGAAGCAATGAAGAATTTCTAGTTAACATTGACACATATAGAATTAATAGACACATGAGCAGTTAAGAATTCATGTACATCGTTAATCCTGAAGACAAACATTCACAGCAGTAAAAATTGAGCACAAGGTGCAATAAAACATATCCTGTACTATTCTTTTTCTTCACTGCTAGCTTAGTACAACATGAGTATGGTTTGATAAACACATGAAGACAAGAAACAGAGATTGAGGAAAACTTGTTATTTCATCAGACAGCACAGGAATTCTGCATCAGCACATCTAGCATCATCCATACATCAAATACTTCACTGAGCTGGTCCAACCCTCTGTATTAGATAGACTGAAAGTATACAGTAGATTCTCCTTAGAGTCAAAAATCACCAACCCCTTATGCGTTACTAAGGGGATTATTTATACAAAATTTACATGTAAAAAGATCAAGAAAAGGAGTTAATGGCTCATAAATGTTATGCCAACTCCTGGAGCTTGGTAGCTGAGAAAGTAAAAGTTGCAGTAACTTTTTATTGCTTTTAGCTATCAAAAATAGTCAGAAATTGATGACTTGGTGGGTGTCGAAGTCGGCTGAGGCTAAGCTGACCAAATATGCGCATTTGCTTATCCTTTAGGCTAGCTGTCATTGTCCTTGTGCTGAGTCACCCTTTCAGCTGCCTTTATTTTTGACTTTGTCATGATGTTTGTTTTGTAGTGACCTGGAGCTGGCAGTGGTCGAACAACTGAGGCTACTGTGGCAAAATCTGAAGCATCGCTTGCCACCAATCCTCCTTAGGCATTTGATGTCTTCAAATTTTAATCAAGGTCTCATCGGCCTCTGTATACCTATAAAAGTTAGGAGGAGTTTCAAACAGATTATTTACCTCATTTTCAATGAAGAACAGGCCTTCAAGTTTATCATACAAGCTCTGTTGTGGGGGGCCCTGTTTGCTCAGATGTACTGCCAGATGCAATAATTTGATTTTCAATGGAGGTTGCCATTCTGTTGGCAAATTGATCTCAAGAGATCAGTCTTCCTGCACCACTTAGGAGGTTGGGCAGTCCCTTTGCTTGTAGCACTGCCATCTTAGCTTTGTATTCCTCCACCTCAGCTTGTATCTCATAGCACTTCGTCTCCACAGTTTGTACATAGTTCCTGAGAGTTAGTACTTTCTTAGCAGTGAGGACAGCCTCGGTTCTGTTGGCAATGCCTATGGCTGCCAGTTCCTCCTTTACTTGCCTGTTCAGGAAGTCTATCATCTGTTGGCCTGTTCTGGTTTATCTCCCAGTGTTGTCTTGGCCTTATGGATTTCTGTTTGTGCTTGGCCTATTAAGTCCATCTGTTCATGTATTGTTTTGATTGACCTCCATTGTTGACTGATGGAATGGCCAATTTTGGCCCATAGAATCCTCTTTATGTCAGCCATGGCAGTCTCTAGATTCAGTTCCTTCTCTAAGGCCTTTATCTTGTCTTTTAGGGCCTTTATTTCTCTGCCCTTCTCTGCTACAGTTACTTTTGACTTGTCATATTTGGCATCCAGTTCTGCCAATTTTTCCTTGGCCTTCTTTATTTCATTGGCCTAGAGCTCCATTTCCTTGATGGCCTTAGTCAATTCTTCTATACTTGCGCTGGAATCTGGAGCTGATGTTGTTCCTGCTGCTTCTGTTGTGGGGGCCACTGCTGCCCATGAAGTTGTTGCTGTTGTTGAAGTACTTGGAGGAGCTTGGGAAGTGGATTCTCCCTGTTTATCTTGTAATGCTCCTTCCAGCTCTTTCTCCAAATCCATGATCCTCTGGTCTAGCTGCATTATGAGGTCTAATTGGTCATCAACCTGTTTTTGCTTTTGAAGCTCTGCGGTTTGAGGGTGTTCTGTGGGCTGCAGCTTCAACCTCTTCTTTAATGCATTCAGGTCATCATCTTTCTTCTTCATAAGGGCCTTCACACCCTTTGGATCACTAGGATCATGTCCTAGATCAATGATGATGTCCTCAAGAGACTTTATTCTATTGTCTTTGGCAAAGGAGGACATTCTCTCAAAATCCAACTGTGTATTGGTGTTTTTCAGGGACTCTTTTAGCTCATGGGCCATGGTTGCCCTCTCCACCAAGGTTGCATAAACCATTTCTCTAGCTTGCTTGTGGAGTTCTATTTGGTCCATGGGATGGATGTCTTTGGCCATGACCTCCACCCTTGTCTTCACAAAATCTGCAGCCGACTTAGGCTGCGGTATTGTAGGCTTATAGTGACTGAGGATTATTTTTTCCTCTTTAATGTCATACACAGACATTAGCCTTTCTTGCTGGGCTGGTGTTGCATCTATAAATTGTTTGTAGACCTCAGCCCTCAGCAGATCATTCTAAGCTTTTATTTGTTTGAAAGAAGCCTTACTGCTCTTGGGCTTCTTGCTCTGCTGGGAGGAGGAAGACACCTCCAAACCAAGTTGCAATCCTTGCTCCTGCTAAAGGAGCTTGTCCCTGTGTGCTGGCTGCCCTCCCTGTTTTTCCTTGAGCTGTCAAGGAATTCTTCAGTGATGTCTTCTACCTCTGGGGAGTCTAGCCTTTGCCTTTTGGCTCCTGGTTGTTGGGAGGATCCACTAATTGGAGTGGACTCTTCTCTATCTCTTTTCATACCCCTTTCTTCATGTGCTGGGGTCTGAAAACTTGGAGCAGTCAATGGCTCAGTCTGTGGAGGTGGAGTTTACATTACTGGAGCTGCTGGTAGCTTCGTTTGTTGAGGGGCAGTCTGCTCTTGCTGCTGTTATGTTTGCTGCCCTTGTTGGGGCTCTTGATGCTGCTCATTTGCAGGGGCAGGATTTTCTTTCACTGTTTCCTCCTCTGCACCCATTATCCCTTTGCCTTTGTCTGCAGCTGGTGCTGCTGTGGAAGGTGCTTGTGTGACTGGTGCAGTCCTTGAGGCCGAGGTCCCTTCTCCTGTTGAATAAGGCCGCTTGAAAGGTACCTGCTGCACAGAGTCTAGGTCAATGGTTTTTTCAAGCTCCTTCATATTCTTTAGCATTATCTCTTCTTCAGTTAGCTTTTCAACTAGAGTACCCTGCTGCCATTCTTGTTGGTTGGCATATCTTTCAATGTGTGGGTATTGACAATGCCTATAACCTAGAAGCCTGTATTTGTTTCTTCTAGCAGTAATGAAGCCCTCAGGGTCATAAGGGACCCACCGAAAACTATATGATAGTTTATATTTGTCCTTGAGGATGAGGTCAGCATCTTCCCACCCTTCTTTCTGATTCATGATGAAGGGGCCCAACTGGTGTTTGAACTTGAGGTGGGCCTTCTTTTTGGCACTGTGGAAGTGGGTGAGGTCGGATTGAATAAGCTGCCTATAATACTCCAAGGCAAACAACCTCATAGGCACATATTTTGGGAGCCTGTATGGACAAAGCTCACAGCCATAGACTCTGATGACTGTATGATCCTCATATAGGTACCAATCACCTATTTTACATTTTTTGGAAAGCTGCAGAGCCTTCTGTATCTCAGTTGACATTCTGGGAGGAGGGACCTCATCAATAGGCAAGAGACTGGATACACAAATTGGTCAACAAACTCACAATAGGAATAGGGTGAGTTTGTGACTTTGTGATAGACAGAGGTCCAGAAGATCACAGATCTTCTTTCCCCTCTATAATCCAGCTTTTTGATATAGCATGGAAAAGCCTCAGACTGATAGTACATAAAGAGGTGATAGATATAGGCCGAGTACTTGAAGACCCCCTGTCTATCCACTGCACCCAACTGATCATGGATTTTGTTAGCTATAAACTTGGCAAAGTTATATTTGTGGGCAGGGGGTTGGCCTGGGCTGTAAACAGCTAGTAATACTAGCATTGTCTCATCCACATGTTCGCTGGTTCTGTATCCCAGCACATAAGCAATCATGTCCAGGAGTAATCTGCCTACTTCAGTGAAGTAGACATCCAAATAAGGAGGTGGCCCTGCAGGCTGGCACTCAGGTCTCATGAATGTCCTGGTGACCTTTTGAATCTCCTCACTGGTCATCTTGGCACCAGTGTCCAGCAGATAGTTCATGGAGAATGGGATTAGCAGCTCTGTCTGATCAAAATGTAGCATTTTGTTGATGGACTCAAGATTAATGTAGAAGAGGATCCTCCCAGATGGAGTGCTGATGGCTCTGTGCTGCACATCATAGAATGATTTCAGGAAACACATTTACAGAGGGGAGACAATAGCATGGCAGGTTGGACTCCCATATCCCATATGTATCATGACCATTCAGGTAGTCCTCTCTTAACTACCTGAAGGTCTGCAGAAAGTCCCTGCTTCCCACACAGTCTTCAATAAGGTAGTCCTTGTCAGCAAGAGGCAAGGACTGCAGGTCTTTAT
Source organism: Pinus tabuliformis (assembly GCA_031772625.1). Classification (NCBI taxonomy): domain Eukaryota; kingdom Viridiplantae; phylum Streptophyta; class Pinopsida; order Pinales; family Pinaceae; genus Pinus; species Pinus tabuliformis. The sequence continues at coordinate 806,510,875 of CM062818.1, read as the reverse complement.
TGGGTGGATTTAATGGAGCAACACTGAGAGCTGTGGGTGCAGGGGCAGCCATTGTATGATTTGATTTTGAATAAGATGAGTGCAGTGGTTTGCAAAGCTCTTAAGAGCTTAAATGATAGGCCAATTGTAGAAAAAGTTTGAAATGTTTTTTACAGTGGAAAAACAGGCTTGCTTCTGCAGTTTTTGGTAAATTCACAGGGGTTGTGAATTGCTAGGGGTAAACTGTAGAGGGTATGCGCGGTTTACTTTGGTAAGACACTGCAGCTGGTCTACACCGGCAAAAGGGAACAATGCTGGGTACTTTGGGGAAGAATTTGCAATTTTGGTGCGTGAATTTGACTGTTTCAATGTCGAATTATAGGGTTGTGGCAATGTAGGTTTCTCTAGCTCTCATTTAACTAGCAGACAATGATTAATTGTGGAACTTGACAGGTGTTTTAATGGTGAATTTGCAGAGAAATGGTATGCATGGGCGAAATAGGGGAATTATGGTGAATACCTGTAAAAATCGCTTAGAAAGCCTACGGGCCGAACTGTGAAGGCTGAATGTAGCTTGGTTGATGAGTTGGCACGGCCGCAAGTTTCAATTTGGAGGTCCGGAGGCAGTTTGGCAGTGAACCAGCGGCAACGGCTATGTCTTTTCGCTCGAAAATGACATAAAATGGCCCAAACCGTGACTTTTAACGACAAATTCGGAAAAATAGAGTAATTGGCGCCTTTCCGCCGATGACGTCAGCATGATGTCATGGCGGGCCCAGGTACGGAGGTGACGTGGGCACTGAGCTGGCGGCCAGAGTGGACTGACACGGTGGCGAGCGGATAGGGTGGCAGGGCTACGTGGAGGGCCCACGGCGCGGGGGCGGGGAAAGGTGCTACGTCATGATGACGTATGCATGACGTAAGGGGGAGGTGGTAACGGGGATGGTGGTAAGCGGCTTCCCCGCACCACCTTTGGGCGAAGGCGGTATCGGGGAGGGGGGCTCCGAACAACCCCGCTGCCTACCACGCGTCCCAGGTACGGCGCCCGATACCGCCTTTCCCCGGACGTTAAAGGGAGGCAGGTCGGGGAGCGAAATCGACCACCCACCGTTAGATCTGGGCGGCGGAGATCGGACGGATGGTGGGTAATGCCGACGGTCGCGCAACTTTCTGGGTTGGGTCCTGCCCATTATTAAAATATTCCATTTAATTTAAATGCGCGGAACCTTAGGATAGAAGGGTTTTGGTGGGTTTTTCAGGATTTTTGGGTTTTTCAAGGGTTTTTTATTAGGAAAAAGAGGTTAAGAGTGAGTTTAGCAGGGGGAAGGGGGTTTTCTATGGCATTTTTTAGCAGAGGGAAGGTGAGGGCTTAGGAGGAGGTTATCACTCCAACCAGAGGTTGAAGCAATCCCATTACAGGGTTGACCATAGTCCATGTTGGACTAAAGTCCCCCAAGACTAACTTACTTAGCTATAGTGCTAAAGAGGGAGGATATTTATACAATGCTGGGATTTATACACCATAGTGTTATAATAGTAGGGAAAGGGGGACATAGGGGATTTAGATAAAATAAAAGTTAAGGGTTAATATGGATGAAAGAGGTGAATGAGGAGTGAAAGCACTAAGTTTGTTTGAAAACCACTTAGTTTAGGGAGTAGATCAAAATGAAAAGAATTTTAGACAAGAAATGTGGCTTTTAAAGGAATAAGCACCAACATAAAACCTCAAATTCTCTCATGAACACAACTGATGAAGGGATGTTAGTTATGAATGGGAAAAGGAAAATGGAATGTTAGACATGGTCCTTTGCTTTGCTGCCACCTGATGGAGAAGAAGAGCTTCTCAATCCATTGATGTTCCTTTGTGAATAGGTTAGCACATTTTCAATTGTAAGGAATGACATTTCTGCAACCCCATCTGCCTACCCATGTACTTGCCTAGCATTTTTTGTTTCTTCTTGGAGGGTGCACTTAGACTTGCAGACCCTTATTTGCCTTTTCTTTTGATTTTCTATCTAGAACTACCCTTATTGCTTCCAAGGTCCCTGATTAAGCAGTTGGTAACCTTAATTCTCTACCTAAGCTACTGGTCTGCCAAGATTAAACAGTTTGGACAGACTTCTTTCTCTATTCTACAACAAAAAATTGAAACATGGCATGGTCCAGATTAGGCTGTTGGACCATCCATCAAAATTTAATCAACCTCAAACTATGTACATACATTGTTTTCTCTTGGAAATATGGGATCTTTGCATCATCAAAGCAGAGCATATTTGGACCTTTCTTTGCCAATCATGAAATATGAAACCTATTGGTATAGGTAGCTAACAGTGGCTCCACTTGGGGATGGTTTTTCTTCTTGAAAGACCAAGAACAGCAGGTCAGAATGCCTTGGCCCTTGATCCATTCTTGCCAAAATTTGAAAATTCTCCCTTTTGTATTTCAAAACTCAAAGCTATCACCTCTGTGGATTTTCTGGCATGTAAAGCCTCTTTCTGTTTATTTATAGTGACTTCTCAAACTGAACTATTTATCTGCTAAAAGAAAATATATACAGCTGATTATGTACAAGGGACAATTAGGCTGCACTCATGGATGGTAGTCAAAATAGTGCTTCAGCATCCTGCCATTCACAGGACCTTCACCTAAGTCAGTGCCATCCAAATTTTCCAAAAAGTAAGTATTATTTCCCTGTATTGCTTGAACAGCAAATGGTCCTTTCCAAAGGGAATCAAACTTTCCATGTTTTCCTTTATCTTCCCTTCTGGAATCCCACTTAAGGACTTTGTCACCAACTTTGAAATCTTCTGCCTTGGTCCTTCTATCAAAAGCCTTTTTTAACTTTTCTTGTAACACTTGCACTCTGCTGTAAACTTGTTCTCTAGTTTGCTGCAAACATATTATTTGATTTACCCTTCTTTGCATGTCATTTGGTTCAGCTTGACTTTCTTGCAGTAGTTTCATAACAGGGACCCCTAGTGATGAAGGGAATTTGGCCTCTAGTCCATAGACTAACTCATATGGGCTGACCCCAATTGATCTCTTGGTTGTTAGTCTATCTGCCCATAAGGCATTCACAAGCTTCTTGTGCCAATTCTTTTTATTTTCCTCCAATACCTTCTTTATGATGTTTACCAGGCTTTTATTTGATGATTCAACAAGGCCATTTCCTTGAGGATAGTATGCAATTGAATGGTTCAAGGTAATGTGAAACTTGTGGCAGAAATTTACCATCTTCTTAGATCTGAAGGCAGCAGCATTGTCTGTTATTATTTTATCAGGACAACCAAATCTAGAAAGAATATTTTTCTCAAGGAACTAAATGATAGTGGAATCATTTGCTTGTCTGCATGGAACAACTTCAATCCATTTAGTAAAGTAGTCCGTAGCTGTCAGAATCCATCTATGTTGTCCTGAAGATGAGGGATGAATTTCCCCAATGAAATCCAGGCCCCATTGTTTAAAAGGTCTCTCTGTTGCAATAGGCCTCAAGGGAAGTGGCAGTAACTGTCTCTTTCCCTCAAACACTTGACATTTATGACATGAGGTGGTGAATTTCTTGACATCAGAGAACATGGTGGGCCAGTAGTAACTAGCCCTCAGTATTTTATCCACAGTGGACTTCCAGTACAAGTGTCCACCACAGTCACCTGCATGAAATTCTTTTATGATATTGTTAGTTTGATTCTCAATTAAGCAGTTTAGCAATATCCCTTCATGGTTTTTCCAAAGTAAATTTCCATCCATAAAACAGAATTTAGAAGCTTTCATTTTTAGGAACCTACACTTAGTTCTAGACAATCCTGGTGGAGCACACAGATTTTGTAATACATAACATATATGAGAATACCAATGGGATTTCTCAAAGGCTATATTGATCTTTGGAGTCGCCAGCTCCATTTCGTTGTCCAGCTGGTTTATGTCTAAGGCTTGGAAATTTGCTTCTGTCATTAGTTTGGCCAAACCTTGCCCTTTTATTAGTTTTGTAGGTTTAATCAATATCAAATTCCAAAATGTTGGCAATCCATTTTCCTCTTCTGCCTTCTAAATTTTCTTGAGTGAGTATGTCTTTTACAATTGGACTTGGCACATAAGCTATAACATGGGAATAGAGGATATAAATCCTAAAGTCTTTAATTGCTTTGACCAAAGCATAAGCTTGTTTTTCCATGATCTGATATTTCAGAGGTGCATCTCTAAGAGCTCTACTGAAGAAAGCAATTGGTTTCTCATTTCCTTGGTCATCTTTTTGTAATAGAACAACAACAATAGTATGCTGAGAGGCAAAAGAGAAAATGATAACTCTCTATCAAATTGAGGATTTGTTAAGACTGGGGTTTGGGTAAGGGCCAATTTTATACCTCAAAGGCTTGATTTGCTTCCACTGTCCATTTCACTTTTGAATCCTTTTTTAGCATGTTGTTTAATAATCTGATTAGTTCTGCTAAGTTTGGGATAAACCTTCTTAAGAAATTAATCTTTCCTAAGAAGGCTTGCAATTCTTTAATGTTTCTAGGGTGGGGCATTTGCAGGATAGCTTGTATCCTATCTGGGTCAATTCTGATGCCATCCTTTGAAATGATGTGCCCTAAGAGCTTTCCTTCTTCCATACCAAACAGGGACTTCTTTGGATTCAATGAAATTCCATATTTCCTGCATTTTAGGAAGATCTGCCTTAAGTGCTTCAAGTGTTCTTGGTCTGATTTTGAGAAAGGTGTAAGGTCATCTAAGTAAATGACAAGAAAGTCATGAATCTCCTTGGCAAAAGCAATGTCCATTGCTCTTTGAAATGTTGCCCCTGCATTTTTCAATCCGAAAGGCATTTTCACATATTTGAAAGTTCCCCATGGGGTTGTGAATGCAGTTTTGTCCTGATCATCAGGGTGCACAAGGATTTGATTAAAACCTGAGAATCCATCAAGTAATGAGATCCTTGATGCTCCTACCACTCTTTGGATAATGTGATCCATCTTAGCTAGGGGATAGTTGTCTTTGAGGGACACTTGGTTTAGATTTCTCAGATCAACACAAAGTCTTATTTCACCAGTTTTCTTTCTTGTAGGCACCAAATTGGAGATCCAATCAGAAAACTTGAGTGGTGCTATGATACCAGCTTTTAAACATTTTTTGTACCTCTTTCTCAATTGCAGGGAGAAGTATAGGGTTTATTCTTCTCAATTTTTGCTTAAATGGCTTTTGATTTGGCTTGAGAGGGATTGTGTGTTGGATAACAGAGATGTCATAGGATTTTAAGTCCTCATAACTCCATGCAAAGACATCTTGGAATTCTTTGAAGAGGTCAATGTATTTGGGCTTCTGATCAGGAGGTAGGGATGCAGATAATTTTATTATCCTGGGTTCCTCCACGGTTCCTATGTTGCATTCTTCAATAGCAGAGTTAAGGCTGGGCTGCATTTTTGGCTTCCTAGGGACATCATTTGAATCAAAAATATCCTCTAGGGGAGCTAGGTCTGTTGGTAGAAAGTTGTCTTTCAATTGTATAACTTCGGCCTCAGCATCAGCCATTTCTTCACAACCAATTTGTTGAATTTGTAGTATATTGTCTTTGTTGAAAATTGTTGGATGTAGGATTTGGTTAGCTGTTTTGGGTGATATTGGCTTATGATTCTGTTGATTAGGTATTTGTGATTGACTTGCTCTTTGAAGTATTTGTGATTGACTTGCTCTTTCAAGTATTTGTGATTGACTTGCTCTTTCAGTGTCAATATTTAGTCCTACAAATTCTTGTTGCAAGGTCAAGAAATTATTTATTTGTGCATCATCTTCAAATACTTGCCAGTCCTTGACATTGTTTGGGACAGAAGGTCTGTGTTTTACCTCAGCTGTGAAGCAATGGTGGGGCTCAAAAGGTAGCTTGCAGGTACTTGCAAACGTGGCCAAGCTATGGGCATGCAGATTATGGGTTCTAGGAATTTTGGTAATCTGAAATTCAGTGAAGGAGTTGAGTATTTCAGCAACAGTAGTCCTATAAGACCTCAATCTTTTGTCATTAGTGAAAAATTTCCCTTTACTTGTTGGATGACTAAATCTGAATCTCCCATAATTGAGACCTTTATGGCTTGTAAGGACTTTACTAGTTTAAGGCCTAGTAAGAGAGCTTCATATTCTGCCATGTTATTAGTGCATCTGAAATTTAGTCTATAGGCTCGGCCTTCTGCATGACTGTTTTGTTTATTATGTATCCAAACTCCAGCTCCTGCCCCTAGTTTATTTACTGACCCATCAAATTCAAGGAACCACAGGATATTTTGTTCTAGGGAAGAGTTGATGACCTCTTCATGAGCTGGAATTGTAAGTTGAAGTTCTGGTTTGCCCTCTGGTTTGTCTTTTAGGACTGTCTCATCTCTTGATTGGATCAATTTGACTTCTAGAGCAGCAGTTTTGTTTGATGATTGATCAGCCATTATTTCTGGGGTAACATTTGGTTGATTGATGTCCTGTTGTTGTTTAGGTGTCTCAGTTTCTTCATTGTTTATAAGACCTGTGTTGTCATTGAAGAGAATGTATGAGTCTATATCAGAATGAACAGCATATATAGGAAAATTTTGAGGTTTTTCTTCACTGCTGACCATGTATTTCATAAGTGTTTCTCTGTATAGTCTTTTTGGTTGCCCAAAGACAGAGATAGTGGCATATGACATGTCTAACTGCAAAGAACCTTGGAGTTTTTCCCCCATGACCTTGATAACAGCATCCCATACTTGGGTGGGATGTCAGCCACTACAACATCCATCAGGATTGTTTTTTATTGGGATATTGGACGAGTGAGACACAGAGATCTTTTATGAGACCTAAACACTTAACTTGGCTGGAGTCAAATGAGAAAAGGTCCTTATATGGCCTTGTTATATCTAGATTTAATCTTTCCATGACTGATTTAGGCATCAAATTGTGAGAGGCACCTGAGTCAAACATTGCATTGTGTAATATCTTATCATGAACATGTAAACTAACATAAAAGGGTAAGATACCTGCAACAGCTGCTTTTCCATCAACTTCTGGACCGAAAAGAAATTCTGGGGTGTCATCTAACACATTCACATTATCTTTATTACGAGTTAGCTGAAGGGACTTTTTGATTTGTTGCCTATAAATGTCATGTTTGGCCAGTTCTGAGAGGGGAACAGCTACCTTCAATTTTCCAATTTCAGCTTCTAAGTCAAAGGGTCTATCAGATTGGATGTTGTTGTTGTGAGTGGCACCCTTTCCTTGTTAACCAGGTCTTCCTCTTGTTTCTTATCTTGATCTGGAAGCTGGTCCTTCTTAGTCACTTCTTGAGAGGTGTTACTTAGGTTGGGCTGCAAGGGTGAGGGATCTACTGGCTGCTGTTTTGAGGAAAAGGTTTCAGCTATTTCCTCAACGGTTACCTCATCTGTATTTGGACCAGTTTTGTTACTTGGTTCTGTGACAATGGCTTGCTTCGGCTGCTGGCTATCCTTTGTTTTTTCAGGCTGTGTTACATTTATAGTTCTACTCCTTAGCTTATATTGTTTATGAACTTCATAAACAGCTGTATCATAGCCTTGTTTAAAGTCAAATGACTCACCTGACCTAGTTTGGAATTGTTGAATATCATCATCCTCATGATCTTCTTGACTTAGAAAGACTTGTTGCTCTTCATTCAGGCCCATCAGGTTGATGTGGGTGTCATCTATTTTTTCATCTGAGGTGGATGCCTCAGTATAGTTTTCCTGAAAAGGAGGTCTTATGTCTGGGTCAGAACGGTCTTGCCAACATTTGGGTTTTGATTTCTCCTAAAATTTGGATTTCTGTTAGGGTTGTTTTGTGGTGCTTCCCATGATGACTTTCTCTCAACTGATTCTACTCTATCTCCCAACCTCTTCATACCAGTGAGTATTGCATCCAATTTTTGATCAAAGGCTGAGGGTTCATCTTTGAAGGTGGTTCTCTTTTCCAATCTTGCCCTGTTTCTCTTGGCAATTAGGTTAGCCTCCACTGTGACAACAACCTTCTGGGCTTCTTCAAGAGTTTCAGGGGCTCTTTCCTTTAACTGATATGCCATATCAGGGTCAAAACCATCAGGGAATTTGTACAAGGCCAAATCAGGAGGAGGTCTTAAATTTTGTGGTATTGCATTATATACATTGTTGAATCTTGCACAATACTCCAAGACAGTCTCTTGGGGACCTCTTTTGATTGTATCATATTCACCAAGTATGTGCAAGGGATCTTTCTTCTTCTCCCATCTGTTAGTAAAGGCTTGATAAATCTCATCAGGAGTTGTGATGGAATTTGCAGCCAGGGATCTAAACCAAGTCCTTACATCCCCTGTCAAGCTCTGGACAAAGATTCTCATTCTTATACTATCATCGTCTATTTCATAGTTCTCAAAATGGTCTTGCATCCTCTTGGCATGCTGAATTGCTGAGAAAGGGACAGTGGAGTCAAAATATGTGATCTTGGATTGGTACTCATGAGGCAGAGCTGCTGCATTAGCAGGCAGCTGCAGGGGTGCATATCTATTAGCCATGTTTATAGGATTTATAGGATTTATTGGGACAACTGGGATAGTATGAATGACGGTACTATAGGGATGATGGGGACAGTGGGAACCACAGTGTTGGTCAAGGGGATATGTGCAGTGGATGGAGGTGTGAAAGAAGGACTTTGAGAGGTAGATGGTGAAATGGGGGAATCAAGAGTAGAACGAAATAGAACCTTGATTGGAGTTAGAACCGGTTCAGGGTTAGCTGTCTCAGGGCTCAAAACAGTAGGATCTCCCTGCCTTTGTTTCCTCCTGATAATTTTGGGGATTGTGTTGGGGTTTTCAAAAATAGCTGGTGGATTAGGGTCAGGATTTGACCTAGTGTGCCTGATTTCCTTTTTAGGAGCCAGCTTCTGAACTTCTTTTTGGTATTTTTAAGATATTTTTTAGGACTGTTTTAAGGGACTGCTCAAGCTTTTTAAAAACCACTGTCTTAGCAGACAACAGTTGAAAAACAGTATGCTCAGGTCCCCAGTGGAGTCGCCATTTATGTTAACACCCAGGTTGTTCCCTATGACTCCAAAGGGAATACGGCCGGGTAACCACTAACCAGTCTTTGGATTGCAGCTTCTAGCCAAGCTGTAATCAGAGAGGGCTCTCTCTTTAAAGTTTATCTCTGTTTTGATAGTATTTTAGGCTAGCTATGATATTCAGGCTTTTGTTTTTCGGAATGTGTTTGGTGATGACTTTAGTTAAGATGTATATGTTCTCACTAGTATGTCCTAGTCCATTGGGCATGGAGTCAGTGGTCCTTTAGTTTGTCTGAGATCCAGTGTGATACCTTAGTGATGCTGCAGAGCCAGATTTGTGTCTAAGAAAAAACGTTCATAATAGTTATTAAGTGGGGTGTATCCAGTTTTTGTAAGGCAATTAAGAATCTCACAGAAAACTGCTAAAGAAAAGATGGTAAAAATATCAATCTAGAAGCAATGAAGAATTTCTAGTTAACATTGACACATATAGAATTAATAGACACATGAGCAGTTAAGAATTCATGTACATCGTTAATCCTGAAGACAAACATTCACAGCAGTAAAAATTGAGCACAAGGTGTAATAAAACAAATCATGTACTATTCTTTTTCTTCACTGCTAGCTTAGTACAACATGAGTATGGTTTGATAAACACAAGAAGACAAGAAACAGAGATTGAGGAAAATTTGTTATTTCATCAGACAACATAGGAATTCTGCATCAGCACATCTAGCATCATCCATACATCAAATACTTCAGGAAATCACTGAGCTGGTCCAGCCCTCTGTATTAGATAGACTGAAAGTATACAATAGATTCTCCTTAGAGTAAAAAATCACCAACCCCTTATGCGTTACTAAGGGGAGTATTTATACAAAATTTACATGTAAAAAGATCAAGAAAAGGAGTTAATGGCTCATAAATGTTATGCCAACTCCTGGAGCTTGGTAGCTGAGAAAGTAAAAGCTGTAGTAACTTTTTATTGCTTTTAGCTGTCAAAAATAGTCAGAAATTGATGACTTGGTGGGTGTCGAAGTCGGCTGAGGCTAAGCTGTCCAAATATGCGCATTTGCTTATCCTTTAGGCTAGCTGTCATTGTCCTTGTGCTGAGTCACCCTTTCAGCTGCCTTTATTTCTGACTTTGTCATGCTGTTTGTTTTGTAGTGACCTGGAGCTGGCAGTGGCCGAACAACTGAGGCTACCGTGGCAAAATCTGAAGCATCGCTTGCCACCAATCCTCCTTAGGCATTTGATGTCTCCGAATTTTAATCAAGGTCTCATCGGCCTCTGTATACCTATAAAAGTTAGGAGGAGTTTCAAACAGATGATTTACCTCATTTTCAATGAAGAACAGGCCTTCAAGTTTATCATACAAGCTCTGTCCTGTGGGGGGCCCTGTTTGCTCAGATGTACTGCCAGATGCAATAATTTGATTTTCAATGGAGGTTGCCATTCTGTTGGCAAATTGATCTCGAGAGATCAGTCTTCCTGCACCACTTAGGAGGCTGGGCAGTCCCTTTGCTTGTAGCACTGCCATCTTAACTTTGTATTCCTCCACCTCAGCTTGTATCTCATAGCACTTCCTCTCCACAGTTTGTACATAGTTCCTGAGAGTTAGTACTTTCTTAGCAGTGAGTACAGCCTCGGTTCTGTTGGCAATGCCTATGGCTGCCAGTTCCTCCTTTACTTGCCTGTTCAGGAAGTCTATCATCCTGTTGGCCTGTTCTGGCTTATCTCCCAGTGTTGTCTTGGCCTTATGGATTTCTGCTTGTGCTTGGCCCATTAAGTCCATCTGTTCATGTATTGTTTTGATTGACCTCCATTGTTGACTGATGGAATGGCCAATTTTGGCCCATAGAATCCTCTTTATGTCGGCCATGGCAGTCTCTAGATTCAGTTCCGTCTCTAAGGCCTTTATCTTGTCTTTTAGGGCCTTTATTTCTCTGCCCTGCTCCGCTACAGTTACTTTTGACTTGTCATATTTGGCATCCAGTTCTGCCAATTTTTCCTTGGCCTTCTTTATTTCATTGGCCTGGAGCTCCATTTCCTTGATGGCCTTAGTCAATTCTTCTATACTTGCGCTGGCATCTGAAGCTGCTGTTGTTCCTGCTGCTTCTGTTGTGGGGGCCACTGCTGCCCCTGAAGTTGTTGCTGTTGTTGAAGTAGTTGGAGGAGCTTGGGAAGTGGATTCTCCATGTTTATCTTGTAATGCTCCTTCCAGCTCTTTCTCCAAATCCATGATCCTCTGGTCTAGCTGCATTATGAGGTCTAATTGGTCATCAACCTGTTTTTGCTTTTGAAGCTCTGCGGTTTGAGGGTGCTCTGTGGGCTGCAGCTTCAACCTCTTCTTTAATGCATTCAGGTCATCATCTTTCTTCTTCATAAGGGCCTTCACACCCTTTGGATCACTAGGATCATGTCCTAGATCAATGATGATGTCCTCAAGAGACTTTATTCTATTGTCTTTGGCCAAGGAGGACATTCTCTCAAAATCCAACTGTGTATTGGTGTTTTTAGGGACTCTTTTAGCTCATGGGCCATGGTTGCCCTCTCCAACAAGGTTGCATAAACCATTTCTCCAGTTTGCTTGTGGAGTTCTATTTGGTCCATGGGATGGATGTCTTTGGCCATGACCTCCACCCTTGTCTTCACAAAATATGCAGCCGACTTAGGCTGCGGTATTGTAGGCTTAAAGTGACTGAGGATTATTTTTTCCCCTGTAATGTCATACACAGACATTAGCCTTTCTTGCTGGGCTGGTGTTGCATCTATAAATTGTTTGTAGACCTCAGCCCTCAGCAGATCATTATGAGCTTTTATTTGTTTGAAAGAAGCCTTAGTGCTCTTGGGCTTCTTGCTCTGCTGGGAGGAGGAAGACACCTCCAAACCAAGTTGCAATCCTTGCTCCTGCTGAAAGGAGCTTGTCCCTGTGTGCTGGCTGCCCTCCCTGTTTTTCCTTGAGCTGTCAAGGAATTCTTCAGTGATGTCTTCTACCTCTGGGGAGTCTAGCCTTTGCCTTTTGGCTCCTGGTTGTTGGGAGGATCCACTAATTGGAGTGGAATCTTCTCTATCTCTTTTCATACCCCTTTCTTCATGTGCTGGGGTCTGCAAACTTGGAGCAGTCAATGGGCAGTCTGTGGAGGTGGAGTTTGCATTACTGGAGCTGCTGGTAGCTCCGTTTGTTGAGGGGCAGTCTACTCTTGCTGCTGTTCTGTTTGTTGCCCTTGTTGGGGCTCTTGATGCTGCTCATTTGCAGGGGTAGGATTTTCTTTCACTGTTTCCTCCTCTGCACCCATTATCCCTTTGCCTTTGTCTGCAGCTGGTGTGCTGTGGAAGGTGCTTGTGTGACTGGTGCAGTCCTTGAGGCCGAGGTCCCTTCTGCTGTTGAATAAGGCCGCTTGAAAGGTACCTGCTGCACAGAGTCTAGGTCAATGGTTTTTTCAAGCTCCTTCATATTCTTTAGCATTATCTCTTCTTCAGTTAGCTTTTCAACTAGAGTACCCTGCTGCCATTCTTGCTGGTTGGCATATCTTTCAATGTGTGGGTATTGACAATGCCTATAACCTAGAAGCCTGTATTTGTTTCTTCTGGAAGTAATGAAGCCCTCAGGGTCATAAGGGACCCACCGAAAACTATATGATAGTTTATATTTGTCCTTGAGGATGAGGTCAGCATCTTCCCACCCTTCTTTCTGATTCATGATGAAGGGGCCCAACTGGTGTTTGAACTTGAGGTGGGCCTTCTTTTTGGCGCTGTGGAAGTGGGTGAGGTCGGATTGAATCAGCTGCCTGTAATACTCCAAGGCAAACAACCTCATAGGCACATATTTTGGGAGCCTGTATGGACAGAGCTCACAGCCATAGGTACCAATCACCTATTTTACATTTTTTGGAAAGCTGCAGAGCCTTCTGTATCTCAGTTGACATTCTGGGAGGAGGGGACCTCATAAATAGGCAAGAGACTGGATACACAAATTGGTCAACAAACTCACAATAGGAATAGGGTGAGTTTGTGACTTTGTGATAGACAGAGGTCCAGAAGATCACAGATCTTCTTTCCCCTCTATAATCCAGCTTTTTGATATAGCATGGAAAAGCCTCAAATGATAGTACATAAAGAGGTGATAGATATAGGCCGAGTACTTGAAGACCCCCTGTCTATCCACTGCACCCAACTGATCATGGATTTTGTTAGCTATAAACTTGGCAAAGTTATATTTGCGGGCATGGGGTTGGCCTGGGCTGTAAACAGCTAGTAATACTAGCATTGTCTCATCCACATGTTCACTGGTTCTGTATCCCAGCACATAAGCAATCATGTCCAGGAGTAATCTGCCTACTTCAGTGAAGTAGACATCCAAATAAGGAGGTGGCCCTGCAGGCTGGCACTCAGGTCTCATGAATGTCCTGGTGACCTTTTGAATCTCCTCACTGGTCATCTTGGCACCAGTGTCCAGCAGATGTTCATGGAGAATGGGATTAGCAGCTCTGTCTGATCAAAATGTAGCATTTTTTGATGCACTTAGGATTAATGTAGAAGAGGATCCTCCCAGATGGAGTGCTGATGGCTCTGTGCTGCACATCATAGTTTTCAGCACATAGGCGAATGATTTCAGGAAACACATTTACAGAGGGGAGACAATAGTATGGCAGGTTGGACTCCCATATCCCATATGTATCATGACCATTCAGGTAGTCCTCTCTTAACTGCCTGAAGGTCTGCAGAAAGCCCTGCTTCCCACACAGTCTTCAATAAGGTAGTCCTTGTCAGCAAGAGGCAAGGACTGCAAGTCTTTATTGGGTGGATTTAATGGAGCAACACTGAGAGCTGTGGGTGCAGGGGCAGCCATTGTATGATTTGATTTGAATAAGATGAGTGCAGTGGTTTGCAAAGCTCTTAAGAGCTTAAATGATAGGTCAACTGTAGACAAAGTCTGAAATGTTTTTTACAGTGGAAAAACAGGCTTGCTTCTGCAGTTTTTGGTAAATTCACAGGGGTTGTGAATTGCTAGGGGTGAACTGCAGAGGGTATGCGCGGTTTACTTTGGTAAGACACTGCAGCTGGTCTACACCGGCAAAAGGGAACAATGTTGGGCACTTTGGGGAAAAATTTGCAATTTTGGTGCGTGAATTTGACTGTTTCAATGTCGAATTATAGGGCTGTGGCAATGTAGGTTTCTTTAGCTCTCATTTAACTAGCAGACAATGATTAATTGTGGAACTTGACAGGTGTTTTAATGGTGAATTTGCAGAGAAATGGTATGCATGGGCGAAATAGGGGAATTATGGTGAATACCTGTAAAAATCGCTTAGAAAGCCTGCGGACCGAACTGTGAAGGCTGAATGTAGCTTGGTTGATGAGTTGGCACGGCCGCAAGTTTGAATTTGGAGGTCCGGAGGCGGTTTGGCAGTGAACCAGCGGCAACGGCTATGTCTTTTCGCTCGAAAATGACATAAAACGGCCCAAACCGCGACTTTTAACGACAAATTTGGAAAAATAGAGTAATTGGCGCCTTTCCGCCGATGACGTCAGCATGACGTCATGGCGGGCCTGGGTACGGAGGTGACGTGGGCGCTGAGCTGGCGGCCAGATTGGACTGACACGGTGGCGGGCAGATAGGGTGGCAGGGCTACGCGAAGGGCCACACGGCGTGGGGGCGGGGAAAGGTGCTACGTCATGATGACGTATGCATGACGTAAGGGGGAGGTGGTAACGGGGATGGTGGTAAGCGGCTTCCCCGCACCACCTTTGGGCGAAGGCGGTATCGGGGAGGGGGCTCCTCCAAAAACCCCGCTGCCTGCCACGCGTCCCGGGTACAGCGCCCGATACCGCCTTTCCCCGGACGTTAAAGGGAGGCAGGTCGGGGAGCGAAATCGACCGCCCACCGTTAGATCTGGGCGGCGGAGATCGGACGGCTGGCGGGTAATGCCGACGGTCGCGCAGCTTTTTGGGTTGGGTCCCGCCCATTATTAAAATATTCCATTTAATTTAAATGCACGGAACCTTAGGATAGAAGGGTTTTGGTGGGTTTTTCAGGATTTTTGGGTTTTTCAAGGGTTTTTTATTAGGGAAAAGAGGTTAAGAGTGAGTTTAGCAGGGAGAAGGGGGTTTTCTATGGCATTTTTGAGCAGAGGGAAGGTGAGGGCTTAGGAGGAGGTTATCACTCCAACCAGAGGTTGAAGCAATCCCATTACAGGGTTGACCATAGTCCCTGTTGGACTAAAGTCCCCCAAGACTAACTTACTTAGCTATAGTGCTAAAGAGGGAGGATATTTATACAATGCTGGGATTTATACACCATAGTGTTATAATAGTAGGGAAAGGGGGACATAGGGGATTTAGATAATAAAAGTTAAGGGTTAATATGGATGAAAGAGGTGAATGAGGAGTGAAATCACTAAGTTTATTTGAAAACCACTTAGTTTAGGGAGTAGATCAAAATGAAAAGAATTTTAGACAAGAAATGTGGCTTTTAAAGGAATAAGCACCAGCATAAAACCTCAAATTCTCTCATGAACACAACTGATGAAGGGATGTTAGTTATGAATGGGAAAAGGAAAATGGAATGTTAGACATGCTCCTTTGCTTTGCTGCCACCTGATGGAGAAGAAGAGCTTCTCAATCCATTGATGTTCCTTTGTGAATAGGTTAGCACATTTTCAATTGTAAGGAATGACATTTCTGCAACCCCATCTGCCTACCCATGTACTTGCCTAGCATTTTTTGTTTCTTCTTGGAGGGTGCACTTAGACTTGCAGACCCTTATTTGCCTTTTCTTTTCTCTTGGCTTTTCTTTTGATTTTCTATCTAGAACTACCCTTATTGCTTCAGATTAAGCAGTTGGTAACCTTAATTCTCTACCTAAGCTACTGGTCTGCCAAGATTAAACAGTTTGGACAGACTTCTTTCTCTATTCTACAACAAAAAATTGAAACATGGCATGGTCCAGATTAGGCTGTTGGACCATCCATCAAAATTTAATCAACCTCAAGCTATGTACATACATTGTTTTCTCTTGGATATATGGGATCTTTGCATCATCAAAGCAGAGCATATTTGGACCTTTCTTTGCCAATCATGAAATATGAAACCTATTGGTATAGGTAGCTAACAGCTGGAATATCAGGGGACTTAACAGT
Organism: Pinus tabuliformis; assembly: GCA_031772625.1. NCBI lineage: Eukaryota > Viridiplantae > Streptophyta > Pinopsida > Pinales > Pinaceae > Pinus > Pinus tabuliformis. Next base: position 806,494,757 of record CM062818.1, on the reverse strand, counting down.
AAAGGTAAGCAGAGGTATTTAAAGGAAAGATTGAAGAAAGATAAACCGAGCATAATGATAATCCAGGAAACGAAAATGGGGTATCAACAGTTGGTAGAAATTATGAAAAGGACTAAGCCACAATACGAGGTAATGGCCCAAGATGCAGATGGAACAGCAGGGGGTCTGGTAGTCATCTGGAACCCTGAGGAGGTAATTTTTGAGAATTGGATTAGTTTCCCTAGAATTCTAACACGCATGTTCAGGTTGATGGGATCAGAGGAGCGAATTCTTATTTCAGGGGTTTATGGACCGCACACCCCCAGGGAGTGGAAGGAATTCCTCAAGAATATGCAAGCTATTAGAAGAATTATCCCTGGAACTCTATGGATAATAGGAGGAGACTTTAATATGATTAGAACGATAGGGGAAAAGAAAGGTGGTGTAAGGAGACCGGATCAGAATATGGAGGAGTTCAATGAGATGATTACAGAACAGAGGCTGGTAGATATTCCTACAACTAACGGTGTTCATACATGGAATAATAGGAGGGGAGGAAAAAACCAAATTGCCTCGAGATTAGATAGGTTTCTTTTATCTGAGCAAATTTTGAATCGGGATGTGTTTATAGAAGCTAAAATTTTGCCAGCCTTAGGCTCGGACCACTAGCCGATCAGACTGAAATTGATATTAAGAAAAACAACGGTAAGAAACCATTTAGATTCGAGGCCTTCTGGCTCAGAAATCCTCAATTCTTACACAAAGTAGAAGAATGGTGGACCCAGAGTAAAGTTAAAGGGAAGGGGAAGATGCATACCATCCAGTTGAAACTCAAAGAAATCAAAGGGAAAATCAAAAAATGGAACAAGGAAGAGTTTGGGAACATCATGGAGGAAAAACAAAAATTAGAGAAAGAGATGGAAGAAATACAGCAAAAAATAATTCTGGAAGGGAGGGATGAGGAAAGAAGCAATGAGGAGGGAAGAATAATCGGCCAACTGGAAGAAAGAAGGAAACAGGAAGAGATTTTGTGGAGACAAAAGTCAAGAATAAACTGGCTGCGCGAAGGTGAAAGAAATACCAAGTTTTTTCATCAAGCTATGGTTCAGAACAGACAAAGGAATAGGATCTTCTCTATCAAAAATGCAGAGGGGGAAAGGACAGTAGAACAGGGAGCTATTGAAAAAGTTTTAGTGGATTATCACAAAGGGATTCTCACAGAACCACAAAGAGATCGGGGAGAAGCAATAGAGTGTATTTGCAAGGAAATTCCAAGATTAATAACAAATGAGCAAAATAAGGCTCTGATGAGGGCAGTAACTTTGGAAGAGGTGGAAGAAATTGTGATGAATATGAGCAAGAACAAAGCACCAGGACCGGATGGATACACAGTGGAATTCTATCAGCAGGATTGGTACTTTCTAGGCGAGGAAGTCTTGGAAGCTGTAGAGGAATCAAGAATGAAGCAAAAGATATGGCCAGGTATTAACTCGACCTTTATAACCTTGATTCCTAAGAGTAATAATTCTGAGGATGTTCAAGGTTTTCGCCCAATAGCCCTGTGCAATGTCATATATAAGATTATAGCTACTCTAATAGCGAAAAAATTAAAGCCTTTACTTCCGAATATTATTTCACCAGAGTAAACTGGCTTTGTGGAGGGACGACAAATACTTGATGGATTAGTAGTTACTCAGGAGATGATACACTCCCTAAATCAGAAAAAGCAGAGAGGAATGATGATGAAGTTAGATCTGTCAAAAGCCTATGACCGTTTAAGCTGGAAATACCTCAGAGCGGTTCTTGGAGCATATGGATTCGATAGGAGATGGATCGAATGGGTCTACAGCATGATTTCAACCCCGAATTTCTCAATTCTAGTAAATGGTATCCCAACGACCACCTTCAATGCAACAAGGGGAATTAGGTAGGGAGATCCTATCTCCCCATTCCTATTCATAATGGCAGTTGAGGGTTTAGGGAGAAATCTCAAAAAAGAGCTAAGGGAAAAGAAAATCAAAGGCTTAAAACCATGGGGAAACAATTTTCCCATCACCCATCAGCAGTTTGTAGATGATATTATGCTATTCGGGGAGGTATCAATCAAAGAGGTGAGGAACATCAAAAGAATATTAGAAATATTCATGGAGGCATCAGGTATGGAAATAAACAAAGAAAAATCATGTACATTCATATTTAATACTCCCGATTCAATCAAGGCTCATCTTACCAGAACTTTAGGCTTCAGACAAGGGGAACTTCCTACTAAGTACCTGGGGAATCAGCTGGATATAAACCCTACTCGAATGAAAAATTGGCAGAGTACTATAGAAAAAATAAAAAACAAATTGGCAAGCTGGTCTTTTAGATCGTTGAACATTGCCAGCAGAATTGTCCTTTTAAAATCGGTCCTTCAATCGATACCTATTTACCCTCTATCCATTATGGCTGCACCCAGAGGAGCGTGCACAAAAATGAAAGAAATATTCGGGAAATTTATATGGGGTGGACCAAAACAACAGAGGAAATGGGCTTTGGTTTCATGGAAAAATCTTATGAAAAGAAAAGAGAAAGGGGGTCTAGGTATGAGAGATCCTGAAATGCTAAACAAGGTGCTAGGAGCAAAATTATGGTGTAGGTGGGTGCAAGGGGGAAATGATGTATGGAAGAGAATATGGACTCAGAAATATAATATGCCTGAAACAGTAGCGGGTAGATTGAGAGTCGAAGAAATCCAAAAAGGATCTTCAATCTGGGAACTGGCAAGCCAGAATAGGTACATTGTAAACAATCATGCCTTCTGGGAAATACGTGAAGGAAGTAGTGCTAGATTTTGGGAGGAGGGTTGGCAGCAGAGAGACAAACTGATAGAGATACAAACTTTACAAGAAGTTCAACAGAAAGTGAAGAGGGCAGGATTGGAATATGTGAGGGATTATTGGAAAGACGGAGAGACCAATGAAATATGGAGGGTTTGGAGGAAGCCAGAAGAATGGTATGAAAATATAAACCAAGATCTGGGGAAAATATATACTAAAGAGGTAGAATCGAGGAAGATTAAAACCAGATCAGGAATGGACATTCTCAGATGGGGAAAAACAATGAAAGGAACCTTTACAGTAAAAGAAGCCTACTATTTGACAACGCAACAGGAAAGGGAGGAAGGAACTACAGACTGGAGAGTGATATGGGATGGCAAGTGGTGGCCGAAAATAACAATATTCGCATGGCTGGTGAGCAAAGAACGGATTCTAACATGGGATAAAATCCAGAAGAAAGGTTTTAATGGACCCTCGAGATGCAGTCTATGCAACAGAGAAATAGAAACCTAGGAGCACATACTGAATAATTGTCCATATGCTAGATGTTTATGGGAGGAAATCAGAGTACTTTTTGGAAAGACAAAGAGACCCTAATAGCATTCAGAATACCATTATGCAATGGGGCAAAGGACAATTCCTCTGCAGAGTAGTGAGGAGAATATGGAATTTGTCAGTGGGCTTCGTAATATGGTCTCTGTGGAAAGAACGAAACAGGAGGATCTTTCGGGAGAAAAGTAATCAACCTGCAAGAATATGGGAGGAAATATGTAAATCGATGAAAGAAACAGTTCTGTCTGAGGCATGGGAAGAGGAGGATTGGAAAATGAATCAGGAGGAAAGGAGAATAGTATCCAAATTAAATATGGACTTTGGTATGATCTACCCCAGAAAAGAGAATAGGATAAGATCTCAAACCCAGAGCCCTAACCAATTCAGATATCCCGGAGAGAATTTTATTAAACTGAACTTTGATGGGGTGTCCAAAGGAAACCTAGGGCCGGCAGGCTTTGGGGGTATCTTTAGGGACAGTAAGGAAAATACAAGGTGGGTGTTTGCGGAATGGGGAGGCGAAATGACGAATAATGAAGTAGAGTTGTGGGCGGTGCATCAGGGGTTAAGGATAGCAGTGAGGAATAGATACATGAATTTGGAGATAGAAGGAGACTCACAGGTAACAATAGAGATGCTCCATAAACTAAGGGATGGCAAGAGCTAGGAGCAAGTTGCTAAAAGTTGGAGGACAGTAGGGATTATCCAAGATATAGCGGGGCTACTAAGGAGAATTGAATATAAAGTTATAAACCATGTGAGGCAAAAAGGGAATAGGGCTGCGGACCTTTTGGCGAATTGGGGGAGTAAAGAACCGGTTAGAAGATTGGACAACAGCTGGTCCTCAATAGAGAATAACCCGAGCTGGGTAGAACTTAAAAACATAATCACCCATGACCATAATGAATCAGTTACCAGATAAGGGGATGATTAAAGGACTCCCGATCGGGATGAGAACGACAGCGCACAGGATAATAAATGCTCGGCAGGTTAGCAAGCAGGACCGAGTAGGTGGTGATCAGGTCATGATGAGCAAGGACAAGTGGATCGTGGTAAGGGATATCATCTCAAGGCGAGGAGATGGTAGAGTACCGATGGAGGAGGGGAGATTTGTCAGGGTGTCAGGGACTAGACAGAGACATGATAGCACAGAGAAAATGGGTAGAAAGATGAAAAGGGAGGCAGACCACAAGAGGCGAAGGAGGAGGGGAGGTATAAGCGAGAAGAGGTGGCGGAAACGAAGGAACAGGAAAGGTGCATGCAGAAGAATGAGGAAAATTGGCAAAGCAATGACGAACACAGAATGAAGAAGGAGGACGATTAGGCATCTGGAAGAGAGAGCAGTAATTCAGAGGAAGAAGTCAGAGTGCAAGGAAAATATGGTTGAGGGGAGCAGAATGACCTCGAGAAGATGGACGAGGAGTAAGACAGAGGGAGGAAACCAAGGCCGAGGGGACTGAGAAGAAAAAGGTAAAGGAATAATGGAGGTGGATACAGAGAAGGAAATTCTCTCAATCCATGATCATTCAGAGGACGACATTGAGATGTTCGAATCTGATAGAGAGAGAAAGGAGAACCAGGGAGTGAGAGTTTCAGCAGGACGAGGAAGGTTAGGAGGGCCAAGGTTCTGGAAAGAGGAAAAGATGACGCAGGGGGCTACCAGGAACATGAGGAAGGAGGAGAATGCGGAAGTCCGGTAGGAGGGAGAAGAAGGTGAGGCAGGGGAGGATATAGGAGAAGTGGAGAAGCTGGAGGGAGAAGTGGGCAAGGAAGAAGAGGAAGAGGAGGAACAACAGGAATCAGAGAGGACAGCGTAATGGGAATGTCAGGAGGGTGAGGAAATCTATAGATAGGAAAGTGCAGTTCGCTGAAAGGGCTTATTGCAAAAATACCAATCCAAACATCAGAAGGATTATCAAGCAGCTGGAAGAGGAGGAATTCAGGGTCAGTTGGAGTCAGAATTAGAGGACTAGGAATATCTTCTCCCGGATCCAGGCAATACGCGTGGTCGCATGACAGTATACAAACAATCTCTTCACATCTACTGGGTTTATGAAGAGACTGCTTGCCAAGGCTATGGAACAAGTAGCCATGGAAATGGCAGAAGAATTATCCCAAGGGATACCAAATCTGAAAAAGGAGCTAAGGAACATCCAAATCACCTTGTTCATGTAGGATAAGAAGATGGACGAAATTCAGCAGCAGTTACAAGCGAGTGGATCGGGTCTCAAAAAGGAGAAGAGAGCAACAGCAGGCACAACGAACCAGTAGAGAAATCATGATAATTAGAGGTTTTATAAAATATCTTTCTAGTTATAATTAGTTATCTGTAGGACTTTTTGTTATTCTAGTATGCAGACTAAAAACAGTTTTAATAGCCATAAGGGTGATGTGTATAAAGCATGGAAAGACAGAATGAGAACCTTTTATTTTTGGATAGCTATCAAAAACTTAAGGTGGTCAATAAACCTGGTTTCCCCTCGGGGCGGGTTGAGATCACCATGAGCATGTAGTGATTTCAATTTGAGATAATGGAAAAGAAGGTCTCTCCCTAGCTTACAAAAAAAACAATACCAATTCCATTTCCTGAAGCATCACATTCCATAATAAAGGTTTTTGTGAAGTCTAGCATAGCTAAGACCAGTGCTTGGCATATTGCCTCTTTAAGATGTTCGAGGCCTTTGTTGCTTTTGGATCCATGAAAATGCATCTTTCTTCAATAATGTTGTTAGAGGTGCTGCTACTCTCCCATAATTCTTAACAAACTTGCGATAATATCGTGTAAACCCGAGAAATCCTTGCAGAAGCTTTATGGATGTGGGGATTTTTCATTCCTTAATGGCTTTATTTTTGCTAGGGTCTACCTTAACACCTTCATGAGATACAATATGACCGTGATATTCCACCTCTTGTACTCCAAAGAAACATTTGGAGCTTTTTTCATATAATTGTTTCTCCTCCAATGGTTTGAGCATCATATCAACATGTTCAACATGATCCTTCCAGGACTTATTGTAGATTAGTATATCATCAAAAAATACTAACACAAATTTTCTAAGGAAGGGTTTGAGAATGGAATTCATCAAACCTTGAAATGTAGAAGGTGCATTGGAAAGACCAAAAGGCATGAACAAAAATTCATAATGACCCTCATGAGTTCTAAATGATATTTTAGAATGTCTTCAATCTTCATTCTGATTTGATGATATCTTGAATGAAGATCCAACTTGGTGAAGTAAATTGATCCATGCAATTCATCCAATAATTCAATAATCAATGAGATTTAAATTGGAAATTTAACTTTAATAGTGAGCTTGTTGAGCTCCTATAATTCGGACACATGCGCCATGATCCATCCTTCTTGTGCACCAATACTACTGGAGCAGAGAAAAAACTTTGAATAGGTTGAATTATACCAGCCTCTAGCATTTCTACAACCTATTCAATTTCACTCTTTTGGGCATAGGGATATTTGTATGGCCTGATGTTTGGAGGAACACTTCCTGGAATCAAATGAATAACATGATCATGATCATGAATAGGTGGGAAACCTTTGGAGTCTCAAATACCTTGGAATGATTGTCCAAGACTTTTTGGAGATCTTGAGAAATAGATGATTTCGATGTGGGAACCTCTAGTGAACATAATTGTGCAATTACAGCTCATTGTTCCTTCTTTAAAATCTTTTCATACCGTTAGAGCTGATTATCTTTCCTAATTCCACGCAATACCCCTTAATTCAACTTCCTGTCCTTCGCACAAAATTTCATGAAAAGTTCTTGAAAATTAAAAGCTATTGTACCCAAGGATTATAGCCATTGGACTCCTGGTACAACATCAACACCACCATTGGAATGGAAAGAATTAGGCTATTCAATACATATTCTCCCATGGATAGCTTGATATTATGGCACTTTCTAGAGAAATTTATGGTTCCTCCACTTGCAACCATCACTTGACACTCTGGTGCTGGATATAGGAAGCAATTCAATTCATTTCTATCTTACAATGAATAAAATTATGGGTACTTCCCGAATCAATCAACACCATTACCTTTTTCTTCTTGATATGTCCTTCTATCTTGATAGTTTGAGGAGTGGTAATTCTAGCCAATGCATTACAAAAATGGTCAGATTTGTTTCTTCTTCATCTAGGGTTTGTTCTTGGAGTATATCCTCTTCTTTTGACATTTCTTGTTCCTTTTCTTCCTCCCCTTCACAATCTATGTAGAATAATTTCTTCTCAGCCCACTTATGGCCTTTAGTGTATTTCTATCACAACTGTAACAAAGCCCTTTTGCTCTTTTTTCTTCCAATTGTTGTGTTGTCAACCTTGTAGGTTGTGGAAGGCTAGGGGAAACAACACTTCCATCTTTATAGTTGTGAGTGGTAGGTTTCCTGGTTGCCATAATATTTCTTTCCATTTTTTTTGCTAACCTGAATTTCTTCTCCAATGTATCAGGTTCCCACAGGAAACCTCATGTTGGATATTTATCCTTTAAGTCCCTATGAACACATCAATCTATGCTACTCTGGAATATCTTTTACCCTTATCTTCAATTTTTGGAAGTCCTCAATGTGCTCCATCATTGAACCCTTTTGTTTGAGATTTATCAATTGGCTAAAAAAGGTGTTGTTTTGTATCCTTATAATGTGCTATCATTTCTTCCTTAAAAATTACCCAAGTGACAATTTGTTTACGAGAGCAAAGCCATGATACCATACAAACTGATTTGGTTCCAAATATAAAGTTGCAATACGTACCTCTTGTGTGTTTTGCACATTATGGATATTGAAAAATTGCTCCATCTGTCGTATCCATGTTCTGGGATCCTTTCCATCAAACTTCCTCATATCAATTTTTGCAACATGGTTGGTCTTCAATCCAACATTAGAGTTTATGAAATGATTAACATTCTTTTGTTCTCATCATGAATTTCCTTTACTACCCTTTCACCATTAGTGACCATTTCTTGTAGCAAGTTATTCAAATTTATCTTCAATTCTTCCATCTTATCGTCCATGCCATCCATCTTAGCTTCCATGCCATCCATCTTAGCTTCACGCCATCCACCTTAGCTTGCATGCCATTCATATTAGCTTTCACACCATCCATCTTTACTTTCATGCACTCATATTAGCTTCCACGCCATTCATCTTGGTTCATCTACCTTTAGTGAGAGTGAAATTCGTTGTTCTTGGTCTTGTAATTTGATATATCATGTTGCATTTATTCCTCTTCTTCATGAGTCATGCTAGAGCTTTCAGGTTTCTTACTA